>CM064902.1:25829263-26447263 GCA_030347415.2 Decapterus maruadsi
ACAGAGATCCTCAGCTGTACTTTGATGATACCTGTGTGGTCCCAGAAAGATTAGAAGGTAAGAGAAGCAGAAAGCAGCAGCAGTGGTGTGGGATATTATGTTGTGAGCTCATGGAGAGTCCACTTCACAGTCGCCATCTGGCAGGAATGTCTCACCACACTGTGGCCGTGACCCACACTTCATCATCTTCTTCTTCTCCTCCTCCTCCTCCTCCTTCTGCTCTCAGGCAAAATCAAACAGGAGCCCTCTGTGTACCGTGACGGGCCTCCCTACCAGCGCCGCGGCTCCCTGCAGCTCTGGCAGTTCCTGGTCACGCTGCTGGACGACCCGGCCAACGGCCACTTCATCGCCTGGACCGGCCGCGGCATGGAGTTCAAACTCATCGAGCCAGAGGAGGTCGGTCCACGACTAGACGCATAACTTCTTCTCCTTTTTTCTTTGACTTCTGTTTGATCTTTGCAGATTTATTCACCTAGACTCAGACTTTATGTTTCCACTTGACTGTACATAAAGGACATATACAAAAAAGCACATAAAGTATGTCAGCAGGGTCTGTTGTTTAGGGTGTCTACTTTTATTTATTTATTCTTATCAGATTAGTTTTTTATTTATTTGTTTATTTAGACGGACAATGCATATTAATGGACACTGAGTATGAGTACACAGTTAACACAAAAAGTCCATAAAAACAGGGGACCGATAGATAACAAGTATTGAATAAGTAGATTTAGTTGCTGCCGCAGGGTTCAATGAATCGTCTATAGAAAAACATACAAGATATTGGCGTTCAATATCCATAAAAACCGACCACCCAGAGTTTAATCCATAATAAAACAGACAAATAAAAAAAGAAACCAAACAATTAATTTAACAATCAGTTACTAAAACACTTCCCTTTCTAATTTACATTTTCAAATCAACACCGTCTCTCTGTCTCTCCGTCAGGTCGCTCGTCGTTGGGGCATCCAGAAGAACCGGCCGGCGATGAACTACGACAAGCTGAGCCGCTCGCTGCGTTACTACTACGAGAAGGGCATCATGCAGAAGGTAAAGGCACGTTCACCTATTTACTTCCTCTTTCTGCAGACTCCAGATGTAGATGGAGGGGGAGGAGGGGGGAGGGAGGGTAGAGGGGCGGTGCTATGGTGTAGATCCTTGTCTCTTCTTCTACTAAATATAATTGGTCTATTTATGGTTTGGAGTTTGCAGCCTCATATTTCCGTTTGATCAGATCCGATGAGTCACACACGACTTTACCCACAAGTCAAGAGTCCTGAAACGTAAAACTTGTATGTGTGTGGACTCGGGAGGTTTAACCGTGTGCGTTGTCGTCCCGTTCCCGCAGGTCGCCGGCGAGAGGTACGTGTACAAGTTCGTGTGCGACCCCGAGGCGCTCTTCTCCATGGCCTTCCCCGACAACCAGCGGCCCAACCTGAAGGCCGACCCCGACAGCCTGCCGGGCCTGGACGACGACACCGTGCCGCTCACGCACTACGACGACAGCGCCCCCTACCTGCTGGACGCCGGCGAGCAGTGCGTGGCGGCGGGCTTGCCCTTCCCGGACGGCTACGGCTACTAAAAAAACGACTACTAAGTCCTTCGACGCGAAACGCAAAACGACACCACATGCACATGCAAAAAATAATAATAATGAAACGAATAGAAAAACACTCCCAAAAAGTCTCTCGACGCCCAACTCTTTTTTTTTTTTCTCAAAAAAAAAAGCAAAACAAAACAAAGATCCAGAGCTGGAGCTGCTCGGAGGCGACGGGCCCGACGGCGCTCGGCTCGGCTCGGCTCCTTCACGGTTCCCCGACGAAGACGGAGGGAAAAACCTGCGACGGCTCTTCACACGAGAGAGAGACAGAGACAGAGAGAGGGTGAACTGGACTCGTAGCTCCGCCCACTCCCGAAAAAGCGAGCCAAGCGTGTGGGCTGCTGTTGCTATGGAGACCAAACGGAGCGAGGCCACAGCCCGCCAACTTTAACTGAACTGACAGACCCAAACCACCCCCCCACCCCACACACACACACACACACACACCCTCCCCCCCTCCTCCTTTGTAAAAGACTCTGGAGTTGTTACACGTCTGGTTCTGTGACAATCTGCTTTTTATTAAAAACAATCACAAATAAACAACAGAATAAAAAAAAATATACGAGACAAAAAAATAAAAATAAAATCTGACAATCTATTTATCTGAAATAAAATAAAATCTTTTCTGCCCCCACCCCCCCTCCCACCACCTCCCCCCACCCACACAAACATCTCCATGTCACCACAGGTTGAACCACAGAATCTGTGAAAGGGCTTTAATTTGCAA
Source organism: Decapterus maruadsi (assembly GCA_030347415.2). Lineage (NCBI taxonomy): Eukaryota > Metazoa > Chordata > Actinopteri > Carangiformes > Carangidae > Decapterus > Decapterus maruadsi. Next base: position 25,831,588 of record CM064902.1, read on the forward strand.
AAAGAAAAACAAACAGATTAACAAAACACACAGGAAGCGTATTCTGTAGATAGGACTGCTACTTCTCCCTCTTAATTTTATTTTCTATTTTCTATTTTTTATTTGTAACTCGTCTGCGGTTCTGTTGTGAGGGAGGGATGGGGAGGGAGGGGGGGGTGTTGCTGTATTTCAGGCTAGTTTTGGTTTGGGCTGCTCTCTTGTGTAAATGTTCTGTTGTTTTTAATCGTTCTGCCCCTCGTAAACGAGATTGTATCTGCTTCCCCCCTTTTTTAGAGTCTATACAGTACACTCCTCACCTCCTTTTATTTTATTTTATTTCTTTTTTTTATATATTTCCGAGATGATTAGCACTCCTCCGCACCCCATTTCAAGAAGGGACACACCTACCACGAGAACGTCTTTTCCCAGAAGCTGTTATGTACGATAAATGGTCTCATTGTTCCCTTTTTATTTTATTATTTTGATTTTGTATTTTTTTTTTTTTGTCTGGGTGCATACCGTTTCCATGGCAGTGTACTAGTTCCTCTGATGCACCAGTATGGCAGGAGCATCAGGACGTTGCATGCTACAAAAAAACAAACAAACAAAAAAAGAAATTAAAAAAAAAGAAGAATACAAAAAGGAAAAGAGGTGAAGACGACTTCCCTCCTTCTTTTCCGACGCCTCTCTGCCAATCACGAGCTGTCGACAGGAGACCTCTGCTTCTCTTTGCATGGTGTAATCAGTCGAGACTGTGTGTCCACTAACATATCGCTTTACTGTCTCTGGACAAAGAAGATATTTGTGATATTTCTCTGCATTTTTTTTGTTTTTTTTGTTTTTGTGTGTGTGTGTGTGTGTGTTCATTCATTATCTCTGTTTCTGAATGGGGGCAAAGACAAACTTATATAAAGTATATATTTTTGCTATAAGGCTGCATTTGTTTTGATTTTTTGATGTATAAGCTGTATAGTTCTGCCTCTAATAGACATGTACCTTTTTAAAAAGAAACAACCCTGATCCTTTATGATGATGACGATGATGATGATGATGATGACGATGATGACGATGCTACTGCAGACTGTTCTGTCCTTTAAGAAGCCTCTGTTATTGGGTTGGAGAATGGATGAGGAGGGGATGTCGCTATGTGTGTATAAAGGCCAGAGTTACAGCTAAGGCCACAGCAACAACACACATTATCATGGGATCCACACTCCAACCCCCCCCTCTACCCACCCTGCCCCCCCTCCCCCCCCAGGCACAGGGATTGTCTGCACTTGTATAGGCTTCAATCCACTCCCCTCACAATGTGTTTCTTACACTGCTGAGTTTATAATAATCTGTACTGGGTACAATAAACGGTCCTCTATGCTTCACTGCCTGCAGTCCTGATGTGTTTCATCATTTTCTACCCCCCCCCTCCACTCACCCCCCACTCCACCCCCTCACTCCTGCTTGCTCGCAGCCCCAGCCCAGCCAGTCAAGTCAGTCAGCTGACTGGCTGCTGTGGTCTGGCAGTCACTCTGCTTGACCTGGCTGCTTTCTGAGTCACATGCTCCTCCTGACTCTTTCTGAAGCATTTTCTGGGTAAATGATTACTCTTTTAACTTGTGGCCAAATGTGTTTGAGCAAGTCATTCTCATGGGATTGACTTTCTTGGCACAAAAACTGGTGCTGACACTTGTTTCATTTAGTATTTGAAAGGAAATAAATATGGGAAAAAACCCTAAAAACATTCAAAGTTTCATACGGTATAAAGGTAGATGTTTGTGTTAAAGCTCCTTCAAAATAAAAGATGTTTGTGTTAAAGCTCCTTCAAAATAAAAGTAGATGTTTGTGTTAAAGCTCCTTCAAAATAAAAGTAGATGTTTGTGTTAAAGTTCCATACAGTATAAAGGTAGATGTCCATGTGTAGTGTGATTTTAAAGCAGCTCTAGGTTCTATATTAATACTGTGAAAGTATCAAAGCCGCAGTCCACAGAGAAATAAACGCACATAGCCTGTATTCAGAAACTGAGCTGCAAAACCAGCCGTCAGGACTTCCTGTCACTTTGTGATGTCACAACAAAGCAGTCATCCAAAGCCCTGGACCCAAACATCCATCCAACCATTGTAATTTTTGGTTTCTCTGAGTGTTTTATTTTTATTGGATCACTCAGAAAAGAATCAGCCAATCAGAAGAGAGGCTTAGAGCCTCCTCCTCCTCTCTTCTGATTGGCTGAGACATTGGCTGTTGTTACTAGAGCTTCAGAGTGGAGATGGAAAAAGTGAGATGGTTTTTATATCTTAAAACCAGAAACATTCTTCTTATGGGTCAACGCTTTAAAAAATGCAGAATAATTTAAAATATGAATATTTAATTAACACAATATTTTACTTTTCTACCACAAAATTAAGGCTATATACTTTCCCTACCTCTGGAAATAAAACCACAATGCCCTCAGTCTTTTGTCTGCTATCAACCCACATGGCACTACTCTGACTAATATTTATGGTTTAGTTGCACCTTTGTGTTCTGAATCACTGGTAAATAATTCACAGTTTGACACTAAAACCTACAGTGAGCTCCGACCAGTCTGCTGCACGGGAGGAGACGAACTGTGTTTGATGCTGTTGTTTGTGGCGCTTGTTTTTAGTTTGTAGAATTATTCATGACTGGAAGCATTAGCCTTGACTGAGAGCACAGAGTCAGTCATAAATATTAAAACAGCCAATACATGCGCCGGCCTGTAGAGTCACTGTGAGGTTTAAGTGTAATCTGCAAGAATGGATGACAAATGAATGGAGGGATAGGACTTTTGTGTCTGTGCAGGGTTTTTATTTTTTTATTTTTTGCAAAATTAAAGTCGTTCAACACTTGAATTGATATGACCAAGTATACACATTGTAAATTTGCTGCTGTGCAAATATCCAGCATAAAAAAAGGACATTTTCCCATTCCTGTACAGTTGTAGGAACTGTAATAAAGGCCTTGAATTCAAACCATGAACAAAAATAAGTTTTGGTTTATAAGTGAACCATCTTTTGGTTAAAGGACACCTCCAGCGAGCTCTCATCCACCTGAGCCACAGCCGCCAGTATTATTTGGCTATAAAAACATCCTTATATAATCATAATAATGTGAAATGGGCCCTGTCAGACAGTGTTACACCATTATATCTGGTTCAATATCACTCAAGTATAAACATTGAAGAGGTTCATGAGGAGAAGTGACTTTTAAGAGCTCCATAAACTGTTGAGTGGCTCAATAATCTCTAACACTGCTTTAATATTTTATTAAATGATAATAATTTGTATTTAACTTGCACATAGACTGTAATCAATGGAGCGGGGAACAAGTAGAAAAACTGTAGGCCATAGTTGTTTTGAGGAGCATTTGAGTTATATCTTGGATCTATAAAGCCGTCGAGTGCTGCATGTCTGTCTGTATTGTTTGTGAACACAGTCCTGAAGTTTCACAAGCATCGTGTTGGTTTCATTTTAACAACGTACTGAAGTGGCTCAGCCTCGATCCTCTCCCCTTGGGGCTGTGTCTTTTCACAGCGTCTGGATCCTAATGTCATCGGGGTGTTAAGTTTGTATAGGGGGTTAAAATTCGTAGCATGATGGGATGATCTGATGATCGAGCGATAAAAAAAAAAAACCATAAGGGCTTTAGACTCGGGCTTTTGTTTTGATGGCCGGCAGCGCTCTTTGCCTGGTGTTGAGTCAGAGCCTTATCAAACCACAGAGTGAAAAGAGCCGAGCGCTGGTCTCCAGTAACGCAGCCTGGCAGGCAACTTTCCATTGATTGAGAGAGCAGAGTGCCTCTGAATGCTATGAAAGGCCTTTTAGTGTGCTCATGGGAGGTGCCCTGCCCTGCTGCTGTGTGTGTGTGTGCTCTCTCAGCATTCATAACCTTTTTTTTTTTTTTTTTTTACTTCGAGCAGCTCTTTGTGTTGTTTCCCTCTTACATTTAAAGCAGTCACTGGTGGATGGGTGCACGTCATATTGACTTCTCTGTATCTCTGCAGGCAGATAATTCAAGTGTTTCATGTGACTAAAAACTCTGAAAGCCATTCCTCCTCTTGTCTCCTCATAATTTATGGAGCTGTGTTTGATGAATTAACAGTGGAAGTGCTTATTATCTTCAAAATTAAAACATGAATGTTCACACTTTAAGCTGTGAAGTCTCGACAACACACCCACATGTCCCTCTGGTTCGAGTCCGGCTGAGGCCGATGGCAGACGATGGCAGACGATGGCGAACTGTCACAAACCGCTCATTATGTCCACACACGAACTTGACTAAAAAAAAACAAAAAAACAGCTGAGATTAATAAGTTAGGATTTATAATTGGTTTGTCAATGTGTTTATTTTGCTGTATGTTCAGTGCAATTGTCATATCATGAGTTAGCAGCCCTTCAGCTATGCTAGCTAACTAGCACCGACACCTGACAGGACAATACAAACACACTGGATATATAATAAAAGAAAAACATTAATGAGAAACCAACTTATGGTGATAGAAAAAAGAAAAAAAACTATCAGACTTTCCTTAGTTAGCCTAGCTCTGTAGGCTAGCTGCAGCTGTAGCATAACAAAACAATGCTAACATAAAGATGTGGACGCTGAATATAGGTTTTTAATATTTAATTGCACAAGTAACATTATTTCCCATCTTCATTCTTATCATTGTTATTTGGCCTAGGATTCCTTGTTGATTAGCCTAAAGTTGTTGTCATTGTTTAGAGGCTACATGTTTGACTTTGCGTGTTTCTTTCTTAGGCTAGCCTACTTATAATTATTTTCTAGGTACTCTGTGTGCCTCCTGAGGACAAATAAAGTTTCTTTCTTTTAAAATGATTACTTTTTTATACTGTATATTTATTTATTTTTAGTAGGATATGCTAAATCTTAGCTTTAAACCTATTAGTAGGATTTCAACTCAACGTCAATAAAACTACACAAAAACCTTGTAATAGGGCCTAGCCTATTCCTCCTTGCTCCTCGTCCGCAGCAATACAAGTGAAGGGATATAGCCCGAATATTTTGTGAACATTCCTTTAACTTAAAACCAAAAGTCAACCTTGAAGTGAAAGCTTGAGAATGTCCAAAGTTGTTATAGGATTCATCCTCTGGGAACCATGAATACATGTGTTTAATAATTTTGGATATTTTTTGTCACATGACTAAAGCTTAACTAAAAATGACTCCCTCCATCCTTTAAATCCCACTCTATAGGCTACACCCCCCCCCCCCCCCCCAAACCTCTACTACCCACCAGATTAAGCTGTGAGCCTGACATAATGATCCTGATCCATTTAACAGGAGCAAGTGAGGCTTTGAAAACGCCCCGTCACCTTGGAAACGCTCCATCACCACCATCATCATCGCATCCTCCTCCCTTTCTGCAGCACTACCTACTTATTGACCTGGCCGTAGGTTAACCGTCAGGTCCTATATGGGGCTGAATGCATAGATAGGCTACATGCTGGAGATTTAGAGCCTGGGCGCACATGACACAAACAAGACTGCATCATAAACATCACTGTGAATCAATACATATACTATTACAGAGTCATTGCTGTGTGGCCTCTGGGGGCCTGAGCTGAGGGGGGGGTTGTGGACAAATGGGTTTAAGTCCTTCAACATACATTATAGCACATGACCACCACGACCAGCCGCGTCCAAGTAAATGATCGATCCAGATACAAGACAAGGCAGCTCAGGCATAATATGGTTTCAGCAGTTAAATCTTCAGAGCATGGTGGAAACACACACACACACACACACACACACACACACACACACACACACACACACACACACACACACACACACACACACACACACACACACACACACACACACACACACAAAGAGAGTGAGGCACTGTGTTCTGCAGAGATATGGGTCACCCTGCCAGGAAGGGAACAGCACAAGTCTTTCACTTTATTTTGGCCAACACACTGCGCTCGCACAGTGTGAGTTACTTTAGTAAAACCTTGCTGCCTAAAACTCTCTTACATAACTAGTTGCACACAAACACACACACACAGGCACACACACACACTCACCGCCCACAAGTCATTATTTATGCCGGCTTTCCATGGGAGCTGGTGTATTTATTTTACACTGACCATCACTGCCCTCTAGTGTTTGGATACACTACCGTTGTGTAAATAAAGAGCATTTTGAACTTTGTTTATCTTCCTACCATCATGGTTTATTCTTCATAGTGCACCACTTCCTGTATAAACTGCAATTATATTGTTGATTTGTGGTATAGTTTAAACATGAGTTTTAAGGAATTGAAACAACTTTCTGGTTTCATAAAATGTGAAATATTGGCTGCTTTTCCCCATGTAAGCTCTAGTTCTGTTGATTGCTGCCTGGCTGTCAATTTTATTTTATTTTTTACATCGCTGCATGTTGTAAATGTTGATTAATCACTAATAATCAATAAAAGCTCAGGCTCCCTCACTTTCTAATAACATGTCAGGCTGTAATGATGTTAATCAATGGTTCCTGGTTTCTATGTGTCTAATGAGCCGTGAGCAGAAATTAATTACCTGTAGTCATCAATGTTAATCGAGGGTTCAAGCATGAATCAAACAGTGTGGTGCTGGGGGGGGATTTGCACATTCTGGCAACCTCAATGTTGCTCTTATTAGTGGCTTAACTGGTAGGAAATTATTTATTTTAATTAAAAAAGTCATATATTATTGCAAACAAACTGTGCTTTATCAGATTTGTGCTTTTACATTTTTGACAGTAAGTGTTTGCTGCTGTGGTGATTTTACCCTGTGCTCTTATTATTTTATAATTTGTATTTTCCAGCTGATGGAGTTTTATTATGCGCCGCTCCTCAGTCATGGCAACTATCAGTGGTTTCTTAACGACCCAGTGATTCCTCCTCCTCCCACAGAAGTGCTGTTTGCAGCACGTGGTCCTGTACACTCTGACTCATTCACACACTCACCTCTACGAACTGATCCCTCTTTCATTTTATAAGGTATTGAAGCCAGGAAACACTTAATCATTTAGTATCATCATCGGGAATAAATGACTACTCTTGTGTCGATGGGACAGATCATTTACTGCCTCCTTCTGTCCACATGGGGAAATGTCTTTAATGAGACAACACCCTGACTTCTATGGAAAACTTCAAGATAAATAAATAAATAAATGCACATCTATGAAATTGAATATATGAAGCCGTAATGATGCACTGCTGAAAATTATCAGAGCATTAAAGTGAATGAAGTACAAACAGCTGCTGTTTACTTAACAGGCTACAAGCATCTGGGTCTGGGTGTTTTGGGCTGGATGGATATCCTAATATAATAATACATTCTACTTAATAAAACAGATTCATGAGAGGACGTTCCTCATGGGTCTGTAAACATGGACTAATTTCATCAGCCAAGTAATAAAATATCTAATTCTTCAAGTTTGTTGTCAGCTGTAAACGCCACGTTTTGCAAAAGATGTACAAACTGTTCCTGCTCGCAGCTGAATTCCTTACAGGCTGCAGCTTTCTCCCTCTGTCTCTCTTTCTTTCTTTCTGTCTTTCTTTTTTTTGCCAGTGATGGTGGGTGTATAGTGTGGGAGCTGGGAACTGAAGCTTTTGTAATATGTGTTTTTCACTCTCAGCTGCACATTGAATCTCTCCCCAAAGAACAATGAAGGTGCTGAGCTGAACAGCACAAAATAAAATGCAGCACTTATGAAGGTTTTGGGGGACGTGACTACGTCCTGGTGGCGCAGGCAGCCATATACTGTACCGTCTCTTTACTGAGCTCTCCCTCTTTTAAATGGGGCTGACGTCAGAATTACATAATTGTCTTCCCTGTGGCTGTTGGGAGAGAGTCTGACAACAGGATCCTTGAGTGGTGTGTTGTTGTTGTGCACTAACAATAGGCTAAGTGAAACTGTACAACAACTGACTTATGTATGACTTTCCCTCTCAGAGAGCTTATATTGAATAATGACAGATACAATAAGTGAAACCACATGCCCACTCAGGCTACTACCAGCTCCATTAGCACTGATGTCAGTGTTTATTTCGCAGTCTGTTTATATGGCCTACATATGTCCTTAGATAACACAATTAAGGTGAGTTACGGTAAATGACTTAATTTACATTACATTAAATGCTGAATAGAATCTGATAAATGCCAATGAATAAATATAGCCTAAATTTAAGAAAATAAATAAACAGGCCTAATTAAAGAAGGAATAAATTGCCCCTACTATGAGTCAATCAATCTCTATTTTAAGCACCTTTCATATAACCTGAATGCAATTCAAGGTGCTTTAAATTAATTATTTTGCAAAAAATGCAGTTAAGATATAAAATGCAACTGTAAAATGTTGAAGTAAATTGATTATTCATTATATGTTCTTGCAAAGGGGGATTTCAAGCAAATAAACATCAGTAAACTAAAGTTGTTCTGGGCTTGAGGACAAAAGAGGTGTATAGGTTACAATATGGGAAAGACACAGAGGGTAAACAACAACACTCTGTACAATAAAGAAGAGTAACAGGAACAGGAAGCTGTTTAAGTGAAATAAAAATGTCTAACAGACCATTCAGATTGAGATGGGAATTTCCCTCTCTGATGAGGCCCATGCTGACAACAAGGCCAATATTATTAAGTTATGTCTGTTTAACATTATGAGGAGTTTGGGTTTCCCCAGTTTAGTGGATAATTGTACCACCAGGGGAAAAAAACTGTCAGTTGATAGAACTGTGAACAGGCTGGCTATAAAAAATATCCTGCAACATTTATATTACATATTAAAATACGCGTTTAGCCTACTACTTATAAATTCCAATAAAAACCCACAGAAAAATGCAATTTAATACCACTGTTAGATCACAATCAGCTGATGAAAATTACATGACCTACTTCTATTAATTATTTTCATATACAGGTTATTTTAATTGTCTTGTTCTGTGGTCAAGAGATTTAATGTTTGACCTCAGAGTTTATGTTATGACAATAATATTTTGAATAGCCTACATTAACCCGGAAGTACTCATCTGACAGTACTGACGCAAACATAAGTGAGAACTTTTTTTTTTTTTTCATTTTTAATTTGAGCGGGCACGCCCTTGACGGTAGCGTTCAATTAGCTCAACATTAATCAGCACAATAAAGACGACTCTACCGAGCTAGATATACTGAAAACAACGGAAGCCCACCCTTGGGTTTATACATACAATAATATTATTATTATCTTTGAACATGACGTCACAACAGGTAACAAACGTTTAACGGTTGGCTAAAGAGGCTAATTAGTAGTTTGCTTTGAAATTAAGCTAAGTTCAAGCTAGCAGGTGGTTAGCTTGTCGTTAGCGAACGTTGTGTTAACGGTAGCGAACGTTGTGTTTAAAGCCAGTTAACGGCCAGTTAACGGCCAGCTAACGGCGTAGACAACTCTTCTGACTGTTGATAGTGTGCGTGTGTTTTGTTTTAGAGGACTTATCAACCTCTTGCTTGTTTTTTCCCCCCCTCACAGACATTGTGGCCGGCCTTCCCGGTGACTTTACCCTACTTCTGTACTTCCTACGTGGCCTCTGACTGCGCGGCCTGGTTGGTGCCGCAGCAGTCCATCGTTCTCCACAGCAGAGCGACCGAGAACCAGAGCGTCGCCGAGAACAACGCCCCACTCACTGCCAGCCATTACCAACAACAACAACGGCACAGTAGGTTCCAGCTGTAGTCTAGTGTTGTACTTTTACACATTGTGTCACGTTACAACCAGAAACTTAAAGGGATAGCTCAACATTTTTGGCCCATTGCCATAATTATGTAAGCTATTTTTAGAACGGCGGAGCAGAGCTGCTAGCTGCTCGCCGCTTAGAGCTATGCTACAGTCGCTAATGGGATTTCTTGGTTTCCCTAATCAAACTCATCAAATACACAATCAAATCAAATCAAATCAAATCAAACTTTATTTATATAGCACTTTTCATACACAAACAGTGTAACACAAAGTGCTTTACACACAAAAGAAAGGGGAGAAGAAAAAAAGAAAACAAAGAAAGACATAGAAGAAACCATTACAAATAAAGCCCCCCCCAACCCCCATACTGCACACGTTCACATGTTTTGGCTGGACAAACTCACTAATAATACACACATTCACAGATACAAACTCACACATGATTCATGAGAGACATTCCATCACTGAGGATTGAAAGCACCAATTTGGGGCCATCCACACTGGGAGGAGTCAAAGGCAGAGCCAAGGGGTTGTCACTGTAAACGCCCAGGCCCCCCAGCCCTGACAGACCACAGTCAGCCGGGCTGAAGGGACCCAGGGACAGCGCCCCCAGCAGCAGCCCAGACACAGCTCCCAGTGTGGAGGACCCCCCTGAGGAAACACTGGGGTTAAAGCTAAAAACTGAGAGCATAAGATAGGATAAAAAAAACCCTAAAGAAATAAGTAAACAAAGAGAACAGACTAAAAGGATAAGAATATTTCAGAAAATTAATAAAATACTACCAATGATAAATAACATTAAAATAAGAAAAGCATCTTTAAAACAGGATAGAAGCAGAAATATAAAATAAGATAAAACCACATAAGAACATAAAAGAATTTAAAATCTAGTTAAAAGCCTGACTAAAAAGGTGTGTCTTTAACCTTCCTTTAAAAATATCAACGGTCTCTTTCCTGAGGCTCTCCGGCTCTGTTCCAAATGGGGGCCATAATAGCTGAATGCCGCCTCACCGTGTGTTTTGGTTCTTGGTTTTGGAATGGATAAAAGGCCAGTGCCGGAGGACCTCAGGGTCCTTGAGTGGTTGATATGGTAAAAGCAGGTCAGATAAATAGGCTAAGGAAAGACATTTAAAAACTAATAAAAGAACTTTAAAATCGATCCTGAAACGTATATTGAGCCAATGCACAGACTCAAAACAGGTGAAACCACTCCCGCCCTCTGGTCCTACCAGCTCCATTAGCACTGATTCTGTAATCAGTTTAGTTGGAGATTTAAAATACTCTTTTTAGAAGACCAGAGAGCAGGGCATTACAATAATCTAAACGACAAGAGATAAAATGCATGCATTAACACCTCCGTAAATGGCCTGAATAAAACGGGCGGACTCTGGCTATGTTCTTAAGATGGTAAAAAACAGTCATATTTTTGATATGTGGAAGAAAATTCAGCTCAGAGTCAAAAATCACGCCCAGATTTTTTACGGATTGTGCTGGTTTAAAATCTTGTAGTTTTGCAAAAGTTTCTCTCTCTGGCCTTCAGGACCTATCACTAAAACCTCAGTCTTGTCCTGGTTGAGCTGTAGGAAATTCTCTGCCATCCATGACTTAAAGCAGAAGTAAATTAATGTTTTGCTAATGCTGCTTCCAGGCAGGCTTTTCAAATCAAATTACAGCTTCAGTCACAACTTACGTTTGTAGCTTCCAGGCAACCCACTCGTGTTTCTCCGACCTGTTTTACCGGTGAAAGTCACTATAACAGCCACAACACTCCGACAATGAACTCGAAGAGATCGAACTGGAACCACTTTTACGGTCGGAAAAAAAATGTTTCTAACAGACCATAACAGTCCTGTCCCTGGTTTCCCACATTCACGGAGGCGTTCCTTGGCTGCACAACAGCCCTGCATATTCTCTTATCCTCATTGGATAAAAACTGTAGGATACGATAAATATTTTCTCCTCGGCTCAGAGCAGAGCAGAGTGACTGACAGACCCGTGTTTTGGTCCAAACACTCTATGTAAGTGATTGCTGTCGGAAGATATAACTATTTAAGACTTATATTAACACAAATATATCACTTACTTCTGCTTTAATGTCTAAAATACAGTTAAAAAGGGCATCGATTGGCCCTGTGTCATCAGGAGACACGGCGATGTACAGTTGCGTATCGTCAGCATAACTATGGAAGCTGATGCCGTGCCTCCTGATGATCCCAATCAGCATGTACAGATTAAAAAGGAATGGACCTAAAATTGACCCTTCTGGGGTACCCCATTCCAATCTCGTGGGTTTCCGAGTGTATCCATACTTACATAAAAGCATCGGTCTGTGAGATAAGAACAAAACCAGTTAAAAACAGTACCAGAGAGGCCCACCAGGTGTCTAAGCCTTTTTAATAAAATGTGATGGTCTACTGTATCAAAAGCGGCGCTTAGATCCAGTAGAACCAACACTGTGAGCTTTTTATTATCTAAATTCCACCTGATGTCGTTTAAAATCTTTAAAAGTGCTGTCTCGGTACTGTGGTATTTCCTAAAACCAGACTGATGCTTCTCTAAAATGTTCTTTCCGTTTAAAAAATCATTGACTTGGTTAAAAACCAGTTTTTCTAAAACTTTACTTAAAAATGGTAAGTTGGATACAGGTCTGTAGTTATTAAGAACACTTGGATCTAAATTGTTCTTCTTCAGAAGGGGCTTCACCACCGCCGTTTTAAAGGCAGTGAGGAAGACACCGTCTGAAGAGAGCAATTCATGATGTTTAAAAACTGTTACTCAAAGAATCCATAAGACGATCTTAAAAGTGATGTGGGAATGGGATCTAAAAGGCAGGTTGTTGGGTTTATGGGAGAAAACTCGACCAAGCGTCCTTGCATCAACCAGGGCAAAACTTTCCAGTGTTTCCTCAGGCAAGGACACCAGTTCAGTGTCAACAGATAAAACTTGATGGGATAAAAGACAGGATGTTCTTGGTTTTGGTTCTGAAGTGGTCTGCAAAGTTCTCACAAAGATCATCTGATGGTGTCTTAAAAACGTTATTAGAATTAACACCTGTTAAAATATCAAAAGTACAGAAGAGGATCCAGGTTTTTTTTATTGATGGTAATGAGTTGTGAGAAATGGGAAATTTGTGCCTTTGTGACTGTGTTATAAGTTTTGAGTTGTTGACGTAGGATCTAGTGAATTGTTATTTTGCTTTTCCTCCATTTCCTCTCTGCACTCCTGCATTTTCTTTTCAGTTGGTTGATTTCATTGTTTTTTCTCCACGTGGGTGTTGGTTTTCTTTTCACTGTCTTAGTTAAAAGTGGAGCTACCGAGTCCAGTGTTGACTTCAGTCTACTGTTAAAATTATCAACAATAAAATCACAAGGTGCAGGTAAAATTTCAGCAGGAGTGCTCTGTAAAATCTCCATAAAATTTGCAGCCACTTCAGAAGTAATATAGCGCTTCCTCACTGTTCTCACCGGGGCCTCCCGCTGGTTAAAACTGGTGATGTTAAAAAATACACAGTAGTGGTCAGACACAGCCAAGTCAACAACAGAGGACACACCAACAACTTCCAAACGCTCTGGTGGACAAGTTGTGACCTGCATATTGACCAGGCTATGAGATGATAATGGGGTTTTTAGGTCTTTGGACTCTGACTAGGCTGATCTAATGGATATGCTTTCAAAGGCCCAAGGCCCACATTTTAGCCACTGCACTGTACGTCATCAACCTGACACACATCATCCCCACCATGAAACATCTGGCAGCATATCCATGCCACACTTTTTTAGATTTTAATTTGTAAAACATCTTGAAGACCATGTATCATTTTCCTTCCTCTTGACAATTCTATGCTAATCTGTGTTGGTCTACCACATAAGGGTATAAATAATTTTGCAAGGCACTGTATACACAGTCATAACATGTTTGATTCCCAAGGTCATTGTTACTTATACTGAATCTCAGGCTGTGGTTAACGTTCAATAATCTCACTGTCATCTCTCCTTCAACAGAGGAGAGCAGGAAGTTCTTTCTGGAGAGGTATGTAACTATACATCTTACGTTGTGTTAAATAAGAATTTACTATAACCAACATTTATTCTGTTTGTTTGACTCCCACAGGTCTGTGTATGACTTGGTGGATGCTCATCTCTTCCTTGCTCTAACTGACCCAAGGTTGTTGAGCTGGTATCTCCGATTGTCTGCAGAGGATCGAAATATCATACTAGGTATGTTTCTGTAATACTAGACAGCTGGCAGTGAAATACTCAACAGTCTAATAGTTTCATTAATGTTTGTATTTTTATTTGTGATGGCATGACATGTAAGAATAAATACAAACCAGTGCAACCAGAACAAACCAGAATTGGGGAAGCTGCTGGTTGTGCACAGCAGCAGAAGTTGGACTTTTACCTGCAAATTTGCAGAAGTTTCACAGAAGGAAATTTAATTTCAAGCACTAAATTGCAAAGATTAAGTTAAAAACAAATGTGTATTTTTGTGGTGGGTGTTGAAATATGGAAATCCTTAACAGCTGAAGAAGAAAAGCTGCACAAATACTTTTCAGTTTAAGAGGATGTACCAGGAAAAAAAGAACAGTTTGTATGTTGGCTGTAAACTGGTTCATTATTATGACATTTCATCTGATGTAGGATATTTTTTTGTTTTAAGAAAGGATCAGGTATTAGCTATAAGTTCTCTCATCCTGCTCCTTTTCAATGCCAGGATTGGAATGAAATGGTAATGCTAATCAATAACAAGCAGGCAAAGATGATAAATTATTACAATCAGTCTTTCATCTTCTTTAGTCAACAGCTCTGTGCTGCTCTGGCTGGAACAATTTGCTGTGCAGGTGGTGGTTTCCTGTACATCGGCCCTGACACACACCTACAGGAGTCTGTTCACGTTTATACAAAAAAAAAAACACGGCAAAGGAGGAATTGACAGTTTTATTAAGCGGGCTGTGTCAACTTGAAGGGCTGATTACAATGTTACAGCGACGCGCGAAAAATAAAAATAGAACACAAAAACAAAACTGTCACCAACCGAGACGAGATAATCATGGATTATTAAACTGACAGAAAGGCTAATCTGTGTTTGAATGCAGATAACACCAGTTTTCCCAGCACAATGCCAACTCCCATGTGTGTGTACATAAGCGTCTATGGCAGTGAGAGACAAAAGATGAATTGAAATGGTGATTTTTATTTAGTCAAATTCAGTGCAATTGTGTTTTTTTCTCTCCCAGATGAAGGAGGGTTTCACCAGTTTCTGCAGAGACATCCTGCCTTAGAGCTGTCGACTCATCATGTCTCTGTGAATTGTAAGTCTAATCAGGTCTGCGAATATTTTTGTGGACGCTAACATGAAACTGTGATGCCCTTTTTCCATTTTATAACAAATATTAGATGCCATTACAAGTGCCACCCCTGTCCAGTCAAGCAAGCATAGGTAAGCACCACAGGAAATGCAATGGATTGTGATCAAACACTATAATCGTTGTTCTCAGTTGTTCACTGATGAAAGTTTGTTTTCTTCTCAGATCTAAAAAAAAAGCAGCAAAGGCAGACAACACTGGTAATATGCAATGTCTCTCTCTCTCTCACACTCAGATTTCAGGTTTTGGGTGAATTTAAAGTTTGATCATTGTCTGAATTTCAACTGACTCCCACTGCTCCGCAGTTTGCTCCCATTCAAGTCGATCAGAGCATTTTTCCACCGCGTGCCCGATGCGTCTCCAGTCCGTCACAGCTCCGGCAGTCAGGCAAAAATATCGACCGGACTGTTTTTGCTGGATCACGGAGCCATCGCGCATCAATCCATGTAGATTTGATCGCCCCACACTTCGAATGCATCAGAATCAGAGACACGACACATGAGATGGTTTGATACGTCAAACGGCTAGGTTCGCCAAATAATGGCCACGAAAGGGTTAACTCCCATTGGAAACCATTGAAAACTAATCAACAGAAAAGTGGTGTCCTAGATAGATAGATGGATAGATAGATAGATCTATCGGTGATTGGTGGATCAGCAGACCAATCAGAAGGCCAACAAAGGGCGAATTGTTGTCTGTTTTTTTTTTTACCTCCTACAAGATAATAATAAACGCCTGGAGTTGGAGATGCTGCCCAGTAACGCGAGGGAGAACTTGACCCGGCTGGACTGCAACTACATCAGGACCGAACCACCAGCAGCCAACCCAGTGGACGCCCCCCCCCTGCAGGACAGCTTCCACTCTGCCTACAACAGTCCTGTCGCACAGAAGCCTACTTACCAGCAGACCCAAAGAGAGAAGGTATCAAGCTTTGTTTATAACTGTTTCTGTTCACTCTTCTTTTATTTGGATGAAAAAAAGTGAATAATATGTGATTCTTCTTCTTCTCCTAGTGGAATAAATGCAGAAGTGCAGGTGCAACCGCTGTGCAGGAGGCAGCAGCTCTGGCCAACTTCTCTCTGGACGTGGAGCTGGAGCGCTGCAGTCACAGAGGAGACCCGGAGCTCACCACCAGTCAGTTCCCAGTGGCACAAGGACAGAGTGCCAACATCACGTACGCTGAAGGCCGTCCACGAGTGTGAGTGTGATTCACTAGACGGACACGTAACTAAAAAAATAATCGTTTTAAAGATGCATCGAGATTCTTCACGAGACGATTCTGAATCGATGCAGTTATGTCACATAATCGATTTTTAAGTTCAAATAATTCATTCAACTTTGATGATGATGATGTTCATGGACAGAGACGGTGATGTAATTTGTTTTACCTCAATGCTAAAGGTCTGGTACTTCCATACTGTGGTTAAGTAGCTTTTATTGAATAAATGTTATAGGTTAAATAGATCTAGTAATGAACTGTTCATATGTTAAATGCATTTGAGTTTGTTTTGTGTAATTCTAATTATATTATATCTAATTTATATAAAGCATGTTGTTTGATGCTACAGGTCGACAGTTGAGAACCAGCCTCCTGAGTACTACAGCTTTGACAGCAGTCAGATGGACGGTGCAGAGTACAACAGCAGCAGCGTGGACCAGGTCCTGTACTGTCCTCTGGGTCCAGGTCAGAGAAACAGCAGCACAACAACAGAGGACGATTACATGGTGCGTGGAAATATAAACGCTGTCGACAGTAACGAAGGCAGCTTGAGCTCCGGAGATCAGAGCAGCGTCTTCCACAGCATCATGGAGGAGGATAAGGGCATCCTGGTCTGTCTGCCCGCCAGCGACGGACAGAAAGCCCATAATAACGGGGTTCACACGGGTCCAGTGAGCAGCTGTAATGAAGCTCTGACCGACACCAGAGAGGCCGTGAGTCCACTTCAGTCTCATGTGAAGATAAACACTTCAGAGAAGTCCACCTCCACCGTTCCCCGCGTCCCAACCTGTGACATCATGGTCGCCACCGAGGTGACGCCCAGCGCGTCGGCTTTCACCCAATCGGAGAGTCCAGAAACAGCCGACAGGAACATCATCACTGAAGTCCACATGGCAGATCTGGACTATCTGGCTGGGGTGAGGCTGAAACCAAAACGTTTTCATTATTGTAGCGGCAGTTTTTAATTTATTTTTCTGTTTTTCTGAGTCATTTTTTTCTGATTTTCTTAGTTTTTTTTCTGATTAAAAGAGACCCAGAGGAGTTTGCTTTTGGTTCTAAAAAAGTCTCCACACTTGCACCATTTTCAATAAATACATCATTTTGTCTTTATTGTTATTTTGATAACGTGACTTGCAAAAAAAAATTAATGGAATGCACTTCTGTACTCAACGACCTCTTGTCAACCCCTCAGGAATTTCTCAAAATCAGAACATCTCAACAAAAACTGAGGGAGCAGAAGGAGAAATTGAAAAGGTACAACATCAGATACATAAAACACTAAAACATCTGTCTCCAGCTGCTCCTCTACCAGTGTCGTTGAATATGTGTTATTGTTCTTTTGTTTTCCAGTTCAGGCAGTAAGTGGAGGAAGGAATGCGACTGTGTCCAGCGAGCTCAGAGAGCGGAGCTGAGCCTCCTGGCCCTGCAGTACAACATGTGCAGACAACACTGCTGGAGACTCTACTACACCTCTGCTGAGGGGCTGCAGCTCACTGCAACACACGGAGACATGAATCACTGCTGGTCAGTAACCTGTCAACCCATCAGACTTAATGTCCCCCTGAACTATAATGCATATTATTAAACACTGCAGCAATAACCAGCATCAACTTCTTTATTCTCCACTTCTCTTCAGGCCCAAAGAGCCTCCTGCTAGTATCGTCAGTGTTCTGCAAAAGCTGGAGTCTGACTATATCCAGATGAGGGATAAGATCCTGGCAGGAGTTCCTCTGGAGCATCTGAAGCCTCTGACCCTCGACTCTGAGAAGATGACGGCAGGAGCAGGTTACATCCCTGCTCAGGTAAGACTCCACCTCCTCACCCAGTGATGTCAACAACGTTTTAAAACTGTGTGTGTCTTTATTCACACCTGGTTCGTTTGGAGATGTTCCAAAACAAGGAGCATTTCACGTCAGAGATCGGTTCGTTTGGTTCAGATCTGAACACAGCAATCGCGCTTGGATGCGGAACAAAACAAGCGGGCGGTGCTGGTTTGAACGATGCTGATTCAGGCTGAGTTTGGGTCGAGGATCACTCCGGTCAGCTTCTTCATTTTGTCATGTTCTGGTCGGATTTGGGACGAAAATATACACAAAATCGGGTTTGGGTCGCGTCTGGGTTTCAAACGTGTTTTGGATTTTAATTTTCAAGCCCGTTGAGAACTCTCTTCCATGGTTTTTATTTTTCCCGGGTAACCTCCTCCTCTTTTTTGGTAAGATTTCTGACCAATGAGGGAGCAGTTTGTTAGCGCATGGCATTTGTTTACAGCTTTGGACCGCTTGGAGCTGTTACCGTGTGAAAACAAACAAAAAAAAAGGTGGCAAAAGTTTGATCGGATTAAAGCAAACAAACCAGAGGTGTGAATCCGCCTTTATCTTTAACTATGATGTCAGATGATAACAGATGTCTGTTGTCGATCATGTTTAGATCATCGGTGATCTGCTGGAAAATCTTCCTTCCTGGTACGTTACAACATTTATTTGTGTGATTCACTTTCCACCGCTCACAGTCGACTCTGTAGCCACTGTCCTGTCATCCTGTCTGATCCTCAGCGGCTCCCTGAAACCTCAGCAGTGTAACGCAGCGGCTGAGGAACATGAAGGTCCCGGGGATCAGGTACGCTCACAGGACAAGACGACTTGATACCAGATGAGCTGTGAGCTGCTGGTTGTCGCTTGTAGTTCAGGTGAAGTGTTTCTCATTTGTTTGACAGGACGACCAGCTGAAGAAGGAGAACAGGAAACAGAGGAGAGCTGCCACTCTGGTCCCTCAGGTTAAAGGTCCTGATCATGATGCACACAAGGCAGAGGAGAAGCAGACAAGTAGGAAAAAGCACTTTTTTGTTGTATTTTTAAAGGGATACATCAACCAAAATCGATAATTCACCAATTCTCTACTCACCGTCTTGCCAAGGAAAGGTTTGGAGAACTTTCTGAGTCATCAAAACTCTTTAGGAGTTACAGGGGGGGTCGGACTGGCAACGGGTTTTCATATAATGGCAGCAGATAGAGTTCACATTTGAATCATCCAAAACACAGACCATGAACCACAAACTGCTCGTCTGCACTGACCCAAGTGTCCTGAAGCCACCACATGAAAAAGTTGTCTGTTTTTATCCTTGTTGTAGCACTATGGAGGTATTTGGATGTTTCATAGTGTCTGTTTTGGATAATTGAAAAGTGAACTCTATCCGCTGCCATTATATGAAAACCCGTTGCCAGCCCGACCCCCCCTGGAACTCCTAAAGCGTTTTGATGACTCTGAAAGTTCTCCAAACCCTTCCTTAGCATGACGCTGAGTGGAAAATTGGCGAATTATCGATTTTGGGTGAAGTATCCCTTTAGGTAATTACTTAATAGTGGCTGATTGAATCACACATGTGGCCTTCCTCTGTGTGGACACTAGGAGCTGCAGGCAAAGAGCCCAACACCAGCGAGGCGTGGTACGATGCTGAAGAAGACCTGGAGCCGGAGAAGGGACACGACCCATCAGTCAAAACACAGGATCAGACCAGTGGTGAGCGACGTAGCTGAGGCTCCACACCTGCACACACGAAGGAGTCTGAATTCACTTTGTATCAGGGCTGTCGATCCTCCCCCCAAAGCAGATTCAAATTTCCAATGCTGCTTATGCTTATGTTCAAATTAGATTCAAATTTTGTCATGTTTTTTTTTTTTTAAATACAAGCATTATTATACCTTTTCAAACAAATTCCACAAGTATCAGATCCTCAGTGATGAATTTGTTGTAACCACAGAACCATCCAGCGACGAGGACCAGAGCTCAGTTCTGTGTGTGTCCAACCTGCCCAGTAACGTGACACAGGTGAGTCCAACCGTGATTCTTCTGCAGAGAGATGAGAGGCAACACTGATTTAATTGAACTGTAATGTGCTGTATTGCTCCGCTCCGGCCAGCAGGGGGCAGCACAGGCTTTAACAGGAACTCTGTGTCTTTTCCAGAGCGATGTGATGCTGTGGTTTGACAAATACTCTCCCTCTGAAGTCTGTGTCTCTGTGTTAAAGTCTGGTTTAAGGTGAGTTACAGGGAAACAGCTTTTGTTTTTACTCTTTACTTTTGGTTTCACTTATGTGTTTGACACGAAGCTGCCACACGATCTTCAGCTGTGACCGTATTAAAAGATTCAAGCTCTTTCTGCAGCTGCCGTAGCAACAGCTACTTCTATTTTTCTTTTTAAAACCCTATTTACATGAAATTTTCAAACAAAGAACATGAGATCATCATGGGTGTTACAGTCAAAATCAAAATATTATTTTACACATCATGGTATAAAGTTCATACACAATCAATTTTTCCAACTCAAATCTTAAAACAAAAGTAAGTTTCTCCAGACAGTAAATTTCTTTAATCGTCCCATGCCACTAGTCTGATGTCGGAGGATCTAGTTTCAACCCAAAGTATCTTCAACAAGTAACAAGAGTAAGATTAATCTAAATCCACCCATATTATTTTATTTATCTGGGTAGCCTCCTCCCTTCAGTATGACTGGATTTTCAGACAGGCCCAAAAAACATCAGAATCTGAAATCTGTTTATTGCAAAGAGCAGTAAAGGTCTTGACGTGGTGTCCAGTGCAAACACAAAAATAGTTAAAGGTTGTGATAAAATAAAATAGAATAAATTAAAATAGTCTAGTATAGGGCTGCAGCTATCGAATATTTTAGTAATCGAGTATTCTACTGAAAATTCCATCGATTAATCGAGTAATCGGATAAAACGTATTTTTGCTTGGTTAAAGAGCAATTATGAATACACAAGAGAAAATAACATATTTCACAGTGATTATTAACATCGTATATCGTAATATCATATTTTTAGGCGTGATAACGTTGCCTGAAAGCTTTAATGGAACTGCGAAGGAGGCTCAACATAGCAGGGTTTGTCTTCATGTTCTAGCTCAGTGATCCTCACATTTTTTTCAAACCGGCTCCACATTGGCAGTGCAAAATCTTTTCTGGATATCCCACAAAAAAGCATACAACGCAGCCCAAGCTACATTTTCATTTAGAGCAGGAGTCTTCAACGTTTTCCAGGCCAAGGACCCCCAAACTGATGATGAAATGAACCCCCCTATTCTTTCAGGGGGACCAGAACTCCTAGCAACAGCCCTGGTGCCACCGGAGTTGATTCTGGGAACATTTACACCGGGCCCCAGTGTCATGTCTCGGTAATACGGAGCGCTTCAGTGATGGCCTGACGCTGCGCTATGAGCAGACGTGGCAGCCAAAATAAGTGTGTGCTGTTAACGAGTGTGTATGGAGAATAAAAACTAAAGTCCCATAGTTGTGTAGCTGAAGAATAACTGACAAAACCTCTAGCCCCGCGGTCTGAGTCAACATGCAGGCTACAACAAAGTTTATCAACTTGCTCCTGACGCTTCTTGATCAACATGTGCACGCGGAGAGAGTAAACAGCAGCGGAGCAGCGTCACCTCGCTAAACCACTACCTGGCTTCACAGTAGACTACTGCACGTCTGCATCCCTCCGCCTCCCCCCTCTCTCAGCGCTCTGCGCCGGTAGTTTGCTTTCACGCTCGCACAACGTGCACATGAGCTCCGCGGGCGCACAAGCAGCGCGTAAAGCCCCCACTCCCTCACCCATGTCCGCCTCCTCCTCCTTTCTTCTCCGCTCTTCCCTTACGTAGGTGACGTGAGTCCGTTGTGCCACATTGAAAGTAGTCTGTGCGGCCGCTTTACAGTTAAATTAACGATTCCTCGAGGCAGAAAAAAATCCTCGGACCATTTTTTGTAATCGAGGTACTCGAATTACTCGAGGAATCGTTTCAGCCCTAGTCTAGTATAAAAATAAGCATGTACTCTATACCAGGGGTGTCAAACTCATTTTAGTTCAGGGCCACAAACAGCACAACTGGATCTCAAGTGGGTCGGACCAGTAAAATAATAGCATGATAAGCCATAAATAAAAAGAAGAATGTTTACAGTTAATGAACTATTCTTTTTCAAAACATATTATGAACAATCTGACATTTCTTAATAAGAATACTGTACAATATTTTGCCTCTTCTGCCTTCTATTCAATTTTTACACTTGGCAAATTCATTCTGAGGGCCAGTTTTGGCCCGCGGGCCGCACGTTTGACACCCTAATCTATACAATTTATGATTTATATAAAGAGTAGAATAGAATAAAGATAGATACAGAATACAGACTGTCCATCGGTTGACTCTGTGTCTGTTAGCAACAGCTTCTAATGTCAAAACCACAGTTTGCTTCCAAAACCGACTGATTAACGTCAGCGCACCGACTCTCCGTCTCTCTGGCTGCGTGCTCTTAGGGTTGCCATAGTAATGGTGAATGGCGCCGAGTCTGCCGAGGCCGCAGCGAGAGGCCTGAATGGCTTCAGGGTCGGAGGCCGCACTTTACATGTGGAGCACATCACCGGAGCTGCAGGCCGGGACCGGAGCCAGAGCCGGAGCCAGGCCGAGTCCTCACAGGACCGGACCGAACCACAACCACAACCGCCCAAGACCGAGTCCGGCTGCTCCGACAGGAAGGTGAGAGAGTGAGGCAGGTTGACAGCAGGTACCATGGTTACAGGTTAATATCTGGTGACAAAGGTCAACGCAGAATAATAGAGTGATGACAGCTGATGTTCATATTTTATTGGTTTGTGAAGTGACAGAATGATGTCATCATGTCATATCTCATGTCAACATCATGTGATATAAGAGACAGATGTTCCCTGATGTGAGAAAGACCCAACGCCTGATAATCATCACCATGTCAACAACCAAACGTCATTAGAGAGTCATTAGGCAAGGCAGTTTTATTTGTATAGCCTGTTTCTACAAACAGTTGATCTCAAAGGGCTTCACGTGGCATCACAACAACATCCTCTGCCCTTAGACCCTCACATCAACTGAGGAAAAACTCCATGGAAAACCCTTTTAACAGGGAAAAATGGGAGAAACCTCAGGGTGAGCAACAGAGGAGGGATCCCTCACCCAGGACGGGCAGATGTGCAATAGATGTTGTTACAGACAAGAAAACAGTTTATAGTTTATGACACAGAATGTGGGAAACATGGAAATCACCGGATTAGATCTTTCTGGAAGCCCCACTGCCCGCTCGGAAAAAAAATGTCAGGCATTTTCATCTTGGACTCGGCCTCTTGAAGTTTGACTGTTGCACTAAACTAAATGGTGTGATGATCGTAAATCAGTACCGATACAGATCAGCATGGTTCCAGTGAAGAGATTGTTTATAATATGTTTAATTGCCGTCCCGCCCCTGGACAACTCTGTAATGCCGCTTGTTTGTTTCTGTAATTAATCATTTCAAATAGTTTTAAAACATTGATGATAATAATTCATCAGTTTATCAAGAAAATAACAAAATGAATCCAAGATAAATTGATCCTCTCTGTCTTCTTCTCTAGTCGCCTTCGTCGTCCTTCGGCTCCAGCCTCAAACACAGGAAGGTGGTGTGCATCTCGCCCACGGCCAAGGGGACGTGCGTGCCGCAGCACTTCGGCACCATGGGCAGCTTCGACACCCTGATGTCGGAGCTGACGCAGCTGCACCCGGACGTGGGCAGGCAGGCCATGGTGGACGCTCTGCTGGAGCTGCGGTCCAGGCACCAGGGCGTCCTCAGCGGCCTGCCGCTCAGGACCATCAGGGAGATGACGTCAGAGCTCCTGACCAGGCCGGCCGACGCCAAACAGCTGTGATCAGAACAGAACTGGAGGAATCCTGGTTGATGCCAGTGATTTGTTTGGGTTTTTTTTGTTGTTTTTTTGTTTATTTTGTTTGTTTGTCGGAGGAGCATCACGGCCCCGGTTGATCTGGAAGCATCCGATTTAAGTTGAAATGTCCTTTAATCCCACTGTTGTCCTTCTGGCTCAAATTGACCCAGTCTGTTTCCTTCCTCCATCCTTCCTTCTTTCCACAATCCTTTTTCCCTTCCGTCCTTCCTTCTTTCCTTCCTTCCTTCCCTCCCTTTGTCCTTACTTCTTCTCTCTTCCTCTTTTGATCCAATCGACCAATCTGTTCCCTATACCTCCATCTTTCTTCTTTCTCTTCTTCCTTCCTTAAACGAATCTGTTCCCTCCCTCCCTCCATCTTTCTTTCCTTTTTCCTTTCCTTCTTCCCACAGTCCTTTTCCCCTTCCTTACTTCTTCCTTCCTTTTTGACCCAACCTGTTCCCTATCTTTCCTTCCTTTTTCCCTTCCTGCTTTCCTCCCATTTTTCTCTTTGTCCTTCCTTCCTTCTTTACCTTCATCCATCCTTCCTTCCTTGACCTAGGAGGGCAACAGGAGGGTTAAGAGTAGTCCTAAGTAGTAGTTGTTTTATGGACATACAGTTCTATGCTGCAGCAGTTTGATTTGTATTTCTACATCTGGTTTCAATAAAGGTTATTGACGAGCACTTAATCTGTGTTCCTCTGCTCCACCTCTCTGCTGTTGGATCATATCATTGATCGGCTGTCTGAGGAAAAATGGAGCAGCCAACGATTAAAAAAAAAACATCTCGACATCCACCGACCGGGAGTCAGTTACCACCACCACTAGGTGTCGGAGCGTCACGCACCGCGCGCTGCCAACGGCGGCTCAACAACCGAGGAGCCACTAACGGGTTAATGTAATCCTGGTGGGCGGAGACTGCAGCTGGGACACGAACCGACCGGACTGACCGAGCAACCGACGCTACACACAAATCAGAGAGAGAGAGAAAGTCTTGTTGGAGTTGTGTGTTTGTGTTTGTGTTGATCCAACCCGCGCTGCTTCTGGATCGTTTGCGCGTAATCGTCATCATTCTTGTGTTTTTGGAGCGCGCGGAGACGCCATGAAGCCGAGGCAGGAGTTGTTGTGGAGTCGCCGCCGCCGGTCGGTACGGGTCAAGTAGTCGAGACGTGGAAGTCTACAAGAAGAGGTGTCCACACGCACATCTACACGCACGGATTGAGAGTGGAGTTGAGGAACCGGATCAACAGGACGGCGGCGCACCGTGCACACCGAGAAACAATGGAAAACTCCCTGTTCTTCCCACAGCGATAGGAGAGTAGGAGGCTGGGATGGACTGAACACGTCTCACTGGTTCTGCAGGACCAAGATCCAGCCAGACGTCTGATGGGAAAGACATAATAAAAACAAACAAACAATAACAACAACGACAAAAATCGCTGCGAGTGAAGACAAAACACAAATCTGGGTTAGTATTATTTTTATTTTTCCCGCGGAGCGTTGCTGATCCACGCCGAGTGACACCATGTGGAGCCCGGGGACGTGGATGTGGAGAGCCGCTCTGTGCTGCGTGCTTCTGGAAACACTAACGCACACCGCCCGAGGTAATAATGACACAAAAGCAGTGGTTTGTTATGTTCTGCAATAATAAATCCGCTGTTATCGGCCTGTTTGTGCAGCAGCAGCAGCATCGTCATGCAGTCAGTGTTTAGAGCCAACACGCATAGAGATGAGCTGGTGCCACATGGAGGCAGAGAATCCACTGTTTGTTTATGTTGACTGGACAGTTAACAGTGGAGAGATGGTGGAAATGCTCCGTGTTTATCTTCAAAACAATCCAGTGTTTAGATATCACAGACACACTTATACACTGCAAAACTCAACATCTCTCCAAGAATATTTGTCATATTTTTTGTCAAAATGTCTAATTTCTAGTCAAAACTAGAAAAATCTGCCAGTAAAAGGAAGTGTTTTGTTCTTGAACAAGAAAGAAAAACTTGCTCCACTATCAGATTTTTCTACTTATTTCAAGTAATAAAAAAAAAGGCTTGAAATAAGTAAAAAAAAATGTCTAAAAACAAGCTACTTTTTAGTCTATAATGAGATCTGTTTTGACTAGAAATGACATTTTGACTAGAAATAAGACTTTTTGCAGTGCACAGGCTGAAAATAATTTATGATATTCATGAAATATAACTGAGCAGAGAAATGCATGCATGCATCCTTGTTGCACGTTTGTATTCTTGCTCTTATGGCTGCCGTTTGTGTTTATCTGTAGCTACATTAATACATGTGCATCTTCATAAATAACAATATAATGGAGGTCAGCAGTCTGCTCCATCATAGTGTACAGTAACATACTGACTCCAGAAACCTTTGCAGGTGTTTGGAGATCTCTTGATTTACTGAATTTCAGATTTGCATTCAAATTAAAAGAGACAATGACATTCAGTCTGTGTATAATGAATCTATATAATGAATAGAATAAACTGAAATAGATCAGCTTTTCCATAATTCATAGTGGCAGCATCCTACCTACACTCTCGGGTACAGATGACACCGTAGAGCTGAATGAACCAATCAGAGCCAGATTACCAACAACAACTACACAAATGACATTTACAAAGTCAGTATCTGATTGCATTACCGTGCACAGGGGTTTCTGTTGTTCTTTAGTGGAGTACACTGTTTAGTTTTTTTCCATTTCTCTCTCGGCTCTGTTGCTGTAGCCGTCGCCGTCTCCATGATGTGTTGTGTTTTTCCTCTCTCACCTTCCCTCAGGTCTCAACATGTGCATGAGTGGCAGCGCTACGTCCTGTGAAGAATGTCTCCTGATTCACCCCAGTTGTGCCTGGTGCGCACAGGAGGTACGGTGCATTTACCTGCTGCAGGTGCACAACGCGTGTGTGTTCAGCTGCTTCCACAGTAGATGAAAGGTTTCACTGTTTATTTCCTGCTTTGACTGTGATGAGTTAAGTTTAGTTTAGTTTATTTAAGGGACACCAGATTTAGTGAACTGATAACTTCCATCTGCAGTCCCAACTTGTAAAACACACCAGACATAGACCTAAATTACAGAGGAAATCCTGATGCATTATTGACATGAACCCACAGTAGACAACTCAGAGACAATGCATTTGAAAAAGGGTGGACACTACCCTGTACAAATACAAAATATGATGAAACATTTTAAAGTGTGCAGGTTCCCCATGCAAAGATCTTAAAAAATGCATTCAATGAGACATTTGATTGTCTGGAGTGGTTGAACTGATTTCTAACTCAGAGTCTGAGGAAAAACTCATTTGGAGTAGTTTACAGTTTACAAGTTGCATTTGTCAATCGTATTTTTCTAACTGGCACAGTAGGACGCTAACTTTTGGTGGATTTAGGAGAAATCTACAGACGAAAGGAAACAAAATGAAGAAAAATAACCATTCCTCTTTTTTCCTCTATTCTGAAAGGAAGCAAAACAGCCCAAAATCTTGAAATTGATCAGTTTTGCAATGCAATGCATAAAAAAAACAGTATTTTTGCCTGTAATGTCTCGCCTTAAAGGTACTAAGATACATTTACAAATAGAAAAAACTAACTAAAATAGATAAATAACCAGTTCTAAGTGCAGATTTGGTTTTCCAGAAGCTGCTGTTTTGAGTTAAATTTGTGTTTTTTTGTGTTTTTTTCCTCCGTCCTCCTTCAGGATTTCGGGAGGGGCCGGACTCTGACGTCCCGCTGCGATTTCAGTCACAACCTGCTGAAGAGAGGCTGCGAGGTTCGCTTCATCGAGTACCCGAAGAGCAGCATCTCCGTCCTGGAGAACCGGCCCCTCAGCTCCAAAGGGTCGGCGTCCACGCACTACGACGTGGTCCAGATCATGCCCCAGAAACTCTCCGTCAGCCTGCGACCCGGTAAAAGAGATTAAAAAAAAAGAAAAGGTTTCTTATAAATAATTCAAATCCTCTGCTACTTTTGTTTGACCTGCCGCTGTTCTCCGTATCCAGGAGACCAGACGTGGTTCAGCCTGCAGGTGCGGCAGGTGGAGGACTACCCGGTGGACCTGTACTACCTGATGGACCTGTCTCTGTCCATGAAGGACGACCTGGACACCATCCGGAACCTGGGCACCAAGCTGGCGCTGGAGATGGGGAAGCTCACCAGCAACTTCCGGCTCGGCTTCGGCTCCTTCGTGGACAAGAACATGTCGCCCTTCTCCTACACGGCGCCCAAGTACCAGGAGAACCCGTGCAGCGGGTGGGTACATGCAGTGGACACTATTATGGGATGTACAGTTGATGGATGAAAGCAGCAGGAGTGAGGTGGAAGCTGGACATGAAAGTGATGTTTCACTGCAAAAACGCAAAAATCTTACCAAGAATATTTGTCAAAATGTCATTTCTAGTCAAAACAAATCTCATTTTACTTAAAATAAGACTCATCACATACAAAGTAGCTTGTTTTTAAGACACTTTTTCTTCTTTCAAGCATATTTTCACTTGAAATAAGTAAAAAAAATCAGATAGTGGAGCTAGTTTTTGTAGTGAAAATGATCTAAAAACATACATTTTTAGGTGATGGGTCTTATTTCAAGTGGAAAAAGATTAGTTTTGGCTAGAAATGAGACATTTAGACAAGAAAGAAGACAAATATTCTTGGAAATGTTCACGTTCACCTTCATGAATCATGTAGCGTTCGATACGAGAGAGATTCTCCATATTTGATAAATAAGCAGTTCTTCAAAATGGCCTCTTCCTCGCTCTCCTCCCATGATGATGATGATGATGATGATGAAGAGGAAGCAGAACAGATAGAGGGTAAAAAAAAAAAAGAAAAAAAAGCTGTGGCACACGATATTTGCCCTCGAGGTGAAGCTGCTCTTCTCTCGCTCGCTGCCCGCCATCGCGCATCACTTCCCATCTAGGTTATGGCCCCAGCTGTGTGTGTGTGCATGTATATGTGTATGTGTGTGTGTTAAAGTCACACACACACAGTCCAGCATGTCAGGAAACATTAAAAGGGGATAGATGACAAGGTTTTGACCTCGGCCAACCCGCCCCACTTCTGTCGCTGCTCACTCTGTTTACAGGAGATGAAGAGAAGGAACGGCCTCTTAGATTATAGAATCTAGAGTTTACGTAATCGCCCTTTATCCAGCGGAGACGAACCGTCACCGTGACCCCCTGAGAGAGAATCACATAAACAAACACACACGCTGCTCTGCTCTGATCTGATCTGTCGTCCTGTCTCTGTTTCTAGATACAAACCCTTCCCCAACTGCGTCCCCACCTTCGGTTTCCGCCACATCCTGTCGCTGACGGACAAGGTGGACCGCTTCAACGAGGAGGTGCAGAAGCAGATGGTGTCACGCAACCGCGACGCGCCGGAGGGCGGGTTCGACGCCATCCTGCAGGCCGCCGTTTGCAAGGTGACACATGTCAAACTTCTTCTTCATTGTTCTCACCTGTCGTCTTCTTCTTCTTCTTCTTCTTCTTCTTGTCCAGTCTCATGCCTGATTTACTCAAATGCGAAGACATGTCAGTTTTCCTCATGGGGGGGGGCAACAAACCGTCTGTACGTGCTACAGTTTTGTGACTTTAACTGAAATGTAGTCCCAACTTTTGTACGATTAAATCCAGTGCAAATTATCAAGTTCATCACTCAAACTCAAAACTTTATTAAACCTTTCTTCTCCCACATTTTTTTGCTCAATTGCCCCCCAATTTGCTAGAGAGCATCTTCAGACCGTCCTCTACAAAGTTGCCACTCGGCTTTTTCAGATTTGAAAACTGAGCCTACGCTGCATGAACAGGTTTGACTGTAAACATAGAGCAGCCAGTTCTCGCTAACAGGGCCGTGCAGAGACGTTTGGAGGGCAGGTGCCTAAAAAACAAACATACATATATATATAAAAACACATGCATACAGTCTTGATGTATAATGGAGTAGTAGTCGACCTAAGACACATACGAAAACAATCAGAGACAATGAGCCTGACAGACTGTTCCCCCTCCAGCAGCACAGTGTGTGGTTTTGCAGCTGGTGGCGGTGACTTCCAGGCTGCAGGTCGATCGCAGTCACACACAGGATGTGTGCAGTGAAAATGCAATTAGCAATAATTCTGGTGTTTCAGTGGCGTCTGACAGGTTTTTGGCCGAACCCGTGTCTCGCAGCGTCTACGTGGATCACGTCACGAAGGGCAGCCGGGTCATTTCATTGATATAAATTATTATTAATATTTGTTAAATGTTTTTATTGAAGGGCCACAGGCAGGTTTTCACACACGCTAAAAAAAGAAAGGCAGCGACTGAAGGGCACGTTGGGCATCAAGGGCCGCTCCCACGTCTGCACCTGCCTGCTCGCTAAATACATTTTCAATCTTCTTGAAAAAAATTGAGAATATTTTGGAGTCGTGGTTGATGAAGTTTGGCAAATGTCAGAGTTTTATCTCAAAAACGGAACATTTTGAACTCTGCTCTCACGGGAACAACTGCAGTCAAAGGCAGAGCGGCGTTTCTAGATATTAGATATTTTCCTTATGGAGCAAAAACACGCCATGCTGTCTAGATGCAGTTCATGTATTATCATATATTTTTGTCTTGATAACAGATTTTTTTATTAAGAATGCATCTTTGAAACGCCCACAGCCAACACTACTGTCTGTCTTGACCTCTGACCCCGGCTGCTTCCAGTGACAGTGCAGCTTTTGGCGGCGGGGGTGGAGGGGGGGTGGTTTGGGCGTGCTGAGGGGGAAGCCGCGGTGAAACCCCCGTGACAAGCATCTGGCCTATTTAGTTGTTAATTAAAAGCACGGTGGGGGGGTGGGGGGGGGGGAGGGTGCAGACAGGAAGCAGAGTCTGGTGCAGCTGGTTAAACAGGAGGACGAGTCGCTCCCTGCTCCGGGTTAATTGTTGTGTGCGGAGCAGGAAGAGACGGACTCCCTGCGAACGGCCGCTGCCTTGTAATTTACTGCTGCTCGCTGCTGCTGCTGCTGCTATTTCAAACACTCTGGGTTTAGTTTGAGTTTTAGGAGACGGGGCCGAGTCCAGCTTCATCATCCTCGTCTCCTCAGGTCAGAGATGATGTCAACAGAAACACTGCCAGTCAAAAGTTCAGACAAACCTTCTCTGTCAATGGTTTTTCTGTATTTTTATCACTTGTAGATTCAAAGTGAAGACATTAAAACTATGAAGGAACTCATTTTGAGTTATATAGTAAGCACAAAAGTGTTAAAAAGCAGGATATGCTTTGTAATTTAGATTTTTCCACCTTTTTGCTTTGATGACAGCTTTATACTTACTTTTGATTCAGTCGTCAGCTTCATGAGGTTGAATCGTCACCTGGATGGTTTTTATTCTCCAACAGTCTCGAAGCTGTTGTTGCTGTTTCCTTGCTGTGACAGACAACACCTTTGTTTTTTATGAACACTTTTGTGTTTACTATATATTTCCTTATGAGTTACTAAATATTTCTTTATGAGTTCCTTCATAGTTTTAAGGTAGAAAGTGATAAAAAATAAAGAAAGACCATTAAATGAGAAGGTTTTTATTCTCAGTCTCGAAGCTGTTGTTGCTGTTTCCCATCAGGTGACAGATAACAACTTTGTTTTTTATTAACAATTTGTGTTTACTATATATTTCCTTATGAGTTCCTTCATAGTTTTAAGGTAGAAAGTGATAAAAAAAATAAAGAAAGAGAAGGTTTTTGTCCAAACCTTTTGACTGCTCGTATTTCCAGTAGTTTCCTCCATGATTGTTACTGAAGCTGACTGATATTTGAGTGTTTTATCTTTTATTACAGTGGTTCTCTAAAGTTTTTACATCAAAGAAACTGTCAGACATCAGATTAGATTAGATTTGAGCTTTCAGATGTTTTATTACAGGAAGTGTTTGAACCCCAGGAGCCAAATAATCAGAGATCCACTGATGATGTCTGAGCTTCGTCTTCACTACCACTCGTCTCTAAAAAACACATTTCTTCTCCGTGAGTGTTTTTCTCCTCCAGATAATCGTTTCCTCTGGTTTATTTTATTTTTTTTAACCTCAACAACAGGAAGTAGACGCCGTCAGTCTGTGTCTAAGCTGGAGCTTCTCACACAACAGTGTTTCTACCACAGTGTGTGTGTTGAGAGAGGAGAGAGAGGCCTCTGACAGGAGCCGGCTCTGTTGTGTTCACTGAACAGGACAAATAACGGACAAAAGCCCTCTCTCTCTCTCTCTCTCTCTCTCTCTCTCTCTCTCTCTCTCTCTGGCTGAACGTTGTGTTTCTTTCTTGTCACACATTAGTCAGCACTCTGTCACACACTCCCTCTGTTGTTTCCTATTGATAAAAGTCAGACCTTGCCCCGCTGCAGAAAACTCTGGAGGACGTTCCTCCCTCCCTCGCTGCTGCTGCTGCTGCGTTAATCGACTGTTCCTGTCGGAGTCAGGATATCAATCAAATACCTGACGTGTTGTTGACCCGTCGTTTCTGTTCACACAAAGACACACACACACTCACACTCTGGCGCTAATGACTCCTCCAGCCTTTTGTTTCTCTGGTGTGATCCTGAAAACACAAACACAAGCCGAAACCAGAGCAGCAGCAACAATATAACAGTATGTGTTGTTGTTGTTGTTGTTGTTGTTGTGTTGCAGAATGAGATCGGCTGGAGGAAGGAGGCCTACCACCTGCTGGTCTTCGCCACCGACGACGTCCCTCACCTGGCGCTGGACGGGCGGCTGGGCGGCCTGGTCCAGCCCCACGACGGGCAGTGTCACCTCAACGAGAGGAACGAGTACAGCGCCTCCACCAAGATGGTGAGAGCAGCAGAGTTTACATCCTCTTTTATTTTTACAACCTGCTGTTGTAGTTTTTACTGCTCAGTTAAAGAGGAACTATGCAGGATTTTTCCTGTTATTGACTGTAAATTATTAATTTATGAACCGGCTCCAGAGTCCAAGTGCTGGTTAACCCTCCTGTTGTTCTCCTGGGTCAAGGAAGGAAGGAGGATGAAGGGATAGATGAAAGGAAAGAAGGAAGGAAAGAAAGATGGAGGGAGGGAACAGATTGGGTCAAAAAAGAAGAAAGTAAGGAGGCGAAAAGGATTGTGGAAAAAAGGGAAGGAAAGAAAGATGGAGGGAGAGAACAGACCAGGTCAACTGGATCAAAAGAAGGAAGGGAAAAAGGATTGTGGAAAGAAGGAAGGATGGAGGAAGGGAACAGATTGGGTCAATTTGAGCCAGAAGGACGACAGGAGGATTAAATCAATGACATGTAACTAGTTCCAGGGAGAACGGAGTCTCTCTGTCTTCCACCTGGCGTCTCTTGGATGAGAATCAACCTTGTAAGATCAGAGCCTCCGACCCGGTGTCCCGGCTCTCGTCTCCATGGCGACACCGCCACACAAACGTAACGCGCCCCGTAAAGACTGCACGGTTATGTTAACGGTTGTGTAAACCTCAAAACCATTACATTGTGCACATGAAGCACATGTAAGTAAAGAAATGCGTCAGAGCTCTGTCATCCTATTGGTCGACAGCAAAGTTCACGTTGTAGGAGATGTCAGACGAAGACGAAGAAATTCAAAAATGCTAGACTTTCAATTGAGGTGTCGTAAAACCGCTGGTCGTCAGTTATGTCACACCACACGTCAGTTTGTCGTTTCCGGCGACGAAAATCGTGCCACAATCGGCCTTAAATCACATCGTCTGAACCCGGTTTAAGCCGAAATCTCTTGCTTATGACAGATAAGACAACACAAATGTGGACCCCAGGAAGAGTAGCGGCGTTCTAGAGCGCAGCTAATGGAGATCCTAACAAATAAAACAAATAAAAGTAAAAAACAAATATACACATGGTAACATTTCTCACCGGCTTCGTTGGAAACAAATGCACATGGAGGAGAGGAGGGTTAGAGACACAGAGGAGGAGAGTTCCTCACACTGTCGTACTCAAAACGTAACGTCTGATCTGCAGCTCTCGACGTGAGTGATGAACGACTGCCAGGACTTATAGAAGAAAGCGTGTGCGTTGGTGTGTGTGTGTGTGTGTGTGGTTTCTTCCTCTCCTGGAGAACAATCCCTCCTCTGTCATCTCAGCGTATTATCAGATTAGTACGAGATGAAACACGACAGTAACCTAAAGAGGAGAAGCTGTCATTCCTCATATGGAGCTCATAGATCAATAGCAGCGGTGGCGTTGCCTTCAGGAGCGGCGCGGCCGTCTCAGCGTCTCTCTCTCTCAGCCAATACAACAACGACACAGTGTGAACGTTTAACCCTTTAGAAATGAAACCTTCTCCCCCTGAAGCTTCATCACGTCTGAGGAGAAACATGAAACCGGTGATTCTCTGTAACTCAGTACGCGTCAATAAAAACCCTCAGGTCCGAACTCAGAGAACCCAGCTGTGAACGCAACGCTGGAATTTCTCCTGTTTGCTCAAAGACTGATTATCAGAGAAGCCTGATGGAGTCCTTCTTCCATAACAAAGGGCCTTTTTACAATCACGTGTGTGTGTGTGTTTCTGTGTGTGAGTGAAACTTTAAAGTGTTTCTGCCACTTGGCTCCCGTCCACAGACTCCGACATTTTTGAAATTCTTATTTAACCTGAGTGGGAACACATTGTTATTAATAGCAGCAGCCTGCGGTGGTAATTGCAGAGGGGAATGGCCGCTACACGCTTACACACACACCTGGAGGAGGCTGCCAGTAAAAACCACACACACACACACACACACACACACACAACAGACCCCTCCACTTTTAAAGCAAAGTGTCGTAACATCGTCTGGCTCCACATTCTGGACCAAACCAAACCAAACCCTGACTGATTAGAAACCGTTACGATGACGAACGATTCCAATCAATCAATAAATCAATAAAAAAAAATCAAATTAAGTCGAAGCACAAAGGACGTCTTTGAAGATAAAACAGATCAATATCACGTGGACGATGCTCCCAATTAATATGGATTTATTTATTTATTTGTTTTTCTGGTTTGGTTTTTTTTCCATGAAACGCAAAATTTCAATCATGTGTCTCTCACACATTAGAAATAACCAAGCACAGGATCTATTTCTGCCTCAAACAAAAGACTCAGACAGATTCTTCTTCTTGTTTGTGGGACAGATTGTTCCACATTTCATTTTTTCATTTTTTTTTTTTTTTTTTTTTGGGTAAAAACCACTGGACTGATAATTCCACACAAACCGCTGAGTTTATTCTCAAGATAGAAACATGAGCAGCGGCTGCGCAACAGCCAATGAAAACAACCAGACCATAAACTGTGATGTGTAAAAGGCGCTCAGACTTTTATTTGTGACGCTGAAATGTGATCAACACATGTGTTTCTCTGCAGGATATTAAAAAAAATACACATCAACTTTTACTCACGGAAACAAAAACCGGAGTGAAGAGCAGCTGTTAGCATCTGTCAGACGATCTGGTCGGGTTTTTATCAGTTGCTGAAACTAGAAACCTTCATCTAACGGTGTTTAACTCAGGCTCTCTGTCGGTGTTGGTGTCGTCTACTTTCAATACCGCTGCGCAATGCATCTTGGGAAAGGTTGGGTCTTTGTTGCGTCTGAAGGAGCCTTTGAGATAAGACGGTCTCGTTTCAGAGTCGGTCATTAAACGCAGCGGATGCAGCCTCTTGATTGGCTCTCACATAGTGTAGATGTGGTAGGAATCGACCGATATGGGTTTTTCAGGGTCGATACCGATACCAACTATTAGTAATAAAGGAAACTGATAACCGACGTTTATAACCGATATTTATTTGCAATGAAAACTTGGTGTTAAAATGAAAAACTTTGAAAATCTGTGATAAAAATTTCATAATTTTTTTGTAGAATAACACACCATTGTGATTCAGACTGGATATCATTTTTAAAATATTTTTTTTTAATATCAGTTATTGGTGGATAAAAACGGTCGATATCAATCATCGTAAAAATGCAGAATATCAGCCAATATTTGATTTGATTTGAAATTCTTCAATGTCCCCGAGGGGCAGTCTGGTTTACAGCAGAAGCTCAGACACAGTCAAATCTTACATAGCAGATTCAACAGAAACAAATAAATACACTGGACATGCCGATAATCTGTCTGTCCCTGCTATGTGGACAAAAATACCCATAATGCCTCCTGTTCTGTTTGCCTGTCTCTCTGCAGGATTATCCGTCTCTGGCTCTTCTGGGGGAGAAACTGGCAGAAAATAACATCTTCCTCATCTTTGCGGTGACAAAACGTCTCTATGTGATTTATAAGGTACAATAACATAAGGTTTGTCTTTACGGATTAAAGGGATAGTTCACCCAAAATTCAAATTTTGGGTAATGGGTGAAATTTGAATTTTGGGTGAACTATACCTTTAAAGATCTTTGACTTTTAATGTTCTTTGATGTTTAAGACGCTTTTTTAAAATTTGTTTCCTTTTTTTACAAAGAATTTCACGGCACTCATACCCGGGACCACGGTCGAGATCCTGGATCAGGACTCGAAGAACGTGATTCAGCTCATCATCAACGCCTACAATGTGAGTACAGAGTGCGTGTGTGTGTGTCTTTGTGTGTGCGTGTGGGATTTCCTGTTTGCGTGTTGCCAGAGAATTAAGGAACGACACAGATAAGAGAGAAAGAGGAGGAGGAGGGAGAGGAGAGGGGGGAGAGGGGAAATTCTTGAAAGTCTTCCCACCGCTGTGACACAGTTAACGGGCCTCCAGCCGACACAAGCTGCTCTTCTCATCTCGAGGTTTTAACGGCTCGACTGAAGCAAACGACCTCCGTCTTCGTCTCACGGGGACAGAAATCATCCGTCAACCTCCGAGCTGTCTGGACCGACTGATCATCAACTACAAACATGTAGGAGAGAGAAAATAAAGGATACGGAATCTCTAATTTAGACATTTAGACATTAATTAACCCACCAGGCCATATAAAACAATAAACAGAGTAAATGATTGAATGTACAGTAAATGAGCCAAAGTGCAATATGTATATGAAAAAACAAAAGAAGGTGCAAATTTTCATAAACAGTGAATATTAAAGAATAGTTCACCCAAAATTCAAATTGCTTCACTATTAATGAACCAGAATTAGAGATTTGGATGTTTTTTGGTGTGTCTCTTTGGAAGAAGAAAGTTGGTGTCCATTGACAACCATTATATGGACAAATCGAAACTCAGAGAAGGTTGCTAAATTTTCTCATAATTTCTTCTAATGAATATTAAACATTTTCTCTCTAGTTTAAGATTTTCTGTTTCCAAACCAGTAGAATAAGTTTCTTTGCAGTGACGAGGCCATAGAAGAAGAGTTATTGTTGTTGGGTTTAGCTCCTTGTCTTCTTTAACGATCAGTTATTTTGATAAAGAAGAAACAGTTTAGTCAAATATGAAGCAAGAATGAATGAATGAACCGAACAGCTCAGGTTTAAAAACCATTCATGTTGGAAAAGAAGTGATTTAAAATATGTAAAATGGCGTTAACACAGCTGATGCTACTGTAAATGAAAATTAATATGGAGATAAATGAAGACAGGCAGCTGTTGAAACAGTTACACGCTCTGTTAAAGAGATGTTTTCTCAACAGCACAGCAGCGTTTTTATATTTTTGGGGCCGAGCATCTCTGAAGGTTTGAATCTGAGACGCTGAGCTGCAAGACGTTG
This sequence comes from Decapterus maruadsi, assembly GCA_030347415.2. NCBI lineage: Eukaryota > Metazoa > Chordata > Actinopteri > Carangiformes > Carangidae > Decapterus > Decapterus maruadsi. The sequence continues at coordinate 25,869,225 of CM064902.1, forward strand.
TTTTGTGTCTCGGCTTCTCTCATGTGAGAGGATTTGTCTCAACTTGATTTTTTGGGGTTTTGAGCCGGCGCTCGTTCGTTCGGTCGGATCAAAGAGCTTTGAAGATTTGACTCTGAGGAACGGCGCTGATGAATCATCTCTCACCGTTTTAACAGAAGATTTAAAAACATAAAGTAGCAGGATGGGAACCATACACATCACCGACTGCTGTATGGAGGCTTAAATTCATTAAAGGGATAGTTCAACATTTTGGCAAATTGGCCCATTGCCATAACCCCTATAGTCATAGCAGTAGGTTCGTTACCTTTAATTGTCGGTGCAAGCTATTTTTAGAACGGCAGAGCAGAGCCGTGAGCTGCTCAGAGCTACGCTACGGATGCTCATGGGATTTCTTGGTTTCCTTCATCAAACTCATCAAATACACAATCCAAAAACTGTCCCTGACAACACTCTGGTGGACAAGTTTTGACCTGCAATTCACTCTAAAACAACTCTGAGATAATAACGTTGTGTTATTATCTCACACAGAGTTGTTTTAGAGGGACAGGGACAGTTTTTCCATCAACAGTCTCTGTATTTTGTTGTGGAGTTGTTGGATTGTGTATTTGATGAGTTTTGAGTTAAAGGCGAAAGTACCGTTGCGTGAGCAGCTCGCGGCTCTGCTCCGCTGATCTCGGAACAGCTTGCACCGACAATTAAATGTCAATGTTGTTGAGATGGGAACACAGCGATCTGATATTAAGGTCCTAAACTCTGTGACAGTGAAGGAAGTGCGTCGAACTCCGTCCATCTTGATGAGATGAACGCCGCCGCGTCCTGTTTGTTTTTCCTGGCGCTCCTCTTGTCGCAGCGTGGAGTCGACCTTTCCCCAACATGTTTTCCTGTGTGGGCGTCAGGAGGAGCGGTGATAGCGGCGGTTGTGTCGCTGTCGTTGTTGTGTCCTCTGCTCTGCGACAGAATAACTAGTGCAGATGCAGCGGCGACGTGCTGTGTGTGTGTGTGGGAGTGAGTCTGAATGAGGAGCTTTGACTCACAACCTTATTAACATTCCAGCTGCCACATTACATCCACACCACTGCAGGCCTGTTAGCAGGAGACGCTTTGCCAAACACCGCGAGCGGCGGCAGCGGCGGCGGGCGCTACGTTGTGTAACCAGAACATTCTTCCTCAGGTCTGACCGATCGCGGCCCGGCGCTGCAGCACGCTGGGAGTGTGTCAGCGTTACGTTACGTAGCCTGACTTCTCCTTGGCCTCGTTGCATCTCAACGTGCATGAATGACTCCAGCCGGCTGCACAGAGCCACGTACAGATGTGTCTCCCATCTCCACACACACACACACACACAGACACACACAGACACACACAGTCGACCTGCATCCATGCAAAGCGCCTGCGGTTGTTGTGGTGCGATTAACAATAAAAATGTGTCTTCACCACCAGACAGTCGCTCTTTTCCACTGTGAAACCCGACCTGAGTTACAGCTCTGAAACAGACAGACTTGGTTTTAATATAAGAGTGTGTGTGTCTGTGTGTGTGTGTGGGTGGGTGGGAGGTTTTATATTAAAGGGATAGTTCAACATTTTGGCAAATTGGCACATTGCCATAATCGCTATCATCATAGCAGTAGGTTTGTTGCTGCTCAGAGCTATGCTACGGAGGCTCATGGTATTTCTTGGTTTCCCTCGTCAAACTCATCAAATACACAATCCAACAACTCCACAACGCTCTGGTGGACAAGTTGTGTTAGTTGTTGGAGGGAAATTACCACACAGAGTTGTTTTAGAGGGAAATGCTGAGACTTGCTGAAAAACTGTCCCCGAAGGCAACGTGCATCAGTGGTTTTGCATGAATTTCTCTCTAAAACAACTCTGTCTGGTAACGTTGTGTTATTATCTCATAGCGTGGTGAATGTGCAGGTCACAACTTGTCCACCAGAGCGTTGTGGAGTTGTTGGATTGTGTATTTGATGAGTTTGATGAGGGAAACCAAGAAATCCCACCAAGAAATCCCATGAGCCTCCGTAGCGTAGCTCTGAGCAGCTCATGGCTCTGCTCCGCCGTTCTAAAAATAGCTTGCACCGACAATTAAAGGTAACGAACCTACTGCTATGATTATAGGGATTATGGCAATGGGCCAATTTGCCCCTAATGTTGAACTATCCCTTTAATATGACATTGGAAAGTGTTTATGTGCCTGATGGCAGCTGATGGAAATCCTGCAGAGGATTTTATTTGAGCGTGATGTCGTCATTTTCAAAATCCTCTGATTTACGCGAACATAAACATATTCTCTCTCTGTCTTTCTGCAGAACATCCGGTCTAAAGTGGAGCTGACGGTGTGGGACCACCCGGAGGACATCAGCCTGTCCTTCACCGCCACCTGTCAGGACGGACAGCCGCTGCCCGGCCTCAGGAAGTGTGCTGACCTGAAGATAGGAGACACGGTGAGACACTCCCCCTCTTCCCCCTCCTCTCCCTCTCTGTCATAAATGTTTTATTTCCTGCTGAATGTTTGATTTCATTTCATTATATTTCTTTTTTTTTACCCTCCTCTTGATTATCTGTAACTACATTTTGCTAAATGATCTCCTGGACGTCTGTCAGAGTCTGTTAGCAGTTCATTATCCGGGACGACTGTGTTCGAGCAGACAGGTTGTTCCGCACCAGCGTTAAAAACAAGAATTTGTATTTTAAGGATTTAAAAGAAAAAAGATCTCCCAGACACAGGATGAAACAGAAAAACCCCCGGGTTGTTCTGCCAGAGATCAGATCACTTGTGCAACACGTTGATGCAGCAGCGTGTCGGAGCCGAGGAGGGCACACGCACATGGAAACAGTTACCAGCGGAAAACGAAAGGCAGATTGAAGCAGTCGCAGTTTATTTTTGTCCACGTTAATTCTTTTAAGGTTCGTCCTGTCATTGCACACACACACGCACGCACATACACAAACAAACTCACGTGCAGATGGACTGAATGTTTCTCCACATGGTTGCAGTGGATTATGTGAAATGAATATGTGTGGCCTGTGGAGACGCTGCACTGATGGATTACAGGAAGTGTAGAGGATGAAGTTGTCAAGGCTTCACGGTGTCTGTCTGCGCTGTGACGTCAGACAGATATAGATTACCTTTAAAGGGATAGTTCAGCATTTTGGAAAATTGGCCCATAGTTATAGCAGTAGGTTCATTACCTTTAATTGTCAGTGCAAGCTGTTTTTAGAATGGCGGAGCAGAGCCGTGAGCTGCTCAGAGCTACGCTGCGCAGGCTCATGGGATTTCTTGGTTTCCCTCATCAAACTCATCAAATACACAATCCAACAACTCCACAACGCTCTGGTGGACAAGTTGTGACCTGCACATTCACCACGCTATGAGATAATAACGCAACGTTACCACACAGAGTTGGTTTAGAGGGAAATTCGTGCAAAACCACTGATGTCTGTGAATTTCCCTAACCAAGAAATCCCATGAGCCTCCGTAGCGTAGCTCTGAGCAGCTCACGGCTCTGCTCTGCCGCTCTAAAAATAGCTTGCACTGACAATTAAAGGTAACGAACATACTGTTATGACTATAGGGATTATGGCAATGGGCCAATTTGCCAAAATGTTGAACTATCCCTTTAACTGTTGACTGATTGATTGGAGAGAGGAAACGCTGCTGCGCTTTAGAGATTTCCACTCCTGCAGCAAACTCTGATATGAGGAACAAACTAAGACACGGTATGACCTCATCGTCCTCATCTTGACCTATATACTGTATAATATGTAAACTGAGAGTCGCTACAGCAGCCAATACTAATCTAATTGGATGTTCAGCCGTCCAATCAGCTCAGAGTTTAATCCAGAAAACATAAGAGAATAAAGAAGAGGGTTTTGCATTGATGTAATTATAAATAATTAATTGCTACAAGGCTAAAATGGGTTAAATCCACTCCACGTATTGGTTTCAGGTCGAGTCGTTGAGCTTTAATCTCTCTCCCTCCGCTCGGCTGAAAGTGATATCCATAATCGCAGCCGGCCAGCGACTAAAGAAAGTCAGTGGTGACTTGGCGCTCTTCAACAGACGCCTTGTGACCCAGGAATCCTCTTACAGAGAGTTCCTCTGATGAAATCAAACTGGGATGGAGGGATGGAGGAGGAGGAGGAGGGGGGAGTTTATGCTGGTTTTCACTGTTGCCAAAGAAACACGTGTGAAGAGAAGCAGTCAGAGTTATGAAAGTCACCGTGACTGGCTCAGTTTGTTTCTCTCTCTACCTGCATGAACCTCTGACCCTGTGGTTCTTCCTGCAGATTTGCTGCGTCTCCTCTCAGCCGATGATGTAAAAGTCGTATTTTAAAGGGACATTGTGTAACTTTTCGTCTCGTGTATTGTTTCGCCTCGTGCTGACGGACCAGTTGTTTACATAGAGGCTTGTTACGTGCAGTGGCTGTCGTCCGTCTGCCGTCTGCCCAATTTCACGTGAATGCAGCATGAAAAATACGATTGAGTTGCTTGCGATCTATAACCACAATGCTAGATGGGAGGAATTTCTACGTAATGCACCTTTAAGGAATCTCCAACTTCTAAATCTGAAAGAAGAGGGAAAGGTCCGATTATCATCATCACATCACACAACAGCTCACTCTGCCTCACAGCTGGGTTCAGTCAGCAGTGGACACAGCTGTAGCAGCACAACCTGAGGCTCAGACCGACACACACACACACACACACACACTGAACCTGACTGAACCTTCACCTGTGCCGAGGATACAGTCGTCACCACCACACCTGTCTGCTCTGATCTGATCTGATCTGGGGTCTGATAAGCCGCCGCGCTCAGACACAGATCATCTGTTACTCGAACTGGATTTTCTGGATCCAGTTACATGAGGGTCTGCAGCAGCTTGCACAACATCTATCACTGCTGCTGCTGCTGCTGCTGCTGCTCCTGTTAATGCTGCTGCCGCTGCTGCTGCTGCTGTTAATGCTGCTGCTGCTGCTGCTGCTGCTGCTGTTAATGCTGCTGCTGCTGCTCAGACAGGAAGTCAAACAGGAAGTGAGGCCGGAGACTTCATTCTTTACCACTCAACGTATTAACCTGGATAAAACCATGGAAAACAACCTGGCTTTCAATTACACTGCTCAGATTTAATATATATATAAGATGCAGGTCTGATTCCTGCAGTTGCACTATATGCATCATCATTTATGTCTTCTTTATGATTTTATTTCTTTTTTTAAAGTTGCAGTTGTGTGATATTTATCGCATCTATTAGACCTACTGTTCTCTCTATAACAAGTTACAGGTCATTTACAGCCCGTCCAACAAAAAGACTGGATTTAACTAAACTAATAGGTCAGAACCTCCCATTGGATCATTACTGCATGGATGATTAGGTTTCAGCCGGCAACAACTTAATTAGCCCGGACTGATGCAGTCTCATTTCTTAAACAACCATGTCAGAAGACCCATCCTGTGGTCATGGAGAAGATGTTCTCTGTTTCTGAAGGGTCGAATTATTGGCATCGAGCAAATAAAACATCTAAAGAGATTGTGGAGACTATAAAACTGGGTTAAGAACTGTCCAACGCATTATTAAAACCTGGAAGGAGAGTGAGGAACCATCAATGTGACCACAGAGTCCAGACCTGAACTCTTTGAAAGAATCTTTGAAAAATTAAAACAACTCTGGACGGAAATACATGTTGTGACATTGCAAAAACTTCCTGAAACGATGCCACAGCAGAAAATGCATGCTGTAAACACAGTACAGCTACAGGCGGTCCAATGAATTGTATTTAACCAGCACTGGTACTCTGAAGCTGTGAGTTAAGGTAAAAAATCCTGCGTACTTCCTCTTTAACTCTCTCCAGTTAGCATTTCATTCCTGCTGCTGCCAGCTTTGCTCCTTTCATGGCTGGTGCTCTCACACTCCCCCCTCCTCCCTCCATCCCTCCCTCCCTCACCCACTTTTGTGTGCGGGTCATTGAGATGCAGCGTCGGGCTCGTTGGGCTCTCTGACTGACACCTGGCCCGTGGACCGAGCCGCCTCCTCCTCCTCCATCAACGTTGGCTCGGTGTGGAGTAGAGTATAGATCCCCTCCACCTCCTTTCAGGGCAGAGGATAAAAGACATGAGCGAGGCCAATCACCCCCCCATCCCATCTCTTTTTTTTATTCACTGCACATTCCCGTCCTGAAAATGAGAACCGTCCCAGGGAGATAAAGCGTGGAGGGACCGAGGGAGGCTGGAGGAGGAGGAGGAGGATTCAGCAGCGTGCATGAAGCTGCCCCCTTGTTGCCGCTCCACAATGGATCCGGGGCTCCATACAAATTTTAATTGAGGTCTGAGCCAAAGAGAAGAGAAGGGAAGGGACCACCGGAGAGAGGCCGAGGCCAGCGAGATGCACCGCCGTCCTCCTTTTTGCTTTTTGCTCGGTGGCTTCGTTCCAACTGTGCTGCTGAATCCAGCTGAAAATAAATAAATCAATAAATCAAACATTTATCCTCATGTAGGTCAGAAAGAAAAAAATAGAAACAGTGAGTCTGGTTCTCATGAGGCTGAACTGGATCTGTTTCCAGTCCAGCTGAGCTCAGCAGACCAGACGATGCATCGTTCACATGACGAGGATGGAGCTGTTAATTACAAACCAATCATGTGCAACATCGGCAACAGAGTATTAATCAGAGAAGAGATGGAACTGATGTTATTATACAGGACAGTAAAGTGGTTTATTGGAGGCACTGATTCATTAGAAGAGATAATATTTATGGTTTTGAGAACTAGAAATCATCTCCTGGAGCTTCAAAGAGGAACTACGCAGGTTTTTACCTTCATTAAACAGCTTCAGAGTAACAGAGTGATCCAAGGCCGACGTCAAAACCCGGAAGTTTATCATCGCACTGGTTCCCGGAAAAGAAAGTGAATGGGATTTTTGCATTGTGTTATGAATTACTTACAAGTTTAGTTCAGTGAGATAATCTTCACATACACCTTTTATACCAGATTTGAAGCTTAAATGCGACGACCAGAAGTAAAACGTTGAAACTACTACATGGTTTCATGGCTGACGTCAACACCACAAGTTTTCCACTGATTTCAGCTGTTTTTATTTTTAAAAACATTGTAAAATGGGGAAATGGAAGTGTTTTTACTTGTTGAAGAGCCATTTAAATAACATATAATAACCTCCATGAGAACAGTCTGGTCTGTCTGGGAGGTAATGACTTAGGCAATGTCTAATGTCCCAGACGGGGTTTGTAGTCGTATTCAGAAGTAGGGTATTTAGACATGTTTTATGTCTTAGAGCATTAACGTTAACCACAGACCTAATTTTAGATATTTTACCTATTTAAAAAAACGTATTGCCTTTTTTTTTTCCTTTTCCCCTCAATTTTTTATTTTTCTAATATACATACAAAGTCATTTCAGCACCATTACAGATGCACAAAGCAAAACAAAAACACAATTGTACTAACATACAGTATCATCCATGCTGTTACTCTCCATTTCATTTTACATTGTGTAAAACAGCATCTCAGAGGTGTGTGTGTGACCAGTGAATGAGCTCATGCATATGAATAAACACACACACGGACACTGCGGGGCTTTTTGCATCCAAACAAACCAGAAGCATTTGGATTTGTTTCGTGCGCTGGATGTTTTTTCTTTGACCTTCTTCTCAATGGGTTTTGTTTTGTCCCAGATAATCGAATTTCAGTCGGTCATAAGAATTTCATCATCGGAAATGTTTCCTCCATGGCAACGCATTTCTTTCTTTCTTCTTCTTCTCTCTCTAACATATGTCGTCGCTTACATCATCCCATAGTAACATACCATCCAGTCTCTCATCCCTCCCTGATCCCATTCCCTCCTTCTCTATGAATTACGTTACTCACCCAAATGTGTTGTGTGTGTGTGTGTGTGTCGCGGGCGTTTTCTCACAGACTTTAATCTCATCACCCCCCCAACCCCCCCCACTCAGCCCTGTGTCCTGTGTCTTCCTCTACTACGATCTCTTGTTCCTCCACGACCTCATACTTGTCCTAACTGGGCCACATGATTGGGTGAGCCGGCCTCCTCGCGACTCACATTTACAGTAAATTTAATTGTGTCCTGTTCGTTAACTTGTTTCCCGCGCTGTGAAGTGAAGGAGGAGAGGAGGAGGAGGAGGGTGGGGCGGGGTGGGGTGGGGGAGTCCGGCCGACATGTGACGTAGCCTCTTCCTGTGGCCTGAATCGGCTTGTGTTTGTGTGTGGAAGCTGAGATAGAAAGAAATGTACGACCTGCTTTAATACGAAGTATAAAATCTGCATATTTACCTCCTTTTGAGTTTTATTTTGACGGGTTGATCCCTAATAATAAGAAAAGATAGATACAAAATTGTAGTTTTCCTTCTTCTCTCTTAGCTTCTCTCTGGGAGCTTTAGTAACAACAGGTCGGTGTCAGCCAATCAGAAGAGAGGAGGAGGCTCTGAGCTTCTCTTCTGATTGGATGACTGTTTTTTGACTGATCCAATAAAAATAGAGCAGATTTTAGAATAAAACACTCAGAGAAACCAAAAAATCGTGCAAAGTTGTTGGATGGATGGTGGGTCGCTGCTTTGTTGTGACATCACAAAGTGACAGGAAGTCCTGATGGCTGGTTTTAAGGCTCAGTTTCTGAATACAGGCTGTGTGCATTTCTCTGTGGACTGAGGCTTTGATACTTTCACAGTATTAATATAGAACCTAGAGCTGCTTTATAATCACACTAGACATAATCACACTCTACCTTTATACATGGACATCTACCTTTATACTGTATGGAGCTTTAACACAAACATCTACCTTTATACCGTATGGAGCTTTAACACAAACATCTACCTTTATACCGTATGGAGCTTTAACACAAACATCTACCTTTAAACCGTATGGAGCTTTAACACAAACATCTACCTTTATACCGTATGGAGCTTTAACACAAACATCTACCTTTATACCGTATGGAGCTTTAACACAAACATCTACCTTTATACCGTATGGAGCTTTAACACAAACATCTACCTTTATACCGTATGGAGCTTTAACACAAACATTAATTACAGTATTTATTTAGATCATGGCACAGAGAACAGTTTAATTCCCCATTGGACCAGTGCATTAAAGATTTATTTGCAGCCAGGCATCACAGAGTAAATCCCCAGAGACAAACACAATCCCATTGACAGTGAACACAGTTAATATCTGATCTCCTGTATTTACAGCAGCAGCTTTTCATGTTTTTCCCATTGATGCGGTTCATACGATGTGTTTACACTGTGAGATTTCCTGCTCTTGCCAAGAACAGCAGGTGCAGCCAGGGAGGAATGTTTACTTTTGGATTAAGTCTGAAGTTTGTCTTTGGAGGGTCAAGTGCTTCCAGTCGCATCTTCAAAGCCGAGCGAGGATCTCCTCCTCCTCCTCCTATGTAACAGTTTTGATCTCTGAACCAGAAACCATCCGACTATTGAACCTCACTGTCTTTGTCTGTGTCGACTGAATCATGAACAGTGTGTGTTTGTGTTTGTGCGCGGGTGTAAACAAACTCAAATTGGAGCTGAAGTCTGGCTTTTTTTTTCAGCTCATCATCATCATCATCGTCTTATATCTGATCCAGTGAGTTATGGAGCAGAGTCGGTGTCAAGTCAATAAACCCACAAGCTCTCCACTGAACAAACAGCTTCAAGGGGAAAAGAGAAAAAAAAAAAAAGAGAAAGAAAAACCAGAGGGAGCGACTTCCTTCCTCAGAGCAATCAGATGGGTGTTGGTCTGATGTCATGTCCCACTTTCACAAGGCGAGGTCGTGTGCAGTTCACGCCCACAGTCTAGCTGGCAGCTGCCAAGTATTTACAGGGTGGTGTTGTGTTTGCTCCAATGAAAAGACACGAAGGTTTGAATCAGGTCACGGAGAGAGGATGAGAGGAAACCGACTGATGCTGCTGCTGCTGTTGAAACCTCTGGACAAACAGGAAGTGGTTTGTTTTTTTTTAATTATTATTATTTACAACTCTTTATTCTCCTGTCTTCTAGGTTTCCTTCAACGTGAGCGTGGAGGCGCGGAGCTGCCCCCCCCGCGGCACCGACCAGAGCTTCACCATCAAGCCCGTGGGGTTCAGGGACCGGCTGGAGGTGTCGGTGGATTATCAGTGTGACTGCGGCTGCAGCCGGACGGCGCGGGCCAACAGCAGCATCTGCAGCTCCATAGGTAGATCTGACCACACACACACACACACACACACTTCCTGATGTCAGAACAGGTCGAGGTCCAATCAGAGCAGATCTTTCACCGTTACCTCCACACCATCAACTTCCATTGTTATTTTCCCACTTAAACGTCCTGTTGTCAAGGAAGGAAGGGAGGAAGGAAAGAAAGATGGAGGGAAGGAACAGATTGGGCCAAGAAAGGCCGAAGGGAGAAAGGGAGGAAGGGAGGGAAAAGGGATTGTGGAAAGAAGGAAGGAAGGAAAGAAAGATGGAGGAGGGGAACAGGTTGGGTCAATTGGGTCAAAAAGGAAGGAATTTTCAATTTATTTATTTTCTGGACGACAGTGTTCAGCGTTCCCTTCAAAAGACGAAGGGATGTGGCTGTATTGAAGCCAGGAAGGAAGGAAGGAAGGAAGGCAAAAACGATGATTAAATACAGAGACTGCTTGATGAAAAACTGTCCCTGAAGGCAACATGCAGCAGCGGTTTTGCATGAATTTCCCTCTAAAACAACTCTGTGTGGTAACGTTGTGTTATTATCTCATAGCGTGGTGAATGTGCAGGTCACAACTTGTCCACCAGAGCGTTGTGGAGTTGTTGGATTGTGTATTTGATGAGTTTGATGAGGGAAACCAAGAAATCCCATGAGCCTCCGTAGCGTAGCTCTGAGCAGCTCACGGCTCTGCTCCACCGTTCTAAAAATAGCTTGCACCAACAATTAAAGGTAACAAACCTACTGCTATGACTATAGGGATTATGGCAATGGGCCAATTTGCCAAAATGTTGAACTATCCCTTTAATATCAGACTAGAAACATTTCAGACTGAGAACAAACAGAACTGAACTAACCCTGGTGTTAGAAACTCGATGTAACCGTCTCTTCTCCCTGCAGGAACCTACCACTGTGGGACGTGTCACTGCGAGCCGGGCTACCTCGGCGCCCGCTGCGAGTGCCAGGAGGGCGACGCCAGCAGCATGTACCTGAGCGCCTGCCGCGAGGCCGAGGGGAAGCAGATGTGCAGCGGGCGCGGGGAGTGCAGCTGCAACCAGTGCCTCTGCTACGAGTCCGAGTTCGGCAAGATCTACGGCAGCTTCTGCGAGTGCGACGACTTCTCCTGCGCCCGACACAAAGGCGTCCTCTGCTCAGGTAGGAGTCGAGCTCCGAGCTTGTGCGATCATGTCTTTTTTTTTTATTATTATTATTTTTAAAACTACAGCTGTTTAGAGAGACCGCACATGAGCGTAATGAGAGTACAAGCCGACATCAAACGGGCTGGAAACCCTTTTAGCTGCGCCGCTCGCTGTGGGTTGTAATTAAAATTGATGCAGATTCATGATGTTGAGTCACGTCCTGACTGCTGTACCTGCTCTGGGTCCGGGCGTGTCCCCGCGGCTCAGAGCAGCAGCTGCACAACTCGTTGTTCAGATGTTTTGGCTCGTGTTGTGATTTGGGGTTTGGTGCCTCGGGGGGCGTGTTGTGGTATAACACTTGTCTCAGAGAGAGATGGAGGAGGAGGATCCAGGGTTTATCGTGAGGGACGTGTGACGGATTCAAAGCACCACGTCGTCTAAAACAACCTCCTAAAACCTGAGGGGGTTTGTTCGCACATCGGCCTCTGGAGCAGAAAAAGAAACATGAAATAGAAACCACATGAAACTGTAAACCTTTAACTTTCATTATAAATCACCGGCTCTGCCTTTTTAGAAGTCATACTGTATAGTGTAGTATTGTGGCTGGAAAAACAAGCACATTTATCAACGTTTTCAGATCTGTCGAGCTTTTATTGGAACATTTCATGACTTTTCTTTTAACGTGGATGAACGTCAGAGAAGAGGCGGTGATTTACAACAACAAAAGGCTTCATATGGTTCATGTTTCCATAATAACTAAAGGCTGTGAGGACGAGGTGACATCAGGTGAATCTGTACCTGTATCTTAGCCAATAGGAGTCAGTGTCTGCGTTACTGCTGTGATCTGATTCAATACGTCTCCTTGTTCAGATCTTTAGTCCAAACTGTGACAGAAACAAACATTTATACGACGTAAACTGAACCAGAAATAAAAGAACTGGTTGGTTTTCAGCCAAGAGACGCTAGGTGGAAGACAGAGAGCCTCCATTCTCCCTGGAACTAGTTAGCAGTCATTGATAATTATTGATTTAACCAGAACTAGGACTCTGGAGCTGGTTCCTTAAGGGACACACGGAGCTGAGTTTGTCTTTAAAAGAGAAACATGGATTTGTTGTGTTCGGTCTTCATGAGTTAGAATAGTAACCAGACGTTTTAGTCTCAAGTGTTGAGAATTTGTGGTGCTACTCTCAAACTGAAGAATAAAAGCTATTTATTACCTAATGTCTAAGAATTACTCCCCCTTGGCGCTGGAGGGCCTTTTGTCTTTGTTTGATGCTGAGCAGTTGATCAATCAATTTAATAATAATCTGGACAGAGCAGCTTTCATCCTTGTCTTGGATCTAATAAGAAACGTCGTCTCACCAACAATGTAACACTGAATGAATGAACTGCAAAGATTAGGAGCATTTGTTTTTGATTCATTCCCAATTTGTGGATTATTGTCAAACTACGGTTGAGTATTAACTCCTATTGCCCTTTTAACTATTCACTGAGATATTTCTAAGATATGTCTATGTTCCTGGCAGTACTGTGGTATCTCAGCTCTGAGGCTGACACTTAAGATTCAGTCTACACTTTGCTAAAAGTGTGAGTTAGATGCTTGATAACGGACTTTAAAGTGCAGCTTTTACGTCGACTCTGAGCAGCAGCAGCAGCTCCACTTCACCACCCTGACATTAAAGATGGTGTTAATCAGGGATTCATGTCCTGACACCAGCTCCGTCCAGCTCCGTCCAGCTCCGTCCAGCTCCGTCCAGCTCCGTCCAGCTCCGTCCAGCTCCGTCCAGCTCGTCCTCTCTCTGCTTTATTCTGCAGCCACGGAGCCTCAGTGTGAGAAGCTTTGGCCGAGGACGAAGCCGCCGCGTTCCCAGAACATCGAGTCCAAGAGACTCTGCATTCTGGTGTGAGACCCTCCTGGCCCGAGAGAGGGGTGGGGGTGGGTGGGGAGGGTGAGGGGGGCGACACTGGCTCATCCCCAGGCCAACAACTGTTCCCGTGGAGACCACAGAGAGCGCTTTGTGACAGTGGGGGCCAGCTTTTGGCGCCATCCCACAACAACAATGGCCGCCTGTATTTGTGTAGAGCCGGTGGAAACGGGAGCGTGTGGTTGGTGGAGGACGGACACGCTGAGCTGAGCAGGAGGACGAGGACGGGGACGTTGTGTGTCTGTTTGTGTGTTTGTGTCCGTCATTAAATCTTAACAGTCGACTACGTCGCTCCAGTGTGTGGAGCCGTAATGAGTTCCTAATGACACCAAACAACCCACTTCCTCCTCATGCAGCCTTCCTCCTCCTCCTCCTCCTCCTCCTCCTCCTCCTCCTCCTCCTGGGTATCTGTCAGTTAATTATTGTGGAGTAAGAAGCTGTAAAAACTCATCTGTGCCCACAGGGAAACTCTGCAGGGGTTTGTTTAGCTGGAATAACTTCTTCTTCTTCTTCATCATCTGGTTGTAAACAGCTCTCGTTCTTGTTCTCGTTCTTGTTCTTGTTCTTGTTCTTGTCCGACCACCTGGATCGGTCACGCTGCGCTCAGAGCTGCTCGTTTGTCGTCCTCTGTCTGGGAAAGTCTCGACCGGTTTAAAACTGAAGCAAGTGCAACGCCTGAGCAGCAGCAGGTTTTTGTTAAAGTAGCAAATCAGCAGCAGCAGCGTCCACTCACCACTTCTCCACCCTGTTGTTGTTGTTTCTCTGAGCGTCTCAGAGGTTTCAGTCTCTCACTGTCTCACGGCGTCGGGTTGAGCTGCTGTAGTTAGTTTGATACCTGTGCTAATCAGGGATGTGCAATAACTATTGGCTAATATCGATAGCTAATAAGGTCAGATGATGACATTTCTTACTACAGCCAATTATACCAGTCCATTTTCCCTCTGAGTTCATTTGAAAACAATAATAAATGTAGATTTTTGGAAGAGTTGTGATGACAAAACAACTTTATAATATAACGACATCACCGCTGCTAAGTCAGAGGCAGAGCTGTGATGTTAAATCCATCTTTACCCACTCCATCTCAGGCCTTAGCTGTGAATACAAACTATTAGAAATATTATTGATTATCTGTATCGGTGGAAAAAAAGATTTTTTTAGGGATGCACCATAACTTTTTTTAAAAATTGCAACAAAACCAGTTCAAAAATCAACGTTTATTATTGTTTCAAATGAACTCAGAGGGCGAATGGACTGAAAAATGGAGCGGAAAATGAAATCAAGGTGATGATGGATCATTATAATTGACTCTGACAATAATCATGTTCCAAGAGAGCATGGATGAAAACATTGACTTCCTGTTATCTTCCAGCCTCTTTTTTAACTTTATCTGTGAGTTTTGTCTCTTTAACCACTGAAACATCAGCCGTGTCCTTGTTGTTGTTGTAGTTTTTCTTCCTCCACTCGTCGCTTTATTCTTTTATTTCCCTTTTAAAACTCCAATAATCTCATTAACTCCGAGTCACTTGACTGTAGTTACTGAGCTTTAAGCTGCACGACTTGATCATCAATGGACTTTTAGTTTGTCTTAGAAACTATAAGTTCACCGGCTCAGACGCACGAGACAAGTTCAGGCAGCGACGTTAAACGTGATGATTAATCAAATATGAAACACGTTTGACATTTAAGATTCCAGATCGTGCGAGCAGGAAACAACAGGATGTTTGAGTTTCTACAGCAGCTGAAGTCTGCCCCGTGGAAAACACAAGAAGAAGAATAAGGTCAGACAGTGGAAATGTGGAGCCAGACGTGAAAGTGTGGATCGATGAAACTGAAGTCATTGGTTGGGACTAGGGTTGCAAAATTCAGCCAATTTTAATGAGAAACTTTCCATCTGAATTAACGGAATTTTTGAAAACAATAATAAATGTAGATATTTGGAAGAGTTGGACAAATATAATATAACGAATTAACGGGCTAAATCGGAAATTTTCAAAATTGAAGGTTCTCAGGCCTTAACAGGAACTTAAAACTATAGTTGGAGAAAATATTATTGATTAATCTTGGCTAAAAAACCAGATTTAATGCAAGCAACTTGAATATCTATGCTATTCCAGTTCAAAAATCACTGCTTCCTATTGTTTCAAATGAACTGTTAGAGCCACGCCCCCTAATGCACTGCTTCCTGCAGGGCTGAAAATGAAATCAAGCCCCCTGATGGATGCTTCCTGCAGGGCTGTTAGTAATCCCCCTGACATAATCACTGCTTCCAAGCAGGGCATGGATGAAAACATGACTTCCTGTTATGCACTGTGCATTTCTCCATCACATGCATCAGATGATTTTTGAACCCTGGAGGCCAACAACTTTTGAGCCCAAAGCACAATCAGGAGGGCTCCTTTCATTGTTGGGACAACCAGGAGTTTTTGTTTGAAAGTTGTTCACACTTCATTTCCCACTGAGCCTCCATTCTTTTAAATTCTTTTTAAAACTCCAAGAATCTCATTAACCCTAACGGTGATTTGGTGACATTATTCCCATAACCATCAATGGAGCATCCTTTGTCTTAGAAACCAAAACTAATGCTCACCGGCTCAGACCACTAAATAATAACAAAATAACGTTAAAGACAAGATTTCAAATTGAAACAGTTTGTTTCAATGACCCCAATTTCTAGTTAATTCAATAGGATTTTGAATTTCCCATAAATTCCCATGGAAAATTTCCAATTTGGAATATTTCCAAAATTCCCCAGCTTAATTTCCCATGGAAAGTTTCCGGAAAGTTATCGTTAATTTATTATTATTATTTATTAATTTTCCATCCTTTGCAACCCTAGTTGGGACGGTCCTGAGTACGAATGGATGAGAGGAGACAGGAGTTTTTACTGGGAGACTCTGGGGTGAAATGTCGAGTTAAATAGAAACAAATAGAGTTGATGGTATAAACTCTGCAGCTCATTAAAGTGCAGCCTGGTTTACTGGTTGTTAAGTGTCAGTAAACCAGAAGAAGAAGTCAGACAGTAAACTGCAGCCCAGTTTCCACCTGCTGGGTACACCGACTCTGACTGTGTTGTGGTGACATGAGGCAGCGTGAAACAGCCAAACCCGGCTCAGCTCTGAGTTTACAGTCGGACTGGGAGAACAGAACCAGCAGCGCTTTTTAATATTTCCCGGTTCTGCTTCTGTCTCTGCCAGTGAAATGTGACATAATGTGAATGTAGAGCGACTCCTCCACCTGCAGCTCCACCACTCACTCTGCTCTCTCCTCCTCTTCCACACAGCTGGGAGGTGGTGAAGTGTCTGTGGCAGCTCCGTGTGAGATGACAGCATAGACTCACTGAGAGCTGTGTGTGTGTGTGTGTGTGTGTGTGTGTAGTTTCAGCATCTGTCTGTGAGAGTCAAATGAGCTCTGATTGGATCTGAAACCTTCTCCTCCTTTGAGCCTTGATCTCTTATTATCACAACAATATTTACCAAAGCCAACAGTCAGAAATGAGAGGAAATGAAATGAAGTAATCAAATAAAATAAAAAAAGAAAACGAGAGAAAGTTCCTCTCTCACAAAATATTAGTTTGGATTTTCCCCTCCTGCTTTTCAAGCAGCTGTAGTTTTGACCTCCAGAAGAACTTCTCGGCTCAGGATCAAACCTCAGCCCTTTTTATTTTTCCAGTTCAACTCTGTTCAACTTTATTTATAAGGAGCCAGATCATAGCATGTTTTACCTCAGGGCATTTTACAGAGGACGGTCCAGACCTGGCAACGACAGCGGAGAAGGAAAAACTCCCTGTTTGGTGGCAGCTGAGCCAACGCGGATGTGTGACACTGGTACAGACGGTACAACCTCATTGTAAAGATTATATTCGTCTTTATTTATACAGCACTTTCCTTTAAGAGGATTACCTATGCAATTTTTTTTTACCAATTAAACAGTTTCAGACTAATAGTGATGGTTAAATGACTTGTTAGAGGGAGAATGGAGGCTCTCTGCCTTCCTCATAGTGTCTCTTGGCCTAAAAACAAATGCACATGGTCAGTGAAGAGGGAGGAGGGTTAGCTGTGAGTTTATAGGATGTGAAAGTATGCACTCTGAATCTGTAGGGGGAGCCGTAGAGGAAAAAGCGACCAACTTGCATCGTTTGAAAATGAAGAAGATAAAAAAAAACTGCAAAAACAGTCATAACAGTTTCATTTAAAATGAAAATTCAAACAGATAGAAAAGATTTTGTGTAACTTAAAGCTGAACTCTCCGGGTCTGGTGTCTCCTCCTCTGTGTCTCTAACCCTCCTCTCCTCCATGTGCATGGAGGAACTGGTTAATTAAGGTAGAAATCCTGCACAGTTCCTCTTTAAACTCTTAGCTCATGATCTAAAGCAGGACCAGGTTCAGCAGGTAAATCCTCTGGGAGCAGGAAGAGTAGAAGAGCGTGAGTCTGCAGCTCCACGAGGAAGAGATCAAACAGAGATAGAGATCACAGATTAGAAGAGATGACATCGTGTTGAAGTGTTTGGCAGCTTTTATCGGCGTCGACACCGTCACGGCTCTTGAAGACGCCGTGTAGCTGGGGCTCGTCTCCTGACTTCCTGGTCCTCCTGCCCCCCCGCCCCCCCGCCCCCCTGCCCCCCTGACCCACATCTCCTCCGCCAGCGCTGCAGCTGATTCTAAATAATGATCTCAGCACCCAGCAGTTTGCAATCGCCAGAAATAGCGTGACTCCATTTTCCAGACTTGCACAAACCCTCTTTTAACCCCCATAAATATAACTGGTGCATCTCAGTGTGTGTGTGTGTGTGTGTGTGTGTGTGTGTGTGTGTGCGTGCGTCTCCTTGTAGGGTAAACTGGAACATATGTGTTTATTCGTGCTGAGAATTACTGGAAGTGGTGCTCGGTGAGGGAGGCCGTCCTCCTCGGGCCCTCAGCGTCTCTGAGCTTCACTGTGGGAGTCACAGAGCTGCTGCAGTCCAGGTTGAGAAGAGAGCGACAGGAAGAGGCAGCGTGAGGCAGCGTTAGGCAGCGTGAGGCATCCCAGCAGCAGCAGCAGGAACAGGAACATGTTGGAACACAAGTAACGAGCCACTTTCACCATCCAGAAAATATGTGCAGCCTCAGCTTCTGCTGTCAGAATGAAAACATGTTTTCTTCCAATCAGACTCTTCCTCCATCAAACAACCCACTTCACCACAAACATGTCAGCTCCTCATTAAAACAAGGGGTTTTGTCGTTTTTAAGAAGATTAAAGTTTGTTGCTGTCGTGTGAAGCAGGAGCCTCGGGAGCTGGAGACACATTCCAGATGTTGGAGGTATGATCTTCTGTCCTGACCTGTTTTGATTCTGTTGTTTTATTATTTCCTTCAAATAGAATTTCAAAACAAACATCTAATCTAACTTGAGGTCAAAGACACACATTTTTGGGAACATATTTTGCAATAAATACAAAAAAATGTCACCAACCCAAAACACTTTATTAATTGAAGTACTATTGGAATCCCAGATGCTTCGGTTTTTTCGATAAAGGGTGAAAAGTGTCATGACCGAAGCATTGAGATGCTACAGAGACATTGGCCAACAAATCCTACTGGCAAATATGTGAAGGAACAAGTTTTATAATAAGTACACACTATTAAGCATTAAATACTGAATTCATCAGTTATAACACATGAATACTCACTAGTATAAACATTTATTAATGCTTATCTAATGCTTAATAGTGTGTACTTATTATAAAGTGTTACCCAAGTTTGTTTAGTGTAAAACTCACATCAGCATAATTTAAAAAATTTTTGTCTGTCAAAGCGAAAATGTAAAAAAAACAAACACTAAGTTGCAATATCTGCAAAAAAAAAAATTACAAAATGTCTCATATCGTTCCGCCCTGGTTCGTCAGCTCAGGCTTTAATGAGATAATCGATTGTATTTCTTCACCAGCCTGAGCGAGATGTCGACTCACTGTGTGAAAACAGCTGTGATTGGACGATAAATCATGGATTTAAAAGACGCAGCAGTCGGTAGCGTCGCCACGTCAGCTGACGAAGGTCTGGGATCTTTCCTCCTGCAACACGGAGTCTGTGGTTCGCATTAGTGTTTTTATGTGTCATTACTTCAACACGCAGCAATTAGCCAGTCTGGTGCTCGTTAACGTTTTGGCCGACAGCCACCCAGGCAGCGGGAGCATCACCAGCAACACCAGAGAAAAAATACTGACTTCAAGAGAAAAAAGTTGTGCTGTTTTGCTGCTTATCGCATTACGTCACTCACCAGCTGTTGTTGTTTTTTTATTTCTTTTGTATCAGAAGCAAAAGTTTTCCTCTGCACGTCTTCACAGTGTGAAATTTAACTGTTGTACTTAACCATGTAAATTACATTACTTGTAGTTTACAACAAGAGCTGTGGGGTGTCGGGTCAGGAGATGAGGCAGGCATGTAGATTTTAAAAAAAGAAGAAAATAAACAGGAAATATTTTCTGATCAGCATTGAACGAAAATAAGACTGAGGTGTGAAAGCTGCACTTCCTGTAATGACCATAATACTGTATCTGCAGCAAAGAGTCAGTCTTTGTCAGTCATCATGTTCCTGTGCAAAAATGTGTAACAGAAATAAAAACATTGACATGATAAAGATTTTTTTAATAGAATTTGAATTTCAATTTGAATTTCAATCAAATGTAAAGTTATTTAAATTGAGTTCAACATGGTTTTTTTTCCGTCTTGTTTAAAAGGTGTCAGGAGAGTGACATGTAACGAACCAGGGCAGAACAATATGAGACATTTTGTAAAAAAATTTTTTGCAGATATTGCAACTTCCTGTTGTTGTTTTTTTTTACATTTTTGCTTTGACAGACAATTTTTTTTTAAATTATGCTGATGTGAGTTTTACACTAAACAAACTTGGCTAACACTTTATAATAAGTACACATTATTAAGCATGAGTTAAGCAAATAAACTTTACTTTTTAAACATGAATTCAACATGTTTGTTTGTTTTTCGTCTTGTTTAAAAGGTGTCAGGAGAGTGACATGTAACCTGTTAACTCTGTTGTACTGGAGATAAAGATGGTGGAAAACCAGTGAAATCAACACTAGAGGTTTTCATTTGTCAGCAATAAGACTACAAACAAGGAAGTTAAAAAAAACAGTTTTTACAGTAATAACTAAAGATGTAAATGACTCATTTCCACAGTAACTGGGAACGGTTTGATTTACAGTAACAATGATTCACTTTTATTCTGAAATGTCGTGACCTTTTTGGCCTCGGTGCAAGTGCAGTCATGCCTCAAATTTAACCCCATTAAAATCACACACAGGTGATTCATAACAGTCACGTGATTGATTGATCCGCCCTCCATGGGAACGGGGATTTCACAAAAGCTTACCTGAGCAGCCACCTGGCCACCTGACATTCAGCCGGCAGACCCCGAGGTAAAACACACACCGGATTACCCCTCCCCCCCTTCCTCAGTGAGTGAGACTTGACTGAACTTGACCGCTGCAGACAAAGACCTGAGGTTTGTGTGGTGAGACGCCGCAGCAACACGACCACACCCTGATCCTGTCGCTGTGTGCAGATTTATGAAGAAGTCCTGCAGAAACGACGAGGTGTTTCCTTTTGCAGTTTGCACCAGAGCTGTGTGTGCGCTGTGCGCTGTGTGTTTCGGCGGGGTCTTCGCCTCCCGGTCTGACTTCATCATGGGTGGACTTCAGTTTGGCAACAGAAGTGAAACGTGTTTGGTTTTCATTTCGGGGGCTTAGCAGCTGTTTTCAGGGCTCGTGGTGAAGTCCAGTGGGCTTACGGCCAGTTCTGCCTCTTGGGTGGTTCATCGGCTGGAGGAGCCTCTGGAAGTCACTGCTTCAGCCTCGAGGCAGGGTCTGCATCCGTAAAGCTCAACAGCTGAGTCCGATTGTTTGAGCTGGTTGAGGAGGGGGAAAAAGGGAAAAAAAAAAGAGGAAAATTCCCAGCTGCTTGGATGCTGCTGGATGCGTGCTGTGTGTGCAGCACAGTGTTGAACCAGCGCTAAGAAAATAAATAAAACTCAGAGCTCCTGAATTGAGCTCTGTGTGGAGGTGGAGTGGAAAAGTTTCTTCATACACTGAATATTTAAGACTGGCACAGAGACTGAAGACCTCTGCAGCTCCCTATTGAACCAAAACATCCACTAATACGCTTTCATTTCAAGGCAAAGTCAGGCGGCTTTATTTGTATAAGCACATTTTATAACCCCCAGGTGATTTACAGAGTTATTCACAATCAAAGAGTAAAGAGAAAAAAGAAAATTATTAACTAATATATTTCAGTCGGGAAAAAAAGAGCAAAAATGTTTCAGCTCTGCATCACACACATATACGTGACCATTCATGTGCACTGGGTGTATGTGAGCCGGTGTAAACAGGGAGCAGATTATCTTAAAATGCATGAGTTAAGTGCACAGTAGCTGCAGCGAAGACGACAACACCACTGGTGCCAATGTTTGCTTGCTTTTGGTTTTGTTTTCCATAGAAATCTTTTTCCAAAATGGAAAGTCTAATTGTTGAAAACCAAAGTGACATAAATGTGACAATGTATAAACATACAAGTACAACCATTGAAGCAAAAACAAAACAAAAACCTTATAAAGTTTTTCCCATTTACACACATTTGGTCAATTCAACAGTTCAAACAAAATGAAACAAAGATGGCAGCTGAAGGGTTTCTTCAGTGATCATCAGTCCATACAAATAACACTGTTGTACAATCCAGTGATTAAAGGCTGAGGGCAGTTATTGCAGAGGTCGTACTGTATTTGTTCTGCTCCAGGTTCGTTCATCAGATGAGATAAATCTTTGTTTTTAATGTATTGGATGAATCGACCCCACACTTGAAAAACCTCCTGTTTTTCCAGAGTTAGGAAGGAGATAAATCCTTGAACCACAGGTTTACCCATATTTTTCCATGTTGAAGCTATTGTCGTCTTTGCTTGTAGAAAGTAGTGCCTGTTTTTTTAATTTCACCTTTCCTGTACTGCTCACAGTTTCTACCCGACAACAGAACCTCTGAGTTTTTAAACTGAAAAGCAGAAGAGATGAGTTTCAGAACTAAAACTCGTAGAGAGGACGGTGAATGAACTCCTGTTTACCGGGTCACCAGAAATGTGAAATGTCATCGTTTTGTTTCCCTGCTTGTGTCTGTCGTGCAAGTGTTAAATCCTGCAGAATGAGGATGCACCCTGTTGAAGATTAGTAATCTAAGATGTCAAAAGTTGCTGTTTCCTAAATTTTAATTGAATGCATGTGCAGATGAGGTTGTATCTGTCCACAGGACGGCAGCTGGAGATGACGTGCCGTCTCTTCAGAAGTCATTTGAGTTTGGCCAAGACATTTTTTTTTGGTGAAGTTTCCCGAATCCAGTAAAGACCAGGAGAAAAAAAAAAAAAAAAACCCTGCTCCCCCACACTGTGCTTTTGTTTATTTCAGGGAACTGGGCCAAAGCAAATGAGCCAGGATTACTGCGATGGCAACGCATCAGTAAACTTGTGCAACACTGCTGCAGCGAATGTTGAACGGTCGTTGCTTCTGTAACATCACGAGTTGAGAAGATCCAGCGGAGGCTCCTGAAGCTGCTGTAAAAACCCTGTATTATAAATAATGATCAAGTTTCTGAAGCTGATGATCATCCCTTTGCAGCCCTGTGCGGAGTGATGCAACGCTGACTCAGCAGCGGCAGTGTTTAGCAAACAGCTGGTTGCCTCAGAGTTAATGAGACCGGGGTCAGTGAGGTGATGATTGTGTTGTTGTGTGCGTGTGTGTGCAGCTCTTCGTCGTCCTCCTGTGATTGTGTTTGCGGGCTTTTGTTTTCTGCTGACGGTGAGTAACACCAGTGGACGCCGAGGCATTCTGTGACTGAGGAGAATCTGCAAGTAAACACTGTTTACTTGCAGATTCACGGCCGCTAATGACTGTTGTCTGTCGAACCATGAGATGTTCTTCAACGTCAATTGCAACCAATCAGATCTCACAACAAGTTCTTTGTGGTTTCATTGAGCATCGTGCTGCTGGTTGGTGGCGTTATTCCTCTCAGGAGAACCTGTTCCTCTTTGAAGGTTTCTGTTCCTTAAATCCCAGACAAAGCTGATATTAACTGTCTGTTTATTTCTGATGATGAGCTGAACTCAGCAGACGAGAGAGAGACAGAGAGACAGGGAGCTTGTCTCGGCCTGCACGTTTAAACAGCCTACATATTTGAGCTGTTTAACCCTGAAAAGAAACACACACACACACATGCTCTAAGATACACAAAGACGGGGTAGTAATGTTGATTTTACAGCCCTTTTAAAGGAGAACACATCAGCGGAAAGTCGGACAGCGTATACAAAACACACATCACAGACCCGTGCTGGAGTTTAGGGCATGGAAGTGGTTTTAAAAGATGTGTTTTGTAATGAAAGACAATTGTTTGTTTGTGTGGCGGAGCAGAAATACTCGGTTTCACCACAAAGCTCTGTCAAAACTCTTAATAGCAGCCTCGGTAGCTGTCAAGAGAGTTGACCATTTTAGGAAAGTTTTTAAGCTACGAGATGACGGGAGCCACGTCACTCAGGTCCGTTAGAGCCGGAGCCAGGAGGTCAGATTAGCTTAGCTTTGCATATAAATACTCGGAGCCTGAGGAAACAGCTAGCCTGACTCACTTATGCTCCTTTTCCACTGGTCAGAAAACCCAGTAAAGACCGGCAGACTTGTGGCTTTTGTTGGCGGTGGGAAAGGCATCAACTGGCCATAGATGCAGGAATTAATCAGGGTCTCATCTAAACAAAACACCCAAGTGAGTGAACACATGAAATTTTACTGTTTTACCCACGATGTGACGTCCAGTGTCCTCGAAGGATAGAAGAGTGAACTGCAGCCTCAGAATAAGTTTCAAAAACACTTGTAGTCCCAGAACTGCAATGTCACTAACACTAAATAGGTTTGGTCTTTGTCTCAGGTTCCAGTTTTATCTTAGTCTTAGGTTGTGCCTTAGTCTTAGGGTCAAGTCGTACCTTCATCTCAGAATTAGGTTGTACCTTCATCTTAGAATTAGGTTGTACCATCATCTTAAGGTTAGGTTGTACCTTCGTCTCATGAGGTTGTACCTTCGTTTTAGAATTAGGTTGTACCTTCGTCTTAGGGTTGGGTTGTACCTTCGTCTTAGATTTAGGTTGTACCTTCGTCTTATGAGGTTGTACCTTCGTTTTAGAATTAGGTTGTACCTTAGTATTAGGGTTAAGTTGTACCTTCATCTTAGATTTAGGTTGTACCTTCGTCTTAGGGTTAGGTTGTACCTTTGTCTTAGTTTTTGTCTTAGTCTTCGGTTTTGTTGTAGTCCCAGTCTTGTCTTGGTCATAGCCTCACGTTTTGTCTTACTTTAAAGCAGATATCAGCGATCCGGTAGTTTTGACTAATGCTGCGTTCAAGGCAGGCTTTTGAAACCGTAAATTACGGCTTCAAGTCACGACTACAACTTTGTAGCGTTCCAGGTAACCCGTAACTCGTGTTTTTACCGTCCTGTTGCCTGTGAAAGTCACTATAACGGCCTCTCGTAACTTCTGACCCGTGAACTCGTACCAGATCGAACTGGTACGACTTCACAGGAAGGAAAAACACAAGTTAGGAGTTTCCTTGAATGCACCATGAGTTAGCAGCCCCCGCCCTCGTCAGGCATCTATTGGTCCTCGTGCTACGTCACCACATTCACGCGCACCCCTTGGCTGCACACACAGCCCTTCATGCCGTTCTCTCTCCTCATTGGATAACACTTGTATCCCACAAGGAAAGTTTTCTCCTGGTTTACAGCAGAGCAGAGTGACGGAGAGACTCGTGTTTCGGCTGAAACACTCCATGTAAGTGATTGCTGACGGAAAATAGGACTATTTAGGACTTATATTAACAGAAACATTCCACTGATATCTGCTTTAAATTTTGTCTTTGGCTCAGTTTTGGTTCTTACGTTTTGTCTTAGTGTCAGTCTCAGGTTTTTGTCTTGGCCTCAGTTTTAGGTTTTGTGTTTGTCCTACCATTCATTCCCTTGATCAATGAAGACAGGCGTTGGACGGACTGTCCTCGTTGCTGATGAACAGAACCACAGTCCGTCCACCACAGGAACGTCTCACTTCTCCTTCCTACTCTTATTCTTGCACTGCAGCCTCCTGCCTTTTTTTTTTTTTACTTGTTGCCAATAAATCAGACTGAACTATCTGGATTTTCAAAGCCTTCTCTCATCTCTCATGACATAACTCAGGTCCTTGTAATCCATTGGCTGTATCTGGCTTTAATGTTAATAATACACAATCTTGAAACGCAGTTAATCTCGAAAACTATTTATCCTTTCAAACTGGACGACATTTATAACCACTCCTCATTTTCCTTCCTTGGTAGTGAGTCCTTAGAGACAAATAGAAAAAGCCACAGTGTGTTTGTGTCTGTCTTTATCTTATCAGGACGGCATGTCTTCCAGCCTTTAGCCCCAGAGGAGGATCAGTAACATCCCACATGAATGACAGAAAATCTGAGTGTGTTAAAACTCTGTCCTCCGGTGAACTCCTCGTCGCCTCCTCCTCCTCCTCCTCCTGTGAACGTTCACTTTTGTTCTGTCTCTGAATTTTTTTCTGTATAAACAAAACTTTCTCTTTTTTTTTTGTGCCCCGTCAGTGCTTTGCTTTGTTTACAGAGGCTGAAACACTCACTTAGGCTTTCACTGCCCCTTGTTTGTGTGGTTCCTCTTTTCGACCAGTTTTCTCAGGAGCTTTTGCTGGATAATGAAACGAGAGTTAACCACAAACCAGCAAGGAGTCCTAAATAAGTGTTGTGCTTTATTGGACGCTTAAATATCTTCAAGATTCTCCTCAATAAGAAAATGAGTCCACACTAACCAGCCCCACATTGTGACCTTGGACTGAAGCGGTGGGAGCAGCAAGCTACTGTTCAAAGTGTCTTTGTGTGATTTTCTCCCAGAGACAAAATGAGCCGTAAACTCCCCGGCCGGTCTGAGCCTGTGACCGAGCAGTAATCTCATCCCACAGGCTACTGTGTGATTAAGTTTGACGGGGGTTTCGGCTGATACCGTTCAGCTGTCAGAGCTTTCATTTAAAGACGTCCCATCATATTCTGCATTTCTTTCCCAGGGTCGGGGAGGAGCTGCTGCGCCGCCCGCAGATAACTCTGGTCTAAGTTCATGCACAAAGCTCTCTGTGATTAGACGGACAAAAGAAACAACAGCAGACATGATACACTGCATGCGGACGTATTATCTGACTCACTGAAGTCATCCGGGTTCACACTGTAGTTTGTTTTTGTAGTTCTTCTTTTAGTGCCGTGTCTGCAGCTGGATGGAGACGGTCATGGCAGATGATCGACCTCTCAACCAATCACAAAATTAGACTGTTTTCTTATATAATGAACCAGAACCTTGTTATTATGCCTTCATAAAATGCTCATTGTAATGTTTCTGCAAAAATGCACAAAGGTAAATATCCCAACAAATTCATCCATATATTAATGCACTGTTTTCAAGGTTTAAAATATACCTTCTGACTAAGAAGTCCCTGTGCATGTTGGTATTCTCTGGTTTTCTTCACCTTCTGTGACAGTAAAGGCATCGTTTTTCACCGTTCATCACAGAAAAACAGCAATTTACAGATCTGACTCGCATTTTCTACAATTCCCTGCAATTTTTATAAACAAAACAAATGGGTAATAGAAAGTATTTGTCAGATTAAGTACCAGCAGCACCATTTTAGCCAATCAGGACTAGTCAGGATGAGGTCAAGACCCCTTGATAGTGCTGAGACTGTATGTGCTGTTTGCTGTTTTAGCCTTTGAAACTTGTAAATAAATATAGGGATAAATAGTAGTAATAAGACAATAACAACAATAACGATCATAATGATGATTATTAAGGGTTTTATTGGCAGATCTGGATCCTGCTGGTCCAGACAGAGATCATCTGTCAACAGAAACGTCCAGATGTTCAAAAGACAAACTACATAAGAAATGAAAACAAAGCTGTAGTCTCTGTTTTTATGTAACATTTACCTTTGTGCACATTTCTGTTGGAACTTTATTTGGAAACCTCATGGAGGAATGCCAGTTATGTAGGCTGCAGCAGGATTTTCCACAGGAAGTGAAGCCTGTGTGTCTTTTTCTGTCCTCTCCAGAGACCGACCGGTCACCTCCTTTAAAAGCTTTTTCTTCTTCATCTTTTCCTTTTTTTTTCCTTTTTTTGCACACATTCCTCATGTGACGCAGGCGAACCAGAGCGCACCACAACTATTTCAGATATTCGGTGGAGCTCAGCTGAGAGCAGGAAAAGCTCCGCGCTGCAACCGGAGATGCAGGAGGTCAGAGGTCGTGTTTTCTTTTGGTAAATGCACGCAAACGCACCGCGGCCGCTCACTGCAGGAAGTCAGGGAGCGGGAGCGAACCCCTCTGCACTGCACGCCACCGCATCATCATCATCATCACATCAGACACTGCTTTTTGTTAATGAGGGTGAGCGGGTTCAGGCCGACGACCTGTGATGCTCCTCAGTCTGGTTCGAATCTAAAAGCCGTTAGACGTCGACCTCCTTCAGACGGATGCTCCGGTGTTAAATGTCAGTGTTGGACGGATATACATTTCTCCTGCAGCTCTGAAATTGCAGGTTTTGAATCTTTCCCTCATACCACAGTGAAAACACAGAGGAGAACATCTCCATCTGCAGCCACCACGATGCGTGAACCTCTTCTTTGTTCGCCGTATCACTTCAGACAGGAAATATTTGGTCGTGCACAAGGTCGCTGCCTCCAGATGTCAGATAGAATGAACATTGTGTTTATTTGGTCAACTCCTGTTTGCTCCCGCTGCGCATTTTCATGATATGGTGCAACAAATATGTGTCCAAAAATAACCCGACAGCTCATTTCCTCTCTGTATAAACTCCAAATATTTACTGAAGCCTGTTTTAAATGATGTTCTTCTTAAACCCTGCGTTGTCTCCCAGGCAGAGAATCTGTTGAATACATTCACAAGCTGAATGTAGATCTGCGTCAATGTGAAATATGGACCTGATCCCATAATTGTGTCTCTGAAGGCCGTCGGTCTGACAGGCTGTAATTCAGCTGACGTATGTTTTCAGCAGCCGGATGCTTCACTATAGTGAGCAGTGACCACCATCAGTGTGTCTTGGAGTCTTCCCCCTTGACGAGCTTTTTCAAGCTTTCGATTCTTTCATCATTGAATGGAGTTTTCTCAGTGATCCTGGAAGTTCAGATGTTGTAGTTTCAGTTTCTTTTGTCACAGCATTGAGTTTCAGAATCGATACTAGACGATGTAGAAAGTGAAACGGCCTCAACTCCAGGTTCCTTTAGTAGCCGTTCTGCAGCTTTCACCCACTTCTTCTTCTTTACTGGGTCTTGCCTTTCGTTTTCCTCACAGTAAACAAGGAAATTGCTTTATTTATACACGTGAAAGTGAAAGTAAAAGGAGTTGGGTCCAGATAAATGCAGTGTGGTGATATTTGATGCATCGTTCCTTCACTATAGTCAGTCATTTTGCAGCTCGTGCTGGTTTCAATCCACTGAATTATTCAAGAAGAGAGTAACCTGGTTATTCTCTACGTGCATCACAGCCTGTGTTGTACTGTGAAGAACTGAGGGATGATGCAACGAAGGCTTCAAACTCCTGCGTCGTTCTTTCATCCTGCTCTTCGGTGTCGGTGACGTGTGATCGTCTGAGCTGCAGGACTCCGACCTGAGCTCTGACAGCTGCTCTGCTTCTGTCTCGTACTCTGTTCGCTGATCTGAAGAAGCAGGAACATAAGAGACGTGTTGCTCAGGGAAGAGAAACCATGCAGCCTCCAGTCGGATAAGTTGAGCAGCTCGTCCTCAGCTCTTGAAAACGTCATGGAAAGACGAAGCAGAAGAAGGTCAGAGCTGTGAAGCATCTGAACACATTCCACTTCTCCTCCTCCTCGTTTACCACAGCTGTGTTTATCATGAGCTGTGTTTAATCTCACTGTTTAGCAGCGAGTCACAACGGCCAAGAGGAATCAACAACAAAAGGAAGGAGTGATGGGATAAAGAGCCTGTGCACTTGCTCCAAACATCTGTTTTAAGGCCACAGCGGCGGCGGCGATGATGGTTATGGGATGTGAGTGTTGGTATTCTCCTCTGTCAGGACTCCAGCCCGCCGAGCCCCAGATACGGAGGCGACACCTGACCATGAGCTGACAAGGTGGAGACAGACAACTCCAAGTCACAGTGTGATAAAACCTGAGCCAACACACTCCAGCCGCCTCTACAGGGCCGGTGCAGCAGCGTTGACGTCTCTTATTTTACACCGTTACTCCAGTTAGAGAGCTGTAAACACAACACAAAAACGTATTATCACCTTCTGGACTTTTATTTTAATGTCCGATTCCACGTCCAGCATTAGAAAACATCCAGACATTCAGGGTCCTGTCCACCCAGTAGAGTATGAGTCCAGTATTCTCTCTCTTTTAGCTCCATTTTTGGTCTCCACCAGGTCCTGAAGGAAATATCTGAACCTTTAGCTTCTAAATGTTTCACTGTGAGGCTGCAAAACCAAACAAAGGAGCTGAAAGACTGTTTGTTGGTTCATAGGCTCAGGTAGAAAATGTTTGTTTCCTGCTGTCTCATTGAGCTGCAATGCTTTCCTCTGGAGAAAGAACAACAAACACACAGACTTGGACCTTTTAGACTCTCTTTTTGCTCCGTTTTTGGTCTCCACCAGGTCCTGGAGGAAATATCTGAACCTTTTAGCTTCTAAATGTTTCACTGTGAGGCTGTAAAACCAAACCAAGGAGCTGAAAGACACTGAGAAGTTCCATAATGTGTGTTGATTAGAGTGATTTATTAGTAAAGTCATTATTATGGCTGTCAAATTTAGTTTTTATTTGCTCAAAATGTACATTTAAAGGGATATTTTATTTGACAATGGACATTTATGCAACTTTATTTAAATGTAATTTTATTATACATGAACTAAAAGCAGGCTTCACTGTATTTGGCATTTAAAAAAAAAACAGCTCCAATAAAAACACAATAGCTTCTTCATCTGAAACTGTTGTCAGAGGCGGGTTTGGCTCGAGACTGCAGCTGATTCAGACAATGGTTCAGGCCGGAGGTCAGTGTAATAGAACCTGTGTGAATCATACAACAAAAGAAATAGTGGAGTTAAAATGAATCATTACCAGGTCAAGTGCGACAGCCTCAGTAATAAAACATCCTGTAAATACTTTTATTACAGACCAGGACTGCACGATTTAATGTAACGTTTAAGAATGTCAGACGACAGACTTACATTTGTTTGTGCATCACCTGTAAAAGGGATGTGGGTGTGTGTTTTTAACATTGGCAATAAAAAAACCACTCAATCAGCATTTTAATCTGATCAGTTAAAGGTGATTAATTGGTTTTAAACGAGCGTTGGTTATTGGTCTGGAAAAAAATTCAAACTGTGCATCCCTACTACGTAACAGACCTGTTTGTTTACTATTAGAAAGCAGACGCTGCATGGA
Source organism: Decapterus maruadsi (assembly GCA_030347415.2). Classification (NCBI taxonomy): domain Eukaryota; kingdom Metazoa; phylum Chordata; class Actinopteri; order Carangiformes; family Carangidae; genus Decapterus; species Decapterus maruadsi. The sequence goes on from CM064902.1 coordinate 25,900,000, forward strand.
CAGTGAGTCAGAACCAAAACAAAGGAGCTGAAAGAGGCTGCAATGCTCCAATGAGCTGCTTATAAATAAATAAATGAAAATATTTAATAGTGCAGAGTTCAAGTTGGACAGAAAACAGTCTGAAGTTCCAGTCTGAAGGTCCCAGACGACCAGGCAGTGAAACCTGTGAGCTCTGTGTTCTGTGTCTAATCTCTAGATCTGCTTCATCAGGAGCAGAGGAGAGTTTGAAGGTGGCAGAATCTCGTCGGGACCTGTCGAACAATAAATCCTTTTCAAAGCAGCTGCTCTTGCATTTCCTTTATCCTCCCCCAAAATCTTTCATTCAAACAAAAGAAAACAAAAAGCCCTCGCTCCCTGCCTTCTTCTCGCCCCCTCGGTGCTCTGGGTGTCTGAGCAGCGCCGCTGTCATCTCAGGACACGTTCCCAGGCCTCGGTGCCGTGACTCAGCCACATGCCGCTCGTCAAAGCCTCCGCCACCGACCGAGGTTTGGGAGGAGCGCTCCAGACTGTGGCCCCGGGAATTTAACAGACAAGTGTCAGTTTTTCCACCTTTTAAAAAGAAAAATGCAAAGTTGCGCAACGTGCGGCGAATAAATGAAGAAGTGAGATGTGTTTATATAAAAATAGAAAGAATTTGCTGCTGCTGGTCTGTTTGTCCAGACGCTGCCTTGCACAACCCTGGTGATTAGACGCGAGTGTTTCCTGTTGCACTCTTTCAGGATCTGGATCCAATCACTGACCTTGTTTTTTTTCTCTTCCTCCTCCTCTTCCTCTTCTTCTTCTTCCTCTTCTTCTTCTTCCCTGCTGTGTCTGAGCTCCAGTGTGCAGCGTTATCTTATTGTTCTTATCCCCCGACTGTCAGGAGTGGACGTTGGACATGAGGAGCGGCGGGCGGCCACTCCCAGACAGACAGCAGTGATTTCACTTGTTACTGACCCAGTTTCTGCTCGGCCTCCGCTCGTGGCTCCGTCCTCGCTCTGTTTCCACCGGAGGAAAATGGAAAAATGAACTGTGTGTCGTGTCCAGAGGAGAGAGTTGTAGTTGAGTCCAACAGGTGTGATACAGGGATCAACAAAACACGGACACCGTCTGGAGTCAAACTCAGCTGTATCGTCAATGCTGCCACATGCACAGGACGTATTTATATGTATTTAAGCAGACACAATAACAAACATTACCTTGACAGTAGTAGGTGCAAGCTATTTTGAGAACGGCGGAGCAGAGCCGTGAGCTGCTCAGAGCTACGCTACTGAGGCTCATGGGATTTCTTGGTTTCCCTCATCAAACTCATCAAATACACAATCCAACAACTCCACAACGCTCTGGTGGACAAGTTGTGACCTGCACATTCACCACGCTATGAGATAATAACACAACGTTACCACACAGAGTTGTTTTAGAGGGAAAAACTGTCCCTGAAGGCAACACGCATCAGCGGTTTTGCATGAATTTCCCTCTAAAACAACTCTGTGTGGTAACGTTGTGTTATTATCTCATAGCGTGGTGAATGTGCAGGTCACAACTTGTCCACCAGAGCGTTGTGGAGTTGTTGGATTGTGTATTTGATGAGTTTGATGAAGGGAAACCAAGAAATCTCATGAGCCTCAGTAGCGTAGCTCTGAGCAGCTCACGGCTCTGCTCCGCCGTTCTAAAAATAGCTTGCACCGACAATTAAAGGTAACGAACCTACTGCTATGACTATAGGGGTTATGGCAATGGGCCAATTTGCCAAGATGTTGAACTATGCCTTTATGGGGTGCGTTACGTTTGTGTGGCGGTGTCGCCATGGAGACGAGAGCTGGGACACGGGGTCGGAGGCTCTGATCTTACAAGGTTGGTTTTCAGCCAAGAGACGCTCCATTCTCCCTGGAACTAGTTACTAGTCGTTGGTTTAACCAGAACTAGGACTCTGGAGGTTTGTTGACAAAAGGAAGTTTTAGGAAAAGTTTTAATCACTCGGTCTTATTTAGATTGGCGATAGCGAGCGCTCGATCATCCTTAGTCACGAGCCAATAAGCCGATAAGATCTTTGCTTCCAGTAAAGAAAATGTTCCATCCACGCCCACGACTGAAATAACTGCACAATTATGTCACTGTGTCATCGTGAGTCACACTGGCAGCGCTGTGGTACAGTGGGTAGAGGAACCGTTGGGGTTCTGGGTTCGATCCCAAGGGGCCGGTGCTGCTCCGCGCAGACATGCAGTCATAGTTTATCATAACACAGGCTGATGCTCATTCGTTCACTAGTAGAAACCAGGATGGAAAACAAGTGAGAGGGAACCAGAACCAAAAACAATGAGCTCAAAGACGCTACGGGGCGGCGTTTAGCACCCGCCCCATGTGTTGAGGCTACAGTCCTCACTGCAGGCGGGACCTGGTTCGAATCCTGTATCAAGCGGCCCTATCCTGCGTGTCATTCCCCCCTCTCTTCCTCCCATTTCCTGTCTCTCTCATATCTCTCCTGTCCGTTAAAGGCGAAAAAGCCCAAAAAATATTCTATACAATGCAGACGAAGAAAGAAAATAATCTGTATTTACACATAAAATGCAGTTTATTTACATTATCTATGAATCTGATGATTAATTTCTCTGTTGTTTGTTCTATAGACGTTACATTTTTTTGTCTAAAACCCGAAGATGTTAGTTTTACAGTCAAATGACACAAAGGGTTAATTGATTATCAGCAGATGATCAGTTTGCCCTCTGCATCAGTCAGATTGGTTGATTGATTAACTGACGGAGGACGAGGCTGAACATTCCCACAGCTCCATGTGTGTGTGTGTGTGTGTGTGTGTGGGATCCAGCCTCGGTGATGAAGACATGAGCTTTTTACAGCTGCTCAGATCCAGTGGGGAGTTTCTGTTAGAGCATTTTACCGCTGCAGGATCGTCTTCGACTCAGACTCCACAGCTCGGAGTCCTGAGGCTTCACTCGTCTCTGTGTCTGTCTCTGTCTCTGTGGGGGGTCTGAGGACGACCGGTGTGAAATCAGCCTGTGGAGTGAAAATACCTCCCTGAAATACCTCCCTGGTCACAGCTGCTGCCCTCCCTCCATCAGGAGCTCGTCCTGTCTGCTCTGACCTGGGGGGGTGGAAGGGTAGGGTGCAGTGACACAGACGGTGGAGACTAATCAGAGTCCAGTGGGATGTCTGTCCGTCTCCAGAGTCCTGCATCCTGCTGGATGTCATCCTCTACAGATAACAGGATAATGAGTTTGATGTGTGTGGGGTGGGGTGGGGGGGGGTGGGGGCAGTTTGCTCAATGGTCACCGCTGTAAAACTCCAGCTGCTCCAGTTTTTCACCGAGCAGCAGAAGGTCAAGTTGATCTCTCAGTTGGAGGGAATAATAACTTTATTTGTGTAACACGTTGCAGCTCAAAGTGCTTCACAATAAAAGAAGGATCAATAAAAGGGCATTTTTTAAAAAGAAAAGAGATAAAACAACAATAAAAGAAAGAAAATCTAATATAATATCACTTTTTCAAGGCTCTTTAACATATATTTGGCTGTTTCCCTGCCTGTCGGCCCCAAAATGTGAGAATTAACGAAAAAAAATCTGTCATTTTCAGACTTCGTAGGTTGAAATCCATGTGGTTTTACCAGCTGTTTCCTCAGTTGTCTTCCATGTAACTAGGTTTTGAGTTTGCATAACACTGCCCCCACCTGTGACCAGTAGAAGGACATGTCTTTAAGACATCTGGGAAATGTTTTAATTAGTGTAAAAGGGGCAAAATACAGTAAGTCACCTTTAAGGAAGGGATTTATTTGCACTGATACTAACTGATCCCAGTCCTCTGACCTCGTCCGACCTGGACTGAGGTCAGCCTCTGTGCAGCCAGGTCCAGAAAACCTGCAGAAAAACAGCCTTTTTTCCTCCTCCAGTGTTCATACCAACAGCTGCTGCTGCTGCTGCTGTTGCCATGGTTACTGCTGGTGTCACATGAAGTGTGTGTTTTCTCTCTGCCACGACTGGTCGATGCAGAAAAAAATGAATCACAATGAAATCATCCTCTCTGTTTCTTTTAGGATGAAAAATATCAAACGTTTCCTGTTTCTGTCTCAGATGTAAAGACTTGTGTTTTTTTTCTGAACGACTGTTGATGTCATTGATAAAAAAATACGTTGAATGCATTCAGAGCATCACTGACCTCCTCTCTCTCTCTCCTCTCTGCTCCAGGTCACGGTGAGTGTCACTGCGGGGAGTGTAAGTGTCACGCCGGCTACGTCGGCGACAACTGCAACTGCTCCACGGAGACGTCCACCTGCGTCTCGGACGACGGACAGATGTGCAGCGGGCGCGGCAGCTGCGTGTGCGGCCGCTGTCAGTGCAGCGAGCCGGGCGCCTTCGGAGACACCTGCGAGAAGTGTCCCACCTGCCCCGACGCCTGCGGCACCAAACGGTAAAAAAAACAACAAAACATAAAAAAAACCAAAACACATGGCAGCCAATCAGGTGTCGGCGTGTGATCCCGCCAGCTGATTGGCTGTCTTGTCTGCAGAGAAACCAGAACAATGTGTAAACAGCAGCAGCTCGACCTCAGGGAGCCGGTTAAAGGTCAGATCATCAAACACATCGAGTCCAAACCGTCTCATAACTCAGAGCAGAGACGTCCTGATAACTCTGGTGCCCCACGGTGTTTGAACTCATCACTCAGCGCCGGGGGTCAAAGGCCGATCAAACGTCTAGTAAACACAGGAGAGCATCGCTGTCTGACCGTGTCCTCACATTCACACGACTCTGCTTTTCAAAGGGCTGAAGATGAGTTTAACGGAGCGACCTTTGACCCCGGGCCTTTAGAGAAGTTATGGCTCTGTCAGCTCCGTATCGCTGAGATGCACTGGTGGAAGACAGATGAACTGAGTTAATCAGCAGGATTTAAAAGGAACCAGATTACACTAAATCTGGAGGGAAATTAAATCATAGGCTTTAAATGAGACTTATTATGGAAATATCACTTTTTGAAGGCTCTTTAACTTATATTTGGGTTATTTAGGTGTTTAACTTGCCTCTCTGCCCCGAAAATGTGATAATTGACAAAAATATTTTCTAATTTTCAGGCTCACTAGTGTGAAATCCATGTGGTTTTACAAGCTGTTCCCTCAGTTGCCATCCAATCATGTACTTAGTTTTTTGAATTTGCATAATTTGCAGCCCATTGAAATCTGATGAAAAGAGCTGTGATGTTTGATCCTTGGGGTATTTTGACCAAACAGATGGAAATTAGCAGTTAGAGCTAAATTTGGTGCAACCATCTCCTCATTTCTTGTAAATGATTAATGTTATCACACACTGTCCCTTGATAAATCAGATAAACTAAACTAAACTAAACTCCATTAAAAGCTCCATACAGTATAAAGGTAGATAGTATAAAGGTAGATGTTTGTGTTAAAGCTCCATACGGTATAAAGGTAGATGTTTGTGTTAAAGCTCCATACAGTATAAAGGTAGATGTTTGTGTTAAAGCTCCATACAGTATAAAGGTAGATGTTCGTATTAAAGCTCCATACAGTATAAAGGTAGATGTTCGTATTAAAGCTCCATACGGTATAAAGGTAGATGTTTGTGTTAAAGCTCCATACGGTATAAAGGTAGATGTTCGTATTAAAGCTCCATACGGTATAAAGGTAGATGTTTGTGTTAAAGCTCCATACAGTATAAAGGTAGATGTTTGTGTTAAAGCTCCATACAGTATAAAGGTAGATGTTCGTATTAAAGCTCCATACGGTATAAAGGTAGATGTTCGCGTTAAAGCTCCATACGGTATAAAGGTAGATGTTCGCGTTAAAGCTCCATACGGTATAAAGGTAGATGTTTGTGTTAAAGCTCCATACGGTATAAAGGTAGATGTTTGCGTTAAAGCTCCATACGGTATAAAGGTAGATGTTTGCGTTAAAGCTCCATACGGTATAAAGGTAGATGTTTGCGTTAAAGCTCCATACGGTATAAAGGTAGATGTTTGCGTTAAAGCTCCATACGGTATAAAGGTAGATGTTTGCGTTAAAGCTCCATACGGTATAAAGGTAGATGTTTGTGTTAAAGCTCCATACAGTATAAAGGTAGATGTCCATGTGTAGTGTGATTATAAAGCAGCTCTAGGTTCTATATTAATACTGTGAAAGTATCAAAGCCTCAGTCCACAGAGAAATGCACACAGCCTGTATTCAGAAACTGAGCCTTAAAACCAGCCGTCAGGACTTCCTGTCACTTTGTGATGTCACAACAAAGCCCCGCCCCCTCACCACCACCTGGACCCACCATCATCCAACAGCAACTTGCACGATTTATTTGGTTTCTCTGAGTGTTTTAATTGAAATCTGCTCTATTTTTTTGTTTGATTGCTTTAGAAAACACGTCAGCCAATCAGGAGAGTTTAATAGCCGCTCAGTGTATGACGTCATCACTCAGCAGTTTCCTTCTCCACCAGCTTGTTTCCTCCCTGTGTGGATGTCACTGACTGATACAGATGTATTTAGAATCTCTGGCAGCTGCTGAAAAGTTTCTGCAGAGACGTTTCCAGAGTTTAACCTCGGAGCAGCGGGACGTTTTTAACAGCTGCGCTAACGCCAGAGCTGAAATGAAAACAAACGGCTTTTTAAACCGACACTCTGAGTCTGTTCTGGCTCCTGAACTCAGATGAAACAGATGAAATAGACTCGGAGTAAAAAAAAAAAGCTGTAAAGTCTCATCGTGTCTGAACTTCCTGTCTCGGCTGCAGGGAGTGCATCGAGTGCCGGCTCTTCGACTCGGGACGACTTGCAGACAACCAGACCTGCCAGCGCCTGTGCAAGGATGAAATCATCACCGTGGAGACCCTGAGTGAGTGTACACACACACACACACACGCACACACACACACACACACGCACATGGATGTATGTATACACAGAGCAGCTGGCTGGCAGAGGAGAAGTATTCACATCTGTAACATCTGCAAACAGTTTCTGTCTCTGTCTCCACATTACAAACCTCCTCCACTGTCACTTTGTGTTACAACACGGCCACTGTTGTTGTTGTCATGGAGATCTGTGGCACATGTTGCACCTGTGATGTCATAATGTAGGTCACAGTCGGACGTTCACCCTAACAACAACAACAACAACAACAACAACAACAGCAGCCATGTTTTAGATACTCACACACAGGCTGTGAAACAGTGAAGGATCATGGGAGTTGTTGTCTCCTCCTCCTCTTCTTCCTCCTCCTCTTCTTCCTCCTCTTGCTTTTCTTCCTCCTCTTCTCCTCCTCTTCTCCCCCTCCTCTCCTTTTCCTCTTCTCCTCCTATTCTTCTTCTTCTCCTCTTCCTCCTCTTCTCCTCCTCCTCCTCTTCTTCCTCTCCTCCTCCTTTTCCTCTTCTCCTCCTATTCTTCTTCTCCTCTTCCTCCTCTTCTTCCTCTCATCCTCCTTTCCTCCTCCTCTTCCTCTTCTCCTCCTCCTCTTCCTCTCCTCTTCCTCTTCCTCTCAACCTCCTCTCCTCTTCTTCCTCCTCCTCTTCCTCCTCCTCTTCCTCCTCCTCTCCTCTTCTTCTCCTCTTCCTTTTCTTCCTTTTCCTCTTCTCCTCCTATTCTTCTTCCTCTCCTCCTTCTTCTGCTGAACGTTAGAGAGTTCAGAGTTTCTAACCTTCATTTCTTTAGTTTGTTTTTATTCTAAACTCATGAACCAGACGATCAGAGTTTATTTATTTATTTATTTATTTATTTATTTTTCAAGCAGCATCTGAATCTGATGAAAACAAACCGACTTGAGGATTAAAACAAAGCAGTTTGACTTCAGTGATTCATCGACGCTCCTCAGTGACACAGGACGTCCTGACCTGAGTTGACGCCTGACTAAAATTAAAACCCTTCATCTGGTTAAAAGACAGAAGACAGAAAGTTTAAACTAAAAACTGATTTATAACTGCATGAAAAGTTTATTTTTGAGCCTCTGACAGGAAAAACAACAGGAACACGGCGACGTCGATAAACGGGTCGAACACAGGAAACGCAGCTCTGGTCACAGATTGTAACGGCGTGACATAAACAGCTTTAACAGATTTGACGCTGTTATATATTGGATTAAAGTCTGTCAGATAGGATTATTATGGTCTGTAACACGCTTCCTTTGGTCGCTCGGCTCGTCACGTTGATGCTGATGTTCATGATGCAGCAGCAGGTGTCGCCGTCGCTTTAAGAGCGTGACGTCGCCGTGTTTACAAACAGAGTTTCTCTCTCTGCAGCTTCAGTCGTCTGGAAACACAAAAAGTGCACAGAGATTTATGCTGCACACACACACGCACACACACACACACACACACACACATGGAGACAGACGACACTGTTTTTGGCGTGTTCAGTCACACACACTATTATTGGAGCCGTCCTCGCTGGCCCTCGCCCGACATGTTTCACAGCGTTGCTCTGACCAGACCGGCCTTAATGGACTCCACATGTACATTCCAGATACTTTGTGCATGAAGCACAGAAGGAGGAGGAGGAGGAGGAGGAGGAGGGGGGGGGGGGGGGCTAGGCTGACCTCACCCCTCCCTCCCTCACGAGCTCCTGAGACTTTGTGTTTGGTGAAGATCGGCTGGAAAGCGGCGCTGCAGTCGGAGCGCGGGATCCAGATCCAGATCATTTCATGATTTCACCGTGAAGAAATTTGAACGATGTGAAGCAGCCGCGTGTTTATCCACCATGACTCTTCCTCTTCTCCTCCTCCTCCTCCTCTTCCTCCTCCTCCTCCTCTTTCCTCTCTCTGTTTCTTCACAATAATAACAACAACATTAACACTGATAAGACACAAGACTGTTTGTTTATTTATCCCACATATAGGAAATTTGGTTGCAGCAAACAAAGTAAAAAAAAAAAAAAAAGGATAAAAATATGCAAATATAGAAATATAAAAGAATAAACTATAAAACAAATATACTTTTTTAACAGAGAGAGAGAGAGACATTCTGTAGTAGTCGTTATGTGCCAAATTATATACAGTTATTTACAAGAATAGAATAGAAATTACACAGTGTTGGTGGTTGTTAGGCAGAAAATAAACACGTTGCACAGATGAGGGGGTGTATGGTTGTGTAATGGCAGCTTTAAAGGGATAGTTCAACATTTTTGGTAAACTGGCCCATTGCCATAATCCCTATAGTCATAGCAGCAGGTTCGTCGCCTTTAATTGTCGGTGCAAGCTATTTTTAGAATGGCGGAGCAGAGTCGTGAGCTGCTCAGAGCTACGCTACAGAGGCTCATTGGATTTGTTGGATTTGATGAGTTTGATGAGGGAAACCAAGAAATCCCATGAGCCTCCGTAGAGTAGCTCTGAGCAGCTCACGACTCTGCTCCACTGTTCTAAAAATAGCTTGCACCGACAATTAAAGGCAACAAACCTACTGCTATGACTATAGGGATTATGGTGATGGGCCAATTTGCCAAAATGTTGAACTATCCCTTTAAAAGAACCAGTAGGAACAGATCCTGCAGAATAAAGAGACAAAATGAAACTGAACTTGTAGATATTGAGCGTTTCTTCTTCTCTGCAGAGACGGACGAGCCCGGCGCCGTCCTCTGTCTCTACAAGACGGACGACGACTGCGTGATGAAGTTCACCTACTCCGAACACGCCAGCGGTCAGTCGGTCCTCACCGCGCTGAAGGAGCCAGGTCAGTTGTTCAGACTCAGCAGCCAATCAGCTGTCAGCTGTGTTTCCTCCCTGACCACAGGTGAGGCGACAGCTGCAGGTTGTCACCAAGGAAACAACAACAACAACAACAACACAGCTTTGTTTGTCTTCTCACCACAGACGGGACAATTACAGGGTCAGGACGAGGATCAGGTCCCGATCCAGACCCACATCTATGATCTATAATCTATAATCTAAATGTACCATAGACATTTTTCTTTTTCTTATGCGACTTTTTCTTCCTCCTCTTCTTCTTCATCTTCTTTTTCTTCTTTTTTTCATCTTCTTCCTCCTCCTCCGTCTCTTGCTCTTCCTCATCTTCATCTTACTATAATAATAAATGAGAATTAAGTTTTTCACTCATCAATTATTCGACACTCAGATTATTGATCACGAAACAAGTCCTGAAGCTCTTTGAGTTTTAATTAAACACATCTGTCTCCGTCTCTTCTTCTTCTTCTTCTCCTGTGTCAGAGTGCAGCACCGGCACCGACGCCATGACGGTCCTGCTGGCCGTGGTCGGCAGCATCCTGCTGGTGGGCGTGGTGCTGCTCGCCGTCTGGAAGCTCGTCATCACCATCCACGATCGACGGGAGTTCGCACGTTTCCAGAGCGCACGCTCACGTGCACGATACGAGATGGTAAGAGAGAAAAATATGACCATGCTTATATTTTCCAAAGTTCATTTTTCTAATCGTAAAATGCTGAAATCTGATCTTAAGAGTCGGAGGGAAACCATCTTTCCAGAATAAGAGTATGCATTTCACCGCAAAGTATGTGATCATAATTAATATCCTGTAACTGAAGATGTAATGAATCATTTAACAAATACAAACTGGGGCTTAAATCAAACAGATTGTGTAAAAGAGTGAATTCACACTCCCAAAACATAATTATGTGTAAAAGTCCCGTCTATCTTTTTACATCTGGGACATTCTGCTGAGATTGTCTTGGAGATTTTATGCATTTTTGTCAGTGTTAGATATAGTTTATGGATGTATTTGAAACTAGATTCCTTAATTTTGTTGCTGGTGAATGGAAAATGTGTTGTTTCACAGATATTTAACCAGGTATTTTCTTCAAAGACTATTATCCTTTATCCTTTATCCTCCATGACTTCATTAATATCTGGAAAGATGACTTACCTCCTCTTGAGAGAATGTCGTAAAATTCACTTATTATATCACGCTTTGTTTACTGAATGAATCACCTCTCCTGTTGATGTGTTGGATGTGATGCTCCTGATTGATTGATTGATTGATTGATTGATTGATTGATTGATTGATTGATTGTGTCGCCCTGTAGGCCTCCAACCCTCTGTACAAGCAGCCGGTCTCCACTCACTTCGTAGAGACGGATTTCAACATGTACGGGAAGTCCTACAACGGGGGGGTCCACTGATCCCTCAGCACGGGGCGCGGCAGGACCGGTCCGACTAACACATCCCTGGAGGACGAGGAGGGAGGAAGAGGAGGACGAGGAGGAAGAGGAGGAGGATGAAGAGGACGGACTGAACACTCTCGTTCCTCTGCACAAGTAAAAACACAAATGAACTGATAGACTGTGTCGAGGAGGAGAGAGGGACGAGAGGGAGCGGTGAGGGTTCGAACCGACCACCGAGGAGCTGATGTGACTTCCTCCTCCTCCTCCTCTTCCTCCTCTTCCTCCTCTGTGAGCTGGAGGGGCGACCGAGCAGAGACTCCATGGTCGAGAGTGAGAGAGAACGTAGAAGCTCCTAGAAAACTCTCTGACGTCGTCGAAACCCTCCGGCTCCTCGTTTGTACAGACATCGACTTATATTTGTATATTTTTATAAACACTAAAAAGAACAAAAAACAGCTGAGTTGTTAGTTTCAGACTCGGGACGGGTGGAGCTCACACAGGTAGTTTTCTTCTTCTTCGTCTTCTTCTTCTTCACAGGTTTATTAACAGCACAGCAGCGGCTCTGGTACTAACATTTTACTAAGACGTCTGACCTGCAGTTTGCACAGAGAATATTTTAAGAGTCGAGTCTTGTAAAGAGTTCACTTTTCTTTTGATGTCGCGTATTTGAGTGTGTGTGTCTGAGTGTGTGTGTGTGTGATGCTGTAGTTGAACTCCCGTCTCTCTATCCAGATCACAGGGCACCAGTTTGACCCCCACAAATCCTTTTAAGGGTAAAAACCAAAACCAGCAACGAGCTCGTCTTCCTCAGACTGAGGCTCAATTCTCACTAAAGCACAAAAAACAACATAAATAAGTAAAAACATGTCAAAAGTATGAAGTTTTATTTGTTCCTAAAGCACAAAAACAACATAAATAATTATAATCATGAAGTTTTCTTTAATTAAAAGTTGAATGATTCAATAAAACAAGTGTAAACTAGTTGAACTATAGATTTTTTAGTTCAAAATTGAATAAAAAAGGAGGAAACAGGAGCTTGTTTGGGACTATTTTCAGCAGCGGAGTAATACATGGATTGATTTGAGTCGGGGTTCTGTTGTTAAAATAAACGTTAATGATTATTAATTGATTCGTCAATCAACAGAAAACGATTCAGGAAAGGAACTGAAGACGTCGCCTCGGGCATTAAGAGACCGTTTTTTTTACTAATCATGAATTTTATACATTAAATAATGAAGTGACTAATGAGTGAAGACAAGAAGCTGCAGAGACACAGGAGCTCGACAAACTTTATACTCACTTTGGCACAAAAACACAAATGTTGAAGCATTAAATCCTCATCAGCATCGACTCGCAGGTCATCAGTCGTCTTTATTACAGTCAAATAGTGATAAATCCTCATCATGTGTTGAAGCTGCGTCAGCGTTCGTCTGATTTAACTCAAGATTTTTTACATGAGACGCGAGAAAAGGGAAAAAAAAACAACCAGCCGAGACAATATGATGAAATAAAAAACGTTAAAATCCTCAGAACTCAGTACAGTATTGATCCAGTTTGAATATAAATATTCAATATTGTTGCACATGATGAAGGAGTCTGTGGTGTTCGGCAGCTCAACATGCAAAAAACAAAAGTTTCATGATGAGTCTTTGTTTTTTAGACGAGTTCACGTGTCGTTTGTGTTTCAGGCTTTAGATTAAAACTTTATTTGCTGGTTTTGACTTTTCTATGAAACATCTTTGACCCTTTAACAGTGCACACTGCAAAAAAAAAGGATATTAGTCTTATTTCTAGTCAAACAAATCTCATTGTGCTTAAAACAGGACTTGTTTTTAGACACTTTTTTCTTCTTTTAAGTCTATTTTCATTTGAAATAAGTAGAAAAATCTGATAGTGGAGCAAGTTTTTCTGTCTTATTACTTTACAATACAGATTTTTCTAGTTATTTCAAGTGAAAATTCACTAAAAACAAGTACATTTTTAGGTGACGAGTCTTATTTAAAGTGGAAAGAGTTTACTTGTGACTAAAAATAAGACAAATATTCTTAATTTTTGCAGTTTTTGCAGTGTGAACATCGTCCAGCGCCGCACAGAGGCCCGAAACCCTCAGACTGTGGTTGTGGTGTGTGTGCATGTGTTTGTGTGTGTGTGTGTGTGTGTGTGTGTGTGTGTGTAGAGGCTGTAATAACGGGGTGCATCCGTGTGTGTGTGTGTGTGTGTGGCTGATCCAGTTTGAACTCCCTGGGAGTGTGTGGACGCCTCCGAGTCCACGGTCGTTAAACGCTGCTCCACAGGAAGAGGCGGAGTCAGCCGAGCTGTCAATCACGGTGCCCTGTGTGTGTGTCTGTGTGTGTGTGTGTGTCACAGTTACAGTGTCAGGGACTTGGAGTGAGTGTGTTTGAGAGAGTGTGTGCGTGTGTGTGTAGATAATAACACTCGGGTACACGTTGGACGAACCACGTCATCTTCATCATTATCATCATCATCTTCCTCAGCTCAGACTTTAATCATCTGTGCGGTGACAGACGCTGAAGGACTCACAAAAGCACAGGTTGATGTAACACACACACACAGCAAGAACAATAAACCTGCTTATGTCAAACGTCTCAGTGTGTGTGTTGTGTTTGGTTCAGGTTTCTCCTGCAGGAGGAGCCACGTCTAATTTTAAACATCACACACGGCTCCGCTTGTGTGTAACGACCAGTTATGTTTTAAACTCTGATGCTTTGTTATTTTTCAAACCATCGTTTCGCTGAAGCTCGTTGCTGCAGCAGTGACACATATATACACATATATACACATGTATATCAGTATCTGTGTATATATGTGTATGTGTAACATAGTAAACAGTGCACATAGTCACAGATTTGTGTACACATTCACACTAACCAGTACATATTTACATAGATTATATTGAATCAGCAGCTCACGGCTCTGGTCCGCCGTTCTAAAAATAGCTTGCACCGACAATTAAAGGTAACAAACCTACTGCTATGACTATAGGGATTATGGCAATGGGCCAAGTTGCCAAAATATTGAACTATTCGGGGTGGTGCGTGGCGTAGTGGCTAAGGCGGCCGCCCCATGTAGAGGCTACAGTCCTCAACGCAGATAAAATATTGAACTATTCCTTTAAAGGACATTTCAACACATTACATACTGTGTAAACACTGTAAATCTTGTAGTTGTAGAGGTTGTGCGCAAAGTTAAATGGAGTTTTGACAGTTTACTATTTACTTTTTTTTAATAGTAACAGTCCATAATAATACAGGCTACACATCCACATCATATATTAGTATATGTACATAGCTACTGATTAATGTGAATGTGAGCACATCTGTGAATACATAAAGTTTTAAAAGCTGTTTACGCTTATACAGTATAGAGACATGAAGTACAGATTAAACACTGTTGAAAGAGCTCATTTGATTTGATTTGGTTTGATACTAATGTTCCTGTGTTTGATCAGTGTGTATATACAGTACTGATTGTTTACATCTTAAAGTGATGTTACAAAACTCAGACTCTGTTTCTCATCTGAGCCGAGTCTCTGGAGTTTAGTGAGAAACTTCAAACAGGAGGAAGCTGCTGCAGCTGTGATGTGGAACAAGTCCACGTCTGTTCTGTCCTGATTCCTGCTCATAAATCTCTGCAGCTTCCCTGTGAGGTGGTTTTCTCAGCCCCCCTCCCCCCTCCCCCGCCCCCACTATACTGGGGGCAGAGCTCAGGTTAAATCTGGCTGTGGAGGTGGAGGTCAACAGACAGGAATAGCCCTTTAAAAAGCAGACATTGACGTTCAGGTTTAATTAGTCAACAGGACATTAACACGATCAATGTCCTAATTAGCTGCTGCTGCCGACGAAGCAGGGGCTGATGGGAAATTGATTTCAGTTCCTGCCGAGTTCAGGTTTGTTTTGTTTAGTGTTGAGGAAGCGCTGCCTCTTCAACCTGAGGACGTTTCCTACAAACACACTTGGCAGCATATTTACTCTGTTTACCGTTTCTCCAACATGTCATGTTTTTATTTTGGAAAGAATCTCTATAATGTTTAAAACATCAGCTCGGCTTCTTGGTAAACAATTACTGATCTTCGCTGTTTTACAGCCTCAGTTTGTTTATTATAACTGAGGAAAGCTCGGCTGCTGAGGATGTGCTAGACCTGTACAGTATATGTTCTTTGAATAGCCTATGTTTTTCATTAATTGTTTTTAATTAAAGGGCACCCAAAAATGCGAGAATTGACACAAAAAAAGCGTAATTTTCAGGGTTAGAACCACAGCATGTCACATGACTTCAAGACACCTGGCAAATATTTCAATTTGTAGGAAAGGGGCATAAAGTGTCTTCTTTAACATTAAATCCAAAGTAACAAGCTGTTAATTGTACTGTAAGGACATGATATAAAGATGGACATCTGAAGTTCGCAAAAGGAGAGTAAAGTCGTCACACAGTTAGGATGATTTTGTAGTCCTCTCACTGATTGAAAAATAAAAAGAGACAATGAAAACACTGCAATCCTGAGAGAACATCAAGAGCAAAGGGAGTTCCAGCTGCTTGTAAATGAGCTGTGGAATTCATCGTGATCACTTCCATCATTGATTTTAGGATGTCAGTGAGTAATGCAAGTAGCAAGTAGGCTAGCCAGCTAGTCTGGACGATGGGAACCAACCAACACAGTGATGTTACTGAAGCTCAGTCTGCCTGCTATCATGACGGCTTGCTAGCCGCCCCCATGCTAACAACACCGCCACTCATCCACTGATCAACTCTTCTCTGCTAGTTTTGCAAAATAGCGTTGTATGAGAATCCAACAAATTGCTAATAATGCTACATCGGGACGTTGGCCTCTTTATCTCAGCCTGAACTCCAGGCACAGTATCATTGTGTGTGTGTGTGTGTGTCTTTGTTTTAGTGACGTTGTGGGGACGTGGGTGTCTGTTGGACGTTGTGAGGACTTTACTTCCTTATAGGGACAAAGTTCAAATCTCTGCACTGAAAGTATTTAGATTTGATTGTTTGGTTTGGTTTAGTTTAGTTTGTTCCTCTGACTTCGCTGCAATCTTGGTCTAACTTTAATATTTCACTTCCTTTCTCGTTTAAAAGTTTCATTTTTTTCCCATCTTTACACTTTATTTCCTCAATAGAACTCAAACATTTTTGTTTACTTTGCATTTTCTTTTCGGTGCCACTTCTTCATTTCTGTTCTTCTGGACAAGACACTGATACTGTACTTAGAAGGAAATGAAAACGAAAAAAGCCCCACCTCACCACTGAACCACCGCGCTGTCATGAGCTGTTGTTGGCAGCTGGCGGTCGTTTGGAGACCCGGCCGTCACCACTCACAGCTCTGACATCAAGGTTAATGGAAACTGTGCTTGGTGGTGGAAAAGACTCTGAAATCATTCACTTATAGAGTTTTTTTTTTTTTTTTTTTTTTTTAAACTAAACAAAAAACAAAACCTCACCATCAGCTGAACCACTGTGGTGGAGAAAGAAGAACAGCAATAGCCTACCACTGATTTATTAAAGAATAAAGTCATAGACTGGAAAAACAAATAGGCTATAATATTAATAATAATAATAATAAAATATTGGACCGCTTTTCTTAGTTTTTAGGGACTAAAGAAAAACACATTTAGTTCAATTCAGTCTTGATATTTTTCACTTCAAAGCATATCATTAGTAACTTTAGTTGTTTATTTAGCTTTTGCTATTTATTTATATCAATTAAAATCCAAGATATTTCCAATCCAAGAGTCTTTTATGAATGAGGGGAGCGTCCCATTGCGTCTGGCAGAAGTTTATATTAGTCGGAGTCAGATTTTACTTGATGAAAGTTTGTTTTGGACTAAGCTGCCGTCTCCATGAAACAAGGACAAGACTGAAGATACACTAAGAACATTAAAACACAACTAAAACTTGCACAAAATCCACATTTAAATACCAATGAACATAATTTAACACAACCCTGAAGAAGTATTTAAGATCAACAATCACAGCTTCTACTGTGTATTTGTTGATGATAAAAGATGCATTTATACCAAATTATTGAGTCATGGTATCGGCTATTTAATGTGAGAATTGATCCTAGAACAGAAACATTTGGACATGAACTGTATCGACCTTCACGCCACTGATCTACAGTCAGATTTTGGAGCTGGTGGAGACCAAACATGGAGCCAAAAGTAGCCACAGTTCAGCCCCACTCTCACTGTTAATACATGCATATTTACAAACACAGCTGATAACTGATGTTCCAGCTAATTTAAGGCACTAATGAGGTGTTTCTCTTTGCAAGCACAGAGTGGGAGGGAGGGGGGGGGGATGAGGAGGAGGGAGGGGGTTGGGAAGGAGAAGCTGCAGCTCTGTTTCCTGTGGAGCACTGACCTCTTTTTGTGATGTAAATGTTTTGTGTAAACTGGTTCAGTTCCCAGTCTGGTGCACGAAACAGGACATTTTCACATGAACTCCTGCACGACTGTGTGTGTCTGTGTGTGTGTCTCCACCCGTCGTCTCTGTGGGCGTCCACATGCTTCCATGAACACAACACTGATGAGATCCGACCTCACACACAACACATTCAGACAATTATGCATCACAAAGGCTCCGTCGACCATGTGAAACATCACCGTCAGAAAGTCACAGTGTTTTGACCTTTGACCTTCTGTTGTTGTCGTCGAGTAGATCTGAGAGTTTCTGCACAGAAGTGTTTCCATTGCTGCATAAGTTTAAGTTTGATAGTGAATTTTTATTATTTTAGACATCAGATTAAGGATGCATTAACTTTCAAGCATTGTCATTTTAATTGACCTATATTGATGCACTTTATAATACATAACAGAATTATTTTTGTTTTGCAATTTTGTAGTGTTTGGTACAAATGAAAGATTGCTGCTGCTCAGGAAAAAGGAAAAATGCATTTGTAGCATCCTAGATAAAATAAAGTGTCATGTTTGAGCTGCTACATCTTTGTTTTATCACTATAATTTATTTATCCTCTCCACTAAAGTTGTTCCTCTTTCTTCGTTTTTGTTCCTTTGTATCTAAATTTGATTTCATTCAGTAAAAATTACAACTTAAACCATATTTTAAACAGTCCGACCACCATTTTCTCTTTTGGTCTGGAGCTCGTTTTCTTGGTTTTGGGCCTAGGACGGTTGCTGATGATATTTTAGAGAAACATTTTTCCTCCAGCTTTGTGGCAACAGTTTGGATTCAAGCTCCTTTTCCTGTTTGATAGAAAGCCAACTCCATAAATACTTGTTTTGTCTCTGGTTTGGTGTGGACGGACTTGACAGGCCTGCACACTGAGGCCTGACCCTCTCAACCCGGTCCAGCACCTCTGGGATGAGCTGGAATGTGGACCGGGAGCCAGGTCCAAGTCCCCGAGGCCTGAGATTCAGAACTCGTGTTGATGGACGTCAGAGCAGAGTGGAGGTCGTTGAAGTTAGAGGATTTATTATAACACATAGTTTTCAAATGAAGGGCTCAACAAACAAATATGGGTTCAGTAGTGGGTGTCCTTATACTTCGGTCTTTGTCGGTCCTGCTACGTGTTGATATGTGGTTCTTCAGGAGCTGCACTCCTCTCAGTGTCTGGTCCTCTGCTGCCACCTAGTGGATGGGAAGAGCTTGTGCAAATTCTCTCATGGAAAACATTGTGTTGTTGTAGGAGCTGAAATGTGTGGACATGGACAAGGTTCATATTACAGATTTTTTTAAACTTATTTTTATGTTATTTTATCAAATAAATAATATTCTACAGAGCAACATAAAAGGTGCATAGTGTCCAAATAATGTCCATTTACAGAAATGGGTGGTTTATCCAGTGTAGGGCACACAAAATATTATCTTCATTTAATTTATAATGAAAATTTGGAGACGATATATAATGTTATTCTACAGATTAAAGGACAACAAAATGGAAATAATTGGTGGCAAATTGTAAAATATATATAGACAACTACACAAACTTCACATATATGACAAAGAAATATAAAATTTTAAGGCATTTATCTATCTATACATGTATACAAACATATGAACATGTTTGCAAACAACAAATCCAGCCAATACGGGAACTGAGCAGACATCTCTGTGCTGTAGGTTTCCTCTGTAAACCACTAGGGGGCGCCACCTCTTTAAAAACCTCTAACTGTGCTCCAGCTCCTTATTTAAGGTACAGTTGTTGTACTTCACTTAATTCATGTACAGCTTCACGGAATTATCTACAAAGCTCATAAGAAAACTTTACTTACAGTTAAACATCCAGAACATTTTTTCCATATTTGAAAAAAGAGAAGTCATTGTCACTTAAAAGAGAGATATTTAAGAAACAAACAAACAGTCTGAACAAAGAGTCTGAACCAAAATCTAATGCAAAGGAATCAATTTATGGAGCAATCTAAAAAAAATGTAATATTGCTAATTGATTATTATTGATTATTGATTAGTTGAAACCTGCAATATCTGTTTTAATCTTCTTCTTCTTTTTACCACTAGGAGGCAGAAACACAACAGTGACATCATCACCTTGTTGATATGTTGAACATCAAATATTCACTGTTGATCAGCTGGTGAGTAATGGATGTGAAAATGTGGTGCAGTTAGTTACAGGATGATGAATATGGGATGCTTACTAACAAGTTGGCAACAGCATGTGCCATAGAAAGAAATATCAGCAGCAGCAGCATTTGCCATAGTTACCGTTTGAATGGTGCTTGTTAAAAAAGTTCATACTGGACTTTCCCACATAAACGTGTTGAGAAATATTATAACATGTATTCATTAGAGTTTTAAATTTTAAGGATAAATGTGTGTTGACAGGAGTGTTTTTTACTGGCTCCTCTGGTGTAAGTGTGTGTGTGTTCATGCATAAGTGTGTGTCATAGACCACCAGGGTGATGAACAGCACCACTACACCGTGAGCTCCAGCTCCGGTTTGACACATGGCAGTGCCAGGATATTAAATCATGGGAGTTGGGTCGGTGCGGCCAAATAAAAAAGTCTAGAAACAAAGACACTATTATCCTCTGCATCTCTCCCCTCATCCATCCATCCATCCAATCATCCACCCATCTTCTCTCCATCTGGCTCCGCTGACACCCATGTGGCGATAGTTCACAGTCGGAGGGAGGCTGAACAGTAAAATGAGCGCTGCTCCAGAAACGTGTTTCACATATGTTTAAAGGAGGAAGTCACGTCATTTCAGGGCAGTAATTAGTTACCGACCACATGTTGCCCCCACCCCACCCCACCCCACTCCACTCCAACAGTCGACAATGATTCCCACACGGCTCAAGGACACTGGGACACAGTAAAATAAACTAACCTACACTTTGAAATTCCAGATGTTTTATATTTCAATTTGGATGAAATGTATGTAGATAATGACTTTACATGCAGTTTTATTCAGGCCACTTGTTGGCATTAGATGCAAGTCTTCAACACATAGCAAAATAAATACCGACATACTGTACGTATTGTTGTTTTTTTGTTTTTTGGCCCAAACACAGAATTATGTCAAATGCAGCTTTCACATCTGGACCAGCTTTAGCGCACATGCAGAAAACCTCTCAGCTGTCAGTCCCAACCAGAGGAGAACAGCCAGATGTGGAAGTACAGTATATGGTCATCTTAAAGTACGTATATCTTCTGAGGTTGACAATATGAGTAGGCCTAGATATAACATAATCACTGATTTCCGGTGTTTCCTGTCTTTTAGCTCTGGCTTTGGTCTCCACCAGCTCCCAGGGGAAACATCTGGCTCCTCCACCACTGTGTTCTCCAGCTTAAAACAACTGCCAGGCCTGCTATTGTGAGCGATTAGTCATTTGATCTAGCTACTACAAAAATATTGCTCATAAACCACCTCACAGCTGAACTATAAAGATTATTTTCACATGAATAATGGATCACATGACTAATCTGTAATGTGAGAGCTGTCACTACGAGTGGAAAACCCAGAGTTCCCCTCGACTCAACTGAGACTTTCCATCATCTTTCAGCTTTTATTTTCTTTCTTTCTTTTTTTTTTAGCCTTTCACTATAGCAACTGTTTTGAGTCCACCTTGTTGTCATCAAAGGCCTAGTTTACAAGACGGCCTGAGTAAGAGGTCGTTTCTCACATGTTCCGTCAACCTCTGAAGTTGGAATAAGTATCTGGGAATGACGTCATATCTGAGTCGACCATGTTCTCGTTAAGCAACCCTTCTGTTTAGCTATTGTTGTAGGTTGCATTGATTAACGAGACATTATGTGACAGTTTGTGTGTGAAAGCAACATGTGTAGGCTACAGGTACAAGGCACATAGAGTCTTGGATTGTGAGCTGAGGGTTAATAACGTTATATTCAGACGTGTGGCTCGTTTTCTTTGTTCTAATTCAGCAGCTAAAATGATTCTATTGTTGAATTTCTCTTTTGGGTCATTTGTGTTCATATGTTAACAGTCCCAAACGGTCCAAAGTTGTAAACAAACGCCATACGCAAACCCACTGTTCTCTCATTGGTCAGAAATCTTACCTGGAAGGAAGAGGAAGTTACACGGGAGAAACAAAAAACATGGAACAGAGGTCTAAACGGGCCTGAAAATTAAAATCAGACCCGGTCCAAACCACGATGGAAGCCTGGACGTCATTTGTGTATATTTTCAGTCCAAACCCGACTCGAATTTGGCACGGCAAAATAAAAATAAAAAGGAAGCCGACCAAAGCATACGAAAGAGTATTAGGGCCAGCCAAAAAATAATAAAAATTTGACTCAAGGGAAAAAAGCAAGTAAAAAAAACAAAACAAATCCAGCACAAGAAAAAAAAATCAGGTTAAAAAAAAAAATCTACACAAGAAAAAAAAAAGTCAGGCAAAAAAAAAAAAATCCGGCACAAGAAAAAAAAGAAAAAAAATTCAGGCAAAAAAAAAAAAGATATCAGGTAAAAAGAAGAAAAAAAATTCGGCACAAGGAAAAAAGATCAGGTTAAAAAAAAAAATCTGCACAAGAAAAAAAAATGTCAGGAAAAAAAAATAATAATCCGGCACAAGGAAAAAAAAAAGTCAGGCCAAAAAAAAAAGAAAATCCAGCACAAGAAAAAAAAAAAAAAAGTCAGGCAAAAAAAAAAAAAGAAATGAGGAAAAAAATTTCAGGCAAAAAAAATAATAATCCGGCACAAGGAAAAAAAAAACAAAAAAAAAAAATCAGGTTAAAAAAAAAGGAAAAAAAAGAAAAAAAAATCCGGCACAAGAAAAAAAAAAAAAAGTCAGGCAAAAACAAAAAAAAAGAAATCAGGTAAAAAGAAGAAAAAAAATTCGGCACAAGAAAAAAAGATCAGGTTAAAAAAAAAATCTGGAAAAAAAAGAAAAAAAAATCAGGTACAAAAAAAAAAAAGTCAGGCAAGTCAGGCAAAAAAAAAAAAACAAAAAAAAAAAAAAAAAAGTCAGGCAAAAAAAAAGAGAAAGAAATCAGGTAAAAAGAAGAAAAAAAATTCGGCACAAGAAAAAAAGATCAGGTTAAAAAAAAAAAATCTGCACAAGAAAAAAAAAAGTCAGGCAAAAAAAATAATAATCCGGCACAAGGAAAAAGAAGAAAAAAAAGAAATCAGGTTTAAAAAAAAGGAAAAAAAAAGAAAAAAAAACCCGGCACAAGGAAAAAAAAAAGAAAAAAAAAGAAATCAGGTAAAAAGAAGAAAAAAAATCCGACACAAGAAAAAAAAAAAGTCAGGCAAAAAAAAAGAGATCCGGCACAATGAATGGCCAAATTGGAATAGGAATAGTACTGGAACACGTCATTATTTCAGCGATAACTACTGCAGCTTTCTAAATGGGGCTAACTAGTAAAAACAATTAATTCAGTTGATCCCACCTGTTCATAATCAAAATGAAATTTAAACATTTTTCTTACTAACACTTTACACAAGGAATGAGCTAAATCTGGTCATAATAGAGTCACATACTAGCTTAACATCATGGCTAACTAGCTGAGCTAAACAAAGCAGCAGTAGCCTAAACGCTCTGCCTCTAAATGTAGAGTATGTCATATAATTTAAAGTGATAAATCACATAAAATTCTCAAATATTATTAAGTCACAACTTGTCTTTATGATATACAGTACCACCGTCATGCTAAAGCCGGCTAGCAACACAAACACATAAATCCAGCTTCAACGGTCAGGCTTATTAAAGTTAAACGTAATTCTCTGACGTGTAGCCTACTGCAGCTAAATGAATCATACAGACAGAAGGATCATTAGGATGTAGTTTTTCGTTCAATATGTTTTCTTTTTAATTTAAATTTCTGAACTTTAATGTCAAAGTTCAATGTGAGCTCTGACTTTCCATTTATTGCTGTACACTTTAAAAAATGATTTACTATGAACTCATTGCCCTCAATGCAGACATGAGGTCAGTGACATGAATAATTTCATACACTTTTACTGTTGTTTTATCCTGATACAAACTACTCACTCCGGGGCGCGTAACCACTTAGCCCTCCACCACTTGTTGGGACGCATGGAAATGATGATGAATCTCCTGTAAAGATGCAGTTGTAATATACAGTGTGTCACAATTACTGCGTCTGAGGAGGACTTTCCATGTGTGGGTTTGAATGGGAGAGGCGCTCTGGGAATTAAGACGGTACAGGTCATTTCCTCCCAGATCTGGAACCAATTCAGGACAATTTTACCCAGCAGTCATCAGTGCGTATGTGTTTGCCCTCAAACATTAACCTGTGTTTCTCAGAAAAGGACATATCATATTGCAATCTGTGGTATTGCATTATTTACAAATGGTGTGTCCTGAGCTCAGTGCTGAGAAATGATGAGTAGTTTTATAAGAACCCACATGTGTTTGTTTTTTTGCATTGCAACTCATCTTATTCATTGAGAAATCGATCATTTGTAAGACTTCTATATAATCTTCTAATTAATGAATTGCGTCCGCTGTGGCCACCTATTAGTGCAAACTGCTGTATTGGCATATAATGAATGGAAATAGCCTATAGTAAAATACACTTTTATATCTCTTCATTAGGGCTTAAATATCACATGGGCAACACAACCCTCAATGTAACATATTAGTATTTAGTATTTGATGATTTATTTGATGATTTATTTGATGATTTATGTTACAAATCCAAAAAAAGAAGAGAAAAAGTGAGATAAGATCAACCTTGTAATAACACGCAATGTAATTTAATGCTTTTTTAAAAAGAAAAATTACAAACAAAGTATAAGTTTGTACATTTTAAATACTGTTTGATACACAGGTCTAACGCTAAGATGCAAATAGGCTACAACACCTAAGTAAACGTATTAATAGTTCCCTACCAAAGTGACACTAACAAACATGGAACAACATCAGCATTAATTTAAAGTTTTAAAGTCTCAACCAGTGATAAACTTCTGACTTTTAAACTCCTTAACAGTCGTCCAGTGTTCAGCAGCTGAACAGCGGACTCTTATGTCTGGACTTGAAGTTTAAATGAGGTTTAAGAAAATGCTGAAATAGAACTGAAATTACTTATCATTCTACTTTGCTAATTGTTAAAAGTTGATTTTTAGTCTAAAATCCAAATAAAACTTGCTAAATATCTGATCAAAGGTTCAACAACATACTCTGCTCTGGACTGTGGGGACTCTGTTGGGAAACACTCTGTTTGGTTTTTACACAATTACTGTATGACGCTGTGGGAGACACCTCACATCTGGAAACAACCTCACACATGGTGCTGTGTATTATTCCCCTTTCCTCAACAATACCCTACTACCCTACCCACCCCCCACCCACCCCACCCCCTCACCCCCCTCGCTGTGGCCTGATGTTGAGCAACTGTGGTGACGGGACTCTGCGGGGAAGCTGAGGAGGCCTCCGGTCTTTAAACACAACATCAAAATGATAAAATGATGATACATAAGGTTGCGTCAGTCAGTGTTAGGCTACTATATCACCATGACAACATGTGAAAGAGTTCAGTAAAAGGTGTGGACCCCCTCATAACTCAGCACAGGGCCTCCGACCTACATCACAGTCACTGTTCTGGTAACTCTCAGTGACTTTTCCCAACAGCTGCTGAAAAAAAATCATTTTAACTCAGGAAGACACCGAGGCAGAGGCTTAATTTACAATATAGGTGAACACAAGATACATTAAAAATATAACAATTAGTGCATTTACATGTGCAGCAGCTGTCCTTGTCCCAGAACGTTACCACACAGAGTTGTTTTAGAGGGAAATACAGAGACTACTTGCAGAAAAACTGTCCCTGAAGGCAACGCGCATCAACGGTTTTGCATGAATTTCCCTCTAAAACAACTCTGTGTGGTAACGTTGTGTTATTATCTCATAGCGTGGTGAATGTGCAGGTCACAACTTGTCCACCGGAGCGTTTTGGAGTTGTTGGATTGTGTATTTGATGACTTTGATGAGGGAAACCAAGAAAGCTCTGAGCAGCTCACGGCTCTGCTCCGCCGTTCTTAAAATAGCTTGCACCGAAAGGTAACGAACCTACTGCTACGACTATAGGGATTATGGCAATGGGGCCAATTTGCCATAAATGTTGAACTATCCCTTTAAAGGACATTTTAACATGGGAGCCTATGGAGACTGACTCAGAGCTGGAGACTCACTCTAGTGGTGAGGAGAGGAACTGCAGCCTCAGAGGTTGATATTCGTTGACACTCAGACGTTCACACCAACCTCAGGCTGTGATTGGTCGGTTCTGTGGAGGTGAGAAAGAAGCCAAGGACTTTTATTTAATCACTTTTATTAAACAATATTACATCCACCCACCCTCTGAGACAGGAAGCTCCATCTCCACCTTCCAGTGTCCCACCCTAATTGTATTTAACCTGTCTGAACACCACTTTCCGCTGCCCACCCAACACCGGCCAGTCGACAGACAGACGGATGACGTTCACACCTCGCTGTTAAATTTAGAGTTTTCCAGAGTTTTCGAGGACTTCAGATGGAACATGTTGGAAAAAGCAGCTGGGCTGGTTTCAGGGTGTCCATTGCTTTGACTGTCTATAGGCGTCGGGGCGAAAATCTGTTGGACTGTTGGAAACAATGACGTAGACGACACCCACAGTCGCTTTCTGATTGGCTCTCAGCAGCCATGACAACCAGAGGTAAAAACAACACGTATATGGGATGTAACTAATATATAAAGATGTCACTCTGTCTTGCAGCTGTTGTCCAGTTGAAAACCATCTGCCTCCTGAACGAAGTCGTGCGGCTGAAGCTCCAGAGCTGGTGGAGGAGACCAAACCAGAGCTAAAAGGAGATAAAAGAGGAGGTGTCAGCGTCCTGCGTTCAAATCCTGACGCAGGCCCATTGCTGCATTTTATTCTTTCTCTCTCTTTTTTTTTAATGTTTTATCATATTTGATTGTGTTTTTATCTTTTACTATTGCGTTGTTTTTAATCTTTGTACATTAGTCTCCACGTCATTCTTCTTGTTTCACTTCTTATATATATAGACTGCTTTTTCAATTAAGATGGAAAGCACTTTGAACGGCATTCATTTGCTTTGGAAGGTGCTGTATGAATAAAATTTGATTGATTGATTTGTCCATATCACAATAAAAACAAAAACTGAAAAAAAGGGTAACCAAAAAAAGCCATAAAGGTACACTGAATCAAATTTCTACCAACATTGAAATCATAATATAGAATGAAATCTTAATTAAAGTGATGCTGACATTATGCACATCAATTAACTCACCTGCCCTAATAAGCAGCTTTATCTTAGTTGTCACAACATATCAAGCTGTTCCAGATTCCAGATGTTCCCGTTTTAGCTGATCTTTATTTTTTATAATTGTTGAGTTTTTTGCAGATGTTTTTGTGGATTTTATTGTTGTTTTATTTCTTGTGTTTTCCTTTCCTTCCACTTTCACTTTTAAACTTTCAGCGCTGCTCAGCTGTAAACGATGAATGAATAAATCAATGAATGATTTTGCAACTCCCTACTTTTTTTTTTTTTTTTACCTCTCGATCCGGGTACTTCCTCCACCTCTCTGAAGACCCGGGGACCTGGTCGACCTCCGTGCTCCCGCCTCTCTCGGGGATCGGCCCTGCTCCGGTGACGGTGACGGTGCGGTAGCAGCGCCTTATAAAGCCAGAGGCGGCGGAGCGAGCTCCTGGAAACATCTGGCCGCAGCAGCTGCAGGATGCGGCTCCTCGCTCTCCTCTGGACCTTCGGCTTCCTGCTCAAAGAGGCGCAGGCGTGGGGCTTCAAAAACGGAATATTTCACAACTCCATATGGCTCGGTGAGGATCTTCTGTCTTTTCTTTTTCTTTATTGTTGTGTTAAAAAGTTGTCGCACTTCAGCTTGTTCTCCATTGTGATGAAGCGACCGGTTTAATAAGTTTTTACACGACTAATGCTGTTTCAAGTTTTATTTTTCACTCTGAGTTTTTAAGCATCATGCTGCAGATTAAAAGTTACTGAGCGCTGAAGTTTAAGATCTTCTCATGTGCTGTGGGAACTTTATGTCTGTGTGTTTTATTATGCAGAGTCATCACAGCATCTTCACATAAAAGAAAAGAGTAAAAAAAAAAAAGTTGTTAGAGTGGAAAAATAGAGGATTAATGGTCTATATGCAGCCGTCCAAGCCTCAGTGCCAAACCTGCTTGTTTATGGACCTGGCTGGCTGAGTTCTGCACTGGGGCCAGTAAACATGAGGGGTGGTGACTTCATCTGTGCAGCTTCAGCTCCAAAAACACAAAACACAACAGATAGAGTTTGATTCATTCTGTTTCTCCGAGTGTTGATCATGAATGTTGGACCGGCTGCGTTCAAGCAGCACCTCTCACTCTACACTGTTTGTGTTTTTACGAGCTGAGAGTGGACGCCTGCTGCGGTGAGTGTTTCATATATAAATGACCTCACTTCTCACAGTGTTTACCATTATTCATTCATCTGCTCTCCTCTGTTCTGTTGCATTATCGCTGAGCTCTGGTTCTGCAGATTACAGCTGCTGCACAAAGAGTGGAGTGTGTGGTGTTTTCTGTTTATTAAAGCAGATATTGAATTGATGATTTGTGAATGAAAACAGGCCTGAAACAACAGCGAGTATGAAAAAATCTGCACAAAATTTGTCGTTTACCACAGAATCAACAACCCAATGACGAGAAAAAGCAAAAAAAAAGTCGACATGTGCACAATCTCAAGGCTAATTTTCTCAGTCCCCCTGCCTAGTTTTGCGGTCATGCATGCGTAAAAGCCCAAACAGGATCAGCAGAGGACTCCCCGCTGAGGAGCAAGTGACCACATTGTTGACAGGCGTCCAACACAGTGTCACACAGTTAATTTGCCTCCACTGGTTTCGACTCCAGAAACACTTGTCACCTGCGGCTCCACAGACCAGGGAGCTCAGTTTCTCTCGCTGCAGGTTTTTGTTCCCCCCTCCTTTTCAGACGCAGTTAAAGCAGCTTTTGTTTTTCCGTCTCTTTGACAGAACAGGCAGCTGGAGTTTACCACCGGGAATCGCGCAAAGGGAGATACCAGCTGACGTATAAAGAGGCCAAGGCTGTCTGCAAGTACGAAGGAGGGAGCCTGGCCACGTACGAGCAGCTGGAGGCGGCTCGACAGATAGGTCTGCACTGCAGCAACACATCCACAACATGAGGATGAGGATGGAGAGTGTCGTAACTCACCCAGAGCCAATTTAGTGTCATTGCTCACGATCCATTAACCTCCCCAAGAAACCGTGACCACAGTTGTGTTTGTCTTAGCTCTCTCCCATGAAATAAAGTCTGCACAGACGTCGAGTGTGTGATGTAACAGCGGTGAATGCTTTTACAGAGATACAGAGGTTTATGTGTTGGCAGGTTAAAGGTCAGTGAGGGAAACTCTCTCTTTCTTTCCACGAAAGCTTCCTCAATAGTCTTAAACGTCCTGGATCCGGCTACCGGCTCTGGCATCGCCGCCGTCCGTCACCGAGGCTCCTCTGTTATCTGGAGCAGCTCTGAGGTCTGCTCATTGTAACTCTACACCAGACTCCGGAGCCGTCGCCACCAATGAAGTAAAACCGACAAAAGAGAACAAAAACTCCTTTAATGCTCTGCAGAAGCTCCGTCCAGGGCTGCTCTCCTCGGGGGGGCTGTGGTTGGCAGAGAACATTTACAGAACGGTTTTTTAATTCTGCACAGATATTTCTCGCTTTATGGAGCCAAAGATAGTTTTATGTATACGTATATACATACATATGGTATAATGAGCTTATAATAACCAGCACACATGAGTATAGAACAAGAGATATGGAAAATTCCCAGAGAAAAACCAATGAAAAGAAAGAGTAATTGAGAAAAAATTGAAAAAGAAAGGTCATAAAATAGTTCAGGAGTCACAAATTTTACGACATTCATATTTCCCCAAACACATCAGGATGGTTGTGGGTCTGTCTCAGGATGATTATATACAACCTGACAGTATTGAACTTGCTTCTACATCCTTTTATATTCACACATCTGGATTCTTTTTCAATGGAAACATCCTCAAACGTTTTATTTTGAAAATCCACTGTAAAACATGGGGCTTTTGGGAGTTTTTGGTCGTCTGTTGGGGCCCTCTGACATCCAGATGTTTTTCTCCTCATCTTCTTCAGGTTTCCACGTGTGCTCAGCCGGATGGTTCGACAGAGGGCGGGTCGGTTACCCCATCGTCAAGGCCGGAGCCAACTGCGGCTTCGGGAAGGTCGGCATCATCGACTACGGCTACAGGCTGAACAAGAGCGAGAAGTGGGACGTCTACTGCTACAACCCCGACTGTGAGTTCGCAACATTGTTCACCTAGTCCTGTATGAAAAAAAAGTTGCGAACATCTGTAATTTTAGACAACAAAAGAAGAAAAAAGCTGGCAGCACGTTGTTATGACCGACTGCCAGGTGACACCTAGTGGCCGTAGTGAGTATGACAGGAGCAGAGGGTAAAAAAAATTGCGGTAACGTAGTTTAACACGCCATCCTGACATACAGCGAGCAGGCAAACGAGAAAAAGTGATTAGAATGCGCACTTTTCAATCGCTTCGTCCAGCGATGACGCCCACCGCTGGAAAACAACATCCCGCCCCTAAACACTTCTTATTGGTTGAAAAGTAGACGCTGCTTCCTGTTGACAAGCCAGTGTCAGGTTGAAAAAACAGAAACACTGACATTGCGTGTTCATTTATTCCAAGAGGACAAACAACGACGTTCCGGGTAACTATTTATTAAATTGGATCATCAAAGGAATCATCAGATACAAAAAACTCTCCTGTTCAGGAAATCGCAGTCTGCCAGCAGTTAGCTGCAACCACCAACCACCAAGAGAGCCAGAAGTCTCTGTCTTCTGCCTAAAACAAAGACGTTACATTAATTCTTAATACTTTGCACTATGTGTGTGTAATTAATTCTTATTGGTCAGAAACAGGTGGGGAGTGGCTGTGGTTTAGACTTAGCCCTCCCTTCGTTGGTGCGCTCAGGCACAGGTTGGTCCCATCTCCTCAGCACACGAACAGTCTGAGCCTAAAACACAACACTGACATACTGTAACTTCCATCCCAGGTGTCGGAGGGTTCAGGGCAGATAATACAGATCATTAAAATTCTTCCTCGCTTCATTCAGCTCACAGGCCTCTCATCCTCCCTTCCTTTAGCCTTGGAGATGTTTTGCTCTCAACTTACCTCTGAGTGATCTTAAGTTTAAGTTGTCTTCAAACTCAGTTAAGTTAAGTGGGTTAGACACTACTGTAATTTGTCTATTTTAACTCAAATCTTTTTTTTTTTTACGCAACCTCACCAAGCTAGTATGACTTATCATAGTATCCATGGCGCCCAAGTTACATACAGTATATGCCACTGTTGCTTCATTATGCATGTTTATTGTTATAACCATGACAACCACAGTCCCCTCTACGCATGCTGGCGTAGGGTTTGTTGTTCTTTCATTCAAGAGTTCGCGTATTGTCATTATTTTATTTTTTGTTTCGTTTTTATGCTCGATAAATGAATTAAATAAATAAATAAAATAAAATAAACTAAACTAAACTAAACTAAATCGGAAAATAACACTTTAAAATACTTGTATTTAAAGTATTAAAGCAGAAGTAAGTGATATATTTGTGTTAATATAAGTCTTAAATAGTTATATCTTCCGACAGCAATCACTTACATAGAGTGTTTGGACCAAAACACGGGTCTGTCAGTCACTCTGCTAAGGTGCTTGAATGGGGAGAAAACATTTATCGTATCCTACAGTTTTTATCCAATGAGGAGCTAGTATGACTTATCAGGGCTGTGTATCAGCCATGGAACGCCGTGAATGTGGCGACATACAGGACTGCCACTGTTGCTTCATTATGCATGTTGATTTTATAACCAAGTGATAACCAGTTCGATCTGCATGCTGTTCACCGGTTTGAAGTTTCAGCGGTGGATGTTATAGTGACTTTCAACAGATAAAACAGTTCAGAAACATTCAAGAGTTAGAGTATTGTCATTATTTGTGACTTGAAGCTGTAATTTTTATTTCAAAATGAATGAAATAAATAAACTAAACTAAACTAAATGGGAAAATAACACTTACTTCTGCTTTAAAGTACTTTTAAATACTTTTATGGGATTATTTGAAAAAAGATCTTTGATTTATGATCCATTTTAAGTGAAAATTCAGTTAATTAGAAGAATCAATGACACTAAAACATTAAAAACCCCACAAAGGTGTGTGTTATATTCTCTATTCTCGCCCCTTTCGTGTTATACTGACAGTTTGATTATAAAAAATGTGATTTATGGAGCAGTTAACAGTTAAAACGCAGCGCCGTCGTAGTGTTTGACTGTTTCATTGAAGGTAAAACGCCTGAACAAGAGGACGGTCCGTCCGTCTGTGTGTGTGTGTGGTCACAGAGTAACTGATGATGAGTGTGGCCGCGGTTAAAAGAGTCATGGGAGGTTAAGTACTAGTCATCAAGTCTGAGGCTGCACAGACTCACTCGGTGTCGTCACGCCACGCCGACTGTTTGATGAGTCAGCACCGCCGCCGCCGCTGCAATCTCAGCCGCTGCCCTGTGACTTATCTCAGTCGCTCCGAGAATAAACCGACAGGAAGTGAAGGTCTGGATAAGATGCTGCAGGAGGAGGAGGAGGAGGAGGAGGAGGAGGAGGAGGAGGTGATAACCTTTTCAGACACTCAGCCACTTCACCAGCAGATATTTAAATAGTGAAATTGGAAAATAAAAAGTTGAAAACAAAGCGTGAAGCTGCCAGAAAAAAACAAAATATATACTGTATGCAAACAAATTCAGCATCAGCAAAACTTTATTGTCCATTACAAAGGCATGGAAATTTGTCTTTTACGTGGCGTATGGATAGAAAAAAGAAAAAAACTCAGAAAAAACAATCACGCAGGGATTATGTGAACACTGGCCCAGGGCAGATACGAGATGAAAGCTGCTTCACAACCTCCAATACACAAAGCGACTGTAAACTGTGGTTGTTTTATGTCTCATGATGGAAATTTGATGTCTGTTTGTAGCCGGTTTGCGTCTCTTTGTCGTCAGTTTGTGTCTGTATAGTGAGTTTCCACTTCTTTTTAGTGAGTTCTTGTCTCTTCATAGTGATTTTGTGTCCCTTTTTGGTAGTTTTATGTTTCTTTATAGTCAGTTTCTGCCTCTTTTTAGTGAGTTTCCGCCTCTTTTAGCGAGTTTTTGTCCCTTCATAGTGATTTTGTGTCTCCTTGTTGACAGGTTTTGTCTTTATTAATGAGTTTTTGTGTCTTTGTTGTTGGTTTGTGTCGTTTTATGGCCATTTTATGTATTTTTGTTGTCAGTTTGTGAATCTTTTCATTGAGTTTCTGTCTCTTTTAGTGAGTTTTTGTGTCTTTGTAATGATTTCATGTCTTTTTATGATAGTTTTATGTGTCTTTGTAGTCAGTTTTTGTCTCTTCATAGTGAGTTTTCACCTCTTTTAGTGAGTTTTTGTCTCTTCATAGTGATTTTGTGTCTCTTTGTTGTCAGGTTTTGTCTCTATTAATGAGTTTTTGTGTCTTCGTAGTCGGTTTGTATCATTTTATGGTAGTTTTATGTCTCTTTATCGTCAGTTTGTGAATCTTTTCATTGAGTTTTTGTCTCCTTGCAGTGGTTTTCCACATCTTTGTCGTCAGTTTTTGCCTCTATTATTAAGTTTTTGTCTCTTTGCATTCGCTTTTGTCTTCTCATGGTAACTTTTTATGGTATGTCTCTTTATGGCCGGTTTGCGTCTCATTGTACTGAGCTTTCATCTCTTGTTTTTCGTGTCTTTTGACTTAGTTCCTTGACAAGAAATATTAACTGTGACTTCATACAGATGTTTCCTCTCAGGCGGCCCCCCCTCCAACCCCGTCCTCGTCCATTCTCACAGCACATAAAGTAAAAACATATTGAATAGAGAGGATAATTATCATAATTTAAAGTTGTTCAGGAAATAGCCAGGTCCACATGTACAAGTTTCAGCGCTCCGGTCAATTGCTGCTGCTTTATAATAGAAACTGAACAGAATAAAAAAAATGACCATTATCATATTACTATGAAAAACATGTGATGTTAGAAATATTAGCAGCATGTGTTTCAGCTTTTACCAACTCATGCATCACTGTGTCCGTCGGACTGGAGCAGTGAAAACATGACGTATTGATCAGAGCAGCTTTAACCCTCCTGTTGGAAGGAAGGAAGGAAGGAAGGACAAAGGGAAAGATGGGAGGAAAGAAAGAAGGGAAAAAGGAATGAAAGATAGATGGAGGGAGGGAACCAACTGGGTCAATTGGGTGAAAAAGAAAGGAGGAAGGAAGGAACGAAGGAAGTAAGGGAACAGATTTGTTCAAGGAAGGACGAAGAAGGGAGGAAAAAAGGAAGGGAAAGGGATTGTGGAAAGAAGGAAGGAAGGAAGGAAGGAAGGAAGGAAGGAAGGGAAAGGGATTGTGGAAAGAAGGAAGGAAGGAAGGAAGGAAGGAAGGAAGGAAGGGAAAAGGGATTGTGGAAAGAAGGAAGGGAAAAGGAAGAAAAGAAAGATGGAGGGAGGGAACAGATTCATTCAAGGAAGGAAGAAGAAGGGAAGGAAGGAAGGAAGGAAGTATGGAGGGAGGGAACAGATCGGGTCACAAAGGAAGGATGAAGGACGAAGGGAAAAGGGATTGTGGAAAGAAGGAAGGGAAAAGGGAAGGAAAGAAAGATGGAGGGAGGGAACAGATTCGTTCAAGGAAGGAAGAAGAGGGAAGAAGGAAGGGAGAAAGGAAGGAAAGAAGGAAGGATGGAGGAAGAAAGGAAGGAAGAAAGGAAGGAAGGAAGGAAGGAAGGAAGGAAGGAAGGAAGGAAGGAAGGAAGGAAGGAAGGAAGGAAGGAAGGAAGGATGGAGGAAGGAAGGAAGGAAAGAAGGAAGGACGGAGGAAGGAAGGAAGGATGGAAGGATGGAAGTATGGAGGGAGGGAACAGATCGGGTCACAAAGGAAGGATGAAGGACGAGGGGAAGGAAGGAAGGGAAAAGGGAAGGAAAGAAAGATGGAGGGAGGGAACAGATTTGAAGGGAAGAAGGGAAAGAAGGAAGGAAAGAAGGAAGGATGGAGGAGAGAGGGAACAGATGTAATAGTTGTAATAGATTTGTGATCAATACAGAACGCAGCAGACTCAGACTCGTCAGCGCCCTCTGCTGGACACACGACGCCACACACGCATCGTCTCTCATTGATCGTCTCTGGAGGTCGAGTCTCCGTCCACATCAGACATGCTGGACGTCGGCTTAGCGAACGATTTCAAACTAAATTCATTTTCATCTTCAGACCCCCTCCAGGTCGTCTGGTTGGAGGGGGGAAAAAAAAAAAGAAAAGCTTTTGATGCCGTTGTCAACCCGGTCTCCACATGTGTGTTTGATTTCCTTTACTCAATAGCTGGATTTCTTTCGGTTTATTCTGAACAGACAGACCCCCAAACCAAAAATACTTCTCGTCTGCAGTCCCACCCCCCTGATTAAAAGGAGAACACAGTCTGGCCTGAGAACACAAGACACCAAATTTACCCACGTCCTTGAATAACTGTGTGGTGCAGAGCTGCGTGTCACTGTGGTGGTGGTTGGTGTGTAAATGTGTGGGGAATTAGAAAATATAGAGTATGTATGTAAAGCGTGGTCGTCCCCTCCAGGACCTTTACAGGCTACAGAAGTGACAACAATGAAGGCAGTGACAGTGAAATTATTTACAGCTCCAATGGACTTGACATTTATGCAGCAATTTTTTATGCAGCACTTTTCTAAGTCTCTGCAACCATAAAGTCACATTCACCCATTTTAATCTATATAATGGCATATTGATGTCAAATCAAACACAATTTTTGGGGTTTAGTATCTTATCTGAGGACACTTCTGCATCTGGAACCAACCGGGGATCAAACCACCAACCCAGTGGTTAAAGGGATAGTTCAACATTTAGGCAAATTAGTCCATTGCCATAATCCCTGTAGTCTTAGCAGTAGGTTCGTTACTAGCCGCGGAGCAATCCAACAATTTAAAAAAAAAAAACGCTCTGGTGGACAAGTTGTGACCTGCACATTCACCACGCTATGACGTAATAACAGAATGTTACAAGAAGGAGTTGTTTTAGAGGGAAATGCAGAGGCTGCTCGCCGAAAAACTGTCCCTGAAGGCAACGCGCGTCAGCTGTTTTGCATGAATTTCCCTCTAAAACAACTCAGTCTGGTGACGTTGTGTTATTATCTCATAGCGTGGTGAATGTGCAGGTCACAACTTGTCCACCAGTTGTGGAGTT
Organism: Decapterus maruadsi; assembly: GCA_030347415.2. Classification (NCBI taxonomy): domain Eukaryota; kingdom Metazoa; phylum Chordata; class Actinopteri; order Carangiformes; family Carangidae; genus Decapterus; species Decapterus maruadsi. The sequence goes on from CM064902.1 coordinate 25,935,800, forward strand.
GTTGGCAGGGCCTTGAGAAAGCGATTCACGCTTTTATTAGTTCAAGACTGGACTACTGCAATGGTCTTTATGTTGGCGTTAACCAGTCTTTAATTTCACGTCTCCATCTCGTCCAGAACGCTGCTGCACGATTTTTAACAGGCACGTCCAGGGTCCTGTCGTCACTTCACTGGCTTCCAGTTTGTTTTAGAATTGATTTTAAACTTTTACTGTTTGTCTTTTATGCCATAAACGGCCTGGCTCCCTCCTACCTGTCAGAGATTTTAACCATCCGGGATCACGGCAGCTCCCGTTAGAGGTCCCCAAGTCTAGATTTAAACAGTGGGGCGATCGCTCTTTTGCTGTCGCAACCTTAGTCTTTTTAAATCAAAGCTAAAAACGCACTTTTTTAGATTAGCTTTTAATTCTGACTAGGAATGTCCTGCTCCTAACTGTACCTTGCCTGGTTTTTATTGTATGCACCTTTTGAGGGCCATTAACACCCTGCAGCACTATGGCACTTTTTTCTTGTATTGTTTTTTATGTATTGTTTTATTGCTTTGATGTAAAGCACTTTGGGTACCGTCTGGCTATTGTTAAGTGCTATACAAATAAAATTGATTGATTGATTGTGTGTTTGATGAGTTTTATGAAGGAAACCAAGAAATCCCATGAGCCTCCGTATTGTAGCTCAGAGCAGCTCACGGCTCTTCTCTGCCGTTCCAAAAATAGCTTGCACCGACAATTAAAGGTAACGAACCTACTGCGATGACTATAGGGGTTATAGCAAGTGGCCAATTTGCCAAAAATCTTGAACTATCCCTTTAAAGAAACTCATTGTATTTCAGATCCGAACATTGATCTCTACCTTGTATCTTCCAGCTAAGGAGTGCGGAGGCGTTCTGACGGACCAGAAGAAGATCATCCAGTCTCCTGGTTTCCCTGACGAGTACCAGGACGAGCAGATCTGCTACTGGCACATCCGGGTCCGTCTGGGCCAGAAGATCCTCCTCCGCTTCCTGGAGTTCGACGTGGAGGACGACACGGCGTGCATCGCAGATTACCTGGAGGTGTACGACAGCTACGACGACGTGTCTGGCTTCGCCGGCAGGTAAAGGAGCAACTGATCAATGACCAATCAATCAGTTTATAAAGTCATTACTTCATCGTTAAAATGGCAGAGAATGGTGAAAATGTCCCAAAAAAAACTAAAAACAGCAAGACAACAACAAGAAAAAGAGCAAATTCTCACTTTAAAGAAGCAGTAAAACAAAAAAATCCCTTTTTTTGCTTGAAATTATCAATGTTTGATCTGATTATCCTTTTGTTTTCAGGTTCTGTGGTGATTATTTACCAGACGACATGATCAGCACAGGTGAGATGTCAACATACAATTTTAATATGTTGCTTTAACAACAGATTTTTTGTCTTACTGATGCATTTTTTATATATATGTATTTTTGTGTGTTACAGGAAACGTGATGACGTTAAAGTTCCTGTCCGATGCGTCCGTCACCGCCGGCGGCTTCAGGCTACAATACACGGCCTTTAACGCGTCGCTGTTCTCACACAATCACACCCACTACTTCGACTGACTGATGGTTTAACACACTGATGTAATCCTGTTGCTGTATTTATAATGTCATTACCTCGTTTACTGTAATGAATGAGTGTTTATAGCTCATTAAATGGATAATTAAATGAATAAACAAGGTCATTAAACTGTGCTGAACTCTGTGATGGCGTTCTTATGTTATAGAAACAACCTTGACTTTTTCCACACAATACAGAAAACAAATGTGGTTTCTGTTTATTCACTTTATAGTGACTTATCTCTGTTGTTGTGTTATGTATTTGAGACTATACAGGAGATATAATTGCATAAATATAAAACCAAAGATGTTGTATAACTCTAATTTAAATATTAATTTTTCAGTGGCTGTAAACTTGTATTTAGTGGTTTTATTTAGGATTATTGTTTTCTGGCACTGCCCAGTTTTCATTGGCTCAGTTACAGGGTCTTATTGTGCGGTTTGTTGCATAATGTCTGTACAAAATAATTATCTTAGTTCAAGACACACAAATTTTACATTTTCTAGCTTTTCTGAATTAATTTCTGGCATCATCAACCTGCTTCTGCTTAGAAACACCTTGAATTTTACAGTCTATTGAATTACCTTATTATCACTGCTGTTAAGACTTTTAAAGTTTCTTTATCATTATTTTTTACCCGTATAAACTGCATGCTAGATATGAAATTTACAGAAAACGTGCAAAAATAATGTGCTAAAACACACAAGATAAGAGACATCTCTGTTCAAAGTGTACTGTATACCTCTGCACACCTGTGGGTTAACTATAAGAAAGGAAGCGGCTTGATGTCTCAGGAAATAATATAATCAATAGTTTGACCAACATCAACCGTAGCTCCATCAGGTATCAGTTTCTGGTACACAGTGGTCTCTGTTTTTAACTTTTAAACTATATTTTAACTATAGCAATTTCAGTTTTTGACATTAAATATGTAGTTTTTTATTTATTTATTTATTTTTAGTGTTGTGTGTCTCTTGTGTTGTTCGTCTTGCCTGTGGACCTTGAATATGAAAAAATATATATCTAATATAATCTAATCTAAACTAAAATTGTGGATAAATATTAAATAATATATAAATATTGGGCTCTTTTTTTTTAATACAATGTTGTGTTTTTAAATATTTGCACAAATTGTGATACAAGTCCTGTCACAGTGTTTGAGCCTAATCATCCGTCAGTTCGCTGCTTTCCTTATAAGGTAAAAAATGGGCGGAGCCGGTTGTGACGTCGGCGGGTCAAAGGTAATTTTGTACGTATGCGTGGTGGTTTGGCGCCAGCAGGATTTCGCGGGGTAAAACAGAGCAGCAGGCAGCACAAGGAGCCACGGGCGGAAGAAGAAGAGGCCGACCGAACCGAGCAAACACACCGGGGCCAGAAGCGCGACACACGGCGGACAGTGAAGCCGACGGCCTGGTGCCTCTCTCCGGCTTTGATGCGGTGTCGCTGCCGCTGCTGCGCTGCTTCCTCTCGGTCCTGAAACCCGGCGGTGAGTCGCAGCAGCTGCTGGTGGTGGTGGTGGTGGTGGTGGTGCTGCTAACCCTGCAGAACAAACACAACAACACAGACTTGTGTAGTTTTATCCGTCTTTTTTACGCGTTCACTTGTGTGTTAATAAGCGTGCACACCGGCTCATCTGTCCTCCAGCCGCGGACATGTGAGGCGGTGTCAGCGGCCGTGTGCGTGGATGTGTCCGTTTGTGTGTCCACCACCTGTGTGTGTGTGTGTGTACCAAAGTTTTGCTGCTGCTAGCTGCTAACTAGCTGCTGCTGCTGCTGCTCGTCCCCGCATGGTTCACACAGAGCTGTGCAGTGATGCGTTCACGGACCCAGAGTCTGCAGCAGCGGAGGGTCTCAAACAGCGTCGGAAAAAAAACGGTGTTGAATCAGTTTTTGTGTGATTGTTTTGGTTTGTGATGTGATGTGATGGTAATGTAATGGCCTCTCTGTAGCAGCAGCCAACACACACATGCATTGTTGAGATGCCTTCACTGGCAGCTGGTCTAACCTTTCTCCTCCTGTCTTAACAGCTGTGGATACTGTGGACAAACATCTGACTGAGGTATGAACATCTGGCTTTTTGTCCCTTTTACAACACAATACAATACATATTTATTTATATAGCATATATATACAAACACAACCCAAGTTGTTTAAAGTGTTGTACAAGGAAACACACAAGCAAAACTAGTGGCAATGAGATACAGCTAATGAAGCTACAACAAAACATGCAATAAAACAATAAAACAAGAGTGAAGACATATAAATAAAACAAAAATGCCAAGGAAAAGGGATGAGTTTTTAAAAGAGATTTAAAGTGCTGAGTGTTGTGCAGTCCTAATATGCAGAGCTGGGCTGTTTGTAACTCAAGTGCATAAAAATGAAGTCTATCATTATTATTTCAGCATTAATTATATATTATAAACTCTTTTACCTACTTAAAGGCCCTGAAGTTAAAGACCACACGCTGCAGGAACAGTTTTGTCCCCGCTTTTGTTTGTCTTTTAAATAAGTTATAGTGCACTTCTGTTTTTATTAGGTTTGACTCATTATTTATGTATTTTAACTTATTTTATCCATTTGGTTTTTCATACATGTTTACATTGCACTGGTATTTTTATGGAGCAGGTATTGTCTGAGCTTGATTCCTGTCCACGTCTCTGTCCTGTGTTGATTAGATGTTTAGTTTTGTGTTTTGTCCTTTTTAAATTGGGGTCAAACTCCTGCTGCAAAACAAAGTTACTTGTCTTGACTTGATTTCCCCCTGTTAACTGGTGCAGATGCACGTGTGGAGCTTTTGAAGGCAGTTTGTGTTTGTACAGATGTGTAAAAGTAGGACGGATATATATATAAACCCTGTGTGTGATGTCATCTACAAAGACCTGATCAATCAAAAGGTGTAAATAAGAAAGAAGAAATGAGATGACATGATTAAAAAAAGTGGACCCTCCTCTAACTGTCCAGATGTGTAACAGCTGTCACGTGGTCGGCGCTGGTTGATTAACAGGATGATGAAGTTAAAGCTGCTGGTGCAGGAGCCTCGTGATGTGTTGGTGCAGACAGAGCTGTGACAGGAAAACCATCTGTTTGTGTTCATTTATTCTACATTCAGTTGTTTTTCTTTCTGGTGGAAATCAGATTCACATGTGGAAATAACTGACAGACACACACAAACACACACACAGCGGAGACTTTCTGGCTGTTTGCAAGCTGCACGTGATGGCGGGAAATTCTACAATGCTGCTCTTCTTCTTCTTCCTCCTCCACGGTTTCTAAAATGTGACCAATGATATTCTCTTCACCTTTTTAAAAAATGCTTTTGAAAGAAAAAAAAATTGCTTTACATATTGTGCTCATTTCCTCAGCGTCCATATTTGTTTACCGGCTCATTTCCTCCTGGTTTGAGTCTGTGCATCGTGCACATGCAGGTTGTTTCACACAAGCAAAGCAGGTGTAGATGCAGACACACATACCAGTCAAGATGGAGACAGAGACCAATCAGCATGAAATATTGTGAATGATGCACATTTTAGATTATTTAAAGGGACAGTAGCATTTTTTTAAGTAGGGTTGTATGATTTACAAATAGCCCCAAGTACTTTAACTGCAGTGGAAGAATCTCTGCACTCCTCCCGTTAGCAGCTAGATTGCCTTTTTATGTAGTTTTTTTGTTGGTGTGAGTGTTGTTTCTTTACCTACATGTTGGACGTGTGACATTTGTGACGACATGAATGTCCTCACTGAGGATAATAAAGTTGAACATTGAACAGATGGAGTTGTGCATGCAGACCAGTAGAGTAAAGCTCTCTGTCTCTTCTTCTCTGTTTGCAGGTGTAGCGGAGCAGCAGTAATAATGATGGCGACGGCGGGGCCTCCGAGCGGCTCCAGCTTCCTCCCTCTGCTGGAGTCTCTGGAGGACGGCGCCGCTGCACTGCCCGAACAGACCGACGCCTACCTCACCATCGCCAAGTGAGTCTCCGAGTCCGACCGCCGGTTCTGGATCGTTCCACCTGGTCCTCCAGGAGCCAGACGACTCATTAACATTTTGTTTCTGTGTTTTTATTCTTCTTTGTCTCCTGTGCAGCCGACTCAGCGGAGAGGAGGGACGACACTTCCTCCCTGCTGTTGAAAAGCACTTTCCTCGACTGGGTAAAGCCATCCTGGTGAGTGTGTCGCACAACACACACTTCATTTCATATCTATTTATTCCATTTATACATAAATAAAACTCCTCTTCACACGTGCTTTTATTCTGACCGTCCAGCTGTTTGTGTTGTTGTTGTGTTGATGATGTGACGTCGTCTCCAGGTCCACATCTCCAGTCCTAACGTGGAGCTGGGCCAGGCCGCCCTGCAGGCTCTGGGCTTCTGCGTTTACCACTCGCAGGTCGTCTCTGGAGTTCCTGGTGCGTTCATTTACATTATTCACATTCACTTCCTGGTTTATGGGACCTGGTGGGATTCAAACCTGCTGCTGGCGTTGACCCACTTCCTCCTGTGTTGTTTCTGCAGAGACGTTCACCTCCGACATACTGACAGCACTTTGCTCCGTGGTCATGAAGTCCACAGACAAGAACACCTGCACCAGGGCATTGTGGGTAATCTCCAAGCAGAGCTTCCCTCCAGACGTCGTCGGCAAAAAGGTGAGAATCAGACGCAGCGGCAAATGGAACGCATTTTTTTCAAACTTTTATGTTTCTCTTCAGGTTTGTTGATGCTGATCCATGTTTGTTTGTTTGTTTAATTGTTTCCTGCTCAGGTGCCGTCGATACTGGGAACTCTGGAGAGCGTGTGGAGCAGAGACGACATCCAGTCTGTGGTGATGGAGCACGAAGCGCTCAACGTCATCATCAGGTAGAGGAAGAAAAAACAAAAACAGCTCATTCGTGTCAAATTATTGTGACGTTAAGAAAAAGAATCAGAAACGCAAATCAAAGCCTCAACCTGAACTTTGACCCAGAACTGTAGACTCATTCACTCATTTTATATTTGGCCTTTAAGATGAATGAAGATGAAGAGGTTCTGGTTCTGGTTCTGGTTCTGGTTCTGGTTCTGGTTCTCGGCACCAGGGCCCAGTTGTTCAGAACTAAAAACAGATTTCTGAGATCAGGTCGGATCAGACCATGTGATCCAGTTTCACTCTGGATCAAACCTTAGTTTCTGATTTAACTTTGATCCAAAAAAAAATCTGTCTTGTTTTGATTTTAGCCGTCGGCCGGAGTTCAGGAACAAAATGTGATCAAATAAACAATTTCTGTATTTCTGTTTTTAATTATATTCTACACTTGGTTTTTAAAGGCGTAGTTCAACATTTTTGCAAATTGACCCATTTCCATAATCCCTATAGTCATAGCAGTAGGTTCGTTACCTTTATTTGTCAGTGCAAGCTATTTTTAGAACGGCGGAGCAGAGCCGTGAGCTGCTCAGAGCTACGCTACGGAGGCTCATGGGATTTCTTGGTTTCATCAAACTCATCAAATACAGTACAATACTACTGAGCAGCTCGCCACTCTGCTCTGCCGATCTAAAAATAGCTTGCACCGACAATTAAAGGTAACAAACCTACTGCTACGACTATAGGGATTATGGTGATGGGTCAATTTGCCAAAATGTTGAACTATCCCTTTAAACCATGACAGTGCATGAACGTTTAAATTAAGTTGAAGGTTGTGGGTGTTGCTGCTGACTGTGTGTGTGCGTGTGTGTGTGAAGGCTCCTGGAGCAGGTCCCAGCTCAGATGGGCGACGGCGCCGTGCGTTGGGCCAAGCTGGTCATTCCTCTGGTCGTCCACTCGGCCTCCAAAGTCCGTCTGCGGGCGGCGGCCGCCATGGAGATGGGGATGCCGCTGCTGCTGGAGAAACAGACGGCGGTGGCCGCCATCATCGAGCCCATGATGTCAACGGTGAGCGGCGGCGCCTCCTAAGCTCGATAAAACATCATAGTTTATCTTCATGTAGACGTGACTGTTTTTTTAAAATTTATTTATCGTCGTCTCCACAGAAACTGATCCCAGAGCTGCAGAAACTCTTCACGTCCAAGAACGAAACCAACGTCCTGAAGCTCTGGCCGCTGTTTGTCAAGCTGCTCGGGAAGGTGAAGCCAAGTTCGCATTGTTGTATTGATTATTGGTTATTGAGCAGACAGTTATTCTCATTAACTGACCAAAGAAACCAGAGCTGCAAAGATATGTGTTATTTAAACAAGAAAATTAAATAAACTGAGAATATAACATCAGTTGTTGGCTCTGTAGGACAGTCACACATCTGTGAACATGTGTCCACCTGCAGCTCAGAGCCGGTGTTTTGTCTCAGAGGGTTAACGGTGTGTGTTTCCATCCAGATGCTGCACAGAGGAGGTCCCTTCATCAACTCCCTGCTGCACCTGGAGGAGCTCGGCTTCCGCAGCTCCTCCCCCACCATCAAGAAGATCGCCTTCATCGCCTGGAAGAGCCTCATCGACAACTTCTCCCTCAACCCAGGTCAGCTCGGCCTCGCTCGTCTTTTTAAGTGAACTCTTCTGTCAGTGTGAGGTTTTTCTGAACCCGTCTCGTCTGTTTCGTCCTCAGACATCCTGTGCAGCGCCAAGCGGCTGAAGCTCCTGATGCAGCCGCTCATGTCCATCAACGTCAGGACGGAGGCTCTGCTGCTCACCAAGGTGGAGGTGTGGTGGTACCTGGTGGTGCAGCTGGGCCCCAACCTGTCCACCAACTTTGACCAGGTCAGCGGCCAGTGAGGAAACAAGCTCTGATCTGCACTCATGTGTGTTGATGTCCAGAGTATAAACACTGTGTCTTGTCTCGTCTCTGTCCAGGTCTCTGTGCCTCTGCTCAACTGCACCATCGGCTCCGACCCCCCCTCCGTCCCCGGGACCCCCTCCAGATCCGCCACTCCCAACGGAGCCGCTCCACCTGGAACTCCTAAAACCGGTTGGTTCACACCTCCAGCAGGCGTTTCCACCGAACGCTGTTTTATGAATGAGCCGTAAAGCTCTTAAAGTCTAAAGCAGTGGTTCTCAACGTGAGGTCCGGGGACAGACCTGAAGGGGGTCCCCAATTTATTTCTGGAAATTTGACCACTTTTTTCTAGGTTTTTTTTTTCTTCACTTTATTGTTTTAGAAATTTTACCACTTTTATCTAGATTTTTTTTTTTTTAACTTTGTTGTTTTGGAAATCTTACCACTTTTTTTTCTAGAAAATTTTTACTTTTTTATTTTGAACATTTTTTACAAGAAATTTTACCACTTTTTTTCTAGTTTTTTTTTTTTACTTTTTTGTTTTAGAAATGTTACCACTTTTTTCTAGAAGTTTTTTTTTTTAATTTTACCACTTTTTCTAGATTTTTTTAAAAAACTTTTTTATTTTAGAAAATTTACCACTTTTTTTCTAGAAAATTTTTACTTTTTTATTTTGAAAAAAAAAATTTTACGAGAAATTTTACCACTTTTTTTCTAGATTTTTTTTTTTAAAAAAATGAACATTTTTTTCGAGAAAATTTTTACTGTTATAATTTTTTTTTTTTTTTTTTTTTTAGAATTTTTACCACTTCGTCCTAGAAATGTTAAATTGTTTTTGGAGACATTTTTTTTTCCAGAAATTTCTCTAAAATATTTCCCAAAATTCACATCATTGGCCCTAATTTAAATGTATAAAAAAGTAAAATGTTTGTGTACATTTGGTCCAATGGGGATCCGAAGTATTAACACTTTTTTCAGAGACTTTGAGAATGAAGTCATAATGTTACGGTAATAAAGTCATAATATTTAAATTCCTCTTCAGGAGGAGCTCCGGGCTTCAACACCTCGGCCAACTCGTCCCGGTTGAGTCTGAACTCCAGCCTGCAGCTTCCCTCCGCCTTCCCGTCCATCCAGCTGCTCGGCCTCGAGATGCTGCTGCACTACTTCCTGGGCCCGGAGGCCGTCGCCGCGGCAGCGAAGAGGAAGCTCATCCTGAGTCTGGGTGAGAGGCGGCGCCGCCGGCCGCGTCCTGAAGCCGTGTTGAGATGTTTTAGTGTTTTTTTCTGTTCTGTGACGACGGTGTTGTTGTTTTTTCCTGCAGAGCCTCTGAAGCAGCCGCTGCTCTCCAGCTCGTCCTCGTTCACCAAACACGCCGCCGTGCTCGTCTCCAGCGCCAGAGACGGATTCATCAACGGCGGCAGAGACGCTCCAGGTGAACGACTTCGAGGTTTTAAAGTTTCTACGACGACGTGTTCATGTTCCCGTTTTAACCTAAAAGCTGCCGTTTTCCCCGTCCTTCAGAATCGCTGCTGTCCGTCATCTGGACGAGTCTCGTCCGTTACGTCAACGTGACCATCGAGTCTGGTGAGTCATGTGATGTCACCATGGTAACGTGTTGAGCTGCTGTGTGTGTGTCGTTGTGGCTGCTGCTCCTCGTCGGGGGGGGGGCTCTGAGTCGTGACCTCCTCCTCCTTTCAGCGCCACATAGATGAAACTGACTGGTTGCTGTGGAGACGGGGACGGCGAGACCTCGTCCTCGTCTCCGAGCCGACACGCTCTCATCGTCTTCATCAGTTTAAGTCTGAGCCTCCGAGTCCCGGAGGTCGTGATGAGAGACGAACTCTGAGGCTTCGATGACGAAGACGATGATGAAGATGATTCTCACCTCAGTCAGACACGAAACTGTTTAGAGTCAGGAGCTCAGGGTTGTTGTTTGTTTATTTGTTTATTTCCTGTTAATGACCTCTTCTTCTTCTTCTTCTTCTTCTTCTTCTTCTTCTTCTTCTTCTTCTTCTTCTTCTTCTTCTTCTTCTTCTTCTTCTTCTTCTTCTTCTTCCTCCTCCTCCTCCTCCTCCTCCTCCTCCTCCTCCTCCTCCTCCTCCTCCTCCTCCTCCTCCTCCTCCTCCTCCTCCTCTTCCTCTTCCTCCTCCTCCTCTTCCTCAGCGGGCAGTAAGAAGGAGCGTCAGGGCAGCGAGGTCTTGACTCTGATGCTTCAGGCTCTTCAGACCATCGTGGCGTCGGAGGCTCTTCCTGCAGATCGAGTCCTGGTGAGACTCTGTTTATTTTATTTATTATTATTTATTACAAACAAGTTGTTCCCTGCACAACACAAGAATTCATCACAAATAAGTTATTTCACTACAACTATGAAATGAAGTAGTTTAGTTTATTTTTCTGTCTGTGATTCAACAATAGAAATGAAAACTCATTGGAGTAAAGTTCATTTCTTAATTATGAGCCTGATGAGATTGACAAATAAGGAAATGAGGTGTTATTATTTATTATTTATTTCAGCCTACGTGTGATCCAGGATCTGGATAATAAAGTGTTTTCTCCTGTTTCCCCCTCAGCTCCTGCTGGAGGCCACGGTGACCGGGATCCCTCACCGAGTCCTGGGCTCCACCTCCTACCAGGTCGGGAAGATGGACGTGTTGAACGTGAGTGTTGATCCATGTTTGTTTGTTTGTTTGTTTGTTTTATTCTCACTGAGTTTCCACAGAAATAATCTCAGACGATGAGTGAACCTGTGTGTGTTGATCCATGTTTGTTTATTTGTTTTATTAGATTAGATTAGATGTGAACCTGTGTTTTCTCCTCTCCTCCCTCCAGGGAACTCCAGCTCTGTTCCTCATCCTGCTGCTCTACAACAGCAGCCTGCTGCCGGCCTTCATCCAGGACGACAGGTCGGTCGGTCGAGGATTTTGTGTTTAATTAAGGTTTTTAAATGATGTGATTCTGTAAATGTGAATATGGAGGAAACTCAGCTGTTTGAAATAATCAAAACATTTTAAGGATTGATTAGTGTAATTCAGCCAAAGCTGTGTGTGTTTGAGTGGGTGTTGTTGTTGTATCTACCCATCATGCACTGGGGCAGTAGATGTCTCTCCAAACCCTGTGAATGATCAATATCCTGCAAAATCAAAAGAACTGCACATAAATCTTGCAGGTTAAAAACTTACTTCAGGAGTTTTCCTTGTTACAGCGGCAGGAATCTAAACTCCAGGCTGATTTTAGATTATTTTTATTTAGATATTTTGACTCAAATGTTTTTAAATTTACATTTTTCACACCATAAAACAACAATCAACTCGTGATTTTCTCTGTAAAACATAAACTACAAACAGGACATTTCCTCCGTGTGCAGGTTCTTCCAGTGCCTCCAGACGCTGGTCGGCTGCGGCCTGTCCGGCCCAACGTCTCCTCTGGCGTTCGCGGAGTCGGTGCTCGGCGCCCTGAGGGGCAGCGCCGCCTTGGTGCAGAACAAGGAGCAGCTGCTGAGGATGTGGAGCGTGATGGTCGCACCGCTCACCGACACCATCACACAGGTGGGGGGAGGTTTATACCTTTTATATCAAGTTTTTTTAATATATGAGATTATTTTGAAATGCAGTCTGATCACAAACTGATGCCTGGTTTATAAAGAGACGACCTGCGTCACATTGTCACATTTTTAAAATTATAAAGAAAAACCTCTGAAGGATCAAGAACAGCAGCAGTTTTCTCATTTACTGAATTATAAAACACAGTTTTCTTTATTTATTTGCTTCCACTGGTTCACAACTTGGTTCACAAATGGAACAAATAATAAAGTAATAATGAAAATAACGTCTTGTGCCGGAGCTGTGTTTACATCATCAGTAAAACCTTTTGATACTGTTACAGAAAAACTGAGAGAAACTGAGAGAAAAACTAAAAATGTCTTTTTACTATTTTGTTTTTATTTTGACAGTTTGATTTGTTGCTTTGTTTTGCAAATGCAACAAATTGATCTACACACTGTGATCAAACTAGCTTTGGTAAATGCGTATTTATGAAAGCAATATTTGATTTTTGCTAATAAAAAGCCAAATAAGCTACGTACTGTCCCTTTAAGGTAGAAATTACATCTCAAAAGTTGTTTCTTTGTGGAGAATAAATAATTGTGTCAAGATATCTGATCTCAGTCGATGTGATGACGACAGATTCATTAGACTGAGTTTAATCTGTGTTCGTTGTCTGTTCTCAGTCTAACGAGGTGAACCAGGGCGACGCTCTGGAGCACAACTTCAGCGCCATGCACGCCGCGCTGCTGTTTCCTGTCACTCACCTCCTGCCTGGAGCGCCGCTGCAGCAGGTGACGTCCGTCTGTCCGTCCGTCTTCACATCTCGCTTCTTCAACATCTTCAACTTCTGTCTCGTCGTCTTTTAAAGAGTGAAAAATCTCTGATCTCTTGTGTTTTGTTTTTCCTCCTCTGCTCAGGCGGCTCAGAAGTCGATGCTGTCCACCTGGTCCAAGCTGTACAAGGTGTTCGCTCGCTGCTCGGCGCTGGTGGTCACGGCCGAGGAGAACATCTGCTGCGAGGAGCTGTGTGCAAAGATGACGTCATCGGTCGACAAAGACGCCTTAAAGGTGAGGAGAGAAGAATTGTTCACACTTTTTTAAATAAGAATTATTTTAATGTAATTCTTTGAGAACATTGTGAATGTTTGTTTTTGTTGTGACACGTGGACTCGTTCTGATCCTCCAGGTTCCTTCGACGCTAAACGCCGTCTCCAGTCTCCTGCAGGTGGTGGTGGAGTGTGTCGACTTCTCTCCGTACACTCCTCAGTTTCAACAGAAGCTCAAGTGTAAGAAGTTCAACTTGTTGTTTCAGTCTTCAGAGAAACTTTTAAAGGGATAGTTCAACATTTTTAGTAAATTGTCCCATCACCATAATCGCTATAGTCATAGCAGTAGGTTTTTTACCTTTAATTGTGGATGCAAGCTATTTTTAGAACGGTGGAGCAGAGCCGTGAGCTGCTCAGAGCTACGCTACAGAGGCTCATGGGATTTCTTGGTTTCCCTCATCAAACTCATCAAATACACAATCCAACAACTCCACAACGCTCTGGTGGACAAGTTGTGAGCTGCACATTCACCACGCTATGAGATAATAACACAACGTTACCACACAGAGTTGTTTCAGAGGGAAATTCATGCAAGACCGCTGATGCGGTCTGTATTTCCCTCTGAGGAAATTAGCCTAGAGCTAAATCTGGTGTATTTACATTTTTAAGATTTTTAAGATGTTCATTAATATGCAGAATCCCGTCACAAATAAACAAATAAACAAATAAATGAAATGAATGAAAATGAGCAGCTCATGGCTCTGCTCTGCCGTTCTAAAAATAGCTTGCCCTGACAATTAAAGGTATGCTATGACTATAGAAATTATGGCAATTGGCCAATTTGCTAAAAATGTTGAACTATCCCTTTAAGTTAGATGTTCATGAAGCGTTCCCTGTGTCCGTCTCAGCTCCTCACACTCCCGTCAACTGGATGAAGAAGAAGAACCGGACTCTGGGGAACTTGTCCACCTTCCAGTCCCTGCTGGTCCAGTGTCTGGACGGTTACCTGGACGACCCCGAGGCCTCGTCCGAGGCCACGGGCGGCGCCCTGGTCTCCGTCCTCTCCGCCCTCTTCACCAACCTCGTCCTCGCCAACGCCGTCCGGGAGGCGCTGGCCTCTCTGGTCCGGCCGCTCGCGCTCTTCTACCAACAGGCCGCCAGCGAGCCGCCCAGGTTCACCTCGCAGCTGCAGGCCAAGGTGCGTTCAATATCAGCACAGTCACACATGAGTTAATTGAAAAAAACCTGAATATTTAAAGTTGCAGTTTGTTGACGGGACGATTTTAATATCTACTGACATTTAAATGGACAAAATAAGGAATGGATTGGACTTTAAATCTAGTTCAATTCATCATTAATCAGCCATTTTTAATGAGCTTTATCTACTTATCAACATCAAATTTACCTCTTATTTTGATTTTAATAACTCTACTCATTTAGATTCAATTACATAGTAGCTTAAACTTAGTTTTTTATTTCAGTTTCAACATAAACGTAACCATATTCACCTTAATATCTGCTGTTTTCTCAAGTTTTGGACAGACAGATATACTAACAAGGACATAATAACATTTAGGACAAAACAAAAGCAACAGAAACAACAATAACAAATGATTCATGATGATGTTAGGTGTTCCTCGTACTAGCATTCCCACCTTTTCAATAAATACATCTCTTTTTGGGGGGAAGTTTGGTTTGAATGAATGCTCTGCTTTCCTGACGGCCGTGTCCTCTGCGCTGCAGCTGGAGAAGCTGCTGGGCGACGTGCTCGGCTGCCTGCAGAGCCGCTCCACGCTGGCCTACGACAGCGACCTGCTGTCCCTGCTCTCTCCGCTGCTGTGTGAGGCGTTCCCGCACAGGAACAAGCAGCTCCGGACCTCCGTCACGCACTTCTGGAACGCCACCTTCGCCAACTCGGTCGGCCTCAGTTACCCCGAGGAGATCAGGTGAAAGTTTAATTTTGCCTTCATGATGAATCAGGTCTGTTAACTCTCAGCGGTCCGAGTCCTTTTTTTTTTTGGACATTTTTTCCATTTTTCTTTCTTTGATTAGCTGATCATTTTGGCTAAAGGTTTGGATTTGTGCAAGAAAGTTTCTTTTTTGACATTTTTCTTTTAAACTTATGTCAGAAAATAAGCACCAACATTGATTTCATTGCATTACTATTTTTTATGTGGTGTCAGATTAAAAAATTTTCACCCATTGGGAAACCTTAGTGGCGAAAATTGGACGCACAAAAGAATTACTATAAAAAAAGAAGCTTTTTTTAATATTTTAATCTCTTAGGCCCCTTCAGCTCTGCTCAAATCTACCAAACATCCAATCATTTTCAGAATTTTAACCCTTTAAATGCCCGTTTAAGTCTTCAAACCGGCATTTAAAGGGTTAAAATTCTGGAAATGATTGAATGTTTGGTAGTAATATTGATATATAGCAGCATGGTTCATTTTTGGACACGAGGGAACCCCGACATGAGTTGACCGGTGTTTTCTTCTGCACGCAGACCGATCCTGAGCCAAGTGAAGCAGAAGATCCCGATCATTCTTCCAGGCTTCGAGGCCGTCACCGTTCCTGAGGAGCTCAGTGGACAGTATTCAGTGAGTCTTCACAGATGTCTCCGCTGTCTTTCTTTCTGTGTGTCGTGTTGTCACACATGTTCTCACTGTTGGGCCGATTGTTTCGTCCTGCAGAGCGAGAGTTCCCAGATGGAGACCAAGCTGAGTGGGATGCCTGTGTCGTCCGTGGGGAAGAGGGATTCGCTGCTGGGAAAAGTTCCCGAGCTGAAGGACAAGAGCTCGGCAAAGAGCTCCAAACCAGTGTCTGTGAGTCTGAGCCCTGTGATTCATTCACCATAAAGTGGATCAGTATGTTTGTAACACAGTTCCCAAACAACAACAGCAACATCACAGGAGCAGCGAGGATTTATAGCAACTGTTTTTACTAGATGGATTAAGAAGGAAAACTTGGACTGTTTGGTGACTACTTGGCTTCTCATGGAAGAGGAGGCGCTAAGTGTCCCACAGCTGACTCATGGGTGGGGGACAGATATTTAAGTGGTTTTAAAAAAGTGTAGGGAATGAAAACAAATGAGTAAGAAGAGGAAATTTACATATTTAATGAGTAGCTGTAACCAGATGTGTGTATCGGTCAGGTATGTACAGTATGTAGGTGAGTCCGTGGTTCCATCTGTGATTGGTTGACAAAACGAGGGTAATCAGAGGCAGGGGTTTGTCTTGCACAATAAAAAAAAAAATGTACAGATGTAAAAGATTTATGGATGTGGTAATTTAAGACGCCTCGGACACTGAGGATTTGCTGATTTCTTAGTAGGAACATCTGGCAGAGCAACCGGGAAATCATAAATCTCCAGTTGTTCTAGCGCTATCAGCAAAATGCAGCGGGAAAAAAACCAAACAATTCAAACAGTCATCATGCGAATGTAATGGTTTCATAAGTCAGAAAGTCTCCTGAGGCTTGTTTGATTTCTCTTTTGGCTTTAAAGGGATATGCCAACATTTTTTTTTAATGTCTTGCATCACTCCTGAGTCCATGACCAGCAGATAGACACCAACCTTTCAACTGTGTGTGCAGTAACAAGGGAGATAGAGCCGTATCGCCCGTAATTAGCTTAGCTCAAACACTGGAAGTGTATGGGTAGTGTTAGTCCTAGCTTAGCTCAAGCTGATTTCATTTTAGCTCTAAACTCTGTAAATATATCACTTTAACGATATTTCAAACATTTTTAGGCGAGACAGTAGCCGTTTAGATCAGCAGTGGAAGAGTTTCTCTGATGACTTTAGGTGGAGGCAGGCTAACACTACCCATACACTTCCAGTGTTTGAGCTAAGCTAATTATGGGCGATACAGCTCTATCTCCCTTGTTACTGCACGCACAGTCAAAAGGATGGCGTCTATCTGCTGGTCATGGACTGAGGAGTCAGGCAAGACATGTAAAAAAAATGTTGGCGTATCCCTTTAATTACTCATCATTAGACCGTTATACAATTGATTTCATTGCGTTTCGCTCCACAGACAAAGCTGGACTTCGGTTCTCCCAAGCCTCCTCGCAGAGAGGCTCTGGAGGAAGAGGCCTCCATCGACTTCGTCTTCATCCCTCCTGAGACGAAGCAGCGAGTTTTGACCGAGCACCAGAAAGAAGTGAAGAGGACTAAAAGGTCAGATTTATCCGCCGTGATAAAGAGACTGTGCATCCGTAGCGTTGTTTGTTTGTTGTCGATTTCGTGTGACGCTTGATGTTGTCCAATCGCAGGATCGACATCCCGGCCATGTACAACAACCTGGACGCTTCTCTGGACACGACGGTCTTCTCTCAGTACACTCAGAGCCAAGAGGACTCTCTGTGAGTTCTGGCCTTCTGCTACTAGAATCAGGATAAATCCCAGCTCTCTCATTTACAAAAAAAAACATTCACATAACGAACGGATTTCTTTCCCACAGGGACAAACTGCCAGCAGCGCAGGCGGACAAGGTCAACGGAGAGGCTCCTGGCGAGGTAATGAAACGCACACCTTCATCACAGGCCAAAGAAAAGAGGCAGAGACTTCACTGGGGGCTGTTTTTGTCCTTTTCTCATTCTGCCAAAGAGACCACGAATCAAACAAGATCTCCTTGTGTATTATTACTGTAAGCACTAAATAGACATCGCAAGCCACATGGGTTTCTGGCCCAAATGCAACGGGGGGTTGTGTTTGGTTTGTCAATGGTAAAAAAAAAAGAAAGAAAAAGCCTAAGATAGAGATTGTTTGGAGCATTAATAGAGGCCATGGCAGGATTGTACCGGCTCAGTCCATTTTAGACCCATTTTATCCCGACGTCCAACACAGAATTCACAATGAGATGCTTTTGTCTGGGTCTGTGTTGGGCTCAGTAGCTCAGATGTTACTGAGCAAACCACAAACCTCCCCAGATCCTCATGGGGGGTCCTGAGCAGTTTCCAAGGCCAGATGTTTAATCACTCCAGTGTGTATTGGGGCTGTGGCACAATCTCCGTCCAATAGGAGATTCCCACAATCCCCCCCTCCATGAGGTGCCCAAGAGGCATTCTTATCAGATGGGGCTTTGTTCTTATATTAGGCAATTGTTCAAACATTGCCAGCAATTCATTTTTATTGTTACAGTGCATTAAAAACATTGGCAGCGTTTCCTTTTTATTGTTACAGTGCATTAAAAACAAAAGGGAAATTTACATTTTGTTTTGCGTCTTTGCCTTGGCATCATACACTCTGTCCAAAAACAAAAAGTCACACACTCTAAAAATCGCCTCTAGCTTTGATTACAGCATGCATTTGCTGTGGCATCATTTCAGTAAGCTTTTGCAATGTCACAACATTTATTTCCATCCAGAGTTGTATTAATTTTCCAAAGATTCTCAATGGGCCGAAGGTCTAGACTCTGGTCACATTGGACCACATTTCTTCCTGGAAGACGATGGTTCCTCACTCTCCTTCCAGGTTTTAATAATGCATTGGACAGTTTGGTGAGACTAAAACTGGGTTAGAATCTCCTTAGATTTTTTTTATTTGCTTGATGCCAATAATTTGACCCTTTTGAAACTTTTTCATGACCAGAAGGTGTGTCTTTGGACATGGCATCAGTTAGGGTTCGATAAGTTGAAACATAATCATCCATAAGTAAATATTCAATGGGAGGCTCTTGTCTATTAGCTTAGTTAAATCCAAGTGGTGACTTGTATTTTGGATGGGCAGTGCATCTTGTTGTGTAGCTGTGAGATTTTACAACAGTGTTAAAAAAAAAAAAAGCGCTTTGAAACTGTAGAGACAAAAGCAACCTTGAATAGTTTCCCATAAAAAAGCTTCTTAGTCACCTGGTCTTGGTTTCTTCCAGGTTCCTGAGGAAAATGAAGAAGACCTTGAAATTCTGTCAAAAGTGACTCAAGACTATGCCAGCCCAAAAGAAGCAGGCGGCATGACAGAAAACCATCAGGAGGAGGAAATGATCCCAGAGTCGACGGATGTTTCCATGGAGGATGACGCCAAAAACCAGAGTAAAACGGAAGACGTGATTCCAGTGTCGGCAGATGTTTCCATGGAGGATGATGCAAAGACTGGTCAAACAGCAGGAGACAAGGACGCGCCGGCTAAAGAAGGCTCGAGTCCTGACGTCTCCAGCTCTTCAGATCTGATCCAAGGGACTCCTCAGAAACCCAACAGTCGGCGTCAGTCCTTCATCACTCTGGAGAAGTATACGGAGGGGAAGTCTGCCAGTCCCAGCAGCGCCTCTAAGTTCACAGGTCCCCTCACAAAGACCTCCAACAGCCAGGAATCCAGCAACAGCAGCAAGACGTCTTCTCCAGCCTCCCAGACATCCAGCGGTCCAAACTCTCAGACCTCGCAGGTCCCGTCGGATCCTGTCGGCAATATAACCGAATCCCCTCGCAGACCAAAAGACTCGGGGGTGAGAAGCGAGCCGGTTAGACTGACTGAGAGGCTACCCAGTGACACAACAGAGGACGAGGATGTTATCCCAGGCACCCAGATTGAAATGCAAAAGAAGGAGAGTTCACAAAAGCCTGAACCATCGGAGGAAATGAATACATTGAGTCAGGAAGAGGATCTGGATGATTCTCAATCCTCTTTGTCTCAGACGTCTTCAGCTGAACCAAGGCGGTCCGGACGCTCCAGGGTCCGACCTATGCTGCCCGGAGAGACCCCTGAGGACCGGGAAGACAAATACACCCCGAGCAAAAGGAAACGTGGTGAGGGACCTAAAAGCGATTCTCAGAAGTCGAGCCCAGAACAAGGCAGACCGAACACTAGGAGCAAGCAGGCTGCCGAGGAGGACGGCAGCAGAGACAGGTTGCGGACGAGGGCTCAGAAGGAAAAGGGCGAGTCTAGTCAAACCAACTCACAGGGGAGAGCGCACAAGAAGGTCAAACTGTACAGTGGTTCGGGCGAGTTCCTCGATAAACCCGAAACCAGAAGGAGAAGCACCAGAGACTCCAGCCAAAGTGACCTTCTGTCAGACTCTCAGTCCGATTACGAAAGTCAGTCGCAAGGCAGACGTGGCCGGCGGAGTAAGGCATCGTTAGAGACTGAGGTGAAGGTGGAACCGAAGAAAAAGGTTTCGCCTGGGAAGGAACAGTCGAGTCAAACGGCCTCACAAGAGCTTGAAGAACAGAATGAAAAGGATGAGCTAAAGAAAGACTCCCAGGTTACCACTCCTTCCCCTCAAACTGCTGCAGACAGGTCGCAAGAGTTTGAAGTTGAAGAACAGACTGAAAAGAATGACGACAAGCCAAAGACGGATTCTCAAGTAGCCTCTCCTCTAATTGGTACCGATTCCCAAGAGTTTGATCTTGTAGAAAAGACCAAAGATGATTCATCAATGGTCTCTACTGAACGGTCACCGTCTCAAGATGGTGGACCAGATGGGTCAAACGTGCTGCCAACATCTGAATCAGAGGTCAAAGACGAACAGAAGACAAAAGAAGGCACAGACGGCAACCTCAGTCAAAAGGACTCCCAAGTGAACACACCATCACCTTCTGATAGCCAGTCTCTGCGGCGATCTGGCACCAACCTCAGTCAAAAGGACTCCCAAGTGAACACACCATCACCTTCTGATAGCCAGTCTGTGCAGAGATCTGGCACCAACCTCAGTCAAGAGGACTCCCAAGTCAGCACACCTGATAGCCAATCGCTGCGGCGATCTGGACGAAGCAAAGCGGTGGAGTCTGAAGACAAAAGTGATAGTAAGGACTCATCGCGAAGGCAGAGTCGGTCTAACTCCCAGACGGAGGTCAGGACGGGAGGAAGGACCAGACGAAGCAAACTCCACGAAGAGCTGTCAAAAACGAGTCCCAGTTCGACCCCAGAGAGTTCGCAGTCATTAGACGAAGCTGGATCAGCGGAGAACTCCCAAGGTAGGGGCAGATACTCGAGACGAAGGTCCTCTCAAGTACTTGCCAGTGCGGAGTCTTCAGGGTCCGAGTCCCAAGAGACCAGAGAAAATCTCCCGATGCCCAAAAAGAGAGGGAGGAAACCTAAAGCTTTGCGTCCAAGTCCTCTCACCATCGTATCTAAAGGAGACAGAATCAGTAACGATGTGGTCAGTGATATCGCCAATGATTCTCAAAACGCAGCAGATTTTGATGAATCACAGGAAAGCCAAGACTTGGAAAGTTCTGAATTGCCCCAAGTCGTGGGTGACAATGAGGAGCAAAGTAACAAAGAGTCTCCAATGGAGGTTGATGCTGTCGAAGCTGTGGATGCTGTTGCATCAGAGAAAACTGAGGCCACCGTTGTCAAAGTTGTTGATGCCGTTACATCAGAGCAAACTGAGGTTGACGACGCAAAGATGGTCAGTACGTCACCTCGCAAGACGCCGGAGGAGGGAGACTCTGACACAGACATCGATGATGCCTCGCCACAAGAGACGAAGGATAGGGACTTGGAATCGGCTGCAGTCGAGAATGAAGAGATTCAGAAAGAGTTGCCTGGTGAACCGTCTGCTGTTGATGCTCTGGAGCCGCCTGGTGAGACAACAGAGAAACCTCAGGAGTCCTCGGAGGACAAAGCTGAAGAAGTTTCTGAAAATGTCGACAAAGCTGAAGAAGTTTCTGAAGCTGTTGACGAAGCTGAAGAAGTTTCTGAAGCTGTCGACAAAGCTGAAGAAGTTTCTGAAAATGTCGACAAAGCTGAAGAAGTTTCTAAAGGTGTTGACGAAGCTGAAGAAGTTTCTGAAACTGTCGACAGTGTTAAAGAAAGTGAAAAAGACTCATCGGAATCGAACCATGAAGAACACCCAGTCACTCCAGATGGAGATTGTGCCTCAAGTTCACCAGACCAGGTAGAGCATCCGGATATCGTAGATGAGATACCAAAGGAGGATGAACAGTCTACCTCAGAACAGCGTCCAGAGGACGAGATCGAACCTCAACAGGACGGCGATAAAGACAACAACACCCAGACAACAGAGGAGAAATCTGACGACGACGTGGCTGTAAATTTGGATGCCGCACTGACCGATCTTTGCGATGCTTCGGCGCCGGTACGACACTCTGCCTTGGAAGATGTTTTCCACGACTCCCCAGTGAAGCAGAAAGACCTGGAGGCGGTCATGGCGTCGGACGTCGGCCAGAGCCCCAGCACCGGCCGAACCAGAGGAACCTGGTCTCCGTCGGCCTCCCCCTCCACCAGCATCCTGAAGAAGTGCCAGAAGAGACCGCTAGAAGAAGACACTCCCTCGCCTTGTGTCAAAGTAAGAGACGACACCTCAACCTGTCAAAATGCACGTTCCGCCATTAAAACCTGTAGCGCTCACTTCATTTTCTCCTTTACAGTCCAGACGCGTGTCTTTCGCTAATCCGATCCAACAGCAGGAAACCGCAGACGACATAGATCGTCGCAGCCCTGCTGTCAGGACCAGCTCCCCCCGGAGACCCAAGATGAGCAGCATCCCACAACCCAAGGTATGAACTAATGTTTCAGATCCACATGATGAAACCCTTTTTTTTTTCTCCTGCTGCAGAGTATCTGGTTTTAACTCAACATGACTCTTATCCGCTCTTTATCCTAGTACGTCACTACTCCAACGAAGGGCTTGTTGATCCTCAGCCCAAGAAATCTGCGAAGTCCAGGTTACAAGAGCTCCAAGAAATGCCTGGTACGACAAATAAATGAACGCTTGTTATGTTATCAACATTGGTTTGGAGGGTGGTGGGAACCTCTGATTTGTAGTTGGGTTTCTAGCCGGATGTCTGATATCTACTCTCCCTAAAGGGATAGTTCAACATTTTGGATAATTGGCCCAGCACCATAACCCCTATAGTCATAGCAGTAGGTTTGTTACCTTTTAATTGTCGGTGCAAGCTATTTTTAGAACGGCGGAGCAGAACCGTGAGCTGCTCAGAGCTACGCTACGGAGGCTCATGGGATTTCTTGGTTTCCCTCATCAAACTCATCAAACTCATCAAATACACAATCCAACAACTCCAAAACAACTCTGTGTGGTAATGTTGTGTTATTATCTCATAGTGTGGTGAATGTCACAACTTGTCCACCAGAGCGTTTTGGAGTTGTTGGATTGTGTATTTGATGAGTTTGATGAGGGAAACCAGGAAATCCAATTAGCCTCTGTCACATAGCTCTGAGCAGCTCACGACTCTGCTCCGCCATTCTAAAAATAGCTTGCACCGACAAATAAAGGTAACAAACCTACTGCTATGCCTATAGGGATTATGGCAATGGGCCAATTTGCCAAATGTTCAACTGTCCCTTTAAGGCTTGGTCATAATGGCAGTGGCACTTTGAAGTGTAAAATCTGGGCCCTGCACCTTTTTTTTTTTTAAAGTGAATTGTTTGATAAACATCTGAGGCTGCAACCTGCTTCACCATACAGCTCTTTATGTGATTCATCTTTTAGTATATGAAGCTTTAATTTTAAGCCTCTTCACTATTTTTTTTTTTTTCCCCTCTAGATTTCTGAGATGAGCCAGGAGTCTCGGCCCGTCCCCAGAGACTGCATCTATCCTCCTCTGGTCGGCTGCTCCACACCTGTAGAGGCTGTGCTGCCTCAGATATCCTCTAACATGTGGTGAGTGAAGCACGGACACTGGTGAAAGTTTTGTTTATTCTAATGTTTCTCTTTTAAATCCACATAAGACTTCACTGAAAACAAGTTGTTTTTCTGTGATCTCCTCAGGTCTCGTGGGTTCGGGCAGCTCGTCCGAGCCAGAAACATCAAAACGGTCGGTGACCTCAGCGCTCTGACGCCGTCTGAAATCAAAACTCTGCCGATTCGCTCCCCAAAGATCTCCAACGTGAAGAAGGCGCTAAAGAGTTACGAACAGCAGGTACGTCGAGGCTGCTACGAGGGGAAGGAAGCTCACATTTGGGAGTTGAACCCTTTATTTATTTTGACATCTGAACTTCTGTCTTCCAGCGTAAAGGTCGAGGTGGAGACGATCTGAAGAGTTTTGATGAAATGGAGATGATGACATCGGAGCTGGAGGAGACCAGCGCTCCTCAAAACCAGGACGAGGAGGACAAGACCTCCGGCGAGACGCTGGGTGTGTAGAGACTGGGGATTTTGTTTATTTTTTTTACTCATTTGAAAACTGAACGTGTTGAAGTGTCGTCTCTAACCCTCTAGCGCTGTCAATCTCCCCCCCCAAATGAGATTTTAATTTCTAATGGTTTTTATTTTAAATATTCAAATTATATTCAGATTTTTAATGGGTTTTTATTAAATACACCTATATCAGCTTGTTATTACCCCCCCACGACACACACCAGAGCAATAAAAAAACATCTCGCTGAAATGTCGGATTAAAACGCAGTGTCGGTCGCCACCGTCACGTGGTATTGTCAACAAACTAGCGATTATAAACGGAAACGGACATGTGGCGTTAAACTTATGGGCTGTAAAGACCATGTTGATGTTTTTTATTGATAAACAGAGCGCCGTCCAGCGGATCGAGACACTTGAAGAAGTTTACAAATTACCAGTAGATTATTACTGTGCATCTTATCTGGGCCGCAACAACTAAATGTATATAGCAGAAACCCTGTTGGATACAATATGAGGCCAGGAGTTGTGATTTCTCGCTCTGCAACGTTACAATGCACAGCGTTGATTTGCGTCGTCTGCAGTTTCCACCTTCGAATGTTCGAATTCTGCCCTGTGAAGCATGTGCACATGTTGTCCAGTTTCAGTCAAATTAAGGCAAATATAGAAAATCTGTTTCCAATCACATTATCTGGGTGTTTTAGTCAGATTTAGAGATGATTAACACGTTTACCTGCACTTCAGTCGTCCAGTTAGAGACGGATTAAGGCCATAACTTGTTTTTTTTCAACTGTCATGTAAACATACTGAAAAACGTTGGCTATCGTTGAGTACTAAATGCTGAACTTGTATCTGTTGCAGCGACGGAGCTGGTGGACGAGCCGGCCGCTGCAGACGAGAAGTCCCAACACGACGTCTCCGGGAACTGGACGCAAGAAGCGCCCCCTGCTGGGCTGCTGGCCGACGCCGAGGCTCTGACCTGCAGGATGACGCCCACGGAACTGAGCGGCTGCTCGTCGCAGCAGCTCGTCCGGCTGCACCATCAGTTGGGAGGCGCGATGCAGCGCGTGGTGGCGGAGCTGCACGCGCGCCTCCAACAGACGGAGGACAAACCCTGACGGCCCCGAGCTCTGCAGGATGGGACGGCTGAATTAAATGGAAGCAAATGAGAAGAATCTGTGACGGAGGATGAAATGTTTCTGCCTCCCTGGCCTTGAAAATGGACGATTATTTTTACGAAGGAGACTTTTATGGTTTTAACTCTACTCTCGTCGGCCTTTTTCTCTCTTATCACCTCTAGAAGAAGCAGAAAAAGTTGTGTTTTTTCCTCAAGCTGATGGGTTGTTTGTGATTTTTAATCAATTCAAAGGGAAGCACAGTCACACTTTTGTAACCTGTGTAAGAAAAGAGGAGGATAGTTTTTTAAATAGTTGTAATCTGGACATGGACGGTGTTTTCTGACTGTTAGACTTTATAATAATAAGATGATGAATGTCTGATTTTGTACATACGATTTCTCTGGCGTCGCCTCATTCACCGGTGCCTGAATCTTTAGGCCGTCGACAGTTCAGCTCGTCTCTGCTCTTGTATATTTTTTTGTAGAGTTTTGTTAGTTTCTGTCTCGTCTCTTCCTTTATTGTCTTTTACCATTTTAATGTAATGGAGCGAACAGTAGGTGGAAGTAGACGAGCTGCACTTACGTCTTTATTTGTGGTTTTGAATACTTCAATAAAAGGCAAAATTAAATTTTAAATCACGGTCACATTTTTGAGCTTTTTTTGCAACTTTAGACTTGAAACCCTGAAAGCTGAAGGTTCAGATTTCACTTTGGTTTTTAAGATGGTTTGTAATTCTGGAAAATATTCTCCACCTGTTTGGTTTAATACGAGAAATCTGTGAGTCTAGGGGAGCAGGTGAACAGCTTGGACTCTTCATCTGATTCTCTTCCTTTTTAAAATGTTTTCTGCCGTTGGTCTCGCCTGGTTTCACCAAGTCTGGAACAACATCAGTTAAACTCAGTAAGTAAACATACATAAGAACAAACAAGAGATAACACAACGTTATCAGTTGTTTTAGAGGGAAATACAGAGACTGTTGATGAAAAACTGCCCCTGAAGGCAACGTGCATCAGTGGTTTTGCATGAATTTCCCTCTAAAACGTGTGGTAACGTTGTGTTATTATCTCATAGCGTGGTGAATGTGCAGGTCACAACTTGTCCACCAGAGCGTTGTGGAGTTGTTGGAATGTGTATTTGATGAGTTTGATGAGGGAAACCAAGAAATCCCATGAGCCTCCGTAGCGTAGCTCTGAGCAGCTCACGGCTCTGCTCCGCCATTCTAAAAATAGCTTGCACCAACAATTGAAGGTAACAAACCTACTGCTATGACTATAGGGATTATGGTGATGGGCCAATTTGCCAAAATGTTGAACTACACCTTTTAAATTCTGACTTTGACACCAAGGTTCTCAGCTGAAAGAAGCCGTTTCCCAGTTTTTTTGATTCTCAAGACTTGTGTTTGCGCATTTTATTATTGCAGCCCGTTTTTTACAGTTTGTCTCAATGATCTTTACGCGGCATCATCACAACATCCTCTGAGAGAAAACATCACCTTCTCCATCTGGGAATCAGCTGATTGAACTGTGCAGATGTGACATGATGCAGAGGTGTGAGCTCCAGTTTTCACTCGTTGAACTGAAACTGTAAAACACATCTGCACTGTGTCAGTGTACAGTAGCCGAACCACACCCAGCAGCGATGTTATGATGCACTGATGATGATACAACTCGGGTTAAACCACTGACACAGCAGGAAGTCGCTCTGCAGGAGACTGTCAGTTTATTTAATTTGTCCAATAAAATAAAACACTCCTGAACGCAGAGAGTTTCCAAACCAAGTGATGAAATCTGGACTTGAACATGATCCGATCGCTTCTCTATAGACGAGACGCAGGAACCTGATCTCCATCCTGTGACCTCAGATGTTCCTCCCGTTGACCTGGCTCTCCGTGAGCCTACAGCTTGTGCAGTCAGTCGAAGCTGCTGTGAGTGGTTTGGCTCGGAGCCTTGAGATGGAAATGGAAAATACAGTAACGTCATATAACACAAAATGACAGAAGGTGCCACCGGCTCCTTCGCTGCGTCGGGAGGCCCGGCTCCTCATCTCTTCTCTCCTCTTTGGCTCGGTGTGTTGGAGCAATTATCTGATTATATTTTGTTGCCGAGCGAGCGCTGCCAGAGCTGCTGCTGCTGCTGCTGCTGCTGCGCTGCGTTCCCACCGTTTATGGAGATAAGTCGGACTCAGCGCTGCTGCAAGCCCAGCACATTGGGCTCCAGCCCTGTTTGGACCATGACCAGGAGCAGCAGCAGCTCCAGCAGACCAGACGCCTCCAAGCCACCGCAGGAGCAGCAGCAGGAGCAGCAGCAGGAGCAGCAGCAGCAGGAGCAGCAGCAGCAGGAGCAGCAGCAGGAGCAGCAGCAGGAGCAGGGCGTCCACTCAGCACCGGCTCCGGGACCTGACCACGCCGAGGTACGACACAAACACACAGTCATTTTGAACATGATGACTGAACTGGACGTCAGCGTGTTAGAGCTGGATATGACTATGTTTATGAATTGTGCTGCAAAGACAAAGTGCAGTATCTGTAAAAATGCCAAAACTGAGAAAAAAAGCTTTTTGTGTTTTTCATTGTCAGGTTTAAGCATCAGATTATGAAAAACTACCAAGTCTATAATTGATTAGATAAGGGTGCACTGAATTAAATGTGTTTTGTAGTTTGTCTTTGTACAATTTTGTCAGTTTTATGCCAGATACTGCACTTTGCCTTGGTTTTACTCCAATGGAATTATGTATAGAGTAAATTATATAATGTAGGGAGTACAGTACTCTTTGCAGATACTGCACTTTTGCCTTGGTTTTGGTGCAGATGTGGCACTTTGGCTTTGTATTGGCTACAGATACTGCACTTTGCCTTGGTTTCACAGTGCTTTTTTTTGGATAGACGGCAAAATAAAAAGCCCAATAACTAAATATTAGCTGTACCAATATCAAATTCTACCAGATTGAAGAGAATATGCCACACGCCACACTTTTGATTGGTCAAAAAAAGAAAAAAAATGCATCAGGATCAGTATCTCGATGCACCATCGTCCATCTGAGAGAATTAGTGTTATGTTATGTTCATGTTTAGAAGAAAACTACTTGTTGTAACAGTGTGTTTGTTTACTGTTATTGCTCTTTTGGATCCCCATTATGCTATAAAAAGCATCACAGCATCTTCACCAAAAACAAAACCCATGAAGTCATTCACTTCCAAAGTCCCATAATGAGCAGAAAACAACTCAGCAGCAGCGTTTCTGCTGCGACCACTAGATCTGCATCCTTTTAAGAAATGAACAGAAACAAACTGCAGATCATTGTTCAGTCACAAATTTTTGCTGCTTCATCAGATTTGCCTCCTCCTGATGGCAACTCTAACAAAATCAGTGTATACAGTAAATCATTGAGTAACATTGTTGCTTCTACCACATACATTTGAATACAACTACCAAACAACACATATTTATACATTTATAAACATGTTGCACATCATCTGCACCTGCTACAGAGCAGATCAATTTGCTATTGCCAGAAAATCTGCACCTACTTCAATCACTTTGTGTCTGTGAGTGTTTGATTTATACGTAACCTCTGCCAGTTTCTCCATATATCATCTTTGTATCTCAGATAGATCGTCATCCTGCAGCGTGAGGAGCTGATCTCAGATGAGTTTGGATGCATTGTTGTGCAGTTGTTAAGGTTTTTCTCCAACATGCATCATGTGATTCTTTTTCTTCTTCACCATCACTAACCACATCCTGGATAACTAACTGAACAACCAAATGAACCTATGAATTTACTAACATGTAGCTGTTGCAGGAAGAGAGGAGATGCTGACTCAGCTGGTTCTGGGATGGACTGCCTTGCTCAGCGGCCTCCAACCATCTGCTGCCTCCATCACGACCAGTGAGTCCAGAACCAGTACCCATTAAGAGTAGCATAGAGGTAGATGTTTGTGTTAAAGCTCCATACGGTATAAAGGTAGATGTTTGTGTTAAAGCTCCATACGGTATAAAGGTAGATGTTTGTGTTAAAGCTCCATACGGTATAAAGGTAGATGTTTGTGTTAAAGCTCCATACGGTATAAAGGTAGATGTTTGTGTTAAAGCTCCATACGGTATAAAGGTAGATGTTTGTGTTAAAGCTCCATACGGTATAAAGGTAGATGTTTGTGTTAAAGCTCCATACGGTATAAAGGTAGATATTTGTGTTAAAGCTCCATACACCTATAAAGGTAGATGTTTGTATTAAAGCTCCATACGGTATAAAGGTAGATGTTTGTGTTAAAGCTCCATACAGTATAAAGGTAGATGTTTGTGTTAAAGCTCCATACAGTATAAAGGTAGATGTTTGTGTTAAAGCTCCATACAGTATAAAGGTAGATGTCCATGTGTAGTGTGATTATAAAGCAGCTCTAGGTTCTATATTAATACTGTGAAAGTATCAAAGCCTCAGTCCACAGAGAAATGCACACAGCCTGGATTCAGAAACTGAGCCTTAAAACCAGCCGTCAGGACTTCCTGTCACTTTGTGATGTCACAACTAAGCCCCGCCCCCTCACCACCTGGACCCACCATCCAACAACTTGCAGGATTTTGGTTTCTCTGAGTGTTTAATTTTTAAATCTGCACTATTTTTATTGTATCGCTCAGCAAACAGTCAGCCAATCAGAAGAGAGGATCAGAGCCTCCTCCTCTCTTCTGATTGGCTGACACCGACCTGTTGTTACTAGAGCTCCAGAGAGGAGATGGAAAACGTATATGTTGTTAGGAAACTAAAGTGCCACCAAATGTTCTCTCCTCTGTCTCTGCAGGATTTCCTCTGAGCAGGTCGCCAGGTCGGAGATGTGAAATCTTCATCCCTCCTCCTCTTCCTCCTCCTATGTTTCCTCCAATCAAACAGAAAGCAGAGCTGATGGTGATAAAACACACGCACACACATGTATTTATTTATTTCCATTGGTGAAATAACGTACGTAACTAAAATCTGTTTCTTCTTTAATCATCAGGTCGACATCACAGAACAGATCACAGGACGTAAAGGAGAAAAGGTGCAACAGACACACAATGAAAAAATGAAAGCCTTTTGTATCTAAACTCATTATTTACAGCTGTTTTTCACATATTATTAAATTATCTGTGTTTTTTTAAAGCAGTATTCACTATAATTTAATGGTGCTTGTGTTTTCAAAGGGCTGCAGAGGAACCAGAGGACCCAAGGTACAACCACACACACACACACACACACACACACACACACACACACACACACACTAAAGGGTAAAGTAAAGCTGTGTCTTATCAAACTGCTGTGTGTACTTCAGGGTCGCCCCGGTCCGACTGGTCCAGAGGGAGAACCGGGACCACAAGGACCCATGGGAGAGCCAGGTCAAAAGGTCACAGCCTCTTAGTCAGGACATTAACATTAACATTCAAACCTTTGGAGTTCGTAGTTTAACCTTTATCTTGTGTCTTGTGTTTTAAATCAGCACATTTTTCAGTTTTTCTTCTCTTGCTTCCTTATCCATGAAATATTGGTTTTAATATATATAAGCTTTCTGCTTATGGTCGCCTGAGTCTTAAATCAGCTGTAAAACACACTTAAAACAATTATTAATCATCCCATTTGTTTCTCATCTCTTGCTTACATTGTCAGGCTTCCTTAGCCATGAAAAGGTTGATTTTGCACTTATAATTTCAGTTTTAACTCTAATTATTGAGCCTAACATCACAAATGTCATAATTTTAACCAGAGCATTTTCGAATTTTGAGAGATTGTTTTATTTTGTTTAAATAGAGGTTCCTGACACAATCAAAAAGACTTGATGCCATAAACACATTAATGTGGTACTTTTATGCTATTAAAACCTGATCCGAACAAAAGAGGAAGGATAAAGGGTTAGTTTGACTGATGTTGTTTTGATACGACACCATCTACAGTGACATTAAAACCACCACTGTCTCCTCAGGGGGAGAAGGGCAACCGAGGCTGGAGGGGGCTGTACGGAGACATCGGGACTCCTGGGATGATCACGGTGAATCATCTTGTTTCCTCATCACACACCGTCTGCACCACCTGCTTTAACACATTATATAACACAGGATCACACGCTGCTCTGAACTGTTATCACCTCACTGTCACCGGTCAGCGGTCACACGGTGGAATGAGAGCAGCTACACTGTGTTACGTCTTTATTTGACAGATCCAGTAGAAACAAAAAGGACATTTTGTTGTGTGTCCTCAGGTTTTGAACAATTGTTAGAGACAAAAAAAAAAAACATGAAAACTAACAGAAAAGTTTGGAAACGTTTATTTCAGACACTTTTTTTCCCCAAAAAATCGATACAAGTGCGACTGTTCGGTGGTTTAAAATCTGAGTAAAAAACAGTTTTAAAGTTTATAGTTTCAAGCATCTTCTGTCATTGATGTTCAACTTTCTTAGTGTTTTTGTGTTTTACAGATGTTGAACCATGTCACTTCTTCTGTGGTTTAGTTTACAGCACACACACAAATAGTCCAAAATGAAGACTTTCTTTTTTTTTTTTTACCTTGGTCACAGATCAGCAGGTTCATCACCTCCATATGAATTTGCATATTTAGTTATACAACCAATATAACATCTTAAAACTCAAATCCTCACAGATTTATTTTGATATATTCAATGTTCTCCTATATGTTATAGTATAGTATAGTCATTTGCATCAATACTTACTACGAGCTGTTGCGCAGGCTGTTGGTAACACTTGACACTCGTGTGCTCACAGGGCAGTAAAGGACAGAAAGGATTCATGGTGAGTGACGATCATGTTGCATGTTTAAAAAAAAACAAACAACTCAGACATTTTAAACTGTAACTCATGTTTTCTAATTTCTCTGTCAGGGCGATAAAGGAGTGAAGGGACACAGAGGAGCTGGAGCAGAGAAGGTGAAGATCAACTCTCTCCTCTGTCTTTTTCATGAGCCTGAAATTAGACTAATTTATTAATTTATTAAACTTTGTCCCACTGTGTGCGTCTGCAGGGTGAACGAGGCGTCCCTGGAGAACTAGGAGAGAAGGTAGAGGAGGAGATAGGCTCTTAATGTGTGAGGTGAAATAAAAAGAGCAGCTCTGATTGGTTGTTCTGTCCTGTTCTGTTCTGTTGCAGGGCGACTGGGGCCGGAGGGGCGACCCGGGCCTGAGGGGAGAACAGGGGCCCAGAGGAGACACAGGGAGCCGAGGCAGCACGGTGGGTTCATGGAGGACAGGTGGAGGTCTCAGTTTGATGCATCACCATCATTAATGTCTATTTCTAATAGTATTAGGGTCAGTGATGATGTTGTAGTAGTGTTACCGGCCACATTGAGAGAAAAAAAAAAAACAGACTTCGAGAATAAAATTTACGAGAATAAAGTTGTAAATTTATGACAAAGTCGTACATTTCCTACTAGAAAAAAGTCATAACATTATGAGTATAAAGTCTTAAATTTACGATATAAAGTCGTAATTTTACAATAATAAAGTAGTAAATTTACTAGAATAAGTCGTGCATTTCCTACGAGAAAAAAGTCATAACATTACGAGAATAAAGTTGTAAATTTACGAAAATAAAGTTGTGAATTTACGAGTATAAAGTCTTACATTTATGATATAAAGTCGTAATTTTACAATAATAAAGTCATAAATTTACTAAAAAAACGTCATAACATTATGAGAATAAAGTTGTAAATTTATGAAAATAAAGTCGTAAATTTATGAGAATAAAGTCGTACATTTCCTACGAGAAAAAAGTCATAACATTACGAGTATAAAGTCTTAAATTTATGATATAAAGTCGTAATTTTACAATAATAAAGTCATAAATTTACAGCAAAAACGTCATAACATTACGAGAATAAAGTTGTAAATTTACGACTTCATTCTCAAAGTTTGTGATTTTTTTTATTTGCCAATGTGGCCCTAATGCTCCGTTGTACAAAAGCACTTATTTCAATTCAATGTTTTCAAAAGAAAGTATATTTTGTTATAAGTTCACTCACTTAAATCCACTGTAGGTGGATGAAATATTTAATATTTACCATTCTTGTGTGTCATTCGTGTGTGTGTGTGTGCAGGGGTTGAAGGGATCCTGGGGGCCTCTAGGGAAGCAGGGTCGTCCTGGTCCTGTGGGATCCTCTGGTCTGACTGGAGACCCTGGACTTCCTGGACAAGGTGTGTGACGACAGGAAGTTAGAAAGGATAAAAACATGGAGGAGGTTCTGTTTGTTTAATAAATAACAGGTTTAACAGAATGGATTTATATGATTTATATGATTCTACATCTGGGTTGAAGGCGTCTGTGTGATGACTGTCACCTTGTGTTGCAGCGTACGTCCTGCCAGGTCAGCAGGGAGACGTGGGAAACAGAGGCCCTGCAGCCAAATGTCACTGTTCACAGGTTCAAACCCCAGAGCCGCTGTTGGACCGAGTCCAGACGGTCAGTCACACACACACACACACACACACACACACACACACACACACACACACACACTTGGTGTAGTTTTCCATCTCCTCTCTGGAGCTCAGGTCGGTGTCAGCCAATCAGAAGAGAGGAGGTGGCTCTGATCCTCTCTTCTGATTGGCTGACTGTTTTCTGACTGTTTGGACTGTTTTCCAGTAAAATGAAGAGTAGGTTTCAGAATAAAACACTCAAAGAAACCAAATCCTGCAAGATGTTGGACGGTGGGTTCATTCATCTACGGAGGGGGCGGGGCTTTGTTGTGACATCACAAAGTGACAGGAAGTCCTGACATCTACCTTTATACTGTTTGGAGCTTTAATACAAACATCTACCTTTATTTTGAAGGAGCTTTAACACACACATCTACCTTTATTTTGAAGGAGGTTTAATACAAACATCTACCTTTATTTTGAAGGAGCTTTAACACAAACGTCTACCTTTATTTTGAAGGAGCTTTAACACAAACGTCTACCTTTATTTTGAAGGAGCTTTAACACAAACGTCTACCTTTATTTTGAAGGAGCTTTAACACAAATGTCTACCTTTATTTTGAAGGAGCTTTAACACAAACGTCTACCTTTATTTTGAAGGAGCTTTAACACAAACGTCTACCTTTATTTTGAAGGAGCTTTAACACACACATCTACCTTTATTTTGAAGGAGCTTTAACACACACATCTACCTTTATTTTGAAGGAGGTTTAATACAAACATCTACCTTTATACTGTATGGAATACAAACATGTATTTTTACATCTTTTTTATTTTTCATTACTACTCCTTTATTTCAGAGGGTAATATTGTATCTGCACCTTCATAGTTACCTCAAATTAGACCACAGTGGGTGAACAGGTCAGTTCCTGAACAGCGCCCTCATGTGGAGAATCTGTAGCATGAGCCAGTTGTAGGTGATACTCAGTGGATCCTTCTGGATAAAACAGGAAACAGTGCAGTATGTATTGTCGACAGTGTAACTCAGGCTCCTCCTCTTCCTCCTGCTGGCTCTTCTTCAGGTGTTTATAGCAGACGGGGAGCGACAGATGAGGAGGCTGAGGGGGGAGAACGTGATGGTGCTGAGGACGGACAGACAGGCTCTCTACATCTACTCCGACTCCCAGTGGATCAACGTCCTGGTAACTACAGTCACGTCACATCATTAGGAACAGCTGGACACTGTGAATAAAGATGGTTTAGTTTGTGATGCACCAGATTTATAGAAGAGACGATTAAACTTCATGATCATTCTGGAGGACGTAGTCTGAGCTGCATATTGTACTCTTCATTATTTTGTGTGTTTACTAATTACTTTATTCTCATTTCTCTTCCCCTGTTCCTGTTTGATCCCATGCTTCCTGTGTGGACCAGGACAACCGCAGACACTGACCACGCTCCAACCAACACAAACACACACACTGAACCACTACTGTACCACTACTGTACCACTGAAGTGCCCTTGAGCAAAAATACAAACAAACAACCCTTCCATCCGACCCGGTCCAGGTGCTCAGCAGCAGCTTCCTGGTGTGACTGTGTGTAACTGTGTCAGTGTTTCTGAAAACAGGCAGTTTATTGGGATTATACACGTTTTCTGCAACTATCATTTATTAATGCATGAGCAAAAAAATACTGTTCCAGTAGTTCATTTTTTGATTTAAACACTCCTCCTGTTTGATAATTTACTCACTTACATTGAAAGTAACAGCATTTATTCATCATGTGGATAGTTTTATATCATGAATGTGGAAACATCTTGTTTTAAAAAAGAAGTGTATGTAGCCTATGCTGTCGATGCTGCAGTGATCCAGCTCCTACAAAGAGATCAATAAATATCAGATGACTGTCTTTTGCCTTGATTTCAGACTGGAGTTTCAGTTCATTCATGTCATTGTGCAGCTTTAGTTGTCAGTGATGAAATGAAACACTTTGAGGGGAAAAGGTCAAAGGTCAACATATTGTAACTGGGTTTTGTTATAGGGGTGACATTAAAATGATTTTTCTCCAAATTTCTACAGTACAATGCCACCAAAATGATACCAGAGGTAGAGTGAGACACCAGGAACAATATGCAAAAGGAATGAGGATGACACCTATGAAGGAATTGATGTGACCTAAGGTCAAAGGTCAGCATATTGTAACTGGGTTTTGATATAGGGGTGACTTTAAAATGATTTTTCTCCAGATTTCTACAGTAAAATGCCACCAAAATGATACCAGAGGTAGAGTGAGATGTCAGGAACAATATGCAAAAGGAATGAGGATGACACCTATGAAGGAATTGATGTGACCTAAGGTCAAAGGTCAGCATACTGTAACTGGATTTTGTTATAGGGGCGATTTTAATGTCATTTTTCTCCAGATTTCTACAGTAAAATGCCACCAAAATGATACCAGAGGTAAAGTGAGATGTCAGGAACCTAATGCAAAAGGAATGAGGATGACACCTATGAAGGAATTGATGTGACCTAAGGTCAAAGGTCAGCATACTGTAACTGGGTTGTGTTATAGGGGTGACTTTAAAATGATTTTTCTCTAAATTTCTACAGTAAAATGCCACCAAAATGATACCAGAGGTAGAGTGAGATGTCAGGAACCTAATGCAAAAGGAATGATGATGACACCTATGAAGGAATTGATGTGACCTAAGGTCAAAGGTCAGCATATTGTAACTGGGTTGTGTTATAGGGGTGATTTTAAAATGATTTTTCTCCAGATTTCTACAGTAAAATGCCACCAAAATTATATCAGGAGTAGAGTGAGACCCCAGGAACAACATGCAAAAGAGATGAGGAACACACCTATAAAGGAATTGATGTGACATAAGGTCAAAGGTCAGCATACTGTAACTGGATTTTGTTATATTGGTGACTTTAAAGTTATTTTTCTCCAAAATTCTACAGTAAAATGCCACCAAAATGATACCAGAGGTAAAGTGAGATGTCAGGAACAATATGCAAAAGGAATGAGGATGACACCTATGAAGGAATTGATGTGACCGAAGGTCAAAGGTCAGCATACTGTAACTGGGTTTTGTTATAGGGGCGATTTTAATGTCATTTTTCTCCAGATTTCTACAGTAAAATGCCACCAAAATGATACCAGAGGTAAAGTGAGATGTCAGGAACCTAATGCAAAAGGAATGAGGATGACACCTATGAAGGAATTGATGTGACCTAAGGTCAAAGGTCAGCATACTGTAACTGGGTTGTGTTATAGGGGTGATTTTAAAATGATTTTTCTCCAGATTTCTACAGTAAAATGCCACCAAAATGATACCAGAGGTAGAGTGAGACACCAGAAACAATATGCAAAAGGAATGAGGATGACACCTATGAAGGAATTGATGTGACCTAAGGTCAAAGGTCAGCATACTGTAACTGGATTTTGTTATAGGGGCGATTTTAATGTCATTTTTCTCCAGATTTCTACAGTAAAATGCCACCAAAATGATACCAGAGGTAGAGTGAGACACCAGGAACAATATGCAAAAGGAATGAGAAACACACCTATGAAGGAATTGATGTGACCTAAGGTCAAAGGTCAGCATATTGTAACTGGGTTTTGATATAGGGGTGACTTTAAAATGATTTTTCTCCAAATTTCTACAGTAAAATGCCACCAAAATGATACCAGAGGTAGAGTGAGATGTCAGGAACAATATGCAAAAGAGATGAGGAATACACCTATAAAGGAATTGATGTGACATAAGGTCAAAGGTCAGCATACTGTAACTGGATTTTGTTATAGGGGCGATTTTAATGTCATTTTTCTCCAGATTTCTACAGTAAAATGCCACCAAAATGATACCAGAGGTAGAGTGAGATGTCAGGAACCTAATGCAAAAGGAATGAGGATGACACCTATGAAGGAATTGATGTGACCTAAGGTCAAAGGTCAGCATACTGTAACTGGGTTTTGTTATATGGGTGATTTTAAAATGATTTTTCTCCAGATTTCTACAGTAAAATGCCACCAAAATGATACCAGCGGTAGAGTGAGACACCAGGAACAATATGTAAAATGAATGAGAAACACACCTATAAAGGAATTGATGTGACCTAAGGTCAAAGGTCAGCATACTGTAACTGGGTTTTGTTATAGGGGTGACTTTAAAATGATTTTTCTCCAGATTTCTACAGTACAATGCCACCAAAATGATACCAGAGGTAGAGTGAGATGTCAGGAACAATATGTAAAATGAATGAGAAACACACCTATAAAGGAATTGATGTGACCTAAGGTCAAAGGTCAGCATACTGTAACTGGGTTTTGTTATAGGGGTGACTTTAAAATGATTTTTCTCCAGATTTCTACAGTAAAATGCCACCAAAATGATACCAGCGGTAGAGTGAGACACCAGGAACAATATGCAAAAGGAATGAGGATGACACCTATGAAGGAATTGATGTGACCTAAGGTCAAAGGTCAGCATACTGTAACTGGGTTTTGTTATAGGGGTGACTTTAATGACATTTTTCTCCAGATTTCTACAGTAAAATGCCACCAAAATGATACCAGAGGTAGAGTGAGATGTCAGGAACAGTATGTAAAAGGAATGAGGATGACACCTATGAAGGAATTGATGTGACCTAAGGTCAAAGGTCAGCATACTGTAACTGGGTTTTGTTATAGGTGCGATTTTAATGTCATTTTTCTCCAGATTTCTAGAGTAAAATGCCACCAAAATGATACCAGAGGTAGAGTGAGACGCCAGGAACAGTATGTAAAAGGAATGAGGATGACACCTATGAAGGAATTGATGTGACCTAAGGTCAAAGGTCAGCATACTGTAACTGGGTTTTGTTATATGGGTGATTTTAAAATGATTTTTCTCCAGATTTCTACAGTAAAATGCCACCAAAATGATACCAGAGGTAGAGTGAGATGTCAGGAACAATATGCAAAAGGAATGAGAAACACACCTATGAAGGAATTGATGTGACCTAAGGTCAAAGGTCAGCATATTGTAACTGGGTTGTGTTATAGGGGTGATTTTAAAATGATTTTTCTCCAGATTTCTACAGTAAAATGCCACCAAAATGATACCAGAGGTAGAGTGAGATTTCAGGAACAATATGCAAAAGGAATGAGGATGACACCTATGAAGGAATTGATGTGACCTAAGGTCAAAGGTCAGCATATTGTAACTGGGTTTTGATATAGGGGTGACTTTAAAATGATTTTTCTCCAGATTTCTACAGTAAAATGCCACCAAAATGATACCAGAGGTAGAGTGAGATGTCAGGAACAGTATGTAAAAGAGATGAGGATGACACCTATGAAGGAATTGATGTGACCTAAGGTCAAAGGTCAGCATACTGTAACTGGGTTTTGTTATATGGGTGATTTTTAAATGATTTTTCTCCAGATTTCTACAGTAAAATGCCACCAAAATGATACCAGAGGTAGAGTGAGACACCAGGAACAATATGTAAAAGGAATGAGGATGACACCTATGAAGGAATTGATGTGACCTAAGGTCAAAGGTCAGCATACTGTAACTGGGTTTTGTTATAGGTGCGATTTTAATGTCATTTTTCTCCAGATTTCTACAGTAAAATGCCACCAAAATGATACCAGAGGTAGAGTGAGATGTCAGGAACAATATGCAAAAGGAATGAGAAACACACCTATGAAGGAATTGATGTGACCTAAGGTCAAAGGTCAGCATACTGTAACTGGATTTTGTTATAGGGGCGATTTTAATGTCATTTTTCTCCAGATTTCTACAGTAAAATGCCACCAAAATGATACCAGAGGTAGAGTGAGACGCCAGGAACAATATGCAAAAGGAATGAGGATTACACCTATGACGGAATTGATGTGACCTAAGGTCAAAGGTCAGCATACTGTAACTGGGTTTTGATATAGGGGTGACTTTAAAATGATTTTTCTCCAAATTTCTACAGTAAAATGCCACCAAAATGATACCAGAGGTAGAGTGAGATGTCAGGAACAATATGCAAAAGGAATGAGGATGACACCTATGAAGGAATTGATGTGACCTAAGGTCAAAGGTCAGCATATTGTAACTCGGTTTTGATATAGGGGTGACTTTAAAATGATTTTTCTCCAGATTTCTACAGTAAAATGCCACCAAAATGATACCAGAGGTAGAGTGAGATGTCAGGAACAGTATGTAAAAGAGATGAGGATGACACCTATGAAGGAATTGATGTGACCTAAGGTCAAAGGTCAGCATACTGTAACTGGGTTGTGTTATAGGGGTGATTTTAAAATGATTTTTCTCCAGATTTCTACAGTAAAATGCCACCAAAATGATACCAGAGGTAGAGTGAGATTTCAGGAACAATATGCAAAAGGAATGAGGATGACACCTATGAAGGAATTGATGTGACCTAAGGTCAAAGGTCAGCATATTGTAACTGGGTTTTGATATAGGGGTGACTTTAAAATGATTTTTCTCCAGATTTCTACAGTAAAATGCCACCAAAATGATACCAGAGGTAGAGTGAGACGCCAGGAACAATATACAAAAGGAATGAGGATGACACCTATGAAGGAATTGATGTGACCTAAGGTCAAAGGTCAGCATACTGTAACTGGGTTTTGTTATAGGTGCGATTTTAATGTCATTTTTCTCCAGATTTCTACAGTAAAATGCCACCAAAATGATACCAGAGGTAGAGTGAGACGCCAGGAACAATATACAAAAGGAATGAGGATGACACCTATGAAGGAATTGATGTGACCTAAGGTCAAAGGTCAGCATACTGTAACTGGGTTTTGTTATATGGGTGATTTTAAAATGATTTTTCTCCAGATTTCTACAGTAAAATGCCACCAAAATGATACCAGAGGTAGAGTGAGATTTCAGGAACAATATGCAAAAGGAATGAGGATGACACCTATGAAGGAATTGATGTGACCTAAGGTCAAAGGTCAGCATATTGTAACTGGGTTGTGTTATAGGGGTGATTTTAAAATGATTTTTCTCCAGATTTCTACAGTAAAATGCCACCAAAATGATACCAGAGGTAGAGTGAGATTTCAGGAACAATATGCAAAAGGAATGAGGATGACACCTATGAAGGAATTGATGTGACCTAAGGTCAAAGGTCAGCATATTGTAACTGGGTTGTGTTATAGGGGTGATTTTAAAATGATTTTTCTCCAGATTTCTACAGTAAAATGCCACCAAAATGATACCAGAGGTAGAGTGAGATGTCAGGAACAGTATGTAAAAGAGATGAGGATGACACCTATGAAGGAATTGATGTGACCTAAGGTCAAAGGTCAGCATACTGTAACTGGGTTTTGTTATATGGGTGATTTTTAAATGATTTTTCTCCAGATTTCTACAGTAAAATGCCACCAAAATGATACCAGTGGTAGAGTGAGACACCAGGAACAATATGCAAAAGGAATGAGGATCACACCTATGAAGGAATTGATGTGACCTAAGGTCAAAGGTCAGCATACTGTAACTGGGTTTTGTTATAGGGGTGACTTTAATGACATTTTTCTCCAGATTTCTACAGTAAAATGCCACCAAAATGATACCAGAGGTAGAGTGAGATGTCAGGAACAATATGCAAAAGGAATGAGAAACACACCTATGAAGGAATTGATGTGACCTAAGGTCAAAGGTCAGCATACTGTAACTGGGTTTTGTTATAGGTGCGATTTTAATGTCATTTTTCTCCAGATTTCTACAGTAAAATGCCACCAAAATGATACCAGAGGTAGAGTGAGACACCAGGAACAATATGTAAAAGGAATGAGGATGACACCTATGAAGGAATTGATGTGACCTAAGGTCAAAGGTCAGCATATTGTAACTGGGTTTTGTTATAGGGGTGACTTTAAAATGATTTTTCTCCAGATTTCTACAGTAAAATGCCACCAAAATGATACCAGAGGTACAGTGAGACACCACGAACAATATGCAAAAGGAATGAGGAACACACCTATGAAGGAATTGATGTGACCTAAGGTCAAAGGTCAGCATACTGTAACTGGATTTTGTTATAGGGGCGATTTTAATGTCATTTTTCTCCAGATTTCTACAGTAAAATGCCACCAAAATGATACCAGAGGTAGAGTGAGATGTCAGGAACAGTATGCAAAAGGAATGAGGATGACACCTATAAAGGAATTGATGTGACCTAAGGTCAAAGGTCAGCATACTGTAACTGGGTTTTGTTATAGGGGTGACTTTAAAATTATTTTTCTCCAGATTTCTACAGTACAATGCCACCAAAATGATACCAGAGGTAGAGTGAGATGTCAGGAACAATATGTAAAATGAATGAGAAACACACCTATAAAGGAATTGATGTGACCTAAGGTCAAAGGTCAGCATACTGTAACTGGGTTTTGTTATAGGGGTGACTTTAAAATGATTTTTCTCCAGATTT
Organism: Decapterus maruadsi; assembly: GCA_030347415.2. Lineage (NCBI taxonomy): Eukaryota > Metazoa > Chordata > Actinopteri > Carangiformes > Carangidae > Decapterus > Decapterus maruadsi. Next base: position 25,977,690 of record CM064902.1, read on the forward strand.
CTACAGTAAAATGCCACCAAAATGATACCAGCGGTAGAGTGAGACACCAGGAACAATATGCAAAAGTAATGAGGATGACACCTATGAAGGAATTGATGTGACCTAAGGTCAAAGGTCAGCATACTGTAACTGGGTTTTGTTATAGGGGTGACTTTAATGACATTTTTCTCCAGATTTCTACAGTAAAATGCCACCAAAATGATACCAGAGGTAGAGTGAGATGTCAGGAACAGTATGTAAAAGGAATGAGGATGACACCTATGAAGGAATTGATGTGACCTAAGGTCAAAGGTCAGCATACTGTAACTGGGTTTTGTTATAGGTGCGATTTTAATGTCATTTTTCTCCAGATTTCTACAGTAAAATGCCACCAAAATGATACCAGAGGTAGAGTGAGACGCCAGGAACAGTATGTAAAAGGAATGAGGATGACACCTATGAAGGAATTGATGTGACCTAAGGTCAAAGGTCAGCATACTGTAACTGGGTTTTGTTATATGGGTGATTTTAAAATGATTTTTCTCCAGATTTCTACAGTAAAATGCCACCAAAATGATACCAGAGGTAGAGTGAGATGTCAGGAACAATATGCAAAAGGAATGAGAAACACACCTATGAAGGAATTGATGTGACCTAAGGTCAAAGGTCAGCATATTGTAACTGGGTTGTGTTATAGGGGTGATTTTAAAATGATTTTTCTCCAGATTTCTACAGTAAAATGCCACCAAAATGATACCAGAGGTAGAGTGAGATTTCAGGAACAATATGCAAAAGGAATGAGGATGACACCTATGAAGGAATTGATGTGACCTAAGGTCAAAGGTCAGCATATTGTAACTGGGTTTTGATATAGGGGTGACTTTAAAATGATTTTTCTCCAGATTTCTACAGTAAAATGCCACCAAAATGATACCAGAGGTAGAGTGAGATGTCAGGAACAGTATGTAAAAGAGATGAGGATGACACCTATGAAGGAATTGATGTGACCTAAGGTCAAAGGTCAGCATATTGTAACTGGGTTTTGATATAGGGGTGACTTTAAAATGATTTTTCTCCAGATTTCTACAGTAAAATGCCACCAGAATGATACCAGTGGTAGAGTGAGACACCAGGAACAATATGCAAAAGGAATGAGGATCACACCTATGAAGGAATTGATGTGACCTAAGGTCAAAGGTCAGCATACTGTAACTGGGTTTTGTTATAGGGGTGACTTTAATGACATTTTTCTCCAGATTTCTACAGTAAAATGCCACCAAAATGATACCAGAGGTAGAGTGAGATGTCAGGAACAATATGCAAAAGGAATGAGAAACACACCTATGAAGGAATTGATGTGACCTAAGGTCAAAGGTCAGCATACTGTAACTGGGTTTTGTTATAGGTGCGATTTTAATGTCATTTTTCTCCAGATTTCTACAGTAAAATGCCACCAAAATGATACCAGAGGTAGAGTGAGACACCAGGAACAATATGTAAAAGGAATGAGGATGACACCTATGAAGGAATTGATGTGACCTAAGGTCAAAGGTCAGCATACTGTAACTGGGTTTTGTTATAGGTGCGATTTTAATGTCATTTTTCTCCAGATTTCTACAGTAAAATGCCACCAAAATGATACCAGAGGTAGAGTGAGACGCCAGGAACAATATACAAAAGGAATGAGGATGACACCTATGAAGGAATTGATGTGACCTAAGGTCAAAGGTCAGCATATTGTAACTGGGTTTTGTTATAGGGGTGACTTTAAAATGATTTTTCTCCAGATTTCTACAGTAAAATGCCACCAAAATGATACCAGAGGTACAGTGAGACACCACGAACAATATGCAAAAGGAATGAGGAACACACCTATGAAGGAATTGATGTGACCTAAGGTCAAAGGTCAGCATACTGTAACTGGATTTTGTTATAGGGGCGATTTTAATGTCATTTTTCTCCAGATTTCTACAGTAAAATGCCACCAAAATGATACCAGAGGTAGAGTGAGATGTCAGGAACAGTATGCAAAAGGAATGAGGATGACACCTATAAAGGAATTGATGTGACCTAAGGTCAAAGGTCAGCATACTGTAACTGGGTTTTGTTATAGGGGTGACTTTAAAATTATTTTTCTCCAGATTTCTACAGTACAATGCCACCAAAATGATACCAGAGGTAGAGTGAGATGTCAGGAACAGTATGTAAAAGGAATGAGGATGACACCTATGAAGGAATTGATGTGACCTAAGGTCAAAGGTCAGCATACTGTAACTGGGTTTTGTTATATGGGTGATTTTAAAATGATTTTTCTCCAGATTTCTACAGTAAAATGCCACCAAAATGATACCAGCGGTAGAGTGAGACATCAGGAACAATATGCAAAAGTAATGAGGATGACACCTATGAAGGAATTGATGTGACCTAAGGTCAAAGGTCAGCATACTGTAACTGGGTTTTGTTATAGGGGTGACTTTAATGACATTTTTCTCCAGATTTCTACAGTAAAATGCCACCAAAATGATACCAGAGGTAGAGTGAGATGTCAGGAACAGTATGCAAAAGGAATGAGGATGACACCTATGAAGGAATTGATGTGACCTAAGGTCAAAGGTCAGCATACTGTAACTGGGTTTTGTTATAGGTGCGATTTTAATGTCATTTTTCTCCAGATTTCTACAGTAAAATGCCACCAAAATGATACCAGAGGTAGAGTGAGATGTCAGGAACCTAATGCAAAAGGAATGATGATGACACCTATGAAGGAATTGATGTGACCTAAGGTCAAAGGTCAGCATATTGTAACTGGGTTGTGTTATAGGGGTGATTTTAAAATGATTTTTCTCCAGATTTCTACAGTAAAATGCCACCAAAATTATATCAGGAGTAGAGTGAGACCCCAGGAACAACATGCAAAAGAGATGAGGAACACACCTATAAAGGAATTGATGTGACATAAGGTCAAAGGTCAGCATACTGTAACTGGATTTTGTTATATTGGTGACTTTAAAGTTATTTTTCTCCAAAATTCTACAGTAAAATGCCACCAAAATGATACCAGAGGTAAAGTGAGATGTCAGGAACAATATGCAAAAGGAATGAGGATGACACCTATGAAGGAATTGATGTGACCGAAGGTCAAAGGTCAGCATACTGTAATTGGATTTTGTTATAGGGGCGATTTTAATGTCATTTTTCTCCAGATTTCTACAGTAAAATGCCACCAAAATGATACCAGAGGTAAAGTGAGATGTCAGGAACCTAATGCAAAAGGAATGAGGATGACACCTATGAAGGAATTGATGTGACCTAAGGTCAAAGGTCAGCATACTGTAACTGGGTTGTGTTATAGGGGTGATTTTAAAATGATTTTTCTCCAGATTTCTACAGTAAAATGCCACCAAAATGATACCAGAGGTAGAGTGAGACACCAGAAACAATATGCAAAAGGAATGAGGATGACACCTATGAAGGAATTGATGTGACCTAAGGTCAAAGGTCAGCATACTGTAACTGGATTTTGTTATAGGGGCGATTTTAATGTCATTTTTCTCCAGATTTCTACAGTAAAATGCCACCAAAATGATACCAGAGGTAGAGTGAGACACCAGGAACAATATGCAAAAGGAATGAGAAACACACCTATGAAGGAATTGATGTGACCTAAGGTCAAAGGTCAGCATATTGTAACTGGGTTTTGATATAGGGGTGACTTTAAAATGATTTTTCTCCAAATTTCTACAGTAAAATGCCACCAAAATGATACCAGAGGTAGAGTGAGATGTCAGGAACAATATGCAAAAGAGATGAGGAATACACCTATAAAGGAATTGATGTGACATAAGGTCAAAGGTCAGCATACTGTAACTGGGTTTTGTTATATTGGTGACTTTAAAGTTATTTTTCTCCAAAATTCTACAGTAAAATGCCACCAAAATGATACCAGAGGTAGAGTGAGATGTCAGGAACCTAATGCAAAAGGAATGAGGATGACACCTATGAAGGAATTGATGTGACCGAAGGTCAAAGGTCAGCATACTGTAACTGGATTTTGTTATAGGGGCGATTTTAATGTCATTTTTCTCCAGATTTCTACAGTAAAATGCCACCAAAATGATACCAGAGGTAGAGTGAGATGTCAGGAACCTAATGCAAAAGGAATGAGGATGACACCTATGAAGGAATTGATGTGACCTAAGGTCAAAGGTCAGCATATTGTAACTGGGTTTTGATATAGGGGTGACTTTAAAATGATTTTTCTCCAGATTTCTACAGTAAAATGCCACCAAAATGATACCAGAGGTAGAGTGAGATGTCAGGAACAGTATGTAAAAGAGATGAGGATGACACCTATGAAGGAATTGATGTGACCTAAGGTCAAAGGTCAGCATACTGTAACTGGGTTTTGTTATATGGGTGATTTTTAAATGATTTTTCTCCAGATTTCTACAGTAAAATGCCACCAAAATGATACCAGTGGTAGAGTGAGACACCAGGAACAATATGCAAAAGGAATGAGGATCACACCTATGAAGGAATTGATGTGACCTAAGGTCAAAGGTCAGCATACTGTAACTGGGTTTTGTTATAGGGGTGACTTTAATGACATTTTTCTCCAGATTTCTACAGTAAAATGCCACCAAAATGATACCAGAGGTAGAGTGAGATGTCAGGAACAATATGCAAAAGGAATGAGAAACACACCTATGAAGGAATTGATGTGACCTAAGGTCAAAGGTCAGCATACTGTAACTGGGTTTTGTTATAGGTGCGATTTTAATGTCATTTTTCTCCAGATTTCTACAGTAAAATGCCACCAAAATGATACCAGAGGTAGAGTGAGACACCAGGAACAATATGTAAAAGGAATGAGGATGACACCTATGAAGGAATTGATGTGACCTAAGGTCAAAGGTCAGCATACTGTAACTGGGTTTTGTTATAGGTGCGATTTTAATGTCATTTTTCTCCAGATTTCTACAGTAAAATGCCACCAAAATGATACCAGAGGTAGAGTGAGACGCCAGGAACAATATACAAAAGGAATGAGGATGACACCTATGAAGGAATTGATGTGACCTAAGGTCAAAGGTCAGCATATTGTAACTGGGTTTTGTTATAGGGGTGACTTTAAAATGATTTTTCTCCAGATTTCTACAGTAAAATGCCACCAAAATGATACCAGAGGTACAGTGAGACACCACGAACAATATGCAAAAGGAATGAGGAACACACCTATGAAGGAATTGATGTGACCTAAGGTCAAAGGTCAGCATACTGTAACTGGGTTTTGTTATAGGGGTGACTTTAATGACATTTTTCTCCAGATTTCTACAGTAAAATGCCACCAAAATGATACCAGAGGTAGAGTGAGATGTCAGGAACAGTATGTAAAAGGAATGAGGATGACACCTATGAAGGAATTGATGTGACCTAAGGTCAAAGGTCAGCATACTGTAACTGGGTTTTGTTATAGGTGCGATTTTAATGTCATTTTTCTCCAGATTTCTACAGTAAAATGCCACCAAAATGATACCAGACGTAGAGTGAGACGCCAGGAACAGTATGTAAAAGGAATGAGGATGACACCTATGAAGGAATTGATGTGACCTAAGGTCAAAGGTCAGCATACTGTAACTGGGTTTTGTTATATGGGTGATTTTAAAATGATTTTTCTCCAGATTTCTACAGTAAAATGCCACCAAAATGATACCAGAGGTAGAGTGAGATTTCAGGAACAATATGCAAAAGGAATGAGAAACACACCTATGAAGGAATTGATGTGACCTAAGGTCAAAGGTCAGCATATTGTAACTGGGTTGTGTTATAGGGGTGATTTTAAAATGATTTTTCTCCAGATTTCTACAGTAAAATGCCACCAAAATGATACCAGAGGTAGAGTGAGATTTCAGGAACAATATGCAAAAGGAATGAGGATGACACCTATGAAGGAATTGATGTGACCGAAGGTCAAAGGTCAGCATACTGTAACTGGATTTTGTTATAGGGGCGATTTTAATGTCATTTTTCTCCAGATTTCTACAGTAAAATGCCACCAAAATGATACCAGAGGTAGAGTGAGACGCCAGGAACAATATGCAAGAGGAATGAGAAACACACCTATGAAGGAATTGATGTGACCTAAGGTCAAAGGTCAGCATACTGTAACTGGGTTTTGTTATAGGGGTGACTTTAATGACATTTTTCTCCAGATTTCTACAGTAAAATGCCACCAAAATGATACCAGAGGTAGAGTGAGATGTCAGGAACAATATGCAAGAGGAATGAGAAACACACCTATGAAGGAATTGATGTGACCTAAGGTCAAAGGTCAGCATACTGTAACTGGGTTTTGTTATAGGTGCGATTTTAATGTCATTTTTCTCCAGATTTCTACAGTAAAATGCCACCAAAATGATACCAGAGGTAGAGTGAGACACCAGGAACAATATGTAAAAGGAATGAGGATGACACCTATGAAGGAATTGATGTGACCTAAGGTCAAAGGTCAGCATACTGTAACTGGGTTTTGTTATAGGTGCGATTTTAATGTCATTTTTCTCCAGATTTCTACAGTAAAATGCCACCAAAATGATACCAGAGGTAGAGTGAGATGTCAGGAACAATATACAAAAGGAATGAGGATGACACCTATGAAGGAATTGATGTGACCTAAGGTCAAAGGTCAGCATATTGTAACTGGGTTTTGTTATAGGGGTGACTTTAAAATGATTTTTCTCCAGATTTCTACAGTAAAATGCCACCAAAATGATACCAGAGGTACAGTGAGACACCACGAACAATATGCAAAAGGAATGAGGAACACACCTATGAAGGAATTGATGTGACCTAAGGTCAAAGGTCAGCATATTGTAACTGGGTTGTGTTATAGGGGTGATTTTAAAATGATTTTTCTCCAGATTTCTACAGTAAAATGCCACCAAAATGATACCAGAGGTAGAGTGAGATTTCAGGAACAATATGCAAAAGGAATGAGGATGACACCTATGAAGGAATTGATGTGACCGAAGGTCAAAGGTCAGCATACTGTAACTGGATTTTGTTATAGGGGCGATTTTAATGTCATTTTTCTCCAGATTTCTACAGTAAAATGCCACCAAAATGATACCAGAGGTAGAGTGAGATGTCAGGAACCTAATGCAAAAGGAATGAGGATGACACCTATGAAGGAATTGATGTGACCTAAGGTCAAAGGTCAGCATACTGTAACTGGGTTTTGTTATATGGGTGATTTTTAAATGATTTTTCTCCAGATTTCTACAGTAAAATGCCACCAAAATGATACCAGTGGTAGAGTGAGACACCAGGAACAATATGCAAAAGGAATGAGGATCACACCTATGAAGGAATTGATGTGACCTAAGGTCAAAGGTCAGCATACTGTAACTGGGTTTTGTTATAGGGGTGACTTTAATGACATTTTTCTCCAGATTTCTACAGTAAAATGCCACCAAAATGATACCAGAGGTAGAGTGAGATGTCAGGAACAATATGCAAGAGGAATGAGAAACACACCTATGAAGGAATTGATGTGACCTAAGGTCAAAGGTCAGCATACTGTAACTGGGTTTTGTTATAGGTGCGATTTTAATGTCATTTTTCTCCAGATTTCTACAGTAAAATGCCACCAAAATGATACCAGAGGTAGAGTGAGACACCAGGAACAATATGTAAAAGGAATGAGGATGACACCTATGAAGGAATTGATGTGACCTAAGGTCAAAGGTCAGCATACTGTAACTGGGTTTTGTTATAGGTGCGATTTTAATGTCATTTTTCTCCAGATTTCTACAGTAAAATGCCACCAAAATGATACCAGAGGTAGAGTGAGACGCCAGGAACAATATACAAAAGGAATGAGGATGACACCTATGAAGGAATTGATGTGACCTAAGGTCAAAGGTCAGCATATTGTAACTGGGTTTTGTTATAGGGGTGACTTTAAAATGATTTTTCTCCAGATTTCTACAGTAAAATGCCACCAAAATGATACCAGAGGTACAGTGAGACACCACGAACAATATGCAAAAGGAATGAGGAACACACCTATGAAGGAATTGATGTGACCTAAGGTCAAAGGTCAGCATACTGTAACTGGATTTTGTTATAGGGGCGATTTTAATGTCATTTTTCTCCAGATTTCTACAGTAAAATGCCACCAAAATGATACCAGAGGTAGAGTGAGATGTCAGGAACAGTATGCAAAAGGAATGAGGATGACACCTATAAAGGAATTGATGTGACCTAAGGTCAAAGGTCAGCATACTGTAACTGGGTTTTGTTATAGGGGTGACTTTAAAATTATTTTTCTCCAGATTTCTACAGTACAATGCCACCAAAATGATACCAGAGGTAGAGTGAGATGTCAGGAACAGTATGTAAAAGGAATGAGGATGACACCTATGAAGGAATTGATGTGACCTAAGGTCAAAGGTCAGCATACTGTAACTGGGTTTTGTTATATGGGTGATTTTAAAATGATTTTTCTCCAGATTTCTACAGTAAAATGCCACCAAAATGATACCAGCGGTAGAGTGAGACATCAGGAACAATATGCAAAAGTAATGAGGATGACACCTATGAAGGAATTGATGTGACCTAAGGTCAAAGGTCAGCATACTGTAACTGGGTTTTGTTATAGGGGTGACTTTAATGACATTTTTCTCCAGATTTCTACAGTAAAATGCCACCAAAATGATACCAGAGGTAGAGTGAGATGTCAGGAACAGTATGCAAAAGGAATGAGGATGACACCTATGAAGGAATTGATGTGACCTAAGGTCAAAGGTCAGCATACTGTAACTGGGTTTTGTTATATGGGTGATTTTAATGTCATTTTTCTCCAGATTTCTACAGTAAAATGCCACCAAAATGATACCAGAGGTAGAGTGAGACACCAGGAACAATATGTAAAAGGAATGAGGATGACACCTATGAAGGAATTGATGTGACCTAAGGTCAAAGGTCAGCATACTGTAACTGGGTTTTGTTATAGGTGCGATTTTAATGTCATTTTTCTCCAGATTTCTACAGTAAAATGCCACCAAAATGATACCAGAGGTAGAGTGAGACGCCAGGAACAATATACAAAAGGAATGAGGATGACACCTATGAAGGAATTGATGTGACCTAAGGTCAAAGGTCAGCATACTGTAACTGGGTTGTGTTATAGGGGTGACTTTAAAATGATTTTTCTCTAAATTTCTACAGTAAAATGCCACCAAAATGATACCAGAGGTAGAGTGAGATGTCAGGAACCTAATGCAAAAGGAATGATGATGACACCTATGAAGGAATTGATGTGACCTAAGGTCAAAGGTCAGCATATTGTAACTGGGTTGTGTTATAGGGGTGATTTTAAAATGATTTTTCTCCAGATTTCTACAGTAAAATGCCACCAAAATTATATCAGGAGTAGAGTGAGACCCCAGGAACAACATGCAAAAGAGATGAGGAACACACCTATAAAGGAATTGATGTGACATAAGGTCAAAGGTCAGCATACTGTAACTGGATTTTGTTATATTGGTGACTTTAAAGTTATTTTTCTCCAAAATTCTACAGTAAAATGCCACCAAAATGATACCAGAGGTAAAGTGAGATGTCAGGAACAATATGCAAAAGGAATGAGGATGACACCTATGAAGGAATTGATGTGACCGAAGGTCAAAGGTCAGCATACTGTAACTGGATTTTGTTATAGGGGCGATTTTAATGTCATTTTTCTCCAGATTTCTACAGTAAAATGCCACCAAAATGATACCAGAGGTAAAGTGAGATGTCAGGAACCTAATGCAAAAGGAATGAGGATGACACCTATGAAGGAATTGATGTGACCTAAGGTCAAAGGTCAGCATACTGTAACTGGGTTGTGTTATAGGGGTGATTTTAAAATGATTTTTCTCCAGATTTCTACAGTAAAATGCCACCAAAATGATACCAGAGGTAGAGTGAGACACCAGAAACAATATGCAAAAGGAATGAGGATGACACCTATGAAGGAATTGATGTGACCTAAGGTCAAAGGTCAGCATACTGTAACTGGATTTTGTTATAGGGGCGATTTTAATGTCATTTTTCTCCAGATTTCTACAGTAAAATGCCACCAAAATGATACCAGAGGTAGAGTGAGACACCAGGAACAATATGCAAAAGGAATGAGAAACACACCTATGAAGGAATTGATGTGACCTAAGGTCAAAGGTCAGCATATTGTAACTGGGTTTTGATATAGGGGTGACTTTAAAATGATTTTTCTCCAAATTTCTACAGTAAAATGCCACCACAATGATACCAGAGGTAGAGTGAGATGTCAGGAACAATATGCAAAAGAGATGAGGAATACACCTATAAAGGAATTGATGTGACATAAGGTCAAAGGTCAGCATACTGTAACTGGGTTTTGTTATATTGGTGACTTTAAAGTTATTTTTCTCCAAAATTCTACAGTAAAATGCCACCAAAATGATACCAGAGGTAGAGTGAGATGTCAGGAACCTAATGCAAAAGGAATGAGGATGACACCTATGAAGGAATTGATGTGACCTAAGGTCAAAGGTCAGCATACTGTAACTGGGTTTTGTTATATGGGTGATTTTAAAATGATTTTTCTCCAGATTTCTACAGTAAAATGCCACCAAAATGATACCAGCGGTAGAGTGAGACACCAGGAACAATATGTAAAATGAATGAGAAACACACCTATAAAGGAATTGATGTGACCTAAGGTCAAAGGTCAGCATACTGTAACTGGGTTTTGTTATAGGGGTGACTTTAAAATGATTTTTCTCCAGATTTCTACAGTACAATGCCACCAAAATGATACCAGAGGTAGAGTGAGATGTCAGGAACAATATGTAAAATGAATGAGAAACACACCTATAAAGGAATTGATGTGACCTAAGGTCAAAGGTCAGCATACTGTAACTGGGTTTTGTTATAGGGGTGACTTTAAAATGATTTTTCTCCAGATTTCTACAGTAAAATGCCACCAAAATGATACCAGAGGTAGAGTGAGACGCCAGCAACAACATGCAAAAGTAATGAGGATGACACCTATGAAGGAATTGATGTGACATAAGGTCAAAGGTCAGCATACTGTAACTGGATTTTGTTATAGGGGTGACTTTAATGTCATTTTTCTCCAGATTTCTACAGTAAAATGCCACCAAAATGATACCAGAGGTAGAGTGAGATGTCAGGAACAGTATGTAAAAGGAATGAGGATGACACCTATGAAGGAATTGATGTGACCTAAGGTCAAAGGTCAGCATACTGTAACTGGATTTTGTTCTAGGTGTGATTTTAAAATGATTTTTCTCCAGATTTCTACAGTAAAATGCCACCAAAATGATACCAGAGGTAGAGTGAGACACCAGGAACAATATGTAAAAGGAATGAGGATGACACCTATGAAGGAATTGATGTGACCTAAGGTCAAAGGTCAGCATACTGTAACTGGGTTTTGTTATATGGGTGACTTTAAAATGATTTTTCTCCAGATTTCTACAGTAAAATGCCACCAAAATGATACCAGAGGTAGAGTGAGATTTCAGGAACAATATGCAAAAGGAATGAGGATGACACCTATGAAGGAATTGATGTGACCTAAGGTCAAAGGTCAGCATATTGTAACTGGGTTTTGATATAGGGGTGACTTTAAAATGATTTTTCTCCAGATTTCTACAGTAAAATGCCACCAAAATGATACCAGAGGTAGAGTGAGATGTCAGGAACAGTATGTAAAAGAGATGAGGATGACACCTATGAAGGAATTGATGTGACCTAAGGTCAAAGGTCAGCATACTGTAACTGGGTTTTGTTATATGGGTGATTTTTAAATGATTTTTCTCCAGATTTCTACAGTAAAATGCCACCAAAATGATACCAGTGGTAGAGTGAGACACCAGGAACAATATGCAAAAGTAATGAGGATCACACCTATGAAGGAATTGATGTGACCTAAGGTCAAAGGTCAGCATACTGTAACTGGGTTTTGTTATAGGGGTGACTTTAATGACATTTTTCTCCAGATTTCTACAGTAAATTGCCACCAAAATGATACCAGAGGTAGAGTGAGATGTCAGGAACAATATGCAAAAGGAATGAGGATGACACCTATGAAGGAATTGATGTGACCTAAGGTCAAAGGTCAGCATACTGTAACTGGGTTTTGTTATAGGTGCGATTTTAATGTCATTTTTCTCCAGATTTCTACAGTAAAATGCCACCAAAATGATACCAGAGGTAGAGTGAGACACCAGGAACAATATGTAAAAGGAATGAGGATGACACCTATGAAGGAATTGATGTGACCTAAGGTCAAAGGTCAGCATACTGTAACTGGGTTTGCGATTTTAATGTTATAGTAAAATGGGTGATTTTAAAATGATTTTTTGATGTGACTCCAGATTTCTACAGTAAAATGCCACCAAAATGATACCAGAGGTAGGGTGAGACACCAGGAACAATATGCAAATGGAATGAGAAACACACCTATGAAGGAATTGATGTGACCTAAGGTCAAAGGTCAGCATACTGTAACTGGATTTTGTTATAGGGGTGATTTAAAATGTATTTTTCACCAGATTTCTACAGTAAAATGCCACCAAAATGATACCAGAGGTAGAGTGAGATGTCAGGAACAATATGCAAAAGGAATGAGGATGACACCTATGAAGGAATTGATGTGACCTAAGGTCAAAGGTCAGCATACTGTAACTGGGTTTTGTTATATGGGTGATTTTAAAATGATTTTTCTCCAGATTTCTACAGTAAAATGCCACCAAAATGATACCAGAGGTAGAGTGAGATGTCAGGAACAGTATGTAAAAGAGATGAGGATGACACCTATGAAGGAATTGATGTGACCTAAGGTCAAAGGTCAGCATACTGTAACTGGGTTTTGTTATATGGGTGATTTTAAAATGATTTTTCTCCAGATTTCTACAGTAAAATGCCACCAAAATGATACCAGAGGTAGAGTGAGACGCCAGGAACAATATGCAAAAGGAATGAGGATGACAAAAGGAATGAAGATGACACCTATGAAGGAATTGATGTGACCTAAGGTCAAAGGTCAGCATACTGTAACTGGGTTTTGTTATAGGGGTGATTTTAATGTCATTTTTCTCCAGATTTCTACAGTAAAATGCCACCAAAATGATACCAGAGGTAGAGTGAGACGCCAGGAACAATATGCAAAAGGAATGAGGATGACACCTATGAAGGAATTGATGTGACCTAAGGTCAAAGGTCAGCATACTGTAACTGGGTTTTGTTATATGGGTGATTTTAAAATGATTTTTCTCCAGATTTCTACAGTAAAATGCCACCAAAATGATACCAGAGGTAGAGTGAGATGTCAGGAACAATATGCAAAAGGAATGAGAAACACACCTATGAAGGAATTGATGTGACCTAAGGTCAAAGGTCAGCATACTGTAACTGGGTTGTGTTATAGGGGTGATTTTAAAATGATTTTTCTCCAGATTTCTACAGTAAAATGCCACCAAAATGATACCAGAGGTAGAGTGAGATTTCAGGAACAATATGCAAAAGGAATGAGGATGACACCTATGAAGGAATTGATGTGACCTAAGGTCAAAGGTCAGCATATTGTAACTGGGTTTTGATATAGGGGTGACTTTCAAATGATTTTTCTCCAGATTTCTACAGTAAAATGCCACCAAAATGATACCAGAGGTAGAGTGAGATGTCAGGAACAATATGCAAAAGGAATGAGGGTGACACCTATGAAGGAATTGATGTGACCTAAGGTCAAAGGTCAGCATACTGTAACTGGGTTTTGTTATAGGGGTGATTTTAAAATGATTTTTCTCCAGATTTCTACAGTAAAATGCCACCAAAATGATACCAGAGGTAGAGTGAGACACCAGGAACAATATGCAAAAGGAATGAGGATGACACCTATGAAGGAATTGATGTGACCTAAGGTCAAAGGTCAGCATATTGTAACTGGGTTTTGATATAGGGGTGACTTTAAAATGATTTTTCTCCAAATTTCTACAGTAAAATGCCACCAAAATGATACCAGAGGTAGAGTGAGATGTCAGGAACAATATGCAAAAGGAATGAGGATGACACCTATGAAGGAATTGATGTGACCTAAGGTCAAAGGTCAGCATATTGTAACTGGGTTGTGTTATAGGGGTGATTTTAAAATGATTTTTCTCCAGATTTCTACAGTAAAATGCCACCAAAATGATACCAGAGGTAGAGTGAGACACCAGGAACAATATGCAAAAGGAATGAGAAACACACCTATGAAGGAATTGATGTGACCTAAGGTCAAAGGTCAGCATACTGTAACTGGGTTTTGTTATAGGGGTGATTTTAAAATGATTTTTCTCCAGATTTCTACAGTACAATGCCACCAAAATGATACCAGAGGTAGAGTGAGACACCAGGAACAATATGCAAAAGGAATGAGGATGACACCTATGAAGGAATTGATGTGACCTAAGGTCAAAGGTCAGCATATTGTAACTGGGTTTTGTTTTTGGGGTTAATTTAAAATGATTTTTCTCCAGATTTCTACAGTAAAATGCCACCAAAATGATACCAGAGGTAGAGTGAGATGTCAGGAACAATATGCAAAAGGAATGAGGATGACACCTATGAAGGAATTGATGTGACCTAAGGTCAAAGGTCAGCATATTGTAACTGGGTTGTGTTATAGGGGTGATTTTTAAAATGATTTTTCTCCAGATTTCTACAGTAAAATGCCACCAAAATGATACCAGAGGTAGAGGAGAAGGAATAGGAGTGAGACCCCAGGAACAATATGCAAAAGGAATGAGGAGGACACCTATGAAGGAATTGATGTGACCTAAGGTCAAAGGTCAGCATATTGTAACTGGGTTGTGTTATAGGGGTGATTTTAAAATGATTTTTCTCCAGATTTCTACAGTAAAATGCTACCAAAATGATACCAGAAGTAGAGTGAGATGTCAGGAACAACATGCAAAATAGATGAGGAACACACCTATGAAGGAATTGATGTGACCTAAGGTCAAAGGTCAGCATACTGTAACTGGGTTTTGATGTAGGGGTGACTTTAAAATGATTTTCCTCCAAATTTCTACAGTAAAATCCCACCAAAATTATACCAGAAGTAGAGTGAGATCCCAGGAACAATATGCAAAAGTAAAGAGGATGACACCTATGAAGGAATTGATGTGACCTAAGGTCAAAGGTCAGCATACTGTAACTGGGTTTTTTTATATGGGGTGACTTTACATTTTTTCTCCAAATTTTTACAGTAATATTCCACCAAAATGATACCAGAGGTAGAGTGAGATGTCAGGAACAGTATGCAAAAGAAATGAGGAACACACTTATGATGGAATTTATGTGACTTAAGGTCAAAGGTCAGCATACTGTAACTGGGTTGTGTTATAGGGGTGATTTTAAAATGATTTTTCTCCAGATTTCTACAGTAAAATGCCACCAAAATTATATCAGGAGTAGAGTGAGACCCAGGAACATGACATTTTCTCCATATGCAAAAGTAATGAGGATGACACCTATGAAGGAATTGATGTGACCTAAGGTCAAAGGTCAGCATACTGTAACTGGGTTTTGTTATAGGGGTGACTTTAATGATTTTTCATGCAAAAGAGATGAGAAACACACCTATGAAGGAATTGATGTGACCTAAGGTCAAAGGTCAGCATATTGTAACTGGGTTTTGATATAGGGGTGACTTTAAAGTTATTTTTCTCCAGATTTCTACAGTAAAATGCCACCAAAATGATACCAGAGGTAGAGTGAGATGTCAGGAACAGTATGTAAAAGGAATGAGGATGACACCTATGAAGGAATTGATGTGAAATAAGGTCAAAGGTCAGCATACTGTAACTGGGTTTTGTTATATTGGTGACTTTAAGGTTATCTTTCTCCAAATTTCTACAGTAAAATGCCGCCAAAATGATACCAGAAGTAGAGTGAGACCCCAGGAACAACATGCAAAAGAAATGAAGAACACACCTATAAAGGAATTGATTTGACGTAAGGTCAAAGGTCAGCATACTGTAAATGGGTTTTTTTTATATGGGTGACTTTAAGGTTATTTTTCTCCAAATTTTTACAGTAAAATGCCACCAAAATAATACCAGAAGTAGTGTGAGATGTCAGGAACAGTATGCAAAAGAAATGAGGAACACACTTATGATGGAATTTATGTGACTTAAGGTCAAAGGTCAGCATACTGTAACTGAGTTTTGTTATAAGGGTCATTTTAAATTTATCTTTCTCCACATTTGTACAGTAAAGTAAAATAAATAAATGAAAAAAATGTTGATGAAAGGTGATATTTCTCCACATGCCTGACTCATTACGGCAGTGAAAATTCATTCCAATGACTTCGCTGCGAAAAGAGTTGATCCAGCATCTTGGAAAACTGATTTTAATAAACCAAATTTTATTCAGTTTTGGCAAAAAACAACATTTCAACATACTTTTATGACATTTCAACGGAAATGTGTGTTTTACTTTCAAAATCTATGTTGAGAATTCAAATAATGTTTTATTTGGCAAACTGAATCTGTTAAAATGTTATATTGAACTTATATTTATTCAGCTTTCTGGCCGTAAAAACAACATTTTAGGATATATCAAACAGCGGCTCAGGAGAAAGAGGAATGCTGTTTGATGCCCCTATCTCGAAAACGGCTCGATCAGGACCAAAAGCACATCGCGGTGCTTTGAGGGCCCCGAACCACTGATAAAAAAATCAGAACTCCACAACTTTTGGAAATATGTTTTGTCCATTTCAGCATTTCAGCTTTTCTGACTCAGAGGGTCTCTCAGGCTTTAAGTCTGACAGGCTCTGAATCTGAAAAGCTGAAAATAGGAGCAATTAAACTGAAAATCCTATTCCTTCTTAGACCCAAAATGATGCATCCCTAAGTTGAATTTGCCTTGAAGTGTCCTGACACCTGTTACAGGGAGCAGGGCTGTTGCAGTCTTTGGATTGGATGGTGTGTTGACTTGTAGCGCTGTTGTCCATCTTGTCTCTTGCTTGCAGTCTTTCTGCTCCAGTTGTTTGGTTTTCATCAGATCTCTGGATGTTTTTGTAGCATCTGGTAGCATGACAAACCTGAAACCCTCTCATCATCTACTGCTACTCCTTCATCTAGCTAAATTATCCTCCAGATACAATAAACATTTTAACTGGAATACTTCAGATTTTGTACATGTCATCCATGATGCACCTGGATGTTCGTGGCCAGGTTTCAGGTATTCTCCAATAAATTCTGTCCATTATCAAATCAACATTATGTTTTCACTTGTAGCAACAGGCTTGTCCTACTCTGACAGGTCTGTTTTCTCTCATGTAGTGTAGGATGATTGTGTGTTTTCCCTTAAATGAAACACAATATGTTCTTGGTTTGAACATTTTATTTATCACAAGCGTCCGGGCAAGAAAACGGGAGATATTCCTGCTTCTCTGGTGCCTCACACAAGTCTTTATGACGGGAATGGAAAAGCGATGAGTTTTCTGACCGTTGACCTTCACCTCGTTACAGTGCCTTCTACCCAACCGAACAGTATGGTTGCTCATTGACTTTCTGATAGTTGTGTGACAATCGGTTCCTAAAAATCTTTGTGTCGACTTATTTTCTTGTTCCTAAAACACAGATTTGAAAAGTTTTTAAAACAAAAATCAAACACCATATCCGAGAAAGAAGACGACACCACCAGTCATGGATGTTAACAGGTTCACCAAGTGCAGAGAGACAGTGTCCACTTCAAACGTCTTAACATCCTGGGGAAAAACTCAACCTCCTCTCTTCAGTTTGACTCATTTATTTAAAATGCAACAACATTTTAAACTGTACGTTGTTCTTGAATGTCACTCGGATACACCATGATGTAGGCTTTGTGATTATTTTTCCTGCAGGATGATGAACTTTTCTTGGATGAATTCCCTCTTTTCTCTTTCTATCAATACCAATTTGGATCAATTTGTTGCCAGTTCATTGCACATTAAAAATTAAAACCAGAGTAATTCAACAAACAAAACAAAAACAAAAACAAAGAAAAACATTGCACATTAAAAACCTAGAAAGATTCTGGAGCAGTACTTGTTTTTTTTTTGGCATCTGTGCTGTTGTGGTGACGTCATGCAGATAAGATTGTAATCTAGTGGCAGCGGGTGGAGATAAAAAGAGGAAACGGCTGCATAGAAAATGTAAAATCTATAGATACAGTTATTTCTGTTATTCAAAATGATAGAGCTTCTGTAGTTTCTGTAGCTATCAGAGTGAGGAAGGATGTTTGACTACCATGACGACTGCAGTCTGGACTAACAGACACATCTTTCTAAAAAAAAAAAAACTAAATTCAATTCAATTGTGCACCGACTACCGGACCGACCCCGGCTGTTTCCATTAGTGCTGCTGTGTTTTGAGTGCTTGCAACTGCCTCCTGGACAGTGTTTGTGTTTTTATTTTTTGTTTTTTTTTGGTGAGTGGTTTTTACTTTGTGTATTTTCTCAGGGAGCCTCTGAGCACTTTAAGTTTTTTTTTTTAATGTCAGCAGAGTCAGAAAGAAGTGGAAAAATCTCCAAGTGGGCCAATTTCAATAACTTGTCGTGTCCAAAATCCAAAGTTGAGATCATACAAAAACAATTCTTCATGATTTCAACTCAACAACCTGGTGGTTATTTGGCTAAAAGAGCGTTTGTCTCGTATTCATTCATTAAAAACACACATCACAGTGGAGGAGGCTGGTAAATGGAGACAAGACAGTCTGCAGATATTCTGATAATTGGATAATTCATTGTTTTTAAAGCAAAAATGAAAATGTGTTTGTTTCACACTTGACAGGAAACCGAATGTCGTCTCCTCCAGGTTTTTGGACTGTGACGCCTGAAGCTGTGACTGTGGCCTGTGGGAATTAAGAGGTATTTATCACTATAATCTGTCATTTGGTAAACAGAAACACTGCAGATTAATCAATGATGAGATTACTGTTAATTTAGCATGTGATTACACGAAGCCTCTCGTTGATGATACTGACAGGTGTCTCAGCCAATGAAGCTCACCCATGTTAACTGCAGATTTTTAATCCCACATCGGTTTGCTCCATATTATGTGTTTTTGTCCACAGTGTCTGATCCAGTTGGCAGTGTGTGTGTGTGTGTGTGTGAATCCTAACCTCCAGGCCTCAGGACGGTTGGTCAGAGTCTACAGGCTGTGGTGTGATGTGATGTTTCTACACTAGTGTTTTAGTCTTTCAGGCACTTGTTCACTCGGGCTACTCTGATCACTGAAGACGCTAAGTGGACTCGCACCTTTTTTTATTTATTTATTTATTTTTATTTTGTAAATGACTTAACGAGCAAAGTGACTGACCAGTCGTTACGATGACTAAACAAAGTGACTGATTTATTAGGCTATTATTATTAACTAGGAAGTTGATGATCGCCGTCCTTCACACGGGTCACTGTAGCTGACTAGCTGCTTGGTCTACAGGCTTATTATCAAAACACCGACTGCAAAGCTGACTGATGGATCCACTGAACACTGAAGAGTGTGTTTGAACAGGAAGTTGATCACGTCTGTGGTGGAGACGTGGACATTGGTTTGATGTCGTTATCTAACTAACTAACTAACTGACTGACTGATGAGCGAAGGGCTGAGCTCAGACTACAGGAGGTTCAGATATCTTGATGTTTGGACAGCAGAGGGAGGGGAAGACGCAAATGGTGGACAATAAAGTTTTATTGTATTGTATAATAGCTTCATGTAGAGCTCCCTCTGGTGTGATAAGTGAAAATTGGGATTTTGGAGACTCTTGTAATCTGAGCTGCAGCCTCTCAGGGGGAGTATCTGGTAAAATCAGTGTGCATTCAAACCAATCAATCACCAAACAACCAATCAGCCGCCAAGCTCTGACTCTATAGAAATGTGTTAGATCATATAGAAGGAATCGCCTTGTTGTTTACAACTACTTCCGGGTAGAAAACCAGCATGAGTGCAATAGTGACAGACGAGAGTTTCGCTATATCTCATTTTTCACGTACTAATCTGATGTTTGTATAGTCTATAAAACCAATGATTGGCCTAACGTAAACGTAAATTGGCGGGGCTAACAGTTAGCTACCTGTTTAACTTAAATAACTTGGTGACTCAATAAAGGGTCCATGAAATGTTTTTTTCCCAGCGGATATCTTAGTTATAACATGACTGAGCTAACCAGGGTAGTTTCATGTCGTGTCCGACAATGTGAGGGTTTTAGCAGCTGACTTCCTGATGTTAGCTTAGCTACCACCGTTAGCTTTTCTACGGCCGTTAGCTTAGCTGCTGTTAGCTGAGCTGCTGTTAGCTGTCCCTGTCAGCTGCAGCCACTGATGCTTTCTAGACACCGTGATTCCCCCAAAACTGAATAAATACCACACATAGCAACACAAAATACACACAGAAATATGAATGTTGTACGTATATAGAAATATGAATAATGAATGTTTCTTCAATCATTTCCAGATTTGTCTAAACGGTGATAGGGCGTGAAAACCATGATATATAGCCTAGCTAACTCTTGTCCGTTACTATTGTTCTCATTCAAATTAAATGCTGGTTTTCTACCCGGACGTAGTTGTAAACAACAAGGCGATTCGTTTTATAGAACCATCTGTTATGTAGTTTGGTCAACACTTCACCTTCAATATTTGTTTTTTTGTGTTTTTTTTCTGAGAATCACAGACCCACGTCCAGTCAAACTCATTCTCTTCTGACACTTCTTAAAAACTTAAAATAATTATAATAACAATATCTTTCCAGTATTAAATAATCTTATATAAAAACACACACAAAAAAAGTTTGAAATAAATGGCAACGCTCCCTCTAAGCCCCGCCCACAATCCCCACACAACCCCCGCCCCCCCCTCCCTCAGACCCTCAGCGTTTCTGTACACATCATCTCTCGTCGTTGTTTGCGTCCTTTCTGTTAAATCCCTCCATCGGTATCGTTTCCTTCCGTTTCCACGGCGCCATGCACTCAGTACCAGTTAGTTCGCAGCAAATCGTCTTTGTTGCTGTTGTCGTCGTTCAAGTCTCGTCTTTTGTATATTTCAATGCAAAGCTGCACAGACATCGTGAAAAAAGCTTGATAGGTGACTTTTCTGGCTTGCTTGTATACAGATATATATACATGTACATATACATATATATGTATTTTTGCTCATGTCATTGGATTAAACATGTATTGGTAATGATAGTAATAATGAGGATAATAGGAACAATCATAATCTGAGATTAAGAGTAGGAAACACGGTTTGCTACTTGCTCGGAGATCCACGGGTGGATGGTTCAGGATGAGGAGAGACGGACAAGTCAAGACAGACATCGATTATTTCTTCTCTGTGGCGAGAACGATGAGACCTAAACAGTCAGTTCAGTTCGTTATAGGCTCCGCCCACCCCAGCGTTCCTTCGCTCCCTACCAATCACTGGTCAGTTTGGTGCTTTGGTCCCTTTTAGGAGGAGCGGGAGGCGGGCCTCGCCGCAGCGTTGCATAGCCTGAGATGTTGGCGTGTTTGGTGGAGTGGGAGTGCGTGTGGTGGCGAGACAGAGTTTGGGAGTGTCCGCGGACGCCCTGCTGATGCTGCTGCTGCTGCATGAGCTCCGGAGGGGGGGGCGGGAGGAGCGCCATGTCGTCCATGGTGCCCACGGGGTCCATCTTGGAGGAGATGAGGTGGGAGGAGGTGAGCGAGCCGTGGCGGGTCACCGACTTCCTCTTGAGGGTGCGGTTGAGGTCTTCCAGGAAGTGAGGCTTGAGCGCCAGCGAGACCGGCCCCGCCGCCGACTTCGGGGAGGTGGGGGGCACGGGGGAGGAGGAGGAGGAGGAGGAGGAGGGGGGGGCGGGGGAGTAGGAGGAGGAGGAGGAAGAGGGGGGGGCGGGGGAGTAGGAGGACAGGGAGGGCGGCGGCGTCTGAGACATGGGCGGCGGCGACAGCGGCATCGTCATCGTCATCGTCGTCATGCCGTCGTACTGGTTGGTGTTGCTGCTCCGCCGGTTCAGCAGCGTCGGAGGAGGGACCGCCACGCCCTTTTTCAGCGAGCCTTGTTTCCACGACGACGAGGACAAAGACGTCGCCTGCTGCTGCTGCTGCTGCATCTGGGGCTGCGGGTTCACCACGGCGACCTTCGGCGGGTGGTGGAACTCCGACGGGTGAGGAGGGGGCGGGAAAAGCTCAAAGTCACTGGGGGGCGGCGGGAAGTAGTCGGGGGAGGAGTCGAGGTGCGGCGGCTGGGCGGGCGGCGGCGGCGGCGGAGGCGAGGGGAAGTCGGCGGGCTGGTGGTGCTGGCCCGTCTGCAGCCCCTGCAGCGCCAGCGGCAGGTTCGCCAGGTTCAGCTTCCCCGGCTTCGGCAGCGGAGCGGGAAGCGCCGCCGAGTCTTTGGACGGGGAGCCGGTCGCCGACGAGGAGCTGGACGACGTTCCCGTCTGAGGAGCTTGTTGGCCGAACTTGTTGACCAGGCTCTCCACCTTCTTCGGCGGCCGCTCCTCCTGCGCCTCGCGCATGGAGGAGGCCCTCTGCGGGGTCGGCGGCGGCCCTCGCTTGGAGGACGACGACCCCGTGGAGGAGGTGGATGGCGACTTCTTGATCGGCGAGCCCGTCTTGGAGGAGGAGGAGGTGGAGGAAGCGGGAGGAGGAGGAGGAGGGAAGTCTCCCAGCGAGCCGTCGGGAGGAGGAGGCGGGAACTCCGGAGACTGCGGCGCCACGACGCCTCCTCCCGGCTGCCACTTGGGTTTGGCTTTAACCGCCGGAGGAGACTGAGGAGCGGAGAACTTGGATCCCTCCATGGAGCTGGAGGCGGGCAGGGAGGAAGGAGCGGCGCCGGCGTTTCCCGGGAACTGATTGACGATCTGTTTGACCAAGGAGGAGGTAGCGGCGGCGATGGAGACGGCGGAGGAGGAGGAGGAAGGAGACAGGGCGAGGTTTTTGGAGGAGAGGCTGTGCTGCTTTGGCAGAGTGGGAGGCGGCTGATTGGGCGAATGACCCGTGGAGAAGCTCTGCTGCTTTCTCACCGGGCCGTGGCCGCCGCCGCCGCCGCCGCCGTGGAGCGGCGTGGGCGACACCGGTGAGAGGGCGATCGGAAGCGAGGAAGGACCCGAAGGTTTGCGGGCGGTTTGAGGAGGGAAACCGCCGGTGAAGGTTTTGGGAGGAGCAGGAGGAGGTGGAGCGTTGGGGGACAGAGGGCGGAGAGTTTGCAGCGAGGCGGGAGGAGAGAGCTCGCCGGGCGGCGGCGGCGGCGGAGGGGAGTCGTCGTCGTCGACTCCCGGGCTGAAGTCGTAAACCATGTTGGGAAACTTCTGCGCCAAGAACTGCTGCAGGCCGGCGTTGGAGAGCTGCGGGCAGGAGCTGAGGTCCAGCGGCAGCGGCGGCGGCGGCAGCCCGTTGGCCTCCAGGCTCTCGGGCGGCGGCGGCGGGAGGTACGACGGCTCCTGGAGCTCCTCCTCCAGCGGCGGCGGCGGCGGCAGAGCGGTCGGGCTGGATCCGCCGTACTTCAACGCAGCCATGGCGGAACCGGGAGCCGGCGCCGTCGGGGGAGGAGGCGGGGGAGGAGACGGCGGCAGCGGCGGGGAGGTGCTGTAGGCGGCCGGCAGCGTGTTGTAGTTGGGTTTGGCGGCCTGGATGGGGATGGATGGCGGCACGAGGCCCGGCAGCGGCGTCCTGGACTGGTTCTGCAGCCGGGCCAGCGTGCTGTACTTGACGTAGGAGGAGGAGGAGGAGGTAGGAGCCGGCTGGTGGGCCACGCTGGCGACGGGGGGAGGAGGCGGCGGCGGGGGAGGCGACGGCGGCGACGGGGAGGAGGAGGAGTCGTCGGACTGGACCAGGCCGTCGGTGTAGCTGGACCGGGAGGGCGGGGTCTGAGGCCCGGAGAGGGGGAGGGGCTGCGGAGAGAGGGAGGGGATCTGGAGAGGGATCGGTCTACTGATAGGGTCGATCCTCATCATCTGGAGGAGGAAGAGGAGGAGGAGGAGGAGGAGGAGGAGGAGGAGGAGGAGGAGGAGGAAGAGGAGGAGGAAGAGGAGGAGGAGGAGGAGGAGGAGAGAAGATGGAGAGAGAAAAAATTACGTCATAAACAACTCTGGATTTGGAGTTTGAAGAGATTTCCGCTTGTTAAGTGCTGTGTCTGTCACTGTTTTAAAGGGATAGTTCAACATTTTGACAAATTGGCCATAACCCCTATAGTCATAGCAGTAGGTTCGTTACCTTTAATTTTTGGTGCAAGCTATTTTTAGAACGGCAGAGCAGAGCCGTGAGCTGCTCAGAGCTACGCTACAGAGGCTCATTATGGGATTTCTTGGTTTCTTCTCATCAAACTCATCAAATACACAATCCAACAACTCCACAACGCTCTGGTGGACAAGTTGTGACCTGCACATTCACCACACTATGAGATAATAACACAACGTTACCACACAGAGTTGTTTCAGAGGGAAATACAGAGACTGTTGATGAAAAACTGTCCCTGAAGGCAACGTGCATCAGAGGTTTTGCATGAATTTCCCTCTAAAACAACTCTGTCTGGTAACGTTGTGTTATTATCTCATAGCGTGGTGAATGTGCAGGTCCTGAGAGATTCACCGGTTCCACATTGTGTATTATTATAATTATGGACCTGTTAGGACCAGGACGTCAGGCTTAACAAGCGGATCGAGCCCCTTCATCCCCGAACAGGACGATAGAAGTAAAAACACACCAGTGCAGTTTGATAACACACAACCAACCAAACAACATCACAATGAAAAAGAGTCAAGAGTCAGAAACAGGAAACTTTTGAACACACAAACATATTTCAACCTGTTATGATCTGGTTCAGAACTAAACGTCACACCATCGTGCCTCTCTGGTCTGAAACGTGCTGAACTGGGTTATTTGTTGGTTAGGACGTTGGTTCATTCCATCACAACACCAGGTTAAGTTAGTTTGATCTAAACTCACCTCAAACCTCAAGTTCAAACCTGACAAACACACGTTATTAACAGAAAACTGATGATTCTTGTTTATCCTGATTAAATAAACACTACAAGTTGTAAACCGCAACAGATATATTGTCCAATTAGTATTTAGAGCTTTTGTATTTATACTTTTATTAGCAAAGATGAAAATTCTCTAACTTCTGTCCAATATGAGACATGAACTTCAGTTAATTGTTTTTTTGTTAAATTGAATTTGTGGTGCAGACGAGGTTAAACGAGGTCACTTCAAACTGTGAACATGCCTGTTACATCACTTCCTGTCTAACCTCCGCTCCCTCCTCCTGCACACAGAGGAACTGGCATACGACCCTTCACCTTTGACCGCTGGCAGGGAAGCAGAGGGGAAACATGGGAAACGTAGTCCAGCAGGAAAACCAGGACAGGACAGGATAGGATGGAGAGTGTGTGTGTGTGTGTGTGTGTGTGTGTGTGTGTGTGTGTGTGTGTGTGTGTGTGTTCACACCTCTCCTTGCGTCCCTCTCCTCCAGGCGTCAGAGAAGATGGAGCTGACGACGCTCTGGGAGCGGGTGTGGCCTGCTGACGTCATCTCTGAGACGCCGCTGTCTGATTGGCTGGAGTGGTTGGACTGGGACTCTGAGGAGTCGACACAGGGTTAAACTTTTACTACTGATCATTATTATTATTATTATTATCAATATTGATCAATAAGCGACAGTACGATGACTAGGGTTCATTTTGAATTTACTGAACTACAACTGATTATTAGGGCTACGGGGCAATCGCACCGAGCACTGGCCCCTGGCCTTTCTTTCTACCCCCTTTCTCTGTCTTTGTACTTCTTTCTTTCTACTCTTCTCTATCTTTATCTATCTATCTCTTTCTATCTGTCCATCTCTATTTACCTCTTTCTATCTGTCCATCCCCATCTCTCTATCTCTTTTTTCCTTTCTACCGCCTTTCTGTCTTTTTACTTCTTTCTTTCTTCCTTCTCCTCTCTATCTCTTATCTATCTTCCTCTTTCTATCATCTCCCTCTGTCTCTTTTTTCTCTTTTTCTTTCTTTCACCCACTTTATCCGTCATTTTACTTCTTTCTTTCTTTCTTTGGACTTCTCATCCAACTTTAATTAATTACACTTCCTTATTGCCCATAAAACCATCATTAATAATAACATTACTTCACGCCTAAAAAAAATCTTTTTTCTTTCTTTCTCTCTCTTTCTTTCTTTCTACCCCCTTTCTGTCTTTTTACCTCCTTTCTTTCTTTCTTCCCCTCTATCTCTATCTATCTACCTCTTTCTATCTACCATCTCCCTCTCTATTTCTTCTCTTTTTCTTTCTTTCTTCTACCCCGTTTCTCCGTTGTTTTCTTTCTTTCTTTCTTTCTTTTATAAAGAAGCAATTTATTTCTTTCTACCCCTTTCTCTGTCTTTTTAATCTAAATTTTTCTCTTTTTCTTTCATCCTTCTACACTCTTTCTCTGTTGTTTTCTTTCTGTCTTTCTTTCTTTCCCTCTCTGTCTTGTTCTTTCTTTCTTTCGCCCATAGACAGACATTTATCTCTCAGCCTTCAGGTTCACGTTACCTGGGAGACTGGAGGAGCTGGATCCTGACTTGATGGAGGACGAGGAGAGGGAGGACCAGTCGTACGCCGCCTCCGTCCTCCTCATCGCCTCCTGGAAGTTGATGTACAGCTGCTTCCCGTACTGATGGATGAGAGAGATAGAACATGAATAAACAAGCTTTTGAACCTGCTCTACTGCTTCTTTATTCATTGAAAACAGATGTGCTGTAACATCTGCTCCAGCACCGTCACACTGTAGCTCATGCTGGTTTCTATTAACGACAGGATGAGTGGTTACCTTGGCGATGCGAATACTGTTGATCCATTGTTGGAGGGTTCTGACATCATCACAGCACAGGTACTTGATGTACTGCGACTTCTTCTGGATCTGAGGGTGCTGCACGCACACAAACACACACAGACACACAATTAAACAAGGTTTTCTAGTACAAATACAACAACAACAGCTGATTTATCATCTTAAATACAAAACTCTGCAGAATCAACGCTTTAAACGTCTCTTTCTGTTCTAGGGAGGATCTATAGTGATGTGTGACAGATGTGTAATGACTCCATGGCACCACTGGGAGGCGCTGTGAGACAACAGTGCAGTCTACCTTGAGCACCATGCAGTAGTCTGTGGGAGCCTTGTATTTGCTCTTGTAGTCCTGACCGTGGTAAACGTTGACGTGGTCCAGCTGGAGGAAACACACCAGGTCTCTGGAGGCCTACACACACACACACACACACACAGGTTGAATTGCAAGCATCTCTTTTCCAATATAACACAAAATAAAACCCTTCCTGTCGTCCTGACACACACAGACACACACACACACCTTGGCCTTCCCCTTGGGGACGTAGTAGATTCCTGAGGCTCTCAACAGGAAGTAGCGTTTCTTCCACGACTTCTTCCCGTCCTCTTTGAGCCACAACACTCCCTCCATCTCTGGGACGGACACCGAGCTGCCGCCGAAACACTCCTAACACACACACAGAGATAGACACACACTTGTTACTGCTTGTCCAGTTTATTTTCTGTTTAGGTGATAGTTGTTTTAGAGGTAAATTCATGCAAAACCTCTGATGCACGTTGCCTTCATGGACAGTTTTTCATCAACAGTCTCTGCATTTCCCTCTAAACCAACTCTGTGTGGTAACGTTGTGTTATTATCTCATAGCGTGGTGAATGTGCAGGTCACAACTTGTCCACCAGAGCGTTGTGGAGTTGTTGGATTGTGTATTTGATGAGTTTGATGAGGGAAACCAAGAAATCCCATGAGCTCTGAGCAGCTCACGGCTCTGCTCCACCGTTCTAAAAACAGCTTGCACCGACAATGAACCTACTGCTATGACTGTAGGGATTATGGCAATGGGACAATTTAAGAGTAGAGATAGTGTTTAAACACAGAGGTTGTGCAGTGGGTCTCTCAGCCCTGAGCTGTGTCTGCAGGCATGAGTGCAGCCTGCCAGGTAAAACCCAGGGAAGCATAGAAAAGGCTTTTTATCGACCGGGGCAGAAAAGTGAAACCTGAGTGTGAAGACAGTGAGGATGAGCTCGAGGAAGCAGCTGTGTGCAGGAGCAGGAATCAGACTGACCTCTAACAGAGCCTCTTTGTTTCTTTCTGCCATCTCACACGTCTCCTTCCGCCCCAACAGATAGTTCTGCAGCAGACAGGAAGCAGCAGAGGTGAGACAGGTTAGAAAACACGAAAACACACCTGTTGAAGCTTCTTCCTGTGTGTCTGTGTGTGTATTTGTGTGTGTGTGTCACCTGGGGGTTCTTGAACAGGGCGTACTTCTCGATGCGCTCTGTGAACATCAGGCGGTTCTGACTGTCTCTGGTCCAGTTCAGCAGGTTTTCCACCAGGTTCTCGTGATCCTCGAAGATCCGCTCTGCACAGAGGGAAACACACACCGGAGCAGATCCACAGTCAGTTCAGTCTCTGGATATAAACACCACTCTTCTTATTTTATGTTTTAAA
Organism: Decapterus maruadsi; assembly: GCA_030347415.2. NCBI lineage: Eukaryota > Metazoa > Chordata > Actinopteri > Carangiformes > Carangidae > Decapterus > Decapterus maruadsi. The sequence continues at coordinate 26,006,213 of CM064902.1, forward strand.
TCTGGACCAGTCTTGTATCTTGTTTCAGTCTGGTTTACTAACTGAAGAACATCTCTGCCTCTAGAGTTTGTATTTCAATAATACAAAGAACCAAATACAACAACTATAGCTCAGCCTGTGACTGGAGAAGAACAGAAAAATATCCAAACGCTAGTTAGCAACCGGCGACAGAAGCTAAATAGGATTCGTCTGTGTGGACAGTTGTGAAAGCCAGTCTGGATGGGAGATATGATCCAAGTGAGAAGAGGTGTTCACACGTTCACCAGCCAATCAGGACTGGTGTAATGAGATTAATGCTGCATTCACATGGAATCAGGCAGACGGCAAACCGGATGTCACTTGACATAAACTTGTTAAACCTGTTGAGATGGCAACAGTAAAGGGCAATGCCGTCCAAAGTTGAAATATCTTAACTTCTTACTGTGCACCGCCACAGAATGCACGACAGGATGTGACGTTTTGGAGGGAATTTTAAGTTCCTGTTTGCAATGCATTATCAAGAGAAATCTGAATTATATAATAATTATGGCATTAAATAACACACAAGAATTTGTTGTAAACTAGGCTACGTCGACGGCATGGCAACATATTGTCATGTGCATGGTTTTGTCTGTCTGCTGTCTGCCTGATTCAAAGTGAATGCAGCATGATGCTTCCGACGGCTGCAAGGAGGCGTGCATCCCATAGTGAGACATTGAGACACAATATTAGGAAAGACAACCTCATTTTAAAGGTTTTTTTTTTTTAATAACAAATGAAATCCAGTCTCTTGGGCCACATATTTTAACGTTATGTTCATTGAGTTGGTAAAGTGCAGTTTTCCCGGCCTCATGTCTGTCCTTGAACGCAGCAGCAGCAGCAGCAGCAGCAGCAGCAGCAGCAGCAGCAGCAGCAGCAGCAGCAGCAGCAGCAGCTGTGATGTCTCCACCCACAGAAACAAACCGCAGTGAAACCATCCACATTGTCTCACTGCAGAGGAATCTGAGCTGTGTTCATATTCCTCTCTGTTGTTTTCCTGCAGTTTGGTCAAGTTTTTATTTTTATTTTCTAAACACACTCTGGTTTGTTTGTGGATGTAAAATTCAGAAAAAGCAGCCGAGTGTTGCTCCAGGAGCTGGAAACCTCTCTGCTCTGTAGCAACATGCATCAACATGGCTCGTGGCGATCTGCTGCCCTCCTTCCTTTTCTTTCTATCATTCTCTTTTTTTTCGCGGCCCGGCTGATGCTCACATGTTTCCTCTGAGGACTGAAGTGGACAAAACCCACGTCAGCTGTGACCCACATTCAGTCGGAGTGTTTATCACAGATTCAGTCACAACCTGAGACCCGGTTACACCCACTTTCCCTAAAACATGTTCCAGGAGTTCATGAATATTTGCTCTCGGTGTCCGAATCTCCGTTCTGGTTTAATCCAGCTGCAACTGAAGCTGTTTCTCATTCACTTTTTGTTTGTTTGTTTCTGCACAAAGTCTGAAATACTGAACCAAACATGGATCATTAACACGATCTGTTAACTGCAGTCGCCTCCGCATTATTTAATCCTGATTTAAACACCACAATTTGCAAATGCGTAGTCGCACAGGGCGAATACGCATTTGCAAAACCATCTCACATGTTTACAAGCAAAGGCTGGATGACTCGGTTCAAAGTTTTCGGGACATTTTTAAATTTCTCTCATTTTCTATGACTGTAAAAACTGGTCGATCATTTTTCCATGTTTTCCAAGATGCATGCAATTATTCCAGGTTTTGTTTTCCTTCTTTTAAGCAGCTCATCCAGTGCAGTGTGTGTCGTTTCTCTGGCAGTTTTACTAACTAATGGTCCTGTTCATAAAAATAGTAAATATCATTCATTTTGTGAATTGTTATAATAAAAAGGAAGTGAAGTATTTCCAGGTTCTCCAACATGACGATCTGTCGCGTTTCCTTCCTCCAGCCTCACACGACGTAAACTCAACTGTTTTTGTTTCTTGGCAGATAACGAGGCACCTGAAGGCATCACCGCACTGAATTGTGGGAAATTATCCAGGCCATTTATCTACCTACTGTATGTTTTCTTAAATTTTTCCACAAAACACTTAAAATTGATAATAAATAATAATGAAAATTGTTAGTTGTTTGATAACTGGAGGAGCATGAAGCACCAGGATAATAATAATACTGTGATAATTCTTCTTCTGGTGGTAATAATAATAATAATAATAATAATAATAATAATAATAATAATCATCATCATCATCATCATCCTGCTGCAGCACTGGTTTGTTTCCAGCAGAATGAGCACAGTGAGGTCAGAGGTCAGACTCTGACAGGAAGTCAGTGTGTCTGCAGGCGGTCAGCAGGAGCTGGTGCTGCTGGTGTGTGTGTGTTGAGGGGGGGGGCAGCATTAACCCCCCCAGAGCGACAGACAGACACCAGTGTTTCCCTCCAGTAACTGGTTTAACCCCTGGGCTGCTGGTTGCCCCCCCCGCCCCCGGCCTGGTGCAGGTGTCCAGGTTCAGAGGCCGAGGTCTGAGGAGCAGCAGCTTCTCTCTCTCTCTCTCCGCCGAGGCAGATGTAGGTCACATCACACACTCCGCTGCACACACGCCAACACTGTGTGTGTGTGTGAGTGTCACACAGTGTTAAGTGGAGCTGAAGCTCGTAGTACAGTGTGTGCTGGAAACACACACACACATACACACACTCCGCCTCAGGGGAGTGTGTGTGTGTGTGTGTGTGTGTGTGTGTCTGACAGTCACTGCTGAACACAGTGTTACAGGACACAAGGACTCGGTGGAAGCTCCGCCCCCTCACACACTGACACACACACCTGGATGAGCTGTGTGTGTGTGTGTGTGTGTGTGTGTGTGTGTGTGTGTGTGTGTGTGTGTGTGTGTGTGTATATGTGTGTGTGTGTACTCACCCATCTGCAGCTCATTGATGGTCTCCACTAGCGACCAGTCTGGACTGTAGCCGCAGTGAGACTTCTCCAGGAGGCTGTCCAGCACCTGCAGTACACATATACACAGAGGTTACTACTACTACTACTACTACTACTACTACTACATGTACTACTACTACTACTACTACTACTACTGCTGTCCAGCACCTGCAGTACACATATACACACACACGTTAGTACTACTACTAATACTATGATAGTAGTAGTTTGACTGTTATGACACTAGTACTACTACTAGTTCCACTATGAGTACTACAATAACTGCTGTTAGTGATGCTACTTCTGTTACTGACAGAAGAGTTCATGATATTACTGATGATACTTAGTAGTAATAGTAGTAGTAGTAATAAGAGTATAACTGCTGCTAACTCTAACAGCTGGTGAGTATTACTACCGTTACTGATGACAATAGTATTACTAGTACTACTACTGTCAAACTCCCTCTGTAGTACCCGTTGTACTAGTACTCGTACCTGTCTGACCGTCTGTCTCTCGTCCACCATCATGGTCTTGGAGCTCTCGTCCGACAGATGGACGCGGATCACCAGCTGCAGACGCACAGAGACGAAGAGGAGGAGGAAGAAGACGATTTATTTACCGTCACCATGGCAACGCTCAAGTTTCATGCTGTTTTCTGTTTAAAGGAGCTAAAGCTGCTGAAGAATAAAAACTTCCACTCTGCTATGGAAAGACATTTGAACATATAAAAGGCAGATATCTGTAATTCAGGTTTACCTCGTCAAAAAGAATATTTCAGATCCACGACTATATTCCGCCTATTTTCATGTGTGTGAGGTTTGTCATCACAGATATCTACAGTTCAGTTACAGATATCCACCATGTGAATTACAGATATCTGCAACTGAATTACAACTAGTAGTAACTCCAGTTACAGATATCTACAGTTTTATTCTGACTCGTCATTATTCCAGTTACAATATATCTTTAATTCTCCTCAGTTAAAGACATCTACACGTCCCTTTTCAGATATCTGACTCGTCAAAATGACATTGTGGATATGAAGTTACTACTAGTCGTAATTCAGTTACAGATATCCATAATTCACATAGCAGATATCTGCAACTGAACTGTAGATATCTGTAATGACAAACCCCACACACATGAATGGTAAAAGTGATGTCATCTGTCCTACAGGAAGAATGTAGTTGTGGATCTGAAATGTTCTTTTTGACTAGTAGACAAAACAGAATTACAGATATCCTGAATGAAAAATCCAACTACTCAAAATGTAATGATGACGAGTCAGAAAGACGTTGTTAATTCTGAATAATAATAAACTTAGATTTTAAATGTTCAATCCGTTTGCCAGACTCTTCACAGAGAAATGAGGACGTTAAACAGCAGCAGCAAAACGACCTGGTGATGCAGTTTAACATCATGCACACACACACACACACGCACACACGCATGCACATGAAGCCCAGTTATATAACATCACTGTATCACTGCAGCGTGGCAACTTCACATGAAGCTAAATATAGTCTTTAAAAAAGGACTTGACTGCTTCAAATGAAAGGTTTATTTATGAGACTTATTGATCAGTGATTATTATTGTTTTCTCTTCGTCGCTGATTATAAAACAATTTGGATTCAACGACAGGGAGAAGATTTAAAGGTACAAGACCAACACACATCACATCACATTTCCACTTTTAGATTGTTCTTATCAACCAAAAATAAAAAAACAACAATGAGCAGAGCAGTCACTATATCCACCATATGAACCCAATACGTGGGGTTTTACACAGAGTATCACACAGAAAATACTTTATTAATCCCTAGGAGGGAAATTCAGATCGCCCAGCAGCTTACATAACAGTGATATGATATAAATGATATAAAATGATATATAGTATTATGTATGTATGTACGACGGAGTACTGAGGGAAAAAAAAGACAAACTTTTAGAATAAAGTCATAAATTTACGAGAATAAAGTCATAAACCTTTTTACAGTCTATGCATAAACCCAACTGAGCCTCTGTTGTTACATTTTTATTTTACTTTTATGTTGTTATCTGTCTTTTATTTTAATAAAGTTATATTGCAGAGTGCAGGAAGATATTTTATACTGTATATATTTTCTTTTTAAACTTTGTGCAGGATCAACATACAGATGATGGACACACACTCAGGTATCTGGACGTGTGTGTGTGTGTGTGTGTGTAGTAAATCCAGATTGCCAATCCAGTCTCTCTCTCTCGGTGGGATTGGGATTTAACTCACGATGGTCATTATGTTGAGTGCTCTGTGTGTGTGTGTGTGTGTGTGTGTGTGTGTGTGTGTATGTATACTTCTGTGTGTGCATGTGTTGACCCCAGCTGTTATTGACCAACGTGGAGTAACACTGACCTGACCCAGAAAACTGAGTCCGCTGGACACGTGCCAGATTCACAACTCACATGCACATAGACACACACACAAATACACAATTTATATATCTTAAAGGGATATGCCAACTTTTTTTTTTACGTGCCTTGCCTCCAGCAGATAGTCACCATCCTTTCGACTGTCCGTGCAGTAACAAGGGAGATAGAGCCGTATCCGTAATTAGCTTAGCTCAAACACTGGAAGTGTATGGGTAGTGTTAGCCTGCCTCCACCTAAAGTCATCAGAGAAACTCTTCAGCAACTCTAAACGGAAACCGGCGGCCGAGCTTCGTCTCAGAGCTGACAAAACTCTCCGGTAAGGCATCTTTAGCGGTCAAATGCCGCTAACGGGACGAGATCGGTCAAAACGGAGGGTTCAAGCAAAGACGGTTTATTTTGGTTCAAGCTAGCTACATCGAGGGTAGGTTAGCTTCCTGTTTCAAAGTAAAAGCACTTCTGTATGTAAAGGGCAACGGTGTTTTATTTTGTGAAAGTAACTGGAAGTGCGTTGGTCACAACGGCTAGCTTGAGTAGCGCTGAATTCGTCCAAACAAAATTGTAAACAGCTGGTATTTAGACAAATTAACGACACACTGCTGATCTAAACGGCTACTTTCTCACCTAAACATGTTTGAAATGTTGATAAAGTGATATATTTACAGAGTTTAGAGCTAAAATGAAATCAGCTTCTGACTGATTTCAGCTCAGGTAGGAGGCAGGCTAACACTACCCATACACTTCCAGTGTTTGAGCTAAGCTAAGGCTAACACTACCCATACACTTCCAGTGTTTGAGCTAAGCTAATTATGGCGATACGGCTCTATCTCCCTTGTTATTGCACGCACAGTCGAAAGGATGGTGTCTATCTGCTGGTCATGGACTCAGGAGTGAGACACAAAAAAGTGTTGGCATATCCCTTTAACTGTAGTGTGTGTTTGTGTGACGCTGACTCACCTTCTTCACCTGCGCCTCCTTAATCTTCTCGAGCGCGACACGGATATTCTCCGCCTTCAGCTTGGCAGCCTGCTCCTCCTGCACACACACACGATGATGATGATGATGACAACAAGATATTACACACAGCTCAGTCAGTACAAACCTGCAGCACTGGCACACACATTAACACACACACACATTAAGGACACACTGGTCCTCTCACCTGGCTCCTCCAGCAGGAGTTCATCTTTAGTCGTTTTCACTTAAACAGTCGACGCTTCTGTGTCTGAACTTTGCATCTAATAAACTATAAAGTCTTCATTCATAAAAATAATAATCCCAGTTTTATGAATGAGCAGAGTTTTGTTCTATTTGATTAGTCTTCCTCTTCTTCTTCTTCTTCTTCTTCACTCCGGGGTCTGAGGTTTAGTCCAGACGAGTCGAGGATCCCACAGCATGAGCAGCCGTCAGACATGAGTGTGGCTGGCAGCAGCGCTGAAGCTGCCTCTCCTCCTCCTCCTCCTCATCTTCATCAGCACCATCATCATCATCATCGTCGTCGTTGTAGTTGTGGTCGTCGGCGGGCTCTTATCTCATGTTCCTGTGGCTGCAGGAGAGGAGAGCGGCGCTGGATGGATTAACGCTCGCAGGAGGCTACATGTCTGTTTGTAGACGGCTCCTCTCTCCCTCTGGAGGAGGAGGAGGAGGAAGATGGTTAATCCAAACTGTTCCCAAACCCGCCGCCGACACTGGGAGCTGCTCCGATGGATGGATGTGGAAGGGAAGAATAAAATAGTGCAGAAAGACCACGAGATCTCCAACCACTGTCTCTGTATCGCTCCAGAAGGAAGAGAAGAAGAAGGAAACTCAATCTGCAAAATGCAAAAATAAATAAAAGTAGAAAGACGAGTCGCCGTGTAAACAGACGAGTAGAAACACTGAGCTCTGTCTGTTTACTGTCTGTTTACACTCCCACCGACTGAGCTGCTCTAATCTAGTTATCGACTGACCGGCGTCTGGACTCAGAACCAGATTTACTGACAAAGCAAACAGAGAGAAGCGACTGGTTCACTGACTGACTGGAGGAAGAACCGTCACATCCTCCCTGTCCGGGCGAGATGGAGGGAATGAGAGGAAGAGGAGGAGGAGGAGGAGGGAAGGGGTCGAGCTGGATGAAGGGATGGGTGGGGGGAGGGGCTCTGTCGTTGCCGTGCCGACTTCCATCCATGCACAGGCACTGATCTCTCTTTATATTTATTTATTTATTTTTTCTCTCCAAGCCCCCTCCTGCTCCTCTGTTCCTCGCCACCACCGTCTTCGCTCGTCTTTCCACTCTTCTTTTTAATCCGGTTTTGGTTTTTTTTTCTCCTCGTTTTGTCCTCGTCTCACTCTCACCCCCCCCAACCCCTCCTCCCCTCCTTCCTCCCCCTTTCCATCCTCCATCCTCTCAGTACGTGGTCAGTTTGTTTAGGGGGATCTTTTCCAGTCACTTCACATGAATGTCTCAATGTCTGTGCGTGCCATGACGGAGGTGCTCCACTTTAGCCCGTCTGCACAAACACTAAACATTTACACACATATACACACACACACACACACAGACACAGACTCACGCACACGCACACACACACACACACACACACAGACACAGACACATTCTCACGCACACACACACACACACACACTCACACGAGGGTCCATATTGTGAACAAGCGAAAGGGCAGAGGGAAATGAAGGGAAAGACGAGGAAGAGGAGATTAGCAGCCAATCTCCTTATCGACACCCCACAAACCCCCCAGAAGTACACACATCTACACACACACACACACACACACACACACACACACTGCAGACCTACATTCCCTCCAGTATAAGCTCATAAACAGCAACATAATGAGCGGCCTATGTTCTGGTCAGAAGATTAAAATCTGTGACATGTCGAGGTGTCGCAATGTGAAAAATAACATTTAAATGACTCAGAAAATACAGTTAAACCAGTTTATTTATTGTTTCTTATAATAATAATAACGTGTTTGTTGTTGGTTATTATGGACTATTTGGCTTTGAGATTCTGCGTTTGCATTTTACTTGTTTTGTTTGGTTAATGAATGAAATCAAAGAAAATGAAATGCGTGTAATTAATATAATAAATATATTATTATCTCTGAAGGCTGAGATTATTCATTCCACTGTATTTAATTATTAATGTCATGTTTATTTGATAGAAGCAGAAGAGATGCACGCAGAGGATCGCATGACAATTATCACAATGTACTGCATCATAGCATTTACAGCTAACAATAATTTCCAATGACCGTAAAATTGTAACATAACATAGTAGATGAAAAGAAAGTGAGCTATGCATATGAAGTCTAAGTTTCTTATAATAAATGAACAAATATTGTATAAAATGGGGAAAAAAAATCTATAATTGAAATTCACCAATTATGAACTTGGTAAAATATGAATGAGATATCTAGATATATCTTAAAATAAAAGTGTATATTATGAACACTGATGAATTTTTATGAATATTTTATGCCAGTTACCACAAAATAATAAAAATTCAATTCAAAGACATATTTGTAAAGCCTGATCAATCAGAACTGGCAGTGTCAGGTTACAGCTCATGTGTGATAATGTGTTCAGTTATGAAATAATAAAAAAAGCCATTTCCTGTTACGTAAATTTTAACCTTAATCTAGCAACATCATTCAGCATCATAGTCTGTTAAAGCAGGACAGAAAACAGAGATCTTAGAGTTACATAACAACAATTTGAGCTAAAATGAGGCTAAAAAACAACAAAGGTCTGAGTCTGACTTTTAAAAAAAGTGGCACTGAGGATTAAATTTGATAAATTACACAACACATCATCTGTTTGTGCTTTTTAACGTCTGAGCTAAAAGTTGAACTGTGGAGAACAAGGACAAAGTTTAATGGCTGCTGAAATTAAACCTTTAGCCCGATAGTGAAACGTTGTTGTTGTGTTAGCATCAATGTTACAGTCGCTACAGTGTTCTGTGTGCTCCGTTAGCGTTAGCGCTTTAATGCTACTGTAGCTGTCAGTTGTGTTTACGTTCAGGAGAATATTCATCACCCGCAGCAGGAGGCGAACGCCTGTCAACTGTCATCATCATCATCATCAAAGTCATTACTGTCTCCTCATCTCTGCCTTCATCATCACATTTCGATGGATTTTAAATGTGAAATATTTTGGATCAACATTATGTTGATTATATACTTTTGTTTTAACTACACAAAAATGAAAAGAATTTTATATTTTGCTTTCTGTGTTGAGTTTTCTTATATAATTAGCTACATTATTTTAACCAATGCTAACTAGCTAGCAACTTAAAACAAGCAGTGCAATATTGTGCACCAGTATTTGTCAATTTATTTATTTTTTTTAGATATTAATCCTGACTATTTTAAATAAGGTCTTTTTAATACACTTCAGGCTATGGAGCCAAACTACATTTCCTTGTAGGATGGCTTCACCAGTACGATGATAATAAAGGGAACTTGAATCTTGAAATTTCCACAATTTCCGAACCTTCAACTCTACAAAGTCATGAATTAATGCAACGTGATGTTTAAGAAACATTTAAAGGGTTATGTTAATCATTCAGTTCCAGACTGATGTGTTTTTAAATGGTCAGAGCATCATAATGACGGTGACGTTAACGGTCTGATTCATGATGAGGTCACTGTGACTTTGAGTCAGGTTTTATTTGCATGGAGCCAATCGATTATCACCTCAATCAATTCATTAATTAATTGTTGATAAGCAGATTGCTGTTTTTCCATCTCTAATCCTCTGAGCTGTGATACTGGATCTGATGAGTGTCTCTAAACCTGACTGATAATAACACACACACACACACATCATTTTCAAATCGACACCATCAAGTCCCGAGTCGACGTTATTAATTTGTTACAGAAGTGTAAACAATTACTGAGGTTTTTCTTTATAGATAAATGTTAATTATTTGTTGAATTGTGGATTCTGAATCTGCACAGTTTTATAACACCATTACGGTGTGAAAAACATAACAATTCATTGACTGATTTTTTTTTAATCCATTAAATCCATCCAGGAACGGATTAAAACGTGCTTAATATATTATAATCCGCTCATTTATCCATTAATTAACCTCCATTCAGTGCTGATGACTGGTGTCTTTTGTGGTCTACAACTCCGTCTCTGTACATTTCATCCGGATATTAAACCTCCATCTCAACCATTTTTCCAGTTGCTTTACATCCATCCCGCCACAGGCTCCGTCTCCGTCTCTGCCTCCTCGCGTCATCTCCAGCTTGCAGAGTAAACGTTTTTTTTTCTTCTTTTTCCTGCTCTCTCCCCTCCATCTCATAGATATTCTCTTGACCTACATTATATAGAGACGCTAAAATTAGCTTCTGCCCAGGAAGGATCCCGCTGCCTTTGAAGTGGGGAGGAATATGTCCCTCCTGAGCCGCCGTAGGCTCATAAACAGAGCCGAGTGATGCGACTTATGTGGAAGCAGCGGCAGCAGAAGTGGGCCAGCTGTGTGTGTGTGTGTGTGTGTGTGTGGGTGGGAGGGCTGCAGTTATTGCTGCGGCGGTGTAACACTGACACAGAAAGACGTTCCTATATGCAGAGCTACACACATGCATACATTCAAACACACACAAACACACACGTTGTTGTTGTGTTGCAGCTCTAACGAGTGCAGATAATTACACCCTCAGCCTAATCACTGCTGCAGGAATTAGACTGGCCCCATAGCTCTGCCTGCCTGGAGTCTCAGGACCCCCCCTCTCCCAACCCTAACCCTTCCCCCCACCCTCCCACCCCTGCTCTAATCTGGAACCACAAATTAAAACAAAAATCACGTTTTTTTTTCCCCAAGACGCAGCTCAGAGGCTTGAAGCTGCAGCTCAGCAGAGCCGGGAAGGAAAACACTGAGACGGGTTATATCTTGGCTCCGTTTAAATCCGCAGCAGTAAAAGCTGGATTTGAAGCCAATGGAGATAAATGGATGTTAAAAGAGTAAAAACACATTAATCTGACAGCGTTTATGTCATTTTAGAGCTTTGTATTGTGAAGTTACGACGGTGCATTAGTGGGTAAAACCCGCTTTTACGTGATGTCATTCTTTTCTTTTTATCTATTTTATCTCAGATGCACTTAGTTTTATTTTACACCTTCTTCTGTCAACTCTTGTATCCCATCTTTTCTTATCTTATCTCCTTTTATCATGTATACCACCATTTTTTTTTTTTATTATTGAATTAGCTGCATCAAACTTTTGTTTATATGTTGTTTTGTCAAGCACTTTGTAAACTTGTGTTTTTAAAGGGCTAGTTCACCCAAAATCCAAATTTTCTCTGTGCCTTGAGCAGCAGTATTTGTCCAGTGGGCCCCATTCACAACCATTATATGGCCAAATACTGCTGCACGGACCCCCCAGTAACTCTGAGAAGGCCCGGAGGCATGTGAAATTTGAATTTTGGATGAACTATCCCTTTAAAGGTGCTATATAAATAAATAAAAATATAAAGCCCTGTTTGTTTGTTTTCCATATTAGGTCAAATTATGAGTTATTTTGTTTCTCAGAAGTGAAACAGGTCGACAAACTGAGGAGGATTTGTGCCGTTACAAAGACAGACAGCCAAAACCGAGAGAGAAGAAGAAGTCCAAATAAGACAGACAGCCCGTTGCCAGCCACACCAGCTGCTCCGAGTGTGTGTGTCTGTGTGAGTGTCTGTGTGCACGTGCATGTATAGTATACGATGCTGCTGGGAATCCCCCCCTCTCTGCACCAAAGCAGATTATCCCTGCAGATCTGGCACATCCATCCAACATCCAATCAAACGGCCTCATCTGCTTTATCATCCAATCAAATCATGACATTACTGATCCAATCAGGGGAAAGCCTCCATCTAATGCCTATAAACACACACACACACACACACACACACACACACACAGATAAGTAAAACTTTGGCCTTAGCCATTAAGACGCCTACAGCTTTAGCTCAGCAGCAGCAGCAGCAGAGCTAGACTTCCATCCAAGGACTTTCACATGCATCGCTCTGCAAATAAAATAAAAAATAAAACCTCCTTTACATTGCTGACGTTACATTATTAATAAGAACCGTCGACAAAGAGGAAAAAAGGCTGATTTCCACCAGCGACGACAACAATCAACACAACAACACCACCAACCAGTGTCATTACCTCCATCGATCGGTGTTTCCCCGTCACCAGCCTCGTCCACGCGGCTCCATTACTGCTGGCCGAGCTCCAAACGCCTCGTTACCGACACGACAACAAAACAACAAGGGCTGCTCCTCTACTTCCTGTCCAGAGGTCATCGCTGCTCTTCAACTACCTCAACCACCACCATATATCCATGTCCAGGTGCAACAAAGACCATCATAATATAGTCATCATCTATGATTTCAGACACAACCTTTAAATGGTGTTTTTTAACAGAGAATAAACATACTGTAGGATGAAGATTTCAACTTGAATACCAGATTAAATCCTGGTTTAAGATGAATTCAATGGCACCAAACTAGTTGTATATTAAAAAAGATTCAATAGAACGAATCGCCATGTTGTTTACAACTACCTCCGGGTAGAAAACCAGACACTCACCGGAAATGATGATCGCCAATGGTTGACCTTGAAGGTTATCCGCTCTCCACCTGCTTTGATCCTTTGACTTCAACATTGTAATTTTTTATTTTCCTCCATCCATCATGTATTTTTAGTTTTCAGTCCGAACTCCTCCTCCATCTTCTTCAATTTCCGTGTTTGGACAAAACGTTGGCGTGGTCGCTCATCTTTCGCTACGAAGCCAAGATGGCGACCATTGGGAGTGAGAAGTGTCCATCCCATCCTCGAACTCTCGATGTTGTTGACTGTTGTCAGAGCAACATCCGGCACCAAAATAATAAACTCATGGTGTCCAGTTGGTTCACCTGGTACGGTGCTTAGCACATAGTCTCCTTCCTGTACGGCTGGCTCAGTGCAACAACAACAACAAAAAGGAATCCACTGCTGGTGGTTTGGTTTGTTTCCATGTGATTTCATCAGACACAGAAGCGTGGACCGACTCACTTACCTGCACCGAGTCTCTCTCATATGAGTCAGTGTGTTTCTCCCATTAGTGTAACTGAAGCCCGATCACACAGGTCGTCTGTCGGCAGCTTTATTTGTCTGTTAATGTGACTCACTGGCATTTTATCATCCAATCAGAGGCAAATAAAAAAAATAGCACAGACAGTGGATGGTAAAGCCAGCAGTTCTCCTCCTGTGTGATCGGAAACTTAAAGATGCTTCAGTCTGGTCAGACATCAAACATGCAGTGAGGTTTTATCAACATTCAATGAAGCAAACCTCCATGCTTCACAAAAAAAGACCTTTTGCACTCTGTCGACACAGTAACAAACAGGAACCAAAGAGGAGCACAGACACAATGCTGCTGCCTCCTCACAAAACACACAGGTCAACACAACACAAAGCTTTACAGACACAGCAACATGTTTGATTTCTGTTTGTTTGCCTTAAGACTTATTTTACATTTACGTTAAAGCTCCATACAGTGTAAAGGTAGACATCTAGGCTATGTGTAAAAAGTTTTACCTTGCTATGAAAGTAAAAGTTAAATAAAAATAGGACATAAAAAGGGGAATAAAGTTGTTGTTTTTTGAGTGAAATTAATGATTGTGCAGAAATCATGTCACTGCTCCACTTTATTTCAAGGTCAATGTTCAATCACTAGAAAAACGTTTAAAAATGTATCTGATGCTTCCGGTGGATTTCGTCCCTCACAGGCAAATATTGGTTGTTGTTGTTTTTAAATCAGACTACAGATAGCTAAACCAAAAGACTCATTAAACTGGTCCTGACACCCTGGTGTGTTGCAGACTCTGTAAAGCTTTGTGAACATGCACCAGACACCACACAAACCGGCCGTTATTTCACCCTACAGAGGACGACAGGGCAGGAAAATGAAGGTGAGAGGGCGAAGGGGTAAAAGCCATGACTCCTGCTCTGTCAACATGCGTGTACAAAGACAAGGGAAGGAGCAGAGGAGAAGACGGTGAAGCATGCAGTAGTGGATGAAGTAGTGTCACCTTGGTCAGCAGGTGGGTGGGTTTTCCTGCTATGTTTCTCAGAATCAGAGAGGTTTCCCTGTCCAGATAGGAGTGCTTTAAAGAGAGAGAGAGAATGTGAATTAATCTGCTGTTTGATTGGTTGGTTGGTTGGTTGTGGCAGTTTAGCAGAAAGCTGTGAAGGTGAAGCAGAGAAGAGCGGTAGAGGAGAGAAACCATCAGCGTCGTTGATCTTAAGGACCAACTGTAGCCTACACATGATAAACAGGTCACAGTAATCAACAACAGAAGAAGAAGAAAAACATCTCCGTCTGTGGTGGTTCAACACATTGTGATGAAGTACTTTCATTTCACCAGCCTGCACCAGTCATTGGTTATCTAATTAAACTGCAACCGATTCAACACCATGGCTAATTCACGGTCCCATTGTTCCTACACAGAACGGACAAATAAAGCAGACACAGGTGCAACTCCTACAGAAGAAAGAGTACCTTGAAGGAGACTTTTACATCTGTAAGAACTTGGTTTGTTGCTAAGTTGTTAGCTGTTAAAAAAAAAACGTGTCTTCAGGAGGCTAAAGTCCATCGCTAGCTATCGGAGAGCAAAGAGACGGAGCCTGGGCTAGCTGGTTAGCATGCTAACTGCAGTAAAGGAAAAAGACAAGCTTGCTTTCCACCTCTGGAAACAGATTGAGAGTAAAGAATTAAGATTGATGATGAACTTTCAACAAGTAAATAGCTGCTAATGCTAACGTTAGCTAGTAATAAAACAAATGGCTCTTTAAAATTTGAACTGTAAAGCGGCCGAGCTGCTAGCTGCTCAGAGCTACGCTACGGAGGCTAATGGGATTTCTTGGTTTCCCTCATCAAACTCATCAAATACACAATCCAACAACTCAGTGCTGATTGGGTATAGACGCCAAGAGAAAGAACAAAAGTAAGCGGCATTTTTAAAACCCAGAATTAGTAGAAAGCTTCTACACTGCCGGGAAAAAAACAACGACAACAACAACAGCAAGAGCAGTAAAAGACAACTGCCGCACAACGATCAAAACCGTTGTCCAATGATAACGTTTACAGCGTGTCCTACTCTGCACTGGAGACACAAGACGGTTCCTGTCTTCTAAATTTTACCAGAGGAAACGCTTAGAAAGCTATGCGATGATATCTAAGGCTCACATAAGCCCCGCCTCTTTTTCATCCAGGTTTTAGGGGGCGGAGTCGGACACTGCCAAGACGGCAACAGTGCAGCAGCTGCTTTCCAGGCTACGTCCATTTTTATTTAGCCTATTATTTATTTTCAAAAGGAGCAGAAATATTATCATCTGTTTCTGTCTAGAGTCTGGAGCAGAAAACAACGGACAGTGGACTCACTGTTAACATTTCATTGAGAGATAAAGGTTAAATAATTCAAGTAGAAACACGTTTACAGTCACTGCTGCTTCAGGCTTCACTAGAGGGAGAGCGGAGAGCGAGACGGCTAAATAAAATAAAATAAAGAATAAAAAAAACAGGGCAGACACACAGACAGGGTTTTAACTCCAGGCCAACGGACGCCCAGACGGGTTTTTATCAATTATTCATCTGCTCAATTATTCAGTTTTTTTTACTCTGACAGTGTTGCTCCACCGGCAGACGCAGGGCAAATCTGTGGCCGGGTGAGATTTATATAATCCCACATACAGTAGTTTACAGTCCACGTGCAGGACGAGGAGTGAGTCACCAGTTGATCCACAGCAGCTTCCCAGTGGGTCAGTGGGCTCCAGTAGATCTGAACCAGCTCCACTTTGATCTCCTGATCCGATTTGATTTTGTCACATAATACGTTGAGATATTACATGATATGATATGAAGCGGATAATTACATTACATTGTTTAGTTTAATTTAATTTTAATTTGGTTTGATCAGAGAGAGATATCGGACAGTTAGAGTAAAAAGAAAACGACATTTCATTTCCAGACCTTTCGCCCACTCACTCGCTTCAATCACTAGAAACCATTTGATAGAAAGCATTAGTTCTGATAACCACAGATTAAAAATAATATTTAGGTCAAACACACGGACATGTACAAACACACACACACACGATTACAGTCGGCTTCTCCCCTTGGCCAAGATCTGACCAACCACATCCAAGTGTGTGTGTGTGTGTGTGTTGATCCGCTCTAGGATACAGTGATCAAGAAGACAGAGCTCCTATATTCTAGCTGTATGTATATATACAGCTCTTTTCCTGGAGGGCAGCAAATCTATATTTCAGTATCTGCTGCACTTTATTCACCTTTCTGTTTGTTTTTTTTAAATTTATGAATAAACATGTCAACTTTATCAGGGTTCAAGTCTAATTTAAGACATTAAAAAAGACAGGAAGTGGGATTTAAACCCTGTGTCATTAATGTCTCAGAGTCCAGAGTGTAAAGAACATGTCAATGTAAAGTAGTGGGAACGATCAGACCAGAAGTTATTTATATGTTTTTACAGAATAAGTGCATGGATTTGTGTCACATGTGCATTAATTCCTTCCCTCCATCTTTCTTTCCTTTCTTTCTCCCTTCTTTCCACAATCCTTTTTCCTTTCCTTCCTTCTGCTTCCTTCCTTGACCTAATCTGTTCCCTCCCTCCATCTATCTTTCCTTCATTTTTCCCTTCCTTCTTTCCTCCCATCTTCCCCTTATCCTTCCTTCCTTCCCTTTGTCCTTACTTCTTCCTTCCTTGACCCAGGAGGGTTAAACCAGCCACCAAATAGAGCCAGGATGTAAACACCTGCATTGATGGAGGGATTTAAAATAATTCATTTGAGGATTCAGAGTTAAAATAACAAAATGTGGATTTTTTTAGGCAGTTTTTAAAGTAACTGAGGAGAAGATGAGATTACAGATAATGAAGGAGGTTTGGTTCAGGTGCCTCCAACATGTTGTGATGTCATTGTTGACATCACGTACACGACGACAGATGCTTCGTCACAGCGGGATCAGACGCTGTCGTCGCCAGCTTCCAGTGTCAAATATGAACCGTCCTCCTGCTCGGCGCCATCTGTCCGTCTGCTGCACACGTCCATGTCATCGTCACCGGCTTCATCAGGAGAGTCGTTCGTTACAACAAACTCTCCTCCGCTGTTTCAGACTGTGGCTGCTCGCAGCTCGTTGACCTGTGACCTTCGGTGACCTTTAGATGACGACCCAGGCTGTAGTTGTGCTGAGGTAAACCAATCAGCTTCATCCTCTGTCGGCTCCTGGGAGTCGCGGCTTGTTCCTGTCACCTGCTCAGGTGTCATAAGCCCCGCCCTCTTTTTCCTTCCTGCCCTCTGGTCCCTCATTTTCTTAAAATGCAGAGTGTCTGATGAGACGGTTGATAACCACTCCTCCTCCTCCTCTTCCTCACTCTCTCTTCCTCCCCTCCTCTTCCTCTTCTTGTCCTCCTCATCTCCTCTTCCTCCTCCCCTCCTCGTCTCTTCCTCACTTTCTTGTCTCCTTCTCCTCCTCTCTTCCCCCTCCCATCTTCCTCCTCCGCTTTCTACCTCTTCATCCCGTCCTCCTCTCCTTCTCCTGGTCTCTCCCTCCTCCCCTCTTCCTCCTCCCATCCTCCTCTCTTCCTTCTCATCTCCTTCTCTTCCTCCTCATCCCCATCTCTTCTCCACCTCACTTCCTCATCTCCTTCTCTTCCCCCCTCCCCCCTTCCTCCTCCCATCCTCCTCTCTTCCTCCTCATCTCCTTCTCTTCCTCCTCCCCCCTTCCTCCTCCCATCCTCCTCTCTTCCTCCTCATCTCCTTCTCTTCCCCCCTCCCCCCTTCCTCCTCCCATCCTCCTCTCTTCCTCCTCATCTCCTTCTCTTCCTCCTCCCCTTTCTTCCTCTTCTCTTCCTCCTCCTCCCCATCTCTTCTCCACCTCACTTCCTCATCTCCTTCTCCTCATCTCTTCCTCGTGTTTTTCCCTCTTCCTCCTCCTCCCCATCCCTTCTCCATCTCACTTCCTCATCTCCTTCTCCTCATCTCTTCCTCGTGTTCTTCCTCCTCCCCTCCTGCTCCTCCCATCCTCCTCCTCTCCTCCTCCTCCTCCTCCTCTTCCTCCCCTCCTCCTCCTCCTGGGACGTCCAGCTGAGTCCTCAGACTTTATTTTTACTGCCCTTAATAAAGTGAGTGTGTAAAGCAGAGATCCAAAGTGCAGCAGTCCCAGTTTCTAATGAGCTGGACTCGTGGGAGCAGCTCTCTCTCTCTCTCTCTGCTCTCATCCCTCTCTTTCTGTTTTCTCCCTCTCCGTCTCCTCTGATCTTTCCTTTTCTTTCTCCATGCTTCACTCTTTTGCCCCTCTCTCTCTCTCTCTCTGCTCATCTCTTAGTTTCCATCCTCCTCTCATTCCTTTATCATCCACAGCCATTTGCTGACTCACTCTGGCCTCTCGTCTCGTTATTCTAATTTTACTCCTCTCTTCCTCCCTCTCTCTTTCTCTCTTTCCTTCTCTCCATCTTTCTCTCTCAGATTGTGCTCTGGATGAACTGGAGCACTAACCCAGTTTCCCGCTCATTGAACAGGGTTTATGTTTTTTTTGTCTGTTTGTTTTTGGCCTGAGCAAGGCACTAATATAACCACGATACGGTCTGAGGTTAAACTCCCACAGTCAAGAGTGAAATGAAAATCAGCATTTTATAATCTTTTATTTTATATTCTTGCAGCGCGGCTGTGAATCTGACCACGCCGTTGATTCAGGGGAAGATTACAACCGTGTTTTTTTTGAGTTTCTCTTTCTAATCTGGAGCAGAAACTCAGAAAGAGCGGGTTTGATGATAAAAGAAGTGAAGACGCAGCCTGAAGCAGCAGCGGCAGCAGCAGCAGAGGAGGAGGAGGAGAGAAAACGCCAGAGCAACACAAAGCACTGCAGCGAAACCTGAAACAACCTACACTGTAAAAAAAACCCTGACAAAACAACGATGGGCGGACTGATGGGAAACAACACGACTGAAGCCAAAAGAAAAGAGAAAATCTCTCTTTCCACTAGACTGGAGTTTTATATCTTTAAATGATGCTTTCATTTTCCGTCCTGATATTAAAATTTAATGCAGATTGGTTTGAAAACTGCAAAAATCCTGCAAACACAACAGGCAGTGATGTTAAAAACACTTAGTTTTACGTCTGAGTCAAAAAATTCCACGAATGCCGATGGATCATTTTCCCAGAGTTAAAAAAAAAACCTAAAAAATGCCATTATCGTCTGACGCTCGTTAATCTCCGTCTAATCTGCTCGAAGCGATCCCAGACTCGGCGTAATCCCAGTCGGAGCACAGACAGGTGTTACAGACCTGGATCCACACTCAACAAACATCCGGCTGCTAAAAGCCTGAAAATTGAATTAGCAGTGACGTAAAACTGAGTCGTTCTGTTCAGTGTGAAAGAGACGCAGACAGAGGATACAGTATAATACAGAGGTTTTTCTCTTTTCACTTCTATTTTTAATATTGTAATATAACAATTTGATGTAATAATCTGTATTTTCTTTATCTCGCTGCTCATCTTGTGTTATATTGCTTTCGAGGTTTCTATATTTCTAATTCAATGTTTTACGCCGCCACTGGTGCTTCAGTTTCCCTTGCGATGATTCAACCAAGTATTTTATCTAATCTCTGGGTTCCTACACATCTGACATGTCCAAATTCCTTTCCTTACTTTTTCCAGACCCTAATTTCATTTTCTAAACTTCTCGGTAAAAAAAAAAAATCTAATCATTTGTGATATTTAAGTAAATAGATGTGCATAATATAAAAAAAGCATGCAATTATTCATTTGTTTTCATTATTATTAATGTGTATGCCATTATGCAGCCAAATAATTTCCAGGAGATTGTAGCTCGTTACAATAGTGCATGCAAAATAATTCACCCTAATAACTTCAGATCAGACCAAACCGAACCCAGATAAGTATATTTCCATTTTCCATACTTTTCCAGACTTGGAAATGTATAAAATCAAATTCCATCCTTGCGAAGGAACCCTGTAACCTAATCTACAGTCTGAATCAATACTCAAATTGAACATTAAAACCTTCTCTTAGATCCGACTGAACACGTCACCGTCAGACGACCAGAACAGATCACTGCTCTTTTTATTCTGGATTTTTCTGGAAACAGGTTTCATTGTGCAGAGTCTAGATACTGTGGAGAAGAAGAAGTCCTGTTTCTTATTGTTGAACCGTTTCCTACAAATCATCGTATCCTTATCAATAACCTACGAGATCTTTGAACCAGTCAAGCGATCAATAATCTGATCGACGCCGTTCTGATCATTGATTCGTTGATGAAACTGAACCATTCGTCTCCTCCTCCTCCCTGTGTGGACGGACTCACCTCTGTGGTGTGATGACCTGGACCGGCTCCCTCCGGCCGGCCGACGGGCGGCTGGCCGTCCGCCTCGGAGCGAAGGACGCTGTCCAACGAATCCATGGAGGAGGCGGAGTTCACGGAGACGCCGGACGCCGAGGTGACGGAGGAGCGCTGGGAGTGGACGATGGAACGCGCCTGGAGGGAGACGAGCGAGAGAGAAGAGAGATGATATGAAGTGGAACGAGACGATGAGAAGTCACAGGACCGTGGACGGACGGACGGAGGGTGAAGCTTCGTTTACCTCGTGGTCGCTCACCGTCCCCACCGAGCCGGTGCGTCGGTGCTGGCGCTGAGCGGTTCCCGGCCGCCGCATCGTGGCCGACGTGTAGGTGGAGGCAGAGCTGAGGGAGTGGGAGGAGGTCTGACGAGCTGCTTCGTCCATACTGAGAGACGCCTGAAGGAGAAGAAGAAGAAGAAATGACATCAATTAGACAGGACGATGCTTCAGGTTTACCTGGTACGTTCACCGCCCTCTAGTGGTGGAGACGGGGAACTGTCTCTGAGAGGCAGCTTCACATCCAGCTGTTGTTATTTGCCTGTTGCCTTTAGTTGACTAATGAATAAATACATTTATTTTTTTTAATTTATTCTCCATCCATGCTTTTTTCTGGTCTCACTCATTAGGCTGTTTTGGGAAAAATACTTTTTAAAAGACAAATTAAAAGAAATTTTAATCCTTTTTAAAATCATATTTTCAGTATCAGTGAAATAATAGACAGATTGAAGCTAAGACTAAGACTGTTGTTAGTTAAGTTAAATGACTGCTGTGTTGGAAAACCACACTGTGGTCCGTAATCGCGCCGCTCTGGTTTTACACCGACCCGTTTATATTTAGAGTATCATGAAAAAAACCCCAACGGAAACTCGTATTGGAAAGTTTTTATGAACGTTTGATGTGTTGTTGAAAAGTGCTTCACAAATAAAGTTTATTATAAATATAATGACACGTCTGTGAGTTTCTCCTGACCTCTGTGACCTCTGTGATGGAGCAGCTGTTTTGGTTTCATGGTTTTATTCAGAGCTTGTGATTTGACTTCTTGACACTTGAACGCACCTTCTCCAGCTGCGCGGTGATGTCGTCCAGGCTGAAGTTGGAGGCCAGCGCCGGTCTCCCATGATGCCCGGTGGGAGCTCTGATGGTGCCGGCCGGAGACGCCCTGGCGCTGCTGCTGCTGCTGCTCGCCCCGCTGCTGCCGCCGCCGCCACCTCCGCCTCCGCCACCGCTGCTAACACTGTTACTGGCACCACCACCGCTGCCCCCTACTGACTGCTGCCGGCCACTGCGCCCGGCTGGAGGCTTCTGACGGACCTGCAACCGTAGAGTGAATGTAATGTTAAAGGGATAGTTCAACATTTTGGCAAATTGGCCCCATTGGCATAATAGCCTTTAATTGTCGGTGCAAGCTATTTTTAGAACGGCGGAGCAGAGCCGTGAGCTGCTCAGAGCTACGCTACAGAGGCTCATGGGATTTCTTGGTTTCCCTCATCAAACTCATCAAATACACAATCCAACAACTCCACAACGCTCTGGTGGACAAGGTGTGACCTGCACATTCACTCTGAGCAGCTCACGGCTCTGCTTCACCATTCTAAAAATAGCTCGCAGCAACAATTAAAGGTAACGAACCTACTGCTATGACTATATAGGGGTTATGGAAATGGGCTAATTCGCCAAAATGTTGAACTATCCCTTTAAATAATAACCATGGCAACCACAGATGTGAGGGGCTGTACCTTGGTGTCGGTCAGACCCAGACGGGCCATGCTGCTGCCGCCGCTGTTGGGTTTGGCGTTGATGGTGCTGAGCTCCTGTTCGATGGAGCAGAGGTCGGCCATGAGGGCGTCCAGGTCCACGCCCTCGCCCTGGTTCAACGCCTCTGCAGACGGCGAGATGACGACACATGAGACACACACTCATCGCATCGCACTGGAGTTGTGTAAAGTGTGTGTGTGTGTGTTTGTTTCTGACCGTTGATGTTGTAGATGGAGAATCTGTAGGAGAAGTTGGCCATGTTGGTCTCCTGTCTGAGGGGAGCTTTCTGCTGAGGGGGCCGCTCCGGGCGGCCGTCATCCAGACTCTGGACGGACAGACGGAGAGAAGAGGAAGAGGAGGAGTCAGTGAGAGAGTGAATGAATGTAAACCTTCTGTCAAAGCCGAAGCCTGAAGTATCTCACAACACAGGCTTTAACACAAACATCTACTTTATTTTGAAGGAGCTTTAACACAAACATCTACCTTTATTTTGAAGGAGCTTTAACACGAACATCTACCTTTACTTTGAAGGAGCTTTAATACAAACATCTACCTTTATTTTGAAGGAGCTTTAACACAAACATCTACCTTTATTTTGAAGGAGCTTTAACACAAACATCTACCTTTATTTTGAAGGAGCTTTAACACAAACATCTACCTTTATTTTGAAGGAGCTTTAATACAAACATCTACCTTTATTTTGAAGGAGCTTTAACACAAACATCTACCTTTATTTTGAAGGAGCTTTAACACAAACATCTACCTTTATTTTGAAGGAGCTTTAATACAAACATCTACCTTTATTTTGAAGGAGCTTTAACACAAACATCTACCTTTATTTTGAAGGAGCTTTAATACAAACATCTACCTTTATTTTGAAGGAGCTTTAACACAAACATCAACACTAGAAACTGAGCTTTAAGTCCTTTTATGTCTATATGTTGGATGTATGTGTGTAGATTTTTCACCTGTGTGAGTTTGTCCAACTCTCCCAGCCAGGCTCCAAACATCTTGTCCAGGTCCTGGTCCTCTTTATCGCTGTCCTCCTCTTCCTCCTCCTCTTCCTCCCTGACCTCCACCTCCTCATCTGACACATGTTCCATCTGAAGAGAAGAGAGAGAGAAGTGGTTAACTCGTCTGCAGCTGCATGACAGAGTTCGGTCTCTCAGCTCCACCTAGTGGCCGACAGGCTGCACGACACCTCCCATCACATCCTGGAGGAAACAGCAGAGGGAGCTTCAACTCCTAAATTGTCTCCTTGTGAGCAACCAGCCAACAACAAGGAGGTCAAGGGTCATAAAGCGCAGCAGCCGGAGCAAATATTCCCAAAAAGCTTTTGACCACAGGTTTCAGCCATAACCCACATATAAAGACTTCTTGGATCTCGCTGTAAAGCCTCTGGGCACTTGGATGAAGACAAATTGAAAAAAACAGTAATAAAAAAAAAATCAAAGATGACAATTAAAAGCCTGTTTGTGACAGAGCACAGCTGGTGAAAATATAAATGAACCAAATCAGCAAACAACTCGGGCAAAGGAGACGTTTAAAAAAGACAAAGTCCAGCTGCGTTTAATGAAACAAACAGGATACAGATTCCCCCAAAATATTCCACCGCGCTGCAGTTTAGACATGCAACATGTCTTAATGAAGGCTTTGAAGACAGACAGGGACATAAATAAAGAGCCGAGCGCAGACATGTTTGTCTCCCTCATCAAAGACGTTCAGTCGAGAAGAAGATTTTTTAAAAACGAAAGTGTTAGAGAAATATTTGCGTTTTTTAGAAACCATGAAAACCATCAGAGAGGAGGCTCTGGTCCTCTCTTCTGATTGGCTGATTGCAAATAATAAAAAAAATAGAGCGGATTTCAGAATAAAACACTCAGAGAAACTAAAAAATCGTGCAAAGTTGTTGGTTGGATTGTGGGGCCAGGTGGTGAGGGGGCGGGGCTTAGTTGTGACATCACAAAGTGACAAGAAGTCCTGACGGAGCTTTTTAAAACATCTAGTTCAACATTTTGAAGCAAATTGGCTTTTGCCAAACATCTACCTTTATTTTCAAGCAGAGCTTTTAACACAAACATCTACCTTTTTTTGAAGGAGCTTTAATACAAACTGCTCAGGGCTTTATTTTAAGGAGGCAAACAAATTTCTTGGTTTATTTTCAAACTCATCAAATGCAAACATCAACTCAAAATTTTGAAGGGACACTTTAATGCAAACCATCTACCTTTATTTTCAGATAAACATCTATACTAGAAGGAGTTTTAAGTCCTTTTAGGGTAAATGTTGGAGTCTGCTTGCTGAAAAACTGTCCCTGAAGTTTGTCCAACTCTCCCAGCCAGGTTTTGCAAACATCTTGAAACAGCTCCTGTTTTTATCGTTCCATCATTATCTCATCCGTGGTGGTTCTGCAGCTCTGACCTCCACAACTCCTCATCTGACACATGTTCCATCTGAAGAGTTTGATGAGGGAAACCAAGAAATTCCCTTTGCCTCTAGAATAGCTGCATGAGCAGAGTTTGGTCTCTCAGCTCCACCTAGTAGGCTTGCACCGACAATTAAAGACACCTCCCATCACATCCTGGAGGAAACAGCAATGGGCCAATTTGCCAAAATGTTGAACTATCCCTTTAAGGCTCAGTTTCTGAATCCAGGCTGTGTGCATTTCTCTGTGGACTGAGGCTTTGATACTTTCACAGTATTAATATAGAACCTAGAGCTGCTTTATAATCACACTACACATGGATATATTTATATTTCCGAACATGGCGACTTTTGATAATAAATATTGATTTTAAAACAACATTTTTCAACACTGAAGCCACCAGACAAACTTTTGTTTTCTCTGCATGTCGTTCTACATATTTCTGACTATTTGAAGACTGTTTGGTGCACAGCAAAAAATAATCTCAACAACATCTGCAGTAGCCATTCATAACGGCTTCTGTTTCCAAATCCTCAATGTTAAGAGAAGGACTTAATTTGACGAATCGAGACAAAGCGGTCTGATCCACGGGGTTAAAAATAAGAATAATAACAATTATAAACTTGAAGACAGACAGGGACATAAATAAAGAGCCGAGCGCAGACATGTTTGTCTCCCTCATCAAAGACGTTCAGTCGAGAAGAAGATTTTTTAAAAACGAAAGTTTATAGCAAAAGAAAACAAAAAGAAGGCCAGAGGGAAACCAGGGGAAAGGTTAGGAGAGATTAAGGCAGAAAGAGTGTGTGTGTGTGTGGGTTTAAACCATGTCAACACACTTTTGGAGGCAGCGTCATTGTGATTAATTACGCAAATAACTATTCCTGGGTTACACACACACACACACACACACACACACACAACAGCTGTTGAATGATTCTGTGTTGACAACCAGCAGCAGAGATTTCACACCCTTCACATGACGTTATATGAGCTCAGGTTGATTTATTCACACAACTAAAACAACTAAACACCGACTTATCTATCAGACGGACAAATAAAATCATCTGTTATTCCGATTTTCTTCTTCCTAATAAAAGTTGAACTTCCAAACAATTAAAAAATGATTCACTGTGACTTTGATTCTGTGGTTTTTGGTTGACTCTTCCTTTATTTCCTGAGCTGTGGCCACATCACATTTCTTTTCTGCTGAAGCTTTTATCTCTGCTTTGGAATTTAAAATGTGTTGCTGTGGCCATGATTTTACAGCTTTATTGCCGAGTGGCTATTTTTTTATATCTTTGCAAAAAGGTGTTATTGAAGTAAAGATTAGTGTATGATGTTGTTGTTGCCCTGTGAAGGTCACACGTCTGCAGGCTGCGACCTTGACGGATGCAGCTCATCACGTGTCTCCATGCAACACAGATATTTAATACATCTGCAGCGACTTCAGTGGCCATTGTGGATTTTTAAATTAAAATAGTACAAATAGTGTTGCAAAAATAAAAGTGTATGTGCATGGAACAGAGTTTACAGCAGGTAAACATGAAACTTTCACTGGATGTCGGGAACAGTCGAACTAATCCACACAAACAAAGAAATCAAAACATATACGTCCATACATTAAGTGATGGGTAAGGAAGTGTGAATAAGTATTGAATTTTCGTTCCTAGAAAAAAGGCAGAGGTTCCAAAAGATTAAAAAAGATTCAAGCATCTGGAACCTGTCAGAGTTTAGAAAGTGGTCCTGTCTCCTGTCAGAGCTCGTTAACGTCAGCTGCTTCAGTCCTGATGGATGCCTATGAAGAGGCTTTAAAGAAGCAACCTTCATCACCTTCACAACCCGACTGCACTGTATGTTGACAAAAAATACACCGATGGCATCACAGGTTACGGATGTGTTTCTGAACACCTGAATGCACCGTCGCTGGGGGTCGGAAGTGAAAAGAAAAGAACAACCAGTTGCTGCTGCAAGATTTCTGACAGAGTCGTTCCAAAAGTCAAGGAGCTTCAGACTGACCTGGAATCAGCAGGTAAACAATGAGGAATCTATTCAACCTCCAACACCACGGCCTCCATGCAGCAGCTCATCATGCACTGGTGATGCGTTCAATACTTACACTGTATACACAGTGTCATGCAAAAGTCTGGGCGTCTGATAATGTGAACAGTTCAACAAGTGGAAGATGAAACGATCTCCACAATTCATAAAGTTAAACAGTAAACTATATTTTATCAGTGTTTTATTGTAGTTTTCTACAGTTTCAGAGTGAAAAAGTGAAACAAACCAGCAGCAAAAGAACAGGAGACTGGAGATCTCAGAGAACTTTGACCAAGGAATCAGACAAGATATTTACATATTGAAAATATATATGTTATTTAAAATCTAAAGGGAATGTGTCATCTGTAACTGTATGTCTTCTGCAGATCATTTCATCTTCATTAACAGACATTTGGACCAACGGTTGCATGCCACGGTATATATATACCTATGTATGTATATACACATCTATGATGCTGCAGCCAGGGATCAGCACAGGTCCAACCTTCACCCTCAACTAAACCTACTCTACCTCCGTTCTACATATAATCTACCTCTCAGTCGTCTCGACCTCTGGGTAACGACCAAGAGACTGAGGTCATTAACAGAAGCAGCTGAGCTGAGTTTCCTGAGTTTAACCTCAGAGGAGACGGACAGAGGAGGAAGAGGAGGAGGAGCACGAGGCCCTGGAGGTCTGGGTCTGGAGTCTGGACCACGTTTGTTTTACCTGACGACCCCCGAGATACTGGACATACATTGAAACACACTGGTTCCTCCTCCATTCATCTCATTTCTCTAGTTCCTCCTCTTCCTCCTCCTCTTCCTCCTCTTCCTCCTCCTCTTCGTCTCCACCCAGCGACCCCAGAGCTTCGCCCCCGGCTCAGTCTGTTATTCCTGGGCAGCCGTTATGTCGTCGCCCCCCGTGTCCCTCTCTCTGGGCAGGGACAGCGAGCCAACACACACACACACACACACACACACAGAGATACACAAGACACACACACACAAGATTAGAGAGCAGAGCTTCACACACCCACATACAAACACTTGGAAAACACACACCACACGCACACACTAAGGAGCGGTGCTACAATTAGATCCCTGTGGTTAAGCAGGTCTGTCATTTAGACTGGAGGAGAGGGCAGGAGTGTGTGTGTGTGTGTGTGTGTGTGTGTGTGTGTGTGTGTGTGTGTGTGTGTGTGGTTTGGGGACCGCTGAGGGACCGGAGCAGCGTTGTGAAAACTCTCACAGCTGCGCTCTTGTACAACAATCTGCCGTCTCCACGCAGGCGAAGCTCCGACGCCGGCCAACAAACGGACCTTGTGTGTGTGTCTGTGGACGGTCACAGTTCAGCACCAGGAGGAAGAGGAGGAGGAGGAAGAGGAGGAGGAGGAAGAGGAGGAGGAGGAGGAGGAGGAGGAGGAGGAAGATTCACTTCACGTCGCATCTGAACCGAGACTCACTCCACCTTCAGACGAACTAGTGCCTCCAAAAACACAGAGAGCTGGTCTGGTTTCACCCTGGTAACGTGTCGTATCATCAGCATATTGTGACGTTTCCTCACCAGGACGCTGTGGTCGACTGTTGCCATGCGATATAAGCTCGACGTGACCGACTGCTGCTGTGGCCTGACGTGTTAAGAGGCTGTTTTCTCGGCTTCAACATGTGGTTTCTTGTTGTGATTACAAGACCATGCAGAGATTCAAGGCTGATTGGAGTTGTACTGCAACTTTGCACAATGGTTTTTGCAAATTGTTTTTCCGAACGTTTTTATTGTGTTTGCACTGATTCTTGCACTATTTTTTACGTTTCACTGTCTCATGTGCATTTATTGTCTTGTGGCTGTTTTTTTTTATTGTCTATTGTCCAAATAAAAGGGAGGGAGACGAATAAAGCATCTTGATCTGACGGACCAGGGCTAGCTGGTTAGCATGAGAACTACGTGTTTTATTGTCTCTTGGCGTCACTTTGCAAAACCTGCAGGACTGAACTGAACTCGACGGTCCTGCAATGTTTCAAAATAGTTGTCGGTCAAAAATGGGATTCAGCTTTTAGAAAAGATCCTCCAATCAGCGTGCAGATTGCAGAAGCCCAGTGTTCAGGCCCCGCCCACTTGCTGCTCCATTCACACCCAGAGACGCTGACGTCGCGGCATCGCAGCGATTATCCAATGACCGTCTAGTTTCTATTTGCTGCCATCCCAGCGAAGTCTATGGACGCAGAGCTGCAACAGGTTTGATGCACTGAGACGCTGCAGGAAAGTGAAGTGAAGGACGTCTTCAGTTTGTTTTGGCGACGTTTCGACCTTCTACAGGCATAAAAAAAGAAGGTCTGAAGGTCACACAACCGAAACGTTGCCAGCATTAAAATGTTTACACAATAAGTTACAGTGTGCGGGATTCCTCCTTTCAACTAAAAGAGAAATAAAAAATCAATCACTGACCAAATATTTAAACTGCAGACCTCAAATACTGAATTAAAACAATCAGCTGCAGGCCGACACAGCCACTCGCACGCCTCGATTAAAGAAGCCATTGCAAAAATGCACCACTTTACTGTGGCATTCTGCATGTTTTAAACATGTTTTACTGAATTTTTCATCAAACGTGTGGCCTCCATTTTCCAAAACATCACATATTATACACGTTATAACTTCATACAAGACGTTGAAAGCAGGAGTTTGGTGTGACCCGGGCAGAAAAACAGTGTGGAAAGAAAAAAAAAAAAAAAAAAGTGGACGCAGCATCAGGAATCACATGCAAGTCATCATCTCCATTAGAGCGGCCGGGGCAGCAGATTGTGGGAGCGCCGCTGAACGCAGCAGCGTTAAGGGAGAGTCCTGCTCTCGCTGAGGCAGCAGGTCGTCGTAGTGACGGGCCGATCGCGCCGTGCGTGTGCGTCTCCAAAGTAAACAGTAATTACTTTGCTGCTGCAGCCGCACTCCTCCTGTCTGTCAGACTCCAACCGTGCAATCATCCTCCCATCCTTCACCTCCCCTCCCTCTCTCTTTCCTTCTCTATTACTGGTTTTTCCACCTTCTTCTCTCGGCTTCTCTCCCTCCGATCCATCACTCCATCTCTGCTCTACTTTAATCAACAGGAGTGAGACGGTAAAATACATTTATTGCAGCACTTTCTTGATGATTTCCTGCAGCAAGTCGGTCACTTCCCTGAGTCTATAAACGACTCAACATGTTTCCATGAACTCCTGCAGGCACCTGTTAAACTCTGCACTCTACCAAAGACAGGAAGTGACCCGAAGGCCTCCAAACCTTGACCTCTGACCTCCCAGCAGGAGTTAAATATGGAGGTCAGGGCAGCTGCTGTCTGACAGGGAGGCGTCAGGACCGAGGGACGGCGGGGTATTTTAGGAGGAAACACGAGGGGCCACACGGAGGCCGAGGCCCCTGAGTTTCCACCTGGGATCATCAGAGTCAAAGAGAGGAGGAGGAGAAACAAGTAGAGAGGGGGAAAGAGGAAAAAAGAGGAGAGGAGAGAAAAAAGGTTACAGGAGGAAGGGAAAAGGAAAGGAGATAAAGAGGAGAGGAAAGGAGACAAGAAAGGAGGGAAGGAGGGGAAAAGGAAAGTGGAGGATAGAGAGGAAAGGGAAAGGAAGGCTGTGGAAAGGAGAGGAAACAAGGGAGTTGGGGAGATATTAGGAGAGGAGGCAAAAAGAGAGGAAAATGAAAGGAGATGAGGAGGCGAGGAAAGGAGACAAACAGAGAGGAGACAAGAAAAGAGGGAAGGAGGGGGAAGTGAAAGCAGGGGAGAAAGTATAGGGAAGAAGGACGAAGGGAAGGATGTAGAAAGGAGAGGTAACAAGGGAATTTGGGAAAGGAGACAAACAGAGAGGAGAGAGAAAAAAGGCTACAGGAGGAAGGGAAAAGGAAAGGAGATGAGATGAGGAGACAAGGAAAGGAGACAAACAGAGAGGAGACAAGAAAAGAGGGAAGGAGGGGGAAGTGAAAGCTGGTGGAAGAAGGACGAAGGGAAGGATGTAGAAAGGAGAGGTAACAAGGGAACTGGGGAAAGGAGACAAACAGAGAGCAGAGAGGGGAAAAGGCTACAGGAGGAAGGGAAAAGGAAAGGAGATGAGATGAGGAGGCAAGGAAAGGAGACAAACAGAGAAGAGGAGACAAAAACAGAGGAGGAGAGAAGGTTCATAGAAAGTCTCAGAATAAAGCTCTGCTGTTCTCAGAAAGTCTCAGAATAAAGCTCTGCTGCTCTCACCCCCCCCCCCCTCCTCCTCCTCCTCCTCCTCCTCCTCTAACATCTGTTGCTTTAGTGCCTTTGAGCAACTCTCTCCATCTGAACTATGGGATGTTGCAGCTCCCCGTTTCCCACAGTGCAGCACAGAACCTCCACTGGTCCGCTGGTCCAGCAACACAACACAACACAACAACAACACAACACAACACAACACAACACAACAACACAAAACGCTTTCATGTCCCTCTGAGTGCGGCCGGTTCCCACGGCTCTATATCAGGACATCACACACACTACACAAAACACACACACTACACACTATACACACATACACAAATGGTATTTTTAGGCTTGTTGGGTTTTTTGTAACGCGAAGCTATAAATCAGAGCCACAGGGAAAAAAGAAGCAATGAGTGAATCCAGACGGCAAGTTGAGTTTGTGTTTCTCTCTCACACACACACACGCATGCAGATGCAGACACACACACGCATGCATACACTTTCACACACACATTCACACCATGCAAAACTGAAACGAGGAAGAATTTCACTCAAATTTCTCAGTTACAGTTTGTTTTTAAAGGTGCATTGCGTAGGAATTCCTCCCATCTAGGATATCTCAAGCAACTCAATCGTATTTTTCATGCTGCATTCAGGTGAAATCGGGCAGACGGACGACAACCGCTCTATGTTGTCATAGCGATGTCGTATTGTTTTACCGGCTTTCTCTGGACTTCTGTGACTAAAATGACGTCTGGTTTGTTACCGACAGCCGTCTGCCCGACTGCACCTGAATGCAGCATCAGTGTAACGCTCCATTCCTCCTCACTGTGTTACTGATTAATGAAAAACAGACTTTTGAACCAAATAATCGATTTTCGTGAATAGATATAGGAGGAGGAATGTCCCTTTAATGTGCATTTTGTTATTGTCTATTTAACCTATGTTTGTGTGTGTGTGTGTTTGTGTGTGTGCTGTGTGGCCAGACCTTCCCTTTGTCCAGTGGATTAAATCACAGGCGACACCGGAACAAACACAGTGAATGGAATTAATGATTTTTACTACGACATGTTTTATCTCACAGCCTCCAAGTTTTAATGTCATCTTTCACGCTCAACTAGATGCTGCAAATAAACCACACACGGTGCCACTGTGTGTGTGTGTGTGTGTGTTTGTGTTGCCAAAGAGGATTCACACTGTGACATCAATTAACAGGTCCATGTGTGTGTGTGTGTGTGTGTGTGTGTGTGTGTGAGGCCTGAAAAGCTGCCAAGTCGGGCAGCGATTCTGCAGTGAAACTCTTTCATTCATGCTGGCGTCTCTCTTTCACACAGGAGAGGTGCATCATGGGAGTCTACTGCACCCGGCTTGTCGTTGGTTGGACTTTCAGGATGTTTCAGGTGTGAACCGGTCCAATGTTAAAAAAAACGAACGTTAAGTATCAGCTGAAAAATGAAGTGTTAAATAAAGCTGCAGTTCCTCTCCTAACCACTGGAGGCAGTCTCCACAGAGTCAAAACATCCTTTAACTCCACAGCAGAAATAAACGTGTTTTACAGCCTGGAACAGAAACAGGTTAGTCTCGACCGCTAGTTTCCTCCTTGATAACAACGGTAGATTTATATCTAACTCACTTGTACAAAAGCTTAAAGGTCCAGTTTGTAAAATAGGGGTAAAACTGCGACATCCAGCGTCCAGATTCTAAAGTGACGGTGGCCTACGAGGACAAAACAAACTTGTTTAGACCACAACTGGGACGACGGGAGTTTTCCAGGAGCATGGAGCGACGAGGTGAAGATCTGAACCATTTACGACATGTCTTCTTCTTCATCGTTGGTTTATTTATGAACGTGAAGCTCTTGAATCCTGCTCTCTGATTGGCTGGATTTTCCATTTGGGCTGCCGTACAAACATGGCGGTGCAAGACGGCGACACTCTCTAAAGCAAGACCGTTGCTATAAGAATAATTATAGGCTACGGAAACCAAACAAATTTGTGATTATACACTTATACAAATATATTCATGGGTCGTGGATTCAGATTTTGCCAATAAACCTTCACAATTATTACACACTGGACCTTTTTTTTTAATATATATATAAGTTGCACAACTGACCATAGTTCAGTGTGGGCATTGTGGCCTGTTTGAAATGAATGAATGAATGAATGAATAAATAACGATCAGATGGTGGGTCGAGCTGGTGCATCTGCAGCTGATCCACAGGTGCTACAGGTGCTGCAAACAAACCAGCATCTAATAATGACGTTCACTTTTCCATCAACGTCATAAAAAACACTTTCTGAAGTTAAAGTTTCCTCGGTTCCCCTGAGCTCTCAGTCCGCTCCGAACAGTTAACTGTTCATCAGACACTTGGTTTTGTTTTTCTGTCATTAAATTACTTGCAGTGACACTTTCTTCTAACTTTATACATGTTTCGTTCATTGTAGCCTAAGCCTGTTGTCATCAGCTAGTACGAGCTAACAATGCTAACAACAACAGCGATGGCTAACCAAAACCAAAACCCTGACTCTTACTGGCTTTACTTGCTTTGATTTGCTCCAAGTGAAACAAGTGAAACGATATTTAAGGATGAAATTCCCTCTCTTTCTCTTTTTTTTTTTGTTTTTTTGACTGAGCTTCCTTCCTGAGCTGCAGCGGTCCGGCTGTAACAACGGAAAACGCTGCAGCTTTGGTAAACGCACACACTCTTGATTTGATCCACTCTGACTACTGGGGCATCACTGCAGTAACAGGCTGCACGACGAGGAAAAAGAAGAATAAAGAAAACTTTTGAATGCACATTTTTAATGCATCTGAGTGTTGTGTAAAGACAACATATAACAACTCCAAAGCCAAATCTGTATGGATGTAAGACACGTCTCGGTGATGATCTAAATGATGCAGGGTTGTTGTTTCCACAGTTGACGCAAATTTTGTGTCGTATAAATAAACGTAGTGTGAATTATTCTTTGGTAATCAACGTCAGTGTTTGTGTTTTGTTCGTATCCAGCAGGAAGAGGAATGCAGCAGGGAGGGTTTTTTTTTTTGGGGGGGGGCATGGAGCCGCCTGCTGATCCAGCAACAATGATATCACTTCCCCCTGAGACCTGCAGCAGGGATTACATCATTTCCTCTCCGCTTCCTCGCCTCGTATCGACATCTGCCTCTGTCCCTCAATTCAAGGAAGGGAGATTAATACAGAGAGTGAGTGGGAGGTGGAGGCCGAGTGTGTACTCCGTGTGTGTGTGTGTGTGTTTGTGTGTGTGCCCTGCATAGCTACATAACACTTCATATTACTGCACACAAACAGTTATTCCACAGTCCACTACCTGTTTTTCATCCAAATCCCATGAAGGTCTGTGCACGTCTCTACCTCTACTCTGAATTTTTGTGCACATGCAAAAGTTGTTGCACATGCACACACACACACACATATACTATACACACATGCATACACATTTACACACATGTGCTTTTATGATAAAAGAGATACGCACAGGAATGTGTCTGCTCACATATGATGCGGCCAAAATTACACCCCATCGTGTCGGAGAGAGAGCACTTGAGCCCCAAGGCTGGAGATCCCAGGGGTGCTCAGCTGCCGCCGTGTAATATGATACTGACACACACATACACACACACACACACACACACACACGCACGCACAAGCAGTGGTGTGTTTCAGATTTAGGAACAAAACAAATGAGTTCTATTTTTGCTGCAACAGAAACAAACAGGAGGCAGCAGGAAGTTGATTCTGCTGGAAGTGAATGGATTTATCACAGAGTCGTGTTCAAAGAGACGGAGACACAGTCGCCCTGCTGCCGGTTTAACCCCCGTGACCCAAAACACTGCCCCTCACCACCACTAACCTCCCCCCCAGCAGCAGCAGCAGCAGCAGCAGGCTGGAGGCTGAGGTGATGATTCAACATGGAGCAGAGCGGTGTGTGTGATGCAGCTTCTATTCTCAGAGCTTTAAAGGAGACGTATTCTGTCCCTTTGCCACAAATTAAAACAGTTCCCAGGCGTCTTAAAGACACGTCTGTGACATACTTCGGTCTAAATCCCTCAAGGATCAAACATCACGGCTCTTTTCATCCTCTCAAAACAGCCCTGTTCAGAACGGCTGGTTTCGGCGCCTGTCCCTTTAAATGCAAATGAGCCACTGCTCACAGGTAGGGGTGGTGTTATGCAAATTAGTAAAGTAATGACATCACTGGATGACAGCTGATGACAACAGCTCATAAACTACATGGATTTCAACCTCAGGAGCCTGAAAATGACTGATTATTCTTATTCTCACATTTTGGAGGCCAGAAGGCAAGAAAACACCCAAGCCTTCAAGAATACTCAGAACTACTTGCACTTTTGAAATCCCTCCGCCCAGCAGCCGTGTCTGGAATGTAGTTCCGGCTGCATTTGGTCTCTAAAACAACTCTGTGTGGTAACGTTGTGTTATTATCTCATAGCGTGGTGAATGTGCAGGTCACAACTTGTCCACCAGAGCGTTGTGGAGTTGTTGGATTGTGTATTTGATGAGTTTGATGAGGGACAGGGGACCTGGACCGTTCACCTCCATCGTGTTCACTGAGCAGCTCACGTCTCTGCCCCGCCGATCTCCAAACAACATGCACCGATAATTAAAGGTGATGAACCTACTGCTGTGACTACAGGGATTATGGTGGTAGGAGAATTTGCCAAAATGTTGAACTATCCCTTTAAACGTAAAAATGTAGCATAGTTAAGCTAAACATCCAGCATAGTTCCTCTTTAAGATCTTGAGATGTTTGATTCTGGACCGACACCAACATCTGTGCTACTCTAACATCATTAAACTGTTTATAGTTATCAACAAAGAAAAGAAGCAGCGTATCGACGTGCAGCTCCGCTCGCGTTCACGTTTCTCTTGATTACACGTCACTCTATATATTTTTCTATGCGTTGCCAAACCCATACAGCTCCCTCCTTATAATAAACACAGAAACACGAGCCACTCCTTCACATCTACCCACAACCACCGCACACTGTGTGTATTTATAGTGTGCATATTTATATGTATACACACACACGCACACATCCCTTTGATACGAGCATCAGTGCATCTGCAGCTGCAGGTCTGAGTGTGAACGCTGAATGATAACAGGGCAACACGAGGACCACGTTCCCACTACGGATATTCATTCCTATCAAACGAGCCTTAGTAATAACAGCTTATTTTTACCGTCTTCCCAAACATCAAGTCATTAATTCAACATTACTTATAGAGGCCCCAAGCTTTGGACTGAATTTGCAAGGTTACAATTCAGACCCAAAATTCAAATCTTTCCAACTCATTATCTAAAAATTCTCATATTCGGTCCCTAGCAACGGTCTGTGATAGCCTAACAACGGTCTGCTTTAAAACAGAAATAAAAAACATAACTGTAATATACATCCATACAAGTACAGTTTGCTGTCAGTATATCCCGTCTTTGGCAGACTTGTTGATGATCCCCGACTTTATACAAGTGTTTTGTGTCCCTGTCACTGGCTCAGTGCAAATCAACACAAAATTTGCAATGACAGCAGGAATGATAACCTGTTTTCTGTTGACAAAGCATTAAAATAATCAGAACTGAGACCATCTTCCTCTGGAGCTTCCGCTTTCCACAAACAAGGATCAACTGTCAAATATAGACTTATTTAATTTTTTACAAACATAGAACAATTTCTCATGTCAGGGCTTCAATACAAGAGGGACATTACAGACGAGCAGTATGGAGGTATTTGGATGCTTTTTGGTGTGTCTTTTTGAATGAAGACAAACGCCCCATTCACAACCATTATATGGACCAATCCTGCTGCGTGGACCCCCCCGTAACTCAGAGAAGGAACGGAGGACTCTGAAAATTCTCACAGCTCTTGATGCAACATGAAGTTACGAGTAGATAATGAGTGAAATTTGAATTTTGGGTGAACTATCTCTTTAAGTCCTACCTTGATTCCTGCTGCTATTGATCTTTAGTTTTTGTTTAGCTCATGTATGTTGTCTGCTTGTCTCTTGTTTTGCAGGAGTGGAACCTTGTACAAGTTCGCTACGACTTCCTTCCCTCCTTGCGCAGCGTTCTACACATTTTTTTGTGCTAAATAACTAAACCTAAACCTAAACCTAAAGGACAAAGCGATGCATCTTATTCTAACTCCAACATGCCACAGGTATCATGTCAATTTTCCACTATTTACATCCAAAGGCATGCAGCAGCAGCAGCAGCAGCAGCAGCAGCAGCAGCAGCAGCAGCGGCGGCGGCGGCGGCAGCAGCAGCAGCAGCAGCAGCAGCAGCAGCAGCAGCAGCAGCAGCAGCAGCAGCAGCAGCAGCACGTTGCGTAAAATGACACGACTTGTGCCTCCAGCCTCCAGAAAGGAGTTTGCAGCGCTGGCCTCAGACTGACAACGCTGCCGGCGCTCAGGGGGCCGGAGCCTCTCGCCACAGAGACATTTACTTTTCCACAGAGCTCGATGTGGACGCAACCGGAGCCCGTAAGAGGCTGCTGGTGATTAATCGTCTGTGATATCTGATGAACGTGGCCGGCTTTGCGGGTAAATATGTCCGACTGCGCAGTCACTACGAGAACATTTATTTTGGAAACCTCTACATACCTCTCTAACCATCAACTGAGCAGAAGCCCAATCTCTTTTTTTTCTCTTCTTCTTCTTTCTTTCTTTCCTTACACAACCAGTTTGACGTTTACGGACTGGAACAGAATAAGTGGCATACAGCATGTTAACAGGAAAATATAGTCGTGTGTTAGTGCTGTGGTGCGGGGGTCGGCCTCAGCTATGAACAAGTCTTACACAATATGTCCGAACCAGATGTCAGCTGTAACTTTTCCAGATGCCAAACACCAGTTTAAGGAACATCGCAGCCGAGGAGGGAAGGAGAGAAACAGGAAGAGACGAGAGGAGGTCGGCGAGTACAAGTCACAGCGATAGTAGCAGCCGTAATAATAATAATAATAGTGACAGTATTATCACAGTTGTTTGATGGGCGCTGTGGGAACAGTGTGACGCAGTATGGGTTTTGTTTTTTTTTGCACTAAACTGGGAGACGATCTCTTTATGGATCTGGGTTCATCAACGGTGTTACAAAGAAACAGCATTACTTTTTTCAGTAACGAGTAATAAAAAAAGTTAGCGTTTCCCCCGATGTAGCATCGTTACTGACGGTAAAATGCGGCGTTACTTCACTCAAGGAGTCCCGTCACAAAATAATAATGCACTCAGTATTATAATGTTTTCTTTTATGTAAACTTTTGTTCTTCTTTGCTGTATTTATTG
Source organism: Decapterus maruadsi (assembly GCA_030347415.2). Taxonomy (NCBI): domain Eukaryota; kingdom Metazoa; phylum Chordata; class Actinopteri; order Carangiformes; family Carangidae; genus Decapterus; species Decapterus maruadsi. The sequence continues at coordinate 26,044,698 of CM064902.1, forward strand.
TTGACACCATTGTAAATGAGGAACTTCCTCAATGGTCTTCGAGAATAAATAAAGGTTATAATAATTTGACATGGAGCTTTTTTTTTTTTTGAAAAAGTAACAATACTTACTGTACTTTTTCTGGGAATTAGTTACTTTTATAATGAAGTAAGTCAGTCACTTACTCAGAGTAAAGTAATGTTAACGCATCAGAAGAACACTGTCTCACTAGTCGACGGCTGCATCAGCGAAGAGACGAGACGAACCAGAAACTCTTCTGTTGTGTCGTCACATTGATGAAGTCGTTTTCTGAATTCGTAGCACGTTTGTATCTTTGTGTAACGTTTTCTTCTTCTAGCTGCAGTGAGTTGAGCCTTCAGGGCCACCGTACACTGCTGCCTTTGGTAAACGGTGTTAAATCTCCTATCTTGCACCACAATCTCAATAAATACATAAATGTAGGATCTAGGCTGCAGACTTTTATTTTGAAAAGCCACATAAACACAGTGCAGAGCTGATGATGATGATGATGATGATGGTGATGATGATGATGATGGTGATGATGATAGAGGGTTGAAGGTGTTTACCTTTGGTCTGCTGACACGGCTCAGTCCAGCTCCAACCGATACAGGAGTGGATGAAGTCGATCTCACCCTGCAGACACACAAACACACAACGTTTATTAATATGAGACATGATGGTACTTCCTGTGGACGAGGAGAAGAGCAGACACACACACACACACACAGTTTCCTTCCTGAACCGAGCCGAGAAGAGTTGTTGTAACACCATCAGATGTGATAACCTACATCACAACTCGCCCCACCCCCCAGACACACACACACACCTGGCAGCTGTCTACACACACACACACACACACACACACCAAATCTACTGTCAGCAGGTGGCACTAATGTGTGTGTGTGTTGCCGTCATGCTGAGCAGGCTGGATGTGTGTGACCTAAAAATAACTGCCTACAACATTTAAAGGGATAGTTCACCCAAAATTCAAATTTCACTCATTATCTACTCACCCTCATGTCGACTAAGAGATGTGAGAATTTTCAGAGTCCTCCGTTCCTTCTCTGAGTTACAGGAGGGTCCACGCAGCAGTATTTGTCCATATAATGGTTGTGAATGGACCTAAAAATAACTGCCTACAACATTTAAAGGGATAGTTCACCCAAAATTCACAAATTTCACAAATTCAAACAATTTCTCATGTCGGGGCTTCAATACAAGAGGGACATTACAGACGAGCAGTATGGAGGTATTTGGATGTTTTTTGGTGTGTCTTTTTGGACAAAGAAACCTGGTGTCCATTGACAACCATTATATGGACAAATCCTGCTGTGTGGACCCCCCCGTAACTCAGAGAAGGAACGGAGGACTCTGAAAACTCTCACAGCTCTTAGTCGACATGAGGGGGAGTAGATAATGAGTGAAATTAGAATTTTGGGTGAACTATCCCTTTAAATACACAATACTGTAGCTCCTCTCTCTCTTTTCCCCTGTTGTTCTTTGTTGCTGTTTTATTATGTACACTTTGTTCTTTATATTCTTATATTATATGTTGTTATCGTTGCTGTGTGTCTGTGTAAAGCTGCTGCTGCTGCTGCTCTGTCATTTCCCAGCTAGGGATCAATAAAGTTTATCTATCTGTATATCTATCTAATCTGTCTGTCTGTCTGTCTGTCTGTCTGTCTGTCTGTCTGTCTGTCTGTCTGTCTGTCTGTCTCTCTCTCTGCCCCTCGGTTCTGTTTGATTCTCTGCAGCTCGTCGTCGTGTCACAACCTGACGGTGAAGTAACAACGTCTGACCTTTCTGAAGAATTCATACAACAAGCAGAGAGAGTGAGGAAAGTGTGTGTGTGTCAAAGTTAAATCTGAGTGTGTGTGTGTCTGTGTGTGTGTGAGTTACACTGAACATGTTTTTTTCATCTGTCACATGGACGTGTGTGTGTTTCCACATCATGACCATGAAGGACAAATGATTCACAAAAGCACGAAAATGTCCACGCATCATTATATGCACAAAGGGAAGTTACACTGTTAAACACACACACACACACACGGTGCACACACACTTATCCCAGCTTGCATAAGATCATTAGCAGCTCTCATATGATCAGTAGCTGGAGGCTGAAACAACAACTACACCCTTGTTGGGACAAACACACACACACGTCTGATCTCAAGAGCACGTCAGTACGTCATCGACACCGGCGTCAGGGATTCAAACCTGCACTCACTCCACCCTAGTGAAAGATTATGATTGTTACTTTTGCTCATTGTGATGACATAATGACATAATCAATAGGAGATTCTACTACTATTAATATACAGATACTATGGTGACACTTTACAATAAGGGTCCCTTAATTAACATTAGTTAGTACATTATTAACATTAATAATGTGTTAATTAATGCTGAGTAATAAATTGGAGTTTAAATTATTTTGTTAGATCAAGGTGAGGTCATGTTATAAGCCTTTCAGGTTTCAGACAGATTTCACCCGCACTTTTTTTTCCGTATCTTTCTCACTAGTAAGAGAAGTAAATGTTTTTGTTCTATTTTATAATGTGCAAATAAATAAAGTCTAAAAAAAACAACTAAAGTCTGATCAGAGACGCCTGGAAGAAACAGAGCAGCTGCAGAGAAAAGGTCAACGTTTACAGTGTGAAGAACAGCTGATTATCAAGATGTGTCAGAATGAAACCGATTAAAAAAACAGATCAAAGGTAAGGTTGTTTTTCATAAAGTCTGTGTTTCGATTTATTTTTCTTTCTATTTCTACATCTCTTTTGTTAACTTTTACTCCACTATAGCTAAGAAAGAAATACTGTACTTTTGACTTTAATACATCACTAAGAAGTACTCTTATTTTGAAATTTCCCACCACTGTGTCCTCCACATCAGTTTGTCTGAATGCAAAGTGAAGCTTTTCCAATGCATAGCCTATGTTTTAAAATGAACAGATCAATATCAACTCTCTACTGATCCTGGAATGGAAACCACCTGGTAAACGAAGCTACGTCGAGTCGAGCTGCTAACACGTAGTGGAAACACAGCATAATGACACCTTTACTTCCTGGACGAGGTCACTCTCAGGGTTGTCATGGCAACATACTGTTTAATTGTAAACAGCTGGAAATAAAAAAATTTAAAAAAGCACTCTGAGCATCTTTCCTCCGGTTGTGAAACGACTTCACTCTTTCACCTCGTTCCAGGAATTTTTAAAAAACCCATGTGTCATGTAAATGAGTTCCTCTTCCCTCGGTGGCGCAACGCGGTTACTCCATAGGACGACATCAGGACAAATTAGCTAATAACACCCTTTCAAAATAAAACATCTCATAGCTTGGAGCACTGACTCAGTGTTTCCTGTTTCATCTCTACAGATCCTCTTCACAACAAATATTGATTTTTTGGGTGTTTTGTTCATCGCCTCCTGTCATTCAGGAATCTGTTAAAGGTAGAGTCTGGAGTTTTGTTCGTTGCAGTTTGTAAACAAAGCAAAGCTCCTCCTCTCAGGCTCAACTGTGTAGCATCCTGAGTGAAGCGCTGGAGCCGTGGACCGACAGCCGACCGTCACCAACAATGGGAGCCTCCGGTGTTACGTTGTTATGCCGTTGTGGTGAGCTAGGAAGATGGTGTAAGCGGCGGATGCTAACCGCTACCACTAGCCGAAGTTAGCATCGAGCTAGCTCACTACAACGGCCCTCGTACTTGTTGCCCCTTGAGGCTTTAGTTGTCAGTGACGGTCGGGAATCAGTCCATGGCTCCAGCGCTTCACTCAGACTGTATTTCTTTTTCTTTGTGGTCCTGTCTGCTGAGAGACAAAGACATGCTAGCACTCGTTAGCATCAGAGACAGAGTGGGGCTAGCAGACACACAGGACTAAGGCCATAGATGATGGATTTTAAAGTCTAACGTTTATTTTTGGGCACAAAACTCCAGACCCAACCTTTAAATGTTGAATGATTTTACAAATGTGTTGGTCTGTGAGAACTAGGCCTACAGCAAACGGAGAAATGAAGTGTAACATCTGTTTTCTTCTGTAGCTTTGTTTTGCACATTTGTTTTTCCACGGGTGATTATCTTGTCTTGTTTATTCGTCTCTGCAGACTTCTTGGAAGCTCTGCTCATAAATTCTTTGACTCTTGGTCAATTTGTCTAATTGTCTAAATAGCTAGATGCCGTGTCTATTGTGTCAATTATGTGTGCGCTCGCTCAAATGTTCAGCTGGGGAAACACTACGCCGTTTTTACAGTTCAGCACATTCTTAATGACGATTAAAGGACTGGGGATCAAACATTTAACGACCATCACAGACCATACAATTCTGCAAACCAACTCAACGCACAAAAAACTCTCACGAAAAGTTGTGGAAGAGTCATCGTTGCGGCTTCTGAAGCCATTTCCTGTCTCCCATCTCCTCTTTTCCCATTGGCTGTTGGCGACATGTGTTTGCAATGCACCGTCACACACCAACAGATTTCTGTCCCCAACTAGAGCCGACTGGTGCAAACAGGGCCCAGCTGACCATCTTCATTAAAGATCCGATATCTATTCATAAAATCCTTTGATCGATCTTTTAATATATGTCACTTCCTGTTTTGTAAGAGATCTATATTTCCATTCATTTCTTAAATGTACAATTGATTGATTGATTACTTAGATTATCACCCGGGACAGCACTGAAGAGTTGCACTGTTGGATACATGTGCATTAATGTAACTGCTTTCGGGTCAATTTTTAATGTAATTCTTAATCTTTGTACAATCTGCAGCATTAGTTCTGTGGAAATATAATTTATAACTAAGCAAAATACAAACTAATTTCTTCGTTTTCAAGTTAAAGTTGCAAATGTACAAGAAAAAATGTGAAAAAAACAGAAGATTTTTAAGAAAAACCTCTCAAAAGTCTGAGGAAAAAGTCTCAAATTTGTGAGAAAGTTCTGAACAATAAACTCTGAAATCTACAATTTATAAATTTACAATGACCCTTAGTTCTGCACAATGTTAAAAGGACTATCATACATTTGGGGTAATTGTTTAATATTTCAATATCTGATTTCTAGTGTCATGGAACCAGTTTCTTGTTGAAAAAGTACATTTTTACCTTTCAGGTCCTCTCCTCCTGCTGAACACTGTATGTATGTTTTTTAATATCTGAGGTTTTGTGCACCTCAACCGACTCTGATGACTGGTGCATTGCCAAACAGGACATATTAAAGAGCATTATGAAACGGTGCAGCCTGCCAAAACAGAGGCTTTACAATCCCAGACTGAAAACAATAGTTCTACCTCTGTCCACAACTCCACTCGTAATGAGACTTGGAAATCTGATTAAAGACGGCAGCCCTGCTCATAATGTGTATAATGTCACAATTATAGTTTCCACAACAAATAATCAAAATAATTGGTAAACTGGGAAATGTTTAATTGGAACAATAAGGGCATTGTTACACCATTTCTAATGTATTTCTCAATCGTTAGGATTCTTCTAGGAAACACATTGATTTTAGTGTTTTTATTTCAACACAATATAATAACCCATTGAGAGAAATTTTTAAAGTTTTTTTTGTTGTTGTTGCCATTTTTAGCCACAGAATTGAACTGAAGAGAGTGTTGATTAAAACATTTAATTATATTGATTCAATTTATTTCTTTAGTAGCATGACATCACCATTAGGTAATTGTGCTGAATATCTTTCACTCGTCTCCACTGTTTTATAAACTAAATGATCAATTGATCAAACGATCAGTATCATCAGTGGATTAACTGATAAATGAAGGTATTGGATAAATAAAACATCTCAGCTTCAGCACACGAAAAAGGGATCGAACTGTTCTAAAGGTCAGTGGTTGCACGCCAACCAAAATCAAATTTGCCCTTTTAAAAACTCTTATAGCACTGGAAGCAAATGCCAGTGAAGTCACCAGGTCTTTGAATCTGTTCGATTCATGAGGTGAACACATGATGAAGGAGCCTGAAACCAGAATAAACTCCTCATAACAACAGATACCCGCAGTTAAAACACAAGTAACATGATTATTTTCATCATTTGATCCTTTCTCCTTTACAAAAGGTAATAAAAGGTTGTTTAAAAAAAAAAAATCATATGTTCAGTGTAAGCTAGTGCAAGTTCAAACTAGCCGTTATGTGCCGTGGTGCACGTACCGGGACAGTTCACTGAACATCACATAACTGGGAAATATGAGTTCATCTGCGCCTGGAGGATATAAACTCTGTGTGTGTGTGTGTGTGTGTTTGTTTTGGTATCTTTATGAGGACCAGTTTTACGCCATCACTACGAGGACATTGGTCCTCACAATAAAGGCCTGGTTTACAGATTAAAGGGACATTGTGTAACTTCTCCAGTTATCTATTCACGATAATCAATTATTTTGTTCAAAAGTCTGTTTTTCATTAATCACTTCATGAGTCTGCCGTCTGCACAATTTCACGTGAATGCAGCATGAAAAATACGATTGAGTTGCTTGAGATATACGACGCAACGCTAGATGGGAGTTAATTTCTACACAATATACCTTTAAGGTTTTAATTAGTTCTTAAAATAATGAATCTATCTGGATACAACCTCTACATCTCTATGATCAGGATACATCAGTGTCTCTGTGTGTGATATTTGTAACTCAGAAGTTTGGATCGTGGAGGTGGTCGATGCCGCCCACCGCGTCAACGCACCTATTTAGAGCAGCTTGTCTCTTGACAGCAGACAGTTTAGTCTACGCCAGCTGACGACCGCAGACGTAAAGAGACAGGCTGACATTTTAAATCTGGTGCCACTTACTCCACGGTCCATCTCCAACTCTGCCAACTTTTACAAAACAAGTAAGCGCTAAAAAAAAAAAAAAGTCCAGTGGGGATCAAATCCTAAATGCTGCCTTGCTGCAGAGCTGCAAGAAATAAACCCACACTGCTCTGCCTGGTAACCAGCTCACACACACACATAAACGCGCAACCCATCCGACACAGCGCTGCCTAGACAAGGCCAGCCGTCAGGTCACATTACTGCATGCATTCTCTTCCTCTGCCCTCGGGTTAAATCTGCAGCCTGCTTTTTTTTTCTTACTCAGATGGGGCACAAGCTGCCGTCACTGGAGGGCAGAAAAAGTAGAGTGGAATAGAAAGAGCACTACAAAGCTCAGTATCCGAGTGAACACCTGCTTGCTGCTCGCTCAGATAGTTTTACAGGACGCGTAGTTTCACATGTTCACATTCTGAAGCTGCAGATTTAAAAAGCTGATGTTTTTCATTCAGATTACTGTCCAGGGAGGAAGTCGGTGTTCACGACGCATGCAGCTCGGCCGATGTGTCATGGCAGTATTTTCAACATCCAATTAGTCATGGCGGGTCGTTTGGGACTTTCACTGACGCACCAAATTTATGAACAGTATTCCCTTTATGACAAAAAAGGGGTTATGATACAGAAGCGCCACACAGACCAACATGTGAGACTGTGAAGGCAGTAAATACATTCTGATTGAAATAAATGCATTAAAACATCAAACAGTCGTCTGCATGACCACATACTACCACACTGTTTCTGGGGCTATTCATGATGCATATCCAGCGTTAGCATAAACACTGGTTTGCTTCAGCCATCATCACTGCAAGCACAGACAAGACAGGGGGTAATAATTTGTTTACAATATCTTCTGAATGCTGCAGTGCCTCGGTATCGGAAAATGAAAAGACCATCCGGGCTGTGGCTCGATGGTTGACATGCTAACTTCTAACAGAAGAGAAGAAGTGATAGAAATAGAAGCAAAACAAAGAGGTAAGATTATTTAATATTGAACACTTTCTTCACTTTCTTATCATTAATATGTTATAAATTGAAATGTGAATTTATTGTATAAGGAAAACCACTGACAGCAGTTCTCTGGTCTCGGCTTTTTTCTTCTTCTTCTATTGGTGGGTTTCAATCCACATGTATTAATATCAGAGGAGGCTGGTCCATTGAGGCAGAGGAGGTTGGTCCTCCTCTATTTTTGAGAGGCAAGAGGGAAATTGATTTTTTATTTAAGAAAGATTAACTGGTTGAAATAAATCATTACCAAATCTCAGTATAATTTATAAAATATTGTTTATGTATTTTATCACAAAAAAGTTTGTTTTTTGGAAGAAAATCCACTGACAGCAGTTCTGTGTGAGGAGCAGGGAGCAGGAAGGGTAGGGGCTCTACGGAGGTGCTTTTTTACTTCCCTAACTGACCTTCCTTCCATTGACTCAATGCATTTAGGATGTGTTCATCCTAACCTGTGATTGGTTTGACGTCAATCCTCATAAGATTTTAATAATGACAGTCCATTTTACTGTTGCTATGTGAAACTTTCATAAATATAAAAGGTTTTCAGAGATATTAGCATTGATTTGAAAGTAAATCAGCATATTTTTGATAAACTGTTGGGAAATCAAAAAGCAGTCAGGAGATAAACTGGATTTAAACTGAATAAATCATAAAACACCTGAATCATAAATTAGTATGCAGATGACTGAGGTTTTTTTTAGGAAAAGGGTGGTGGCAAATAAAAACATCCATGATATCATTAGACATCTGAAAACAGTGATTTAATTTATGACAAAATCTTGTAAGACATTTTTACTGTTTTCATTATAAGAAAGTAGGGATAAGTAGCCTACTAGTCAAAATAACTGATGCTTTTGTTCCTGTCAAAATTTTTTTAGTCAGTCATTATTAATATACATTTAAAATGTGATGATAAATATAAAAGGCAAAGGTGAAGAAGTCAGTGTCATAGTTAAAATCAAAATGCAATAAACTGGATTTAATGAATAAATCATAGACGTGAGGCAGGTGACTGAGGATTTAAAAAATGGTGGCAAATAAAAACTGTAACACTGCTCAAATTGACATATTTTTGTATTTCCATAACACCAACTGATTTTTTGAAATTGATGAAGTTATAGTTGCCATTATTTTTATTTTTCATGACTTTTGACATATTTTTTTTTAGCACAAATAAAAAAACAATCAGCAGATAGATCAATGATGTCAATATCAGCACAGTTTAGATGAGGACAGGGAGCAGTGTGGGTCAGCGTGGTGACCCCCACCTCCCCCCTCCTGCTGTGAGGATGGAGTTGAAACAACAGTTCAAACGTGCCGCTCCACCTCGGTGTGCGTCTCGTCTGCACCGTGAAATCTGACGGTGGCTGTTAATTGTGAAAATCTTTTTGAGTCCAGCAGCGAGAACACAGCAGACCTGTTAGTGAATGACCAACATGACTGTGAGCCCACACTGTGAGCCCTTTAAAAACCAAAGGCTGGTGTTAGGAGGTTTCCTCATAATCACTGTTAAGACTGCAGGCATGAATGAAGGCAGGCACACACACACATACACACACATAGGCTACACAGGTCTAGTATTGCTGCAGTAGAGTTGGACGCACTGCAGAACTGTCAGGAAGAATCACAGCATTCTGCTTTACAGCCGTGACACACACACACACACTGAGGGAATACCGTCTATACGCTCAGTACAAGGTCACTGAGCTACTGGGTTAAAGTGCTGCGAACAGGAGGACGGAGAGGACGACGAGCAGGAAGGACGAGGACAGTCGAGCTGACAGGGTCGACTGCGTCTCAGTCCGGATGCAGTAACCCAGAGCGCACGCATTAGCACAGAGGCAAAGACGGACGCCGTGGTCTGCCAGGGGTCGATCATTTACATAAAGGTCCAGTTCACATGACTGTGTGACTGGATTCACTATGACTCAAGATCCACTGAGATTTGACATGAAAAAAAAAGACATAACGAGCAGCAGAGAACGAGTGTATTCTGAAACAGACAACAGCTAATATCTGCTAATATTTAACCTCTACTTTAAAGGAGTCATCACCTGGTTTTTTACGTATCCAGCCCCCCTTGGATCGCTTTGGATCAATTCGTAAAACTTATTAGAAAAAAAAAAAAATTTTAATCAAACATTGAGCTTGTTCTGACCCTTTTTCCTACCGCGACTTTATCACGCGAGATTACGCGCGAGGTTTTGACTGGTCCGGATGTGCACTGTATGAGGCACGCGTTGATTCGCCGCAGGAAGGACAGAGCCGGGGGGGGGGGGGGGGGGCTTGCCTGCATGCAGACTCCAAAACATAAACAGCCCCCTGGTACCGCTTCGGCGATTTCAGGTAGCGGACGGGCCGGTTGGGTGGTGAAAGAGGCAAGTAGCCTCCGCCGGTGAGGTCACCGTCGGAGCAGAATCACAGATCTCGTGCTTTAGGAAGGCACACCATTGTGTGCTATTCCTGTTCAGAAAAAGAGCCGAAGCGAAAAAACGGCGCCGCTTTCAAAGTCCAGCTTTTCAGGCAAGTTTCAACTGAGGTCAAACACCAATATATGCATGTTTTAACAAGAGAAATTGCGATTTCCGGGTGATGACTCCTTTAATTTATCTGCCAGTTACACGACCTAAAAACAATTAAAATCCAACTTTAAATGAGATTTTAGTGAGTTTTTCTACTACCAAGTAGCAAAAATTAGCATTAGCAGCTGTTTATTGGCCAATCTAGAAGAAACACTGCAAGTTAAGCATTACATTTTATTCCTTTATTTACTCAGAAGTGACCTCCATTTGTGAAAATCAACCCATTTTTCTGCTGTTTCTTTTTTATTCTCCCATGAAATTACCATGCTAACCAGCTAGCCACACAGCAATAGAAACACTCCAGCCAGACTGGATGGATACGCCTATATTAGCTGGTCAACTAAAATTCAAACCTTCTGTCCTAGGTAATAAAATCTTCCAATAATTTAACATTCAATTACAAAAGCATGTCTTTATTTTCTTGTAGACTTTAGCATAGCACAAACACTGGAGAGCTAGCCTGGCTCCATCCAAGGACATTCAGATCTTCCTATTAAATCAGAGTTATAAAGCAGAGAACATAGAATTACCAGTTCCACCTCATATTTACATTCAAGTTAAGTGGATTAAAACATGCACCAATGCATACCAAGGAGCTTTATTGGTTATTTTTATCAATTAGTGGCTAAACTGTTTGGTCAGATCAGAACACCGCCACAGTATATCCTAGTACAGAAGGTAAAGTCATTAGACGTCTGACCAAAAGCCCCAAACCAAAAAATATTATTACACTAAACTATTATATAAGAATCTGGACCCATCAGATGTTTGGCACGAAGCAGCCACGCTTTGTTCCAAACACCCACTACACTGCCGATATTATACATCCACACCAGAAAAACCTCCAAAAACATACTAATTTTAGCTCCCATCACATGACAGCGGTTTAAGAGTAGCATTTTCCTTCAACACACACACACACACACACATAGAGAGTGGTACCCGAGCTGAATGCCTTTTCATGGTATGAAAAAAAAAAGCAAAACTTTCCATCTCTGCCTGTCCTCGGCTGAAACGGGTCCTGCCAGCAACAACATCTGCGGTAGGAACCAACGACAACGCTTTCAACAGCAGAGAGAAACAGGAAAAGAGTGAGCTAATAACGACAACACGTGCGATCGCATCGGTGGGTGTGTGTTTTTGTTTTTTTATGCACATTTCTGAATTTGCGTCGCTTTCGTTCGGTCCCATAATATTTAACGCTATAAAAGAGCAAGACAAAGAGGGATAAACGAGTGAGTGATGTGTGCGTTTTTCACTGCTAAAAAAAAAAACCTGCTGAGACACATAGACCTGATATAACACACACTTACACTGAGCTGTGGAGCTAATCATATAATGACAGAGCGAGAGAATCTGACTCAGCTAAAAACCATCAGACCGACTCCAGTTCCAACAAGTCCTGAGCTACGACTCCCCAGGCCCAGTAGCTACCACCTCGCTGTCACAAAGACTTCAACCAGCCGGACAATTATACTTAAGAAACCTGGCTCACACCTCTGACTCTGTAATCGCATCTGCTCTATTCAATTTTGAACATATGGGATCAAAGACGCATGCATTTACCAGACACAACTTGAATTTCCTTTCTATGTAAATACACCGGGAGCAATTTGGCTTATAGCGTCTCGCTCTGGGGATTGAACCACCCACCTTATGATGAACGGCCAATCAGCGATATTATACAGCTGGAACCACCTGAGCCACATTTGGACAGGATTGATGTTATAGGGGAATAAAATATTCACCCTGCTCCTCGATAATTTAACTCGTAATTCTGGACGACGTTTTAAAAAACCGTTGGGAAATTACAGGATATAGTCTGAAGTAGATACAGACACTGTGTATAGGACCAAGCCAAAACCCTGCTGGAGGTGAATTTGAGTCATAATAACTCATTTGAATCCCAGCTGATATCACTTTACACTTCCTGAGGATGTCTAATCCTGTGTAAACATTTGGTAATCTGTTTAGAAATCACAGAGAAAAAAGACACACAAGTCTGAAAACTGTCACATTTTGCTCAGGATCAACCTAATCCAGTGATTGAAATGCTAACAGCCAATTCTGGCTTTTAACAGTGCTCATTTGCCGAAATGTAAACAGATATATATGCTGAAAAATGGTGCTCCGAAGAGGAATTTCAACACTTATGTGTAGCTGACGTTACAGCAGCTCATGGTGTTTTTAGTTTTCTGTTTTACTGAGGTTTTCACTTCCTCAATTTCCATAAAAAAGCCACAGAAAATGAACGAACTTGGTCATTTTTTGATTTAAAATTAAGGAGGTTTGATTAAATATGTCAAACAGGGCAGGTACTGTGAACTTAACTCTTCCAGAGAAATACATCCAGACCCACACCTGACTTCATTCAGCGTTTCAATAGGTCCAGTGTTGTTTTGCTCATTCATGACTGTTTTCTCATTTGGAAAATAAACCCATTACAGCTTTACAGGTAAATAGAAATTCAGTCTTCTTGTCACCTGCTCCTAAGTCGACTATCTGGATATGGACTCACGGCCTCGGCCCTGAGCGCCTGGTGAATTTAGAGACAAACATGAAATTGCTAAACAGGATTTAATCCCAAATTACATCTGTTTTTTAGCACAGCTCAGGAGTTTCGGGGCAGACTGTTCCCTGCTTTAAGACACCTACGCAGTAATTGCCGAGGTAGGCGAGTTGTGTTCCTCATCCACTTTCCATCCCCACAGTTTTTCCAAACCAGTCCAGAGGATTTGAGCTGGCGACTTCCCAGTCACGACTCACAAACCACGCTCGGATGTTGTGTAGTCAACTTCCCAAAATAAAATTAAAAAAACACCCGTCTCTGAGGGATAAAGTTGCAGATGCTGCCATGAGTGGTGCAAGTCTGAACCGTGACCCTCCGTCGCAGCCGATCCAGCAAACTTTAGCCACACGGCATCTGTCTTTGTCCACACCGAGACGAAAGTGTAGAGAGACAGATTGACTGAAAGACGGCTCGCATACTTTCCATCTCTAGTGGAGAGCTGTCTGGGTACGGGAGGTAGCTGTGGTTTGGTCTGGACCCGCTTCACGTGTGAGTGTGTGTGTTTTCACATGTGAAAGAGCCTGGACGAAAAAACAGTAGCTGTTCCAGACGTACTCGAAGCCATAACACACACACGTGTACACACACATACACACACACACACAGGTTCAATGCTTGTACTTTTCTCTCATAGTCTGAGCAATGGAAAACAGTCCGGCTTACAGTATCAACACTTTCTTCAGGCCAGTGGACACCCACACTCACGACTCACTGTGTCAACAGTTTCTTCAAACCGACCGACGGACTGACCAACAAACCCCAAACACACTCTCACTTTGTTTCACGCTCTCACACACACTTTATACTAACATCATGTCCTTTAAACATCAATGGCACTCACAATAAAGCCTGTGTGGCAGAGCTCAGGGTGTAATTAGCACTCGCGTCCTTGCCTCGTTTTACTGCTTTGCACTGCTACAGCTAACAGGTTAGCAAACGGCTAACTACACTCTCAACATCTGTAATTATGGTCGTAGTGGAGTTTCTGTTTTCCTCTTTTCTTTTTGACATAACTTGAGATATTTGGTAATTTTTGAGCAATAAAGCTAAGAAATGAATTTTTAACAAGTATTTTGTGACGCTAGCTGTCTGGTTTTGATGTTAGCCATTTTTTCTAGGCTATTTGTAAATATAAACAAGCTACTAAATGAGGAAATGTAGACTATAAACAACCGAAAATCTAGTGTATGTAGTTTGCAAGCTAACTACCGGCCAGATATTGCTAGTGCTAGTCAGTCACTGGCTTAGTAGCAATGTTGCTAGCAAGATAATACATTTAACCGTGTTTAAGTCTTCTGTATCAAAAGGGTTCATTATCAGCCAACGGTGCAAGTTCACAGTGTCTTTTTTAAATATTATTCTTTGGGCATTCTTCCTGTATCTAACAGCTGGAGGTGAAGACAGAGGCAGGAAGCAATGACTTGAACTGTGGATGTTGTGTTTGTGTTTTAGGAACCTTCACCTCGTCAAGACTCGCTGTCCATAGTTCAATACAGTTCGTCTTCACAGGGACGACAAAATCTAATTGTATTGCTGCAGTACGTAGAGGCTGCATAATTCCTTCCTTCTTTCAAACTTAATTTAAGTAAAACCTTGGTTGTGGATTAATTAAGGACTTTTTTGCCTATGGACAAATTAGCTACTGTAAGCATATCTTTGCTATTTTGTGTTGTAGTATTGACCGATAGTGATATATTTGATAAGCTGGCAACCTTGATGATACATAGGCTAAACCTAAATTCTGATTCAGTGTTTTGTGAGACTGTTGACCTTCTGATAGACAATAAAGTTTGCCTGAATTTGAATCTAAAGCAAGTCATTTGAATGCTCCCTCCACCACTCCTTAGCCATGATGAGTGTCCATGGACAGTAGAAACAAGTGAAACCGAGTCAACCTCCATTCAGACACGCAGTCAAAACGACAAGTCCTGATTCCCAGCTGCACAGCCTGCCCCTGGATCTCCACAAGGGCCGAGGGACATAGACAAAGAATGACAATAAGAGAGAGAGAGAGAGAGGAAGAGGGAGAGGGAGAGAGAGTGGCTTGGCTTGGAGTGATAGAACGCAGAGGAAAAACACGATGGAGAAAAATAAAAGAATTAAAAAAAGAAAGAAGAAAAATGAGATTAAATTTTCCAAGAACGAGGCCTGTGCAGTTACAGAGCAACAGCGGCCAGAATGACTCTACATCTGTCTGGAATTAGAGAGAGAGACAGACAGTGCTGCTATTGGTAGAAAAAAAAACTGCATTTGAAGGTTTTTGTTCATGAAGTCTGAGTCTGTACAAAATCCTGGACACACAAACATTTCCTTTACAGAAACGAAACACAGAAACCTCAGGAAAAAATCTCAAAATAAATGTAAAGCCACAATGAAGCTGCCAAATATAGTTTCTGAACTGGTTTTTAACAACTGAGTTCTGTGGATGGTGCAATGTCAGAATTAAGGTGGAAAAATGTTGATTGAATATATTGAATATCAACTCAGACTGTGTGTTAACACTTACTACTTTTTGGATTCTGACCAAAATACATCCAGATGTTCAAGCCTCAGGTGTTGAACATCAAAGTTTCCAGATGTTGATATTTTTTAAACCTTTTTTTCCAGCTTTAAATGAACCACATTAATAATATGCAAATAATTAACCCAATAATTTTACATTATACTAGATGCTACAATATTATCCTGATCCTATCTGGTATTCCAGGTCTAAAAACTTACATTTTCTTCTACAATTTACAAAATAAAACATCAATCCATGTATAAAAATAACACAACACTATGCTGTATGCTAATTTTCCCCCTAGTCCCAATATATTCCTTATACTACATTATCTTGTACAACAGCTTTAAGAGTATTACCTTCTGTATTTACAGAGAAACAGGTTTAAACTCTCAACATGAGGAGTTGAAAACAGTTCTGTTTTTAGTATCTAAACCCCTTTTTTGTTTCTGGATCACTTTGAGGCTGTGTTTCTGCTGTTTGTGTAAAAACAGCTGACTGGATTTGTCACAAGTGACAACTGCGCCAACAAGTGAAACATTATTTCCCCCGTCTGTTTTGCCCACATTTCCTTGTTCTTCGGCCACGTCACAGGACCGAGGGAGGAATGTCCCTGAGATCAACACCAGCTCTCTACATGGCATCTCTGACCTCTGAACCCTGAGGGCTTTGCAGGGGTTTTTCCTGGTGCAGAAACCACAGAAAAGGCACAAAATCTCTTCATTTGCTGTTGATGAGGTTGAATTTCTGTAAAAGTATAAAGTGAAGTATCAGGACACTGTTTACGGAGCACGAGGACGTTTTACTGTTCTGCTGTTTGGTGTTTAGTTTACAGAGCAGTTAACAAAGGAGACACAGAGGAAACTGGAGTACTGTTACCTCATCTGGATACTCCATTAATATTATGTGTTTCTCCTTGTGTGTGTGTGTCACCCTCCTACAGCCACACACACACACACTGGCTGAGTCATTGCATTCAGTTGCCAGTTCCCCGTTTCAACAACAAACAGCAGAAAAACCATTTATTGTTATCAGCACACTCATGCACAAACACACACATACTACACACATACACACACACATTACTGTTCTTGTCACTTGTGAGGACCACTAGAGTTTTTGCTGCTTGTGAGGACCAACCTTTACAACGGTTACACAAGCACGATCAGGTAGGATTAAGGTTTGTATCTGAAGTCAAGTATTAGGCTGCCTCGACATTACAGCCAAATATGGGACAATCCCTGTTTTCATTAAACATTAATAAGATACGAGGGGACACACTTTAAAGATGCAACATTAAATATTAACATTTTCCAGATGACAGCAGAGTTGCTGTGTTTGAAATAATACCGTGCAACCTTAAAAATTTCCTTATATGTCTTTATGTAACAATAATCAGTCACTGAATAAAGCTCGCCGACTTCCTGCTCTTTCACTTTATTACTTTCATGTCCCATTACTGCGAAACTAAACTAAACAAACTGCTACTGATGTCTTGAGTCATGTTTCAGATTATTCTGTGATCATGTTTATTCCAGTCCTTTGATTAATCCAGTATTGATTAATCCAGTATCTAAAGCCTGAAAATAAAGATTTTCAAAATCTTATCCGATTTTTTATCTGTGAGAGACCCCACACATGAAGATGAAAAATCTGTCTTTGAAAGTTTTGATCGTATTGTGGGCAACAAACACAACACACCACACACATAACGATTTTTCAGAATCTTGACCCTCAGAAAACTCAGAAAGAGATCCGTATTGCTGTAGCCACACTTTCAGGTCTATTTCTGGACTGGACAATGAGAGGGGACGTTTTTTTTTTTAATGAAATCGGGACACTTCAGCCTTTACAACGATCCCATCTGTGTGTGTCTGTGTGCGTCTACCATCTAACACAACCTTATAAAATAAATAAGGTACCAAACTGAATCCAACCAGTGTACTGTCAATTCAAAATGAATCTGTCTGTCTGGCTGAACCTTTCCACACACAAGATGACTTTTGATAATGGCATCTCGCATTTCTTATTGAACATGTTTAATATTTACGATTGTCGCCATCGACAAACAACACACTACAAGAGAATCTTATAAGATAATCTAAGACCATTACTTTTGTCTTTGGTCGGAAAAGTAAAATGGAAATTATCTTTATAAACACAACCTGATAAATAAGAACAAACTTCATTTGTCAATTCAAAATTTACTGCTGAACCTAGTTGTCTCGCACCTTTCTTGACATCAAAACAACACTACACCCATTACCAAAAGTGTGGAAATAATTCGAATGAACAACAGACTGCTGGATTGAGTGCACCCTACACCTGCCAGAAGCAGATTGGATGCAGACAAGTAGGAGCAGGTAAAGAGATGGACAAGACAGTGAAAACTTTATAGATTTTTGTTTTGTTTTGACAGCAAACTGATTCTGTGGGATCTACTTGGTGCTCCTAAAGGCCGGAGAGACTAAGACAGATGAGTCTGTTGTCAATGTGTTGAGAGAAAGCAGAGGTGGGAGGAGCTGAGTGACTGAAATAACAATGAAATGTCATTTAAACCATATGAAATAGTAAAATAGATAGAAAATCAATATCTGGCAGGGAATGGTGATATTGTGGTACGCCCCAACAAATTAATCAATAGCGCATGGAAAACACTGATGTTCAAACACTGAATATCACTGTGCTTCTGAGCTGTCGGCTGAAAACAAGACATTTAAATACATCAAACCGAGGTAAATAAGGTCAATTTGCAGAAATGTGTGGAAAATGTATCGACAATGAAAAATCTAACGACTTCCAGAACTCACAGTTTTGTGCTGCACTAAGCTCTTTAGCACCAAAACCATTTGAAGTGCCAGAATTGCACTCGCACTTCTTCAGCGATAATTTATTTCAGCTGTATTTTGGTATTTGAAGCAGGGGAAGGTTACATAAGTGTGGGCTTGTAACCGGAGAGGTGGCAGCAACTTTGATTCCTGCGTCGGCAGGATGAATGAATTACAGTTACCACCTTGTTAGCACCGCTGAAGAGGTGTTGGAGCTGCAATACCACCAGTGGGTGGACTCAACGGGGAGGACAGAATATCAGGCGCATCTCTCACTGCACACAAAACATTGGACAAGCCAATGACTTCACAATTGAGTTTAAAGGGATAGTTCAACATTTTGTCAAATTGGCCCATTGCCATAATCCCTGTAGTCATAGCAGTAGGTTTGTTACCTTGTCGTGCAAGCTATTTTGGATTGTGTATTTGATGAGTTTGATGAGGGAAACCAAGAAATCCCATGAGCCTGCATAGCGTAGCTCTGAGCAGCTCACGGCTC
The DNA here is from genome assembly GCA_030347415.2 of Decapterus maruadsi. Lineage (NCBI taxonomy): Eukaryota > Metazoa > Chordata > Actinopteri > Carangiformes > Carangidae > Decapterus > Decapterus maruadsi. Next base: position 26,063,501 of record CM064902.1, read on the forward strand.
TGCTCCGCTGTTCTAAAAATAGCTTGCACCTACAATTAAAGGTAACGAACCTACTGCTACGACTATAGGGATTATGGCATTTGCCAAAAATGTTGAACTATCCCTTTAGCCTGTGCTTCTTTAAAATGGTCTTATTGGAAAGCAATAATTTAACTTTCATGAGTTGTTGCAGGTTGTTTAATTAGTCTGTACTATTTTAGCAAAGGCGGAGCTAATGAGCTAAAGTGTGTTTGTACAGCAGCGCTAGCTTCAACTAATTTATTAAATCTCTAAAGAGGAAAGATAACATGCAAATCTATCAGTGATACTTATCCCAGTAATGCCAGTAAATAAATAAGCAGTACACCAACGAAAAAATCAATGACTAACAGCATTAGGTTAGCTTGTTAGCACGAGCTGAACCTCCACTATCACAGTAGCCACATTACAGTGTAGTTAGCCTAAATTAAGCTAGTTAGCCTTGTGTTTTGTTTGCCCAGTGTGTCTCGCGACTCCCACTGTGGTGAAATTAGCAGCTCGGCATCTCTGCCAACCAGACAAACTGGTCAATGGTCCAAGAGACAAAGCCGTGAATGAGGAACACACACACTCTCACACACAAACACAGACACACACCACCCTAGCGCCAGTCCTGATGCGATTTAATGTGAGTGTGTCTCTGCAGGTTTAGCACTGACACAGCAAAACAGGCTGCACTATAGGCTCCTAACACAGTAGTGCTGCATTACAGAACACACTACGCTCAAGCTTTGTGCACGGTGCTACAGCTCAGTCCATTTGAATAGGTTCACATTTAAGCATTTGTCCAGATTTAGGTAATAGACACTTGAAAAATGCAAAAAAACAACGGCTTTCAGATGTGTTTTTTGCATGGGTTGAATCTTGAATGTCTGTGCTTCCCTGAACGCACCAATGGAACCGTGTCAAAGCACTCACAGCAGCGTTTAGATGATGAGATAATACAACTTTCACAACAAAATCCAAAGCACTGACTAAGAAAGCGAGGCCTGGAGTGTCCCTCTGCAGCGGCTCTGCTCTGCTGCTTCACACCCTCTCTCCGTGTGTCTCACCCCTGGGACAAAAGAGGAATTTCCTGAGAGAAGGAGGGATGACTTTTCCATACACTTTGGTGGGACACACATACAAACACACACACAGTATGACGGACAGAATGGGAGAAGAAAACAACATCCGACTGCGACCTGGTTTGACCTCTCGTAGCCACCGGTGAGAATATCCTGTCAGACTGCACCAGAGCAGCTGATACAGATGTAAGGCAGCGCATTCAATCTGATGTTTACACAACTGCAGCGCTGCCAGAGGAAGCGCGCAAGGCCAGCAACGTCTCTTTAATGCTCACAGGCCCGTCCAGTGCATGGAAATGCAGATGTGCAATTCCCACAACTGGCCCTTCGTATCCACTTCAGAGCCTCTGAGCAAGACGGTAAAGCCTCCGCCGCTCGCCGAGTATTATCCAAACTAATTACCCACATCGGCTTCATCTAAGTGTTCTGTCATCGCAGAGATATCTGGAGTGCAAAATTGACATCTTGGCTGAGCATATTGAGGGCTGGAGCTGCAGGGATACCCGACCTCTGGGGAGCGTCAACGTGCCGAGTGGTTCAATAACCAGCTGCTCAAACGGCATTGGTTGGTGTTTTTAGCAGCGAAACTTCAAGGAACTTCCCCGGGGGGTTAAAGTTCCTCCAGCTCATCGCGAGTTGCGTTGGAGCAGCAGCACCAGATCCCAGAGACGAGTAACCAAATTAGTCGGCTGACAAATCAGAGGCACGACAGCCTCGTTTCATGTATCTGATGTCGTCCTCTGCAAAAAAAAAAAAAAAAAAGGACAACAAAGACCGGACTTTGTTGCCTTGGGCCGCTCCATCGTGATTAATGTCAGCCGCAAACTGGAAGCAAAGGCTGTTTTCAGCTGCTGGGTTTAAACCGTGTCCTTAGGACGTTAATCAGACCTCAGATCCTCCCGGAGAACTGAGTCCTGTTCCCCCCGGGGAAAGCACCTGCTCCTGGGACAAACCTCCTGAATCAACTCTCTGAAATCGATAGAAAATCCAAAGACAGACCTCTGACTTTTTAATTGGTACTAGTTGGATCACTAACCAGCAGCGAGGGATGCCAGGAAACCAGGACGCTGCAGACCTCAGATGTAGAACCGGCTGGTTGGTTGGATACGGTCAGAGCTGAAGTAGGGCAAGAGGGATTTTTATACTCCAGTTAACCCTCTACGCCACTGGGAGATCGGCCACTGGAGTCTGCCCCACTTTGCTGCACGCGAGTGCGTTACAGAGGTGAGTTTGTCCTCGCGATTACGCCTCAGCACCGACGGGCCCGGTCACAGATTAGAGAAACCCCAGCACCAACGATTGCATCAAGTAGAACATTAAATATCTGAAGGACTTGAGCCATTCAGTTGTGATCAAGAGCTCTGGATCTTTAGTAACCAGCACCACCGTAGTACTGGAGATCAAAGCTTCAGAAGGTTCTGCACGGTATTGGCACTGGTAATAAATAAAGCTGAAGCTGCACTCAGACTGATGATATCACTGCATCACAACTGCCGCCCTCAGTTCTTTTGAATGAGACCCTGCCAAAGCCAAGCCTTAAAACACAAACTGGCAACAACACGCTCCGACCAATCAATCTTCAGACTGGACGTCCTCGGTTTTTGCACAGGTACGACTCGTCTGGTGTTGCAGTGGGGCGCTATCGCTGATTAAAAACCCTTTCGCTGACCTGTTCTGTACTGGAAGAATCCGCAGCCCAGACCAGTTTGAAGGTTCTGGTCGGCTCCTTAAATCACAGTTTTATCCCTCTTGAGGTTGATGGATGTTTGCTGCGATGACACAAACTAGAAATATGGTTCATATACAGTATATATCCACATATCTCCACTTTCCCTCGCATGTTCTTGCAAGATCGTACGTGATTCATAGCCTCTAAAATAATAAAGTAAGTAAAGCAACAGATGCTAATGACTATATTTCACTACATTTATGAACCTACGGACCCATTTAAAGCATCAGTGGAGGTTTCTATTCACAAGATATTTGAAATATTTCAAAACCCAAGCTCTGATTTTAGCAGAAAGAAGCCTCATTATGGACAGAAGCTGAGATTGTAATGAAATATCTAGTATTCAATAAAGAACCAGGTCGGTGAGGCGAACAAATAAAGTCCAGTCCGGGATAAACTAAACTAAACAATGGTCAGGAAGTCTTTCAGAGTTTGTGGACTGTCTGTTAAAACTGACGAATGAAGACGACCTCATCCTCTGCTTCAGCACCGCCGGACGGCAGGTCTCTGGTCCGTCTCGCTCAACAAATCGGTCCAGGGAGTGGAGAAGACGGAGTCGTAATATGTGGAAAGCCCGCGGGGAAGACGAAGATGAGCTACTGAACAATGAGCTTGTTGTTGCATAATGGTCGGAAAACAGAAAATAAGAAGGCTTCGTATTAAAGTAGAAGCATATACTTATAAAACAGAGGGGATTAGAAATAAAAGCCTCTCTCTAATAAAGGCCTGCCTCCAATTAGGCCCAAGTACCCTGGGCGGGTGAGGTAAATAAAGGCCTCTGTCGCTATTTGAGTTAATACGGTGTGTTATGTTGACCAACGAAAGGGATGAAATGTTATCATCATTCCTAACAGGAAAACAAACACCTGGACACCTCAACCATCCTCGGTCTTTTCAACCTGTTTCTACTCTAATAGCAGCTCCTGATGTGATCTAGTCTGCTGGGAGAGGAGACGTGTCTGACAGCAGGAGGACAGAGCAGTGAGACGGGTCCACCTGCGATAAGTCGTGGGGAAGTGAAGGTGGTGAGACAGGTTGATCAGCAGACAGACAGATGGCAGGCCTGCATGTCTGATGATGCTGAATTTTAAATGACTTTTAAATGAGTGTTGGGACAAGCTCCTGACCGACCCAGTTATTACTGAAAATAAATAAGATTTTATGGACATTTACATGCAGCCTTATCTACCGACATATCAGCTGCATTTGCATGCATTAGTCTATACATTGTAGAAGTGTGTAAGGCAGGCAGGCAGCAGGCAGGCAGCTGCGGGGGGAACACGCCCATAGCTGTGTAATGCTATATGAATGCCACGCCTTGCTTGTGTCAGATCAGCACGCCTGGCCTCCGAGCTGCAGCCACCCCGACGCTCCCGGCTGGAGGAGAAGGCGCTGTCAGCCGGCTGCTGCTGCTGCTGCTCCCCGGCCGGCCCACCGGCCCACCGGCCGACCTGCGCATCCAGGGCCGGGAGGGAGGCGTGCGCTCTGCAGGCCCTGCGGCGATTAATACAGCACCGGGAGGAAATAACGGAGCACGGCAGAAATAAGCCGTATATGTGTGGGTGATGCATGTGCAGCCCCCCCAATCCCACCATCACCACCTCCCCATTGATGTGCATTTAACCAGCTGTGGTGAATGAAAGGGTTTTTTCTCCCCCTGTCGTCTTCTCTGACACCCCCTCCCTCCCTCCACCCCTTCTTTCTCTGCACACACACACATGCATGTAGCCACTAACGGGATTAATTGGCTTTTATTGCAGCGGATGTTAATTAAAGGAGCCGTTCTCCGTCTGCACCGAAAAAAGGTGGAGAGTTTTTTTTTTAAATTCCAGACACGGAGAAATCAGCAGCAGGATGAGGAGGAGCAGGGTGGTGGTGGTGGTGGTGGATGTGGTGGTGGGATAGAGATGCGTTAAGGTGAAGGAGGGGGAATCGGGCTACTCACCGTGCAAAGATCCCAGGGAGGTTTTTGGTCCGGGAGAAAAAAACCGCAGCCGGCGGCGGGGAGACGAGGCCAGAGGAGCGGAGAGGAGAGAGCGGTGTCCGCCGGAGAAGCCCGCGCTGTCACCGACACGGCTTCGTCGGGGTTTGTGCCGGTTTAGTCCGGGTTTTCACCGACTCCCCTTTCCCAGATATCCCAGATTTCCCCTGCTGCCAGCCACACACTGAATCCCAACAGCGCTCACTCCGACTCCCCTTTCCCAGATATCCCAGATTTCCCCTGCTGCCAGCCACACACTGAATCCCAACAGCGCTCACTCTGGAGTCAAGTCAGGGGGCGGCTGGGAACGACGACTTCCGGGAGGGAATTTCACAATAAAACCCACCTCGGGCCGCATCAGAGCAAAGTAGCAACATCATTAGGCTATAATAATTGAATAAAATAATGAAAATAAGTAAGTAGATAGTCTATGTAATAAGGTAAACAAGCAATAAAAAATCATATGAAATAATAAACCGGTAAGAAGGTCAATAATGGAACTTCCATAGGGTAATATTCTATCTTGTCTATTTTTTTAGGCTACCATTTAGAAGAAGAAGAAGAAGAAGAAGAAGAAGAATAGCCTACTTTATTCATCCCCTGGAGGGAACTGTCCAGCAGCTTACACCTAAAATAATATGATAGCCTATAAATGCCAAGTAAATGTGTATAGCCTTGCATTTGAATGAAGGAATGAAGGATTTCTTGAATCTTTACTACTAGCCTATTTACTTACTTCATAATCAAACTGCCTTTACTATCTTTTGACATTTTTTCTACGTTACATTATCACCTGATAGATTGGACTGCATATTATCAATATAACAATCATTATGATTACATTCGTAAAACAAAATAAAATAAGAACTGCATAAACACTCTTTTGAAGGGACCACTATTTTATTTATTTTTTTAATGTGGGGTGACTTTTAATCCTTCGGTCTTTTATTGTGAAGCCGAGACTGTCTAATTTCCGGTCTCTTACGGTCTGACTTGACGCATCCTCGAGCTCCACACCGGATCCCAAAAAACTCGGCGGGAGCGCGTATCCATACCCTGCGCGTTCCCGATGTCTTGTTTCCTGTGCTGCCCAACCCAGAAATCAGCCTCAACCAATCAGGCCTGATGAGGTCATTCTATTCTATTCTATTCCATTCTATTCTATTGTAATGTATTTTATTCTATTCTCTGTTATATCATAAGTTCATAAAATAAAATATCATCTGTTATATCAGTTCTCGTTCTCTCTCTCTCTCTCTCTCTCTCTCTCTCTCTCTCTCTCTCTCTCTCACACACACACACACACACACACAGGGCACTTACCTAGTTTGTATGCTGCTTCTCATATGGCAGTCTGCCCTCTGCTGGTCCGACGCTGCCTGTGTAGAAACACACACAAGTTAAAATCTGTGTGTAAACTTCAGTGTCATGTAGCCATGGCCTTCACACTCACATTAGCAGGATCTGCTCAAATCTAAAATGAGGGGATTTAACAGCTGAGCACATCTGGACTCACAAAAATAAATAAATACCAAAAAAATGCCATGAGATGAACTCTTTCGGAGTAATTAGAGGCAGTTTAAGCTGTTTTATTAAAATTATTAGTAAAATAACAACACATCAACAATTATTTTTTGGTTCAAAACACAAGGGAAAATCCAGACCCCAATATAAAATGTAATTCTCATTGTTAAGAACAGCTGCCTGGATATAGAAAATCAAAAGCTCTGTTTTAATAAAATGAAATAAATTAACTAAATCAAATAATGAAATCAAATAATATGAAATTAATCATTGATAAATGAATAGACTGTGATATATCAAAGTGTTTTTAATGGATTATGAGCATATTTAAAGATGATTTTAGTGTTTATGATGTAAATGTGCTCTGTAGTTTCTGGCTCCGTGGGTTCAGCTGGATAAAATGAAAGCAGGCCAACATCAGCACAGCTGCAGTAAATCTTATCCGAAAGTTATGATTGTTGATTCATTTTGTCTCAGCTGTGACAGTCGTGGCAACAACAGGAATTCCTCTTTCACACACTAGCGACATCCTCCAAAAAGACAAATGTTGTATCAGCACATCTCTACAGCAGCTTCAACACTGAACCAACATTAAAACCCTCATGAATCGTTACATTAGGACTGTTATGTTGCAGTTTAGGAACACCTTCTAAGATGCTGCTGCTGCTGCTGCTACTGCACTGATCCATTAAATCTCAGCTCAGATCAGGATTTAAACATTATACAGTAGATGATTCAATTATTTCATAAATGCAAAGAGCCGTGCTGCAGCGTATCCCACAGCAGGCAGCAGGGAGGAAGGAAGAGGAGGCGACAGAAGCTGCAGCTCGACCACAAACTAACAGCAACTCAGTCGATTTGCAGTGAGTAGGAGGGGAACAGTCACTCTCTCCCAAACCTCAAAGGTTTTAACCTTTTTACTCAATTCATATGAAAACAATTACTTTTTTTCTTTTTTTTCAAAACCTCAACCACAACTTTAAATCACCTTGAAGATCTGATACAGAAGTAATTTTCCATCATTTCAAGGTCCAAAGGTGAAAGAGTGGGGATTATACATCAAGAGAGGCGATCAGACGGAGACAGGTAGACGTCAGTCTGGAGGTGCAGGCGGTTGAGGTGGGGCATCCCCTACACGTTGGCTCATACCGAATGGAAAAAAGGAATTAAAGTTTTTCCACAAATTGGTTTCTGTTAAGCAGAAATAAAAGTCTTAAATGTGGCGAAACCCACTGATCTACATGACATATCAGCTTTCCAGCACTTGATTCTCTTTACACTGACAGGGACACAGTTTACCAACTCCAGTGTAGAATTCCTTCAAAGTATGATAGAAATATATTCATCTAAGAACAAGAGTTCACACCAAATCTTGTTCAAAGTAAAAGTGGTCTGTTGTGTTACTGCTGTGGTCGCATTTGGGACCACAACCACATAACCATGGTCTATGGTCTGCTTGGCTTTACTCGCATTTTTAATATTAGCTTTTTGAAACTTAGCTGGACCAGATTTCTCAGTTGGACAGGCCACGTATGATAACTAAAGATTTGTATGCATGTAGACTCGGTAAAACATCACAGGCCTTTATGTCTCTAAGACACAGCTCAATGTTGACGACGTTCTCAGTTTCACAGATGTAAACATGTGGGTGTCGTCTGCGTAGTTTAGATTTATGTGGTGCTTCCTGATAGTATGCAAAGCAAGCACATAGAGGTTAAAAAGTATCAGTAATAGCACAGAACCCCATTGTGTGCATCTGATACAGTAAGTAGAAAACTAGTGCTGCTCCTTTATTCTCAATGACCTGCTCCTGCAATAACATCTTGCGATTGATGCTGTCAAATGCAGTAAATATAGAGATGACTCCATTGCTTGAGGCCAGAATATGATACAATAGAAATGACTTGATGAATCCCAAAAGGGAAATTCATTTGCCTGGAAGTTCATCTACCATTTGCAGAAGAATAAAAAAAAAGATGTCTGTATGAAGGATCTTCTCCATCTCTCCATCCTGCAGTGAAGAGAGAGCAGCTGTCCACCACTGGCGTTGTTTTGCACCATTAAATTATTATAAAGTAGATGATCCGAGTTGTTCAGAACGGCCTCCACCATCTTCAGTGTGCAACTCTCACACAACCACATCCCACAATGAGTCCATCAGGGGAAAGTGATTAAAGTCTCTTTCTTCAGTGAGTTGACTTTTCCCACGATGCCTGGCTGCAGAAAGGGCTGATAGCATCTCCACACTGAGAGAAGCTCCTCTCCTGAACATACTCCTCTCCCCGTAAACATATCCATTAGTTGATAAAATATTACAAAAAATACAAAAACATGACAAAAATTAAGCAAAAGTTGAGTGAAGACTCAGAGCTACCAGACTGTGCTGGTACCAGTTGAAGCGCGTGTCTTAGAGTGATAAGATCTGATAAGATCGTTGGTAATTTTACCCACAGAGCTGTTCACACAGCTCTCTGATACAAGCAACTCATCGACTCTTAAAACAATTTCTCTCCAAATACTTGCACAATTGGTTTACAACAGCTGTTTTTTTTTCCCCTCACAATTTTAAAGATAATCTGGGTCAAGACGAAGCTAAAGCCTGTGGTCTATAACCTGTTAATAGGAATTTAACAGATCTATTATGGGAAGTGTTAGTAAATGTTAAGACAAAACTATGTAAAAGACAAGTTGATGATTCAGACGACAAAACCGTTGAAGAAAATCTAGATATTAATCAGATGTTTCGGTCAGTTCCTCTGCATTTCGTCATCCTGGTGCTGACTCTAAGGATCTTTGAGGGTGACTTCAGATTCCCAACGATTCGCCACCTTAGGGAAAGTAACAGTCGGTCAGACTCTGTCTTTACTCTATTGCATCGTTTTATTTTACTTTCCTTTTTCTAGAAGAACACACCTCCCTTCCAGAGAAAGACTTCAGATTTACCTTCCCACGCTGGCATCAACGAAACGCAGTGTTTTTAAAAAACAAAACAAAAAGAGACATGTTGACATTCAAGTTACTGTAAGGTTAAACATCTGAACGCCAGTTAATGTTGAAACCCAGATGTGTTTGATATGATCTTGCACCTGAATGTGGCTACTAGCGTGGCCTATAAAAAGTCCTAACCCTGTTTATTTTTATTTCTTATATACCATGTGTGTGTGTTTGCAGGATTATCTTTCAGCATGTGTGTAGTCAGTGCACCTGTGGGTTCAATGTGTAGAACATGGTTTCGTAGCCTCACACAGGAAGTTCTCCCTCAATCTGATTCACACTAAGTCACGCATTTACATTTTCTCCTCTGCTCCTCCGTGTTGTTGAACAACAACACAGATGGTCCTGCTGCAGCCACGCTGGTGACGGTACAGCGACGGTACAGCGACGGTATAGCGACGGTCCCCTTTGTACCTTCCAGCGAGAGGAAAGCCCCCCGTCACATGTCGGCCGGTGGGACAGGGAGTCAGGGATACAGGATGAGGGTCCTGTGGATGCTGCTGATGGTGGTGTGTTTGAGTGATGGAGAAGAGCCAAAGTGTGGAGGTAAGAAGACTTAACTTTGGTAAAATAGCTGTGATGAACACTACGACTTTCAGAATGACTACAAGAACCGTCATGTGCTCTGGCACTCGATCCTGATGTCAGGGAAAACTAACGACTGAAGCTCTGTTGTGTTTCCTCTGTTCACTTCAGGGGTTTTCTCTGCAGTTGAAGCAAAAATAGTTCATTCAAAGACGCAAAGTGCAATTTTGTTAATCTCGATAAGTCTTGGTTTGTACTGTTACGCCCAGAATCCCAACTCCATATTACATATTATTACTCTATGAATCTGCCTTTCAAACCAGAACAAAGACATATGATATAAACAGAAAATATTTTTCATGTTTATATGTACATATTGTTTCAAGTTCCATTTATAGACATTGAATAAATAGTGTTTTTTTGGGTTCAGATATATTTTAATGAATCAACAAATTAAAACGAACTAAAAACCCCAATTAGGATTTTTAATTTATTTTTATTGAAGTTATTTATTCCTTCATATGTCTGTAACCTTGTTTATTTGCCCTGATGCAACATTTTATACATCAAGAACCTGTTCAAAAATTTTAAATTTAATTTGATACGATCTTTACTTCCTTCAGTTGTTATCTTTTTATTCCAAGATGTCTATTATTAGAACGGAAACTGGAGGCTGGTCTTTCATCTCGCTTCATGTTCTGCCAGAGTTAAAAAGTGACGTTTGCAGCGCAGCATCCTGATCTGTAGAAGTTAACCGCAGAAGTCCTGCATGCAAAATGTTGCATGAGCAAAAATATACAAATAAGGTAGCATATGCGGAAGTTATTGACTAGTGTTCAAATATCAAAAATAAAGGTACTCAGTTCAGAGGTAATGGTCCATATGATTGCAATACGATTATATACATAATTTCTTGATGCAATAATGTGTAAATGATTTTACAAGTTAAACTGCCTCTAAAGGTAACTACTTTACATACTTGATAAAAATTCATTATTACTTTGTAAACTAACAACTATAATAATAAAGAAAGTACAGCTCTGACGTGTAGTTTGGTTAAAGAAAGAAAGAAAATAGTCCAAGTAGAATAAAATGGAAATACTCATGAAAATAGTGAAAGTAAATTACTTCAAAATTGTACCTTGGAGTAACAGTAAATGGGTCCACCAAGCCGACCGCATTGCAGTGGTTTGGCGCTTCCTGTTGTTTAAGATGCCGATTTGTGACCAGGTTGTGAAAGTTTTCGATTTTCCAATCGAATGAAGTGGTTTATACCATCTGACAACGATTGATGTTCATATCTGATCATCTAAAAGACAATGTCAAACTTTGCTGTTTGTTGTGTCTACATTATGACCTCATCAGACGAGATAAATACAAACACCGAAATTCTGAAACTGGAAAATATCACACATATTGCGATATACTGGAATTTCATAGAAATAAGGGCTGAACTACAGACAGTATTTTTTCCTCACACTTCTGTACATGTGGTTTGAAATATGGTTTAAGTGGAAAACGTCATCCACACATCGACAAATATTCAAAATGTCTTTGCATTTGTTTACATTGTTTTGTTCTTCCTTCTTGTCTGTCAGTTCGACGGAACATTTCAGTGTCATCACTCAGTAAAGTAGACGTCTCCTGTCCGTCCATCAAGGCCGGCAGCTCGAGGCTCAAGTACCAGCTCCTTTTCAACGGCAGCTGCGTCAATGAAATGTATCTGGATCTGGATAAGGTTAGTCAGCGTTCATCTATGTGTGTGTGTGTGTTTCCGCAAAAGAGTGTGACCTGTAGGCGTCAGATTTTGTTTTCTTATTTGTCACAGGCTCTAAATGTTGATTGCTTCATGCACTGCACTAGTGAAACAGTGGTTCTCTCAACCGCTGCACACAACCACAATTATTATGCACTGCAATTTATTACTGTACGTTTTCAAAAGATTGTTGGGTCTGTGTGTCTTTACCCATTAGCTGTGCCAGAGAAGGAAGCCGCAACATCTCACCTGTCATCCAGGGCAACAGTGCACAGACATTTCATGAATGTGGAGGTGGTTGGGTTGGGGGTGGGGGGTGTCTCTCTAGAGAGCAATCTGGAGTTGAATGTCATCATCGATTGTGGACGATGCATGCACTGACCGTCCATTAGATGGCAGCACAAACTGGATTTTGAGCCAGGGTGTGAGGGATGCCTTTTCAAGTTGTTCAGTCTTTCCTCAGCCATTACCGTCCCTCCATATGAACTCCTGTGTTTTTCTATTTTTCCTTTACATAGGACACCAACCCTCGGGGGTGTTCGTTCTCCGGTCAGTTTGAAGTCACAGCCACCACCAGTGGAGTGTACATCTGCAGGAGGGAAGTGATTTACCCTCCACCGTTCTTAGATGAATGTCACACCACTGTGGTCAAAGTGAACGGTAAAATACACAACCTCACAAAACCCACTGTACACTTTACTACTGCACATTACAGTTTGTGATATAAATGGGAATTCTCTTCAGATTCATCCATAGAGAAGACGCCGTCACTTTCAACCAACACCACCGGCCCAGCAGCCAATCACAGCTGTCTAGACCGGTCTCAGTCTGTTACAGATGTGTTGGTGCAGGTGGGATGTGGTGTTTTACTGGTCTACAGCCTGTCAATCACCTGCGTTACCATCGTCCTATGGGTAAGAATGAAAACACTGACTGATTTGTGTTAAAGGGATAGTTGACCGAAAATTCAAATTGCACTCATTATCTACTCAACCTCATGTTGACTGAGGGCTGGGAGAAGTTTCAGAGTCCTCGTAGCTTCTCTGAGTTACAGGGGGTCTTGGTGTAGCAGTGCGTAACAAAAAGACACACCAAAAAACATCCAAATACCTCCATGCTGCTCGTATGTGATGTCCGTCTTGTATTGAAGACCCAAAATGCGAAATTGTTCCAAAAAAAAAAAAAAGAAAGTCTATATTTCCCGGTTCGTCCAATTTGGAGGAATTGGGAAGAGGACCAGGAAGAGGACGGACCCTGGTTAGTCCAATTTGGACGAAACAAGCATGAAATATAGACTTTTTAAAAAAGTTTTGGAACAATTTTGCATTTCAGGGCTTCAATACAAGACGGACATTACAGACGAGCAGCATACGGTATTTGGATGTTTTTCGGTGTGTCTTGTTGTTACGAAGACTGTTGGTGTCCATTTGCAACCGTTATATGGACATGCACTGCTACGCCGAGACCCCCTGTAACTCAGAGAAGCCACGGAGGACTCTGAAACTTCTCCCAGCCCTTAAATTTGAATTTTGGGTGAACTATCCCTTTAAAACTCTTTCTTACACAAAGTTTGAACATCATTGATGCATAGAATGAAGTCAAATCCTTCTCCTCTCTTTGTCTGTGTTGTATTCCTCAGAGGAAGATGAAGAGAGATAACGAGGATACAAGAATTTATGCCAACACCAGACCTGCAGATTCCAGGAAACCCTATAAAGTTTAACAGTAGATTACAGCAATTGCAGATACTAATCACCCAAAATCGATAATTCTCCAATTCTCTACTCACCGTCATACCAAGGAAAGGTTTGGAGAACTTTCTGAGTTATCAAAACGCTTTAGGAGTTCCAGGGGGGGTCCGGCTGGCAACGGGTTTTCATATAATGGCGGCGGATTGTGCTCACTTTTGAATCATCCATAACACACACTATGAAACATCCAAATACCTCCATAATGCTCGTCGTGTACTGACACAAGTGTCCTGACGCCACATGGAAAAGTTGTTCTGAAAATATTAATTTGACCTCCGTTTTTAGCTTTGTTGTAGCAGTAGCTCCCAGTGGCTGCATGAGATTTGCTGTGAGATGTCGTTCTGTGTTTACATCAAACATCCAATGGTTTACAATGACGCACAAACATCTCGCAGCAAATCTCATGCATATGCACAAACATCAACAGCCACTGGGAGGTACTACTACAACAAGGCTACAAATAGAGATAAAATTAACTTTTTCTGTTGTTTTGATGACTCCGAAAGTTCTCCAAACCCTTCCTTCTATGACGGGGAGTTGAAAATTGGTGAATTATCGATTTTGGGTGAAGTATCCCTTTAAAGCTATCAGTATAACAATAGTTAGTTTCCAAGGGATCTGGGGAAGGAATGATGGTATAAGTGACAAATATTTTAATATCACTCTTCAAACTGAAGTGACATCAAACTACACAAAAGGGGCGTTTCCACTTCAGGACCTTCGGGATCATTTTACGGGGTCGGGGCCATTGGTGCGTGTCTCCACTGCAGGAACCATGCACCTACTGGAACTTTTATGGGGGCTAAACAAGTCCCTGCCTCAAGGTTGGTACTGAGAGTTGCCCCCAAAAACTCCCGGGTGGAGCTTGAGGTTTACTTAATGCAGGATGTGACACCAAGTGGAAGCCCTTAAATCAGCTGCATTTTTAAAAACCAGTATTATTAGAAAGCATCTCTGCTGCCGGAAAAACAACAACAACAACAAACTGCTGCACAACAGTTCCTGCAAAGTTCCTGCCCCCCCCCTTGTTTTACCAGGAACTCTCGCAGTGGAAACCTGGCAAAAGTAAAACCCAGCAGTTCTCTGGTGCAAAGGATCAAGACTTGTTTGAGATTCTTGAGGATGTTCCACCTTCCAGCTGTGACTATTGATTGAGGAGTTCAAAGAATTTAACTTCTCTCGGGGTCGTTAACACCTGAGAGTCAAGGTCTGATGTAATTCACCGAATCCCGACCTCCCGCCTCCCCCACCATGTTAATTGTTGTTGGGTTACCTGAGGGCTTGAGATGGTAAGATGCTTCTAACTCTTAAAATGCAGATTTTGCTAAGAAGCTCAAGCATGTGCGGCTGCTTCTGCACAGCTCTTAGAGATGAAGTGACCTGGATAACAGAGTCTTCCCAGACAAGAGGAAACTAAATTTAAACATAGAAATGACTGATGCGGTATTTGTTTCATGACCAGAACACTTGTAATTCTATGTCAAACGCAGTTGTTTTGGCAATTAATCAAACTGTTTTAACATGATTTTATCTTATTTTTATCTTTCACTGTGGATGTTATTACTTCTACATACTTCTCTTCTTCATTTTGTCCTGTTTCCAACATTATTTTATTTTATTGTGTAGTGTATTATGTATAAATCGCATGGTTCAAACTAACATAATTTTAGTTTTAGGGGTTAAAACCTGCATGTCCATCCAGGTGAGTTTGACTCCCCAGGATCTGTAAACCTTAGTTCTCAGTAATGTTGAATGCTGTCTTATTTTGGCTTTTTATTTATCATGATATTCAATAGGATGCAATTCAACAATTTGTAATTAAAGATTACAATCTATGTATATTGTAAATTATAATATTAAATATAAATATATAAGTGTGATAATTTGCTGTGCTTGTTTGTGACACGTTGCTCTACTGAGGAATAACTATTTGAAGATTATTCTTGCTGTATTAAGATGAATTTATCTAGCAAGAATGATGTCATTTTCTTTCATGTTTAGTCAAATTTGATTCAATTTGAAGTGTCTCAAGAATTAGGAAAATTACTTAGAAATGACTAAATGGAAAATGCAAATTGCGTGGGCAATAATAAATAGGCTGAAATAAGTCAAATCAACTGTTCTCATGGCTTCACAGGAAATGAACAGAAAACCAAGATGGTTGCTAAGCAAAGCCAGAAACAGTGAAATGGGTAACTCAATGTTTGGAGTTATCTGTAAGTCAAAGATCACACAGAAATGAGAGTGTGAAAGAGCCCTTGAAGTCCTTGATGTCAACACCTCTAGAGATCATTCAGGGTGTGTTGGGTCACATGTTGGAAGAGGCCAAAAGTCTCAAGTTCTTTGGCATTTGTGTCCATGTTATTGTCTATGTGAATGTTAAAATCCCCTGTTATGATAAAAAAAAAGAAAGTTGGGTAACACTTAAGATTAGATTACTTAGGTGCATATTAATATGCCTATAAGTAGCTTACTAGCTTCTTATTAGTAATTATTAAGCACGTATTAACACCTGATTCTACCTCTATTACACCATGAATTAAGATTTGTCCTGATATTAACTCCTAATTATCGCTTATTCATTGTAAATTAATGGATTAATGCTGTACTAATTCAGAGTGATAAAGGAATGGAATGCATTCATTTACAATGAATAAGCGATAGCCTAATTGGGAGTCAATATCAGGAAAAATCTTAATTCATAGTGTAATAGAGGTAGAATAAGGTGTTAATATGTGCTTATCATTACTAATAAGGAGACAGTAAGCTACTTATATGCATATTAATAAGCACCTAGTTAGCCTAATCTAAAGTGTTACCAAAAGTTGTAGTCAGTGCAGAAAACTCATCAAAGAAATTTGGTGGTCTTTAAATGAACATAATTATTTGATCATGACTTATAAAATAAAGTTTGCAACTTAAACAGCTGATCTAAATCAACTCATTATAATTTTTAACTTGCGTCCATGCAGGGCCGTTGCTAGGAATTCTGGGGCCCCTGACAGAATACTAAAATGGGCCCCTGACTTTTCCACTTTTTTACTACGACTATTATGTATTATCATTTTTTATGTAGCCTACATTGTTTTGATGCTAATGTAGCATTACTATGAGTATTAGTCAGGGTCTTATGCAGAATAATTCAGTCACACTGGGTTTTTTTGTGGGCCCTATTGGGCGCTGGGCCCCTAGAATTATCATCACCTTTCTCCCCTATACAACGGCCCTGTGTCCATGTATTAAATGAAGTGGTGGTAACGGGTCCTCTGAGTTACTTTTTAGAGTGTAGTCATGACTTTTGACTTTTACTGCATGGTGTTGTACTGTAGTAATAATTACTGAGTACACAACCTTTCACAACCTTCTCATGTCATTCAGTGTCAGTTTCACAAATTCTCTGGAAGTCAACCTTTAGAGTTTAGGGTGTCATTGTGTATTTTACTGAATTGACATTTACATTCCTCTGGTTACTCAAAGTGTTTGATGTTAAAATTCCAGCTTGCTACAACTTCAATTGACTGTAGATGGACTTAGATCAGCACCACCAGCAGTAATTACTCCACATTAAGTTGCCATGCTTGCATCCGACAAACACTTGTTTTGAGCATCGTATTGTTTGCTGTGTCATCTTCACTGAATGTGATGGATTTTCCACATGAACGGAGACTTAATAGCTGCTGATAATATTTTTGCACTTGGTTCTAAAACCGTACTGAAACAATGATAGCAGCAGAAATCAACCACTGCTTTCCGGGTGACTGAAGACTGTAGTGCTGACTGTAACTTTAGTCAGCTCTGCAAGATTTGGGGCTTAACCCCACAGAGTGTTTCCAGGCAAAACACACAGATGTGACGTCAGCAGGACAATGAATCTTACAACATCAGCACTTTCAATGTGCTCTCGCTGTATATGATCTACAACTTGCTATTTTCCACTGTTTGCACCTTTTCATTTAAGTATAGTCAAGTCCTTTGGTCGTGAAAGAAATGACTCTTGTATTCCAAAGAATAATACATTTTGATGAAATAACTGAAACGGTGACTGAACTCTAAGACGACGTCAGATTCCACTGTGAAATTTGATTGCATCACACACTGATATTGTCACATAATGACTAAATTACAAACACAAGGTTAATTTCTAAAGATATTCAAAGGGAATAACCCTACGTTTCTTTACCTCCGGTACTAAATAAAGAAGCAGATATGAATGGAAATATATGAATGTGCAGTTAGAGGATGTAGTCGAACAAAAGGGCTTTACTTTCCAAGACATTGCAGCCAACTGATCTAATTCCTCTGCAAAGACAAGATGTGGTGCAGCCTAAAAAACAAAAAAACAAAAATAAGTGGACAGGTCCAGATATATTTTTTGAATATTTAGTTTGAATAATGCACTTTTTATTTTTTTTTATGGTTTATCAGCCAGCACAGTTTTGGAGGTGTTTAAGTGTTGGAGTTGAACCGTGAGCATTTCCATTTTTGTTCTTCACTGGTTTAATCTATTTATATTTCTTTATTTGTTTGAGGTGTTTTTGATGCCAATTTTTTATTTATTTATCTCAACAACACAGTGTCTCCAGGATGGAAGAGCAGTGAGAAACACCACTAAGCAAAGATGTAGATGTTTGTATTAAAGCTCCATACAGTATAAAGGTAGATGTTTGTGTTAAAGCTCCATACAGTATAAAGGTAGATGTTTGTGTTAAAGCTCCATACAGTATAAAGGTAGATGTTTGTGTTAAAGCTCCATACAGTATAAAGGTAGATGTTTAAAGCCGTCAGGACTCTCCAATAAGTATAATACTTAGTTTTAATACCATCCACTACAGCAGCAGTCACAGACAAATGACATCCATCCTCAGGATGGCTGTAGCTGTACAGTAAGTTGAACCGCGTAATGAGCAACCAATCGGAAGAGAGCGTCATAATCTCCTCTGATTGAGTCACTGTTGAGAAAAATCTTCTTATGGATCAATACTTGAGATAAAAAAAAAGGAGAAGAGGACAATATAAGATTGACAAGAACAGATAAAGACACCATGACACTAACAGTAAATGATGAGCAGATAACAGTAACATGTACTGTGGGCTTAGTGAAGTGATCTCAAAGCATTGTTTAATCACTCTACTCCTCCACTTTTATCCACTCCAAATATGGTGAATTCTCTCCCACACTGTCATTTATCATCTCATGAGAAAAAGACATGGTGGGAGTTACATTCACATGTGTTCATGTCTTCAGTCCTCATGTTGTTTTTCACAGAAAAGACTTCCGACCCCCCCCCGAAGCTCACGAGACCAGTGATTGAATTTCCATTTCCACTGTACAAATTTCTACGTGTCAGAGAAAACATAAATTTACATTTCAAGCGTGCGGCGGTGAATCATCACAACAGCTTTCGGGAGTTACTTCAATTATATGTCTGTATGAAAATTGAATGCAAAAAAAAATGTAATCAAATACTTGCAGGGAAAATTCAGTAGGTCGATGTGCTGGAATACGAACTAAATATAAACGCCGCAAAAAGTTTCCACATGAATAAGTCTATTGAGTCTCGCTATGTTTATTTTTCCACAAGAGTCAACGCCCAATATGTTTCTCTTCTTTCAGAGACCTATCACCCTGCTTTAAGGATTCTGCTGAATCAACTGAGTGAAATACTTGAATAGGTAAAAGTTGAATTTACTGCTTGTTACTCAACATTTTAGATGAAAGAACTTGTGTAGATGGAGGTTTGTTGGCAACTGTGTGCGATTCTGTTTTTGTATTACTCCTTTGAGTTTGTCTCTTTTTTTTTCTCAGATTATGCTGGTTTAATAAAAACCACTCCATTCTGCTTTCCTGCAGAACCACAACCATTTAATTTGTCGTCTTTCTCTTACCGTCACAGCACATCGTCATTTCCTGTGCTGGCTTCCACTTTCCATGACAGCTGGCAGAAAAGCGTATAAAAGGTGAGTTTGACTGTTTTTGATGTATTTTAAAGAATTTTATTTTCCGTGTGAACGTGCAAGAGCTCACAAGAGGGTTTTTTTTGGTGAATTTCAGACTCTGTGGCTTTCTGAGTAAGTGTGAGATACTGTAGGATGCCCCTGACAGACTGTGTGATGGGATGGACTGTGTTGACAGTCCTCAGCCTCTGCCTGCCTGTGTGGAGTGGTGAGTTACAACTGACTTTATTCATGTGATGAAGGTGATTTTTGGTGACACTTTTCAGGGTAAATACTCAACCATCTGGTGGCCAAGGACAAAATGTTGGCCAGAGTTTGCAGGACTTTTTGTGGAAACTCAAATCCTGATTTTCCTCAGATATAAAAAAAACAGTTTTAAGATGAAGAACTGAGAGCAAAGACCTGCTCAGTAAACCAGGCTGTTTGGATGAGTAAACTATTTTCACAATATTGTTATTGTGTCGATTTGAAAGTCAGATTTGTTACTGAAAAGTGGGGAATTACTCATGGGCTAATTTCTGACTAGATTTCACATATAAAATATGTGAAAAGAAGGTTGATTTTTCAAATGGTAGAATGAGCCACTGGTATAACAGCATAAGTCTCAAAACCTGGACAGATTTTTTAAGTATAATTTGGAAGTATACTCAGACTTTGGATATATTTGGTTGTTTAACTCAATACTGGGCTTTCAACATGCACAGTAGGATGGATTAGCTTAGCTAAGCACAAAGACTGGGAACAAGAGGAAAGGGTTAGCCTAGCTCTGTGTAAAGCAAGTGTGATAGATTTAGCTAAAGATTTACAAAAGACTGTCTCCTTTGGACAAGACCTCAACTGCTCTTTTTTATTTATGTATTTATTTTAGAGTTTACAGGCTTTTTGCTAAGCAGGGATAACTGACCCCTGGCTGTGTTATAGGCACTACATAGGAATGAGAGAGGTATTTATTTAAAAATCTAACTTTATGCTTTTCTATTTGAAGCATCCACAGGTGGGAAAAAATGGTTGAAAGAGCTCATGAAACTTTTCTGTCAGTTCAAAGTTCATTCAACATGGATGCAGTGCAGCTGAAAACAGATCACTTTTAGTTTATCATTGGTGGTGCTAATGGGTAGCCTACAGACTGTGGCGATGGCACCTGAAAACTCTTCAATCACTGCAGTTCAGTGGTTGTATGTGTGACAGAGCAATGTCAAAGCTGTGGTAACCTTTCAGCTCAGTGGTTGCATGTTGGTTAAATTGGCTGTTGTTCACTGTCCTTGTTTGTAACTAAGACAACAGAACACGTTGAGCTGAGCAGGCTAGTCCCCAGTTAGCATACATTAAGGAATCTTTTTTTTTTTTTTAAGAGTGTGTGAATGCAACAGCTTCACAGCGAGGACGGGACTTCTGCAGAGCTGCAGTCAATGTTTTGCTTTTCATGTCTCCGTGTGGGTGTGACGGCTTTCAGGTCGCTTTTGAAGAGCACGCCTGTCAGAGGTGGCCTATGCTGCCGGGTGGTTAAATGAATCATTCCTAATGTTCAGTTATTAGTAATGTATTTACATTTTTAATTTACATTACATAATGACTTACATTTTCAGTGTTTTCCATTGCCCACCTTTATGTATAAACTTAGGTGTCTTCCCATACGACGGGCGGCTAACACTTCGGATTTCGGGTCTTGGCTTCTCGTGTTGTTTCATAACCAGAATTTCTCAACTGACTAAAACAGTGTTAGATGACATGTCAAACGCTTCAAATGTATAGATATGACACGAGATATGTCTGAGATGAGACACACTGTCGGCTATATGCATACGCCCTCGCACAATATCACACAGTTTGCCATTGACTGCTATGTCTAACCCTCAAAAATTAACATATATACTAAATCCTAAAGAGAACTGTAGCTGTGAAAGTGACAAAGACAAGTAGCATTTAAGAAACATTCTCAATTCCTTTGGAAATTATCAGAAATATTGGTCCATAAGATGATATTGTATTTTGGGTTTTTAAGAACCAAAAACCATCTCGGTGTAATTTTCCATCTGCTTTCTCAGCTTCTCTTTGGCGCTCTAGTAACAACAGTTCTGTGTCAGCCAATCAGAAGAGAGGAGGCTCTGAACCTTCTTCTGATTGGCTGTTTTCTGAGTGATCGGATAAAAAAAAGGTTCAGATTTCAGAATATCAGACTCAGAGAAACCAAATCCTTTAAGATGTTGGATGGTGGGTCCACGTGGTGGGCGGGGCTTTGGGTGACTGCTTTGTTGTGACATCACAAAGTGACAGGAAGTCCTGACGGCTGGTTTTAAGGCTCAGTTTCTGAATCCAGGCTGTGTGCATTTCTCTGTGGACTGAGGCTTTGATACTTTCACAGTATTAATATAGAACCTAGAGCTGCTTTATAATCACACTACACATGGACATCTACCTTTATACTGTATGGAGCTTTAACACAAACATCTACCTTTATACTGTATGGAGCTTTAACACAAACATCTACCTTTATACTGTATGGAGCTTTAACACAAACATCTACCTTTATACCGTATGGAGCTTTAACACAAACATCTACCTTTATACTGTATGGAGCTTTAACACAAACATCTACCTTTATACTGTATGTATCATATTTGAATCACCCACCTTATCTGCTGGGTTTTACATTTTGTTAGTATCTAATTAGTCAATTTCTGAACCTCACCTCTCCTTTTTGTCTTTCAGCAGTGACGGTGATCCAGCCCTACAGATTGGTGGCCATCAACGGCACAGTCCAGGTCCCGTGTTTCATCCTGCCCGAACCCTTCTTTCACCAGGTCCAACCCTCCAAAGCCCACAGCTCTCGATACCCGTATCACAGTCCTAAGAAGGTCCGTGTGGCGCTACTGAAGGGCCTGCAGGGTCCTCAGGAGCTGTGCTCATCTTCCCTCAACCTCCCGGAGTCCAAGGACACAACGGTGGAGAAACAGGAAGAGGTAAGGCTGAACAATTAGTCAAATTTTTTTTACCAAACTTACCTAATGCAACATTCAAATCCCAGGAGCAAATTTAATTAATTTTATTTTAACATAAGCTTATTGCTCCAACAAAAGTCACTTTTTCCATTCAGCCTGAGTAAATGTATATATCTTAATCTAACACAAATCATCTAACATAACATGACATAAATATTGAATTAATGAACTATGGTGTAAAATAATCATCCATAAATTCCTAGTTCCCCCTTGAACAGGACCGATTTGCAAAAATTACTATTTTACAAATAAATAAATAATATAAATAATATCTAAATATCTTGGACTTTCTTTCTTTCTGCTCCAGGAAAGTTTAGAAACTGTAATTTACTGTGTGTGTCCTCCCAGGTGCAGTGCTCAGTTGCGCTGAGAGAGGGCGCTCTGGTGGTGACAGTGTCTGGGCTGAAAGCCACAGACACAGATGTTTATCGCTGTGGAATCGATGTCTTGTACCCGCCACCATACCTGCAGCTCAGAGGCAACGGCACGCTCATTCATGTCGTGGGTAAGACGCTCGCACGTGATCGTCACAGACTCACACTGCAGGATTACCCACAATGCACACACGCACAATCCTTCTGCCTCCTCCTGTCTTACTTTGCCTCTTGTCCACAGACAGCCCCAACTGTCCGGCACAGGACGCTCACACGGTGCTCGCACACCAGGGTGATGAAGAGGAGGGTGACGATGAAGATGATGGGAGGACGGCACCAGTCAGTGTCCCTGTGGTTGTCCTGGTGACACTGGTCATCATTGTCCTCATCATCATCGTCTACTTCCAGGTCAGAGCCTGATTCTTTGTACTTATTTAGGAACCTTTTTTTTTTTTCAAAGTTAGTTTGTATCTTCGAGGGGGGGGGGACAGGATGTTGTGGTTAGGACTATATACTTCAGTAGTGTGAGGTCTATCAAGTCAGCTACATGGCCACAGGAACACAAGTTTTCACACTTTGTCTCTGTTCACATAGCATCATAGTGACCATGGTGGTTTTGTTGCTGCAGAATGTGTTGAAAAAAACAACAAAAGCAATCAAACAACCAAAAACTGTTAAATTAATAATAGCACTAGTCGAAACAACAAAAATAACTGCATGTGAAAAGAATATAGGAAACTGCCTCAAGATTTACACAGATTCAAGTTTTGGAGTTGCAAGGTGTTTCTTCACTGCACTGCATTTTAATTGCATTGCAAGAGTAACACCATATACCTGTAGTGGCCTAAAGGTTGGTGCTGCCCTCTAGTGGCCTGAAGGAAGGTTATAGTTGCACGTCTGCCTGTTTCCCCCCTTTTCCCTGTTAAAAGGGTTTTCCATGGAGTTTTTCCTCAGTGGATGTGAGGGTCTAAGGGCAGAGGATGTTGTTACGATGCTATGTGAAGCCCTTTGAGACAAACTGTTTGTAAAAATGGGCTATAATATAAAACTGCCTTGCCTTGATGTCAACTAATGCAGAGCTATTCCCAACATGATTACTACACCTGAGGCTGGGTGATGTTTGTTTAGAGGAAGAAGAGAGAGTAAATAGAGCTTTATAGATCCCAGCAGGCAATTTATTTTTCCAGGGCCTCATATTCAATGTGATGAATGTGTAGTACAAACAGCAGCAGTAGCTGTAGTGGCAGTAATAAGTAGTAGCCTACAGTAGTAGGTGAAGTTTGGCAAAAGGGTTCAAATTCTTCTATGGGCAGACAATGCCATAAATTAGATTTCTTAAATGAATCCCTTTCTCCTTGTTGCTCCTCTCCACTGTGTGCTATATTGAAATGTTAATGCCCTCTGTTGCAGACAGAATCTAAATCTGTGTTGTTTTCCATCTGCAGACGGTCCAGTGTGAACGAGGGAGGAGGGAAATCATCAGATCTGTGAAAGGGGGGCCGTACAAAGTGGAGGCTGTTGCGTTTTCATGTGACGACGTCGTGTAAAGGCCAGAGTCCGATGGGCAGCGTTAGAATACCATGTATTCTGAATGCAGAGCGAAGATAATTACATATCAATCTGTTTTGATTGCGGTTCTTCTTTCAACTTAAGTTATGGGAGAGCAATAACATGACATTTGGGTGTCTGTGCATGTTTCTATGTTTACGTTCTAGTAAACTCAAATTATATTGAAATAAACTGTGGTGTTTCTACCGACTTGAGTTGCAGAGGCACCTAAACCTTATGTTTGTATGTTGGCTTAATGCTCCAGCTGAGAAAATGCAATGCTTAGAGTCTATTGAATGTGAAAATGACTGATATTTTGTTGCCATTGCAATGTAGGATTGTCAATATTCATGATGGATATTTTGCTGAAGTAAAGTTTCTTAACTTTAAATTGTATTTTTGTATCATTCAAGTTTTTAAGTTTGTGGATAAAAGATCCAAAACCTCAATCCAGACTCTGTGTTATCAGTTGTGTTGTTGAACCACTTGATCCTACTTGTGACGCCTCAACAAAGATTTTCTAAAACCTAAATTGTTTCAGATTATCAAGACATTTTTTATCATAAACAGACCAACAAAAATTGATTTTGGTTGAAAGTTAAACAGGCAATTTATTGATTTTCCAATCAGTAAACCAAATACTTCACACATAGTTTGAATAAACCCTTCGACTTGGCTCCTGCATTTGCACTTGTACACACAAATGAAGGAGGCAGATAAACTTCTTGCTATGGAATTACTGTAACAAACAAGGCATGATTAACGATTTACTGATTAAGCTAAAACTGACTGACGTTTGAGGTGAGCACTGAAACCAGAGACAGGAAATGTGTTCACGCAGGAGTCAGTATGGCCAGTGAGTCAGAGACCTGAAAGTCATGTCAGCAACATAACTAGGGCAACTTTTATCTGTTGAAAAACATTATGTTTCTTCACATATTTAGCTTCATCTCCGTCTGACTCTGAGGAAGTGGCTCACATGGTTATCTCTTCTGGTCACAATTGCCTTTGCCTCATCAACAAGGTAAACAGAAGGAAATAAAGAGTGAAGCGGTCCGACAAGTACATGCAAAACCAAACCTAAACAAAACAAATATTTAAACCGGTTGCAATCAAGTTGTATGTTAATGACCTGTGGTGTGAATGCAGTTCATCCAGTTCTTATTTGGTGCTTTAATTACTGTACACGGGAGGATAAGATCCAGACCAGGTGAGGTGCTGAGTTGAATGAAAGAAACATGGAAACAAGGAAGAGCAACAAGAAACTGCCGTAGGAGATGACATATAGATAATGTGGATAAGTGTCAACATGCGATGTGTCAAGTTTTCAAATGGAAAATCACACAAATAACAATTAAATGAGGGTTTCAAATGAGTCCATATCACTGTGAAACAATCCCAGCTCCTCTCTCATATCCAGACAGATGACCACTGAACATGACCACTTTAGATCTACTGTTTTTGAATGGATCAGATTGCATTCGGGCTCTAGTGCTTCATCTTGTAATGGATTGTCATGTTTTTGTCTCAATTGGCCTTAACTGCCTGCACTCACTCACCCATAAAGAAGATGCAAACCTGACTGCCAAGCGGTCATTGATCTCTTGGCACAACAGTTTGCATCATTGCCCGCCACACAGGAGACCAGGGTACGAATCCCACCTGGGGCAGTCCGTACCGAAACAAAACGCAGAGGGTGCCTCTCCCCATGTCGAGTTGCACAACATTCTTAGGTCGGACAACCCTGGGATGAAACCGTATGAAACGAGATAGGTAGACAACAGTTTTTCAGCAAAAAAATTAACTTCTTAATTTCAATATGGTTAAAAGATGAACCGTAACCTTAATGTTGCTAATGTCTTTTGAACTTTGTAAAGTTTTACGAGGAGAAACGGGAGATCAGTGGAGATTAAAGGGATATTCCGGCGTAAATTTAACCCATAGTCCAACGCGCCATGACACAGAGTTAGACTAGACCCCCGCTCGAGAGATGAAGTCGGCTAACCGCCAGCTTCTCTAGTTGTAGCAACTCTAGCAATGGCCGCACCGTAACAAACAGCGCAGTCTATTTATCCACGCACAACCGATCAAAAAGCCACTTATAGCCACAAATAATGCTCAGAACAGCACCAACCATCATCAACAGTACAAACAGGGTCCCAGTCCATAATACGAGGCATCAAACATCTGTTAGCTTAGCCTGGTTTCTATTGAAAAGAGATGAAAACAACTCACTTGCAACTTTCTGTGTCCAGCATAGAGTCCAGGCGCTGGCAACACACATCCGAGTCCGACTGGCAGCACAAACATCTGGTTTCAGCGGCCACCGACAGGCAGTGACCACCACACTGACCACTTGATTCCCCCAGGTCCAGGACATAGACTCACCGCATCTCTCCCTCTTTCACTTTTCTCCTCCATTTCCTTCAGCCTGTCTTCAGTAAACTCAGTCACCAACTGGGGGGGGGGGGGGCGACCCCCATTCCAAAAGGCCGCCATTGACTTCCTGTAACAGCAGACATAATAGACAACGCAGCTGAGTTTATGCAGTTTGACAACAACGGCGACTGGTTTCATTTCGATGGGCACCCCTATCAGTTTGAGACTGAGTTTACTGAAGACAATCTGAAGGAAATGGAGGAGAAAAGTGAAAGAGGGAGAGATGCGGTGGGGTCTATGTGCTGGACCTGGAGGAATCAAGTGGTCAGTGTGGTCACTGTGCCTGCCAGTGGTCGCTGAAAGCAGATGTTTGTGCTGCCAGTCGGCCTCCGACCTGTAACACGTGTGAGATAAACTTGTACCAGGTGAGCTGGCAAGGTGGCAAGGTGGCAAAGGTCACAATTAGAAATGTTTACGCAGTTCCTTCTGTCGGGGGACATACAGTAAATGTCTGCAACATTTCCACTAATTACTGGTAGTTCAGACCAAAGCGGTGGACCAACCAACTGACTAACCGACCACAGCCTACTGACCTACATGTCCATCCACCGCTAGTGGCTGTCTAACCTAGAAATGCTGAGCATGTGCTATTGCCGCCAAAGAAACTTTAAAAAAGAAAGAACAGAGCAGAACAGATGTGTTATCATCATCATCTTCATGCAGCACTTCAGAGAAAACAAAGTCAGTGCTTTCAGAAGGAACGTGATTTATCTGATCCCGTTTCTCGCAGAAAGAGCACGGACGGACCAATCAGCAAGCAGATTTCAGATTAGTATTGCTGATTGTGTCTGTGGTTTGTACAACAAAGACTGCAAAGAAGCATGAAACTGAATAACAGGATGTGGACCAACACTGCTGACAATAGTCGTCCTCCATCAATTGTTAAAATTGTGTGTTGCTATGGACATTTTCGTAAAGGTATACAATAGACTTCGTTAGTGCTGGCATAAGAAAGTGAGTTTCTTGTTCTTAAGTATTTTGACTTCAGACAGTCGACCTATATTATTATGGGTCATCCAAATTGGTCTTTTTACTCCTTTAGAATTCTTGACAATAGTAGATTTTCAAGCATACAAACACTACACTGTACAAATCCGCTTACTGAGTACTTTATTAGGAACCGCTGTACCTCTGCTCATCCGAGCAATTATCCAATAAGCCAATCATGTGGCAGCAGTGCAATCCATAAAATTAAAGCTGCATAAGTAATCGCAAGAGAATCAAAATTAAAGTAAAATGTGTTGCTGTCGATTGTTAACAACAAGATGAGAACATATACCTCTATAATGGGAATATATTCGTTTGGCACACATCCCAACAAAAATCACATTGTAATCATTAGGGTTTATGTAAGGATTTCTATTACATTTCTATTGCTTATTCAGTGTAATCTAAAATCAATTCAGGAAAAGTAGCGTAGCCAAAATTAGCTGGTGGGTGGGCATGCATGAAAGTGAGTGGGCAGAAACCATTGCCAGGAGATTGACACCTCATAGCATAGCACACATAATAGGGTCACGTTGATCTGATAAAAACAAAAGAAATTACGGTCACTGAGGTAACCACTCGTCAAAATTGTGGTGAGCAGAGAAGCATCAGAATCAACCACACAATGAAGTGTGTAGGGGCGTAACTTGGTTTTAAGGACGGGAGGGATGGGGGGATGGGGGGGGCTTAGTCCCCAGGAGATGCACAGGATGTGAGCGAGCATAGCGCATGAGCACAGAAATTCACCAAGAGCGAGTGGTTAATTTGTCAACTAGGAGGTCCCAGAACACAGAGAGGGTGCTGGGCCGGGACTACCGATCGATCAACTGGCACCTGCATACACACGCACAACTGCACACAACACCACCGCTGTCCATGGTGACAGTATTATTCAATCGGACTCAACTACATGTAGCTAACAGTGGATTTAACCCTATGTCGCCATTTGTATCAAATTCTACGTGAGTTTTTGAGACCTCTACACAGGGCTTGAAATTCGCACTCGCCACTCGCCATTTGCGACCCAGATTCCTCTGTGGCGAGACAGATTTTTAGCTGTCTCGCCACCTGGCGAACTAGAAAAAATGAGACTCCCAACCTGTTTCCAGGGTTTCCCCCAGTGTATAAACTTACAGTCACCTGACAATGTCACAACTTCGTCGCGCATAACGGGACACGTCACAGACATCACGCTCATCAGACCGCTGCTTCACCAGCTGACCGAGAGGAACGCACCGAGCCGCGGCTCCAAGAGGCTCGGTCAGCTGCTGTAGCACAGCTGTTAGCTGGTAGCTGTTAGCTCGCCAGAGTCGGTGGTCGGACTATCCAACAGACGGACCGGCGGGGGGATTGAACACTGTACAATCAGCGCAATATAGCGCATTTAATGTTTACGAGCGGCAAAGTGCAAACTGTCTCTATGCACCCGTGTCTGTGTGTATGTGCGCGCGTGTGTGTGTACGTGCGGTGCGACCGCACGCGAGAGAGACGGCAGGTGGAATGACTGGCAGAGATGAGAGGGGGTGAAACACAGTTTTAAAATTATTATTATACTATTCGCCTTTGAGTGGGGTGGGATAAAAAAAAAAACTGGGAAAAAACGGAAGAATGGAAGTCTTCTCTGTCACATTGTACTGTCATGTTGCTACCTCATAAAAAAAAAAAATACAGGCCTATTTTTATTTATTTATTTTTCTGTGAGAGCCTGTGGCAGGCCACAGTCAACTTAATTAATGAGAAACACTGGATAATTGTAATATAATCTGTCTTCTTATTGCTGCATAGGAATTTCTGTTATTCCAGAAAAGTTGAAAGGCCATTACTATGACTGCTATCTAACTAGTGATGCCGAAATACAATAATGAAGCAACTTGTTGGTTTTGGCTAGTAAAAAATCTGTCTGGCGAGTAACTTTTTTGACCTACTAGCCACTTGGCTAGTAGGTCAAAAAGTTAATTTCAAGCCCTGCCTCTACATCCTCACCTAATGTATACAATCACATACTGTACATGCAATGATCAGATAATCCACCAGGGTGCAGTTATTTATGCACCAGCAGGCCTTCACTTGGGACCTCCAATATGGCCCTGGTCAGTTAGTGACCCAAATGTGTTTTAACGTAAGAAAAACGTACATTGTTTTACCGAAACTTCAATAGGAGCATTGATGCAAAGTAAAAGAAACTTCATATTTCATAACTTATTTAATAGTAGAACCGTGTTGAAAATGTGTATCAAAATAGATGCAGCAGGCATGTAAGGTAATTTTCTATGCTAATCTGCTTTTTTTAAAAAACAACTTTTTTAAAATTATATATATATATTTTTTCTTTTACATTTTTTGTCAGATGGTCCAATAAAGGGTCCAATTTCCAAATTTTAGAGTTTTCTGCGTTAAGTTGGTGTTGCTAGGTATTACCTAATGGCCTAGATTTTATGAATGAGCTTAGACACCTTATTAAAAATATTTACATGAAAACATACAGTAAGAAGAGGAACACGAAAGTCGAATCACCTTAGTTCTAAGATGTTCCACAGGAGGAAATTCTCACACCACAAATATAACTCACACCCCAAGCTGTGAAGAGCGCAGGCAGAGTTTGTGGTATGAATGGTGTGAAACATGAAAAATATTGGTAGCTGAACGTCAAAGAGCTGACAGGAAATACTCTGTCTCCCACATGCAGCACGCAGAAAAACACCTTCACTGACAAGATACAACAGCAGAGGACTGGCACTGTGGAAACAGGCTCATCATTAAGCCCAGCCTTAGAATTTCCTCTGTCGTCAGCTGAAGTATCAGAATGAGCTGTTTGTGATTGGGAGGTTAGTGTTAGTTGACATTTGCTGCTCTACTGTACTTGTTCACTGTCCAGTTTTTCTTTTCTAAATTGCTGCGCCGGAGGGTGAAGAGAGGCTGAGATGACAACTCGCGGCTTTAACATCATCACCGTCCTCACAATTCAGAGCTTCATCTTCCACCAAAGTCATGGTAGGACTCTGTTTCACCATCTACTGTCTATAGGAATTCAATAACTTTTAATTATTATATTATCATAATAACATAACCAGTTAGAATGATCATATTAAATGTTGATTATTTACTTGTATTTTATCCAATGTAAAGATTTTGTATCCTATTTTATTATTGATAAAGTCAATTTACGCACACACTGCTTGGTTAAAAAAAACTGGTTGGTTTTCTAGAGCAGCTGAATCCTTTTCATTCAACAGGTTTTAACGTGACTCAGCCACAGAACCGGACTGTAAACCCAGATGGAATAACCTCTATCAGCTGTGAATACACCGCAGACGAAAAAGAGAGAGGAAGTTCTGTCCAAGATGTGCGTCTCAACGGCATATCACCGTATGTATAATCTTACGCCTGCTTGTGTTCGTGTAAACGTTTTAACTAGGGCTGTCAGTTTAGCGCGTTAATTAGATTAATTAATTACACTGCCAATTAGCGCGTTAGAAAAATTAACGCAATTAATTCTGAGTGGCAATTCAATGCGCGAGCACTTTAAATTTGGCCCATTGCATGACCCGTAGGGAGGCACTTGTCCGGACGTGACGTGTTCGTCACTCCCCACCCGCGCCACTAGTCAAAGCCCAAAGCAGGCTGACCACAGCGGTAGATTAAACAGAGTGGCGACACTCCCATAGATATAGAATGTTATTAAATTTAATCAATGAGACCAACATTAATCTCCTAAAAAGAGTTTAACCAGCCAGCGGTAAATGTATGACAGCGTGCGGATAAACCCGCCGGGAGGACGAGAGACTGCCGCCGGCAGATGAGGTCCGTAGAGCGGCTGCTGCAGCTCTGACAGCCGCTGCCCTGGTGCTCGGTCGCGGCTCACACAGACTCTACACTCCTCCCAAACAAACGCCGGGGCAAACTGACCACAAACTGTGACTTTCTCGCATGAAAAACTGTCAGAACTGTGACGTGTTAACAGCGCTAAAGCCAGCATCAAAGCATGTTTTTTATCAGCTTTACTGCTATGGCTGTTGGTGCCGCGGAATGGCGATAGCGAATGCTAATTACTGTTAGCCCGTCTATGAGATTTTACATATACATTAGCATTAAGCTAGCGGGCTTTATGTTGAGTTGTGATACTGGCTCTGTGCGTTTTGAATGTTGTTTGAAACTGTGTGGGTTTGATTAACATCTGCTTGATTAACATGATGCTATTCCCGCTTAATATATGGCTTTACTCCTCTTTTTATTTTACGTATGCCATTTTAACTGTATGGCTGGCTAATCTTCAATTTGGAGTACAAATAAAACCTTGAAGCAAAAAGATTTTGCCTTTTGTTTGAAAACTGACATAGATGTGTATACATCAAATTCTTTATTTGGGTACCGTTAGCAGATATGAGATTAATTAGATTAATTAATTACAAATCCTGTAATTAATTAGATTAATTTTTTTAATCGCCTGACAGCCCTAGTTTTAACTTGTTCTTCTGTGTTTTCTCTGGTGGCAACAGTGTCTGTCTTTATGTCCCTACACTGTAGATCCCATCCCAAGCTGAGTGTTGTACCTTTACATAGGTTAACATACTACAAAAATGGAATGACTTTACATTATCTAGGGTTAGGTTTGCATTAAGAAATTAATACAATTGGCACAGGCTCAGGCTGTAACTTATGTAGGGTAATAAGAAATAAGGTATGTTGATAACTTTAGAGTCTGGTGTATTAAATTGGGTTAAAGTAAATAATTTGAAAACATAGTGAAGAGGCCAGACAATTCTTAAAACATAAACAAACACAATCATGAATGTAGTAGGATGAGGGAGGGAAGAAAATAAGTTAATTATATAAAAATAAAAACGTAATAAAAGGAAATGTTCTAGGGTTAAATTTAGTAAAGGATATAGGTAGGAGATAAGATAGGTTAGATTTAGGGTTAGGTATAGGGTTAGGGTTAACCTCGCTTATCTGCTGTTTTGGTTACGCTCTTCTCCTCCATGTGCATTTGTTTACAACAAAGCTGGCGAAAAATCAATAAATGGAGCGACTGGATAACGTTAAATGCCATATATGATGTGACAGCATGTGTGTTTGTGTAGTCTTGACTGTCATAAACAAAGGATTATGGGTTACGGAGCGTGATTGTGCGTGGTGTGCAGAGACGAGAGCTGGGACACCGGGGTGCGGAAAAAAGCAGCAGCTTATAGTCTGGAAAGTACGGCACTACAGCTACTAGACATTGTCTAACAACAAACTCTAACTGTGTGTATGTGTCGACACTCTGCTGCACAAACAGCCTGTTTTTCAAGGTTTCCAGTGTTTTAGGTGATAATACGGTCACATCAGTTTTATCCAGATTTGCATTCAGATTGAATGAGTTCATCCCTGACCCACGTCCCATCCTGCTGCCAAGATTAGTGATAATCAGTACTTTTTTTGTGTGTAATCCATCTGACAATCAAAGAAACAAACACGGATTCTGCTCATGAGCAAAAACAGATCAAATTTCCTCTGCAGCTACAAGCGACCACACACCTCTTTGTGGTGATCTATTGGTGAAATCTAATAACACGCACGCATCTAAAAACTCTCTGACAGATCAAGTGAGGTTTGTTTACTGTAGTTGTGTAAATAAGGAAATCGACTGTTTCCTGGCCTGTTATCAGTGTTTCACTTGACTCTTGACTATGAAGTGATTATATGCACTAAATGTTATGTTAAATGTCTTTGAATCTGCTCTCAGAGGAGGAGCCTCACCGAAGATCCTGTGCCAGAAGGGGCAGAAGGACTGTCACAACATTATCATGCGTAAAGAGAATCCCCAAAAATACATTTTCATCATACTCAACATCGGACCAGAGGCCATGAGCATCACATACCAGTGTGAGTTCACATTGACAATGAATGACCTGGATAAGACTGAGAGAGGAAGTCCAACCACACTGCAGGCAGGTATGTCACAGTCTTTGGAAGATTTATAGATGCTAATCAACAAAAGATGCTTGACAACATACAAATGTTACACGTACCTTCTTTCTGAAACTCTATATGGTTATAAATGAGCATACAGACAAAATGAGAAGGATAAAGAACAGTATTATTTCTCTGGGCCATGGAGCTCTTTTTATTTATCTACTTAAAACACAATGCATGTATCCTTTTGTTTTCCTGCATGTCATTCCCCTTTCTCTGACCTGTCTATCTCTACTACTCTATCAAATAAAGGCATAAAACGCCAAAAAATATACTTAAAAAAAAAAAAAAAAAAAAAAAAACACAACCTTGCGTGTATCATTCTGTTGACTGGCTAAAATGGTAACACGCACCTGCTTGCAAATAAAGCAGGAAGTGAGGGCTGATCAAAAGCGGTCAAGTGAGATGCATGAGGACGTACACATTTTAAAGCATTTTAAAATATGACTTGTGTCCACATTTTAAAGCAAGTAAACAGAGCTGAGCAGGGTTGGGAGGGTTACTTTAAAAATGTATTCCAGTGCAATTACAAGTTACCTGTTAAAAAATGTAATTAGTAACTTACTCTAAGTATCCCAAAATTAATGTAAAAGTAAAAAGTAATGTAATGGATTACTTTTAGTTGCTTTTGGATTACTTTATACCAAACATATGCAAATTAAGTCACGCAGCCTTCACGCATCAATTCACAGAAATGAAACGCACCGAACATCCGGTAAATTTCAAAATAAAACACAACGGATAAACTCGATTGTAAATAATCACTTTATCAACATTAGTGACAGCAGCCGGCACAAACCACGAGTTGGGGCGGGGGGGTTTCAATCTACACCATCTACAGTACACAGATCAGCTGTTATTAAAACCCAACTCATCAATAACAGGATCGTGATATTGAACCACCGCTAATAGCTACACAACAAACCGTTAACAATTAATCCGCACTCAAACCGAAGCAACAATAATGTTAACTGTTACCAAACTACTATTATTACAAGGTTTATCGCTCGCCAGACCCTCCTCCAGAAAAGAAGGTTTACAACAGATGTGACAGACAACTTGGGCAGTTAGACGGTGGGCCAAGGGGAGATTACGTGTATTTGGACGATCCCCACCGAGGGAGGACGTAATTTTCTGTGTACAACATCTTAATTTTTCAACAAATTAAACAAAAATTGTTGGCACTCTTACCTCTTGCACATTTTTTGTTTATCGGTAACTTTGTCTGAGTTACTGGTTCCGGCAAACCGAGCGGGCAGCTATGCTCGGGGTCCGACAGGTATGACGTCACTGTAGTTATTGTCCAATGACACGCCTCGAAATTTGCCGGTTACCATGGAGCTATTGTTTAGCTGCTGCTAAGTACCGGCATACTACCGTTAATATAATACATGCATACTACTGCTGCTGCTAATATAACACGGTTTTTGTGAAATCAATCATTTTGAGAGGAGGTAAAATTAACAAATTAACGGTCCTAAAGTTCGTTAAGCTTGATGAAAGGAGGAAAATGTAGGATGTCATCCCATCTTTTGAAAACTTCAGTCTTGACAATGATGTCCTCAAAATGTCATTGTGAATTTAGCACGTAATAAATATTGACAATTTCTAACATTTGAGGTCCAGTTAATTTCCTTGCCACCATAAAAATGATAAGCATAACATCACAAAAATTTGTCACATGACATCTCTCTTGTTGAAACTATGTTTGCTAGCAAAGACCACAACAATGCAGTGCTGTATGCATGTTTTTTTTTTTTTTAAGGGTCCTGTAACCCCGTTTGCAGACACAGGATGGAAGAATATTTATTACTGCTGTGTTTCTCTGCAGTACTGTGACTGAAGAGGCAGTGCTGAGATTTAAACTTACAACCCAGGTTTGTTGTCATAGGCCTACTAGTAGTTCTATGGATGGCTTTGGCTCGTTAAAGAGTCTGAAAATGCCAATAAACTTTGACTATCTATCTATCTATCTATCTATCTATCTATCTATCTATCTATCTACCTACCTACCTACCATTATCTGTCCTTTTAGACAGCCACAGTTAACTGTGGCTACCACAGAGACTGCTACAGCCACTTCACCAACATCACAAACATAAAATGAGCCCAGAGAAGATTTCAAAAGGCACCTTTATTTCACCAGGAGGCTGAAAAAGAGGATAGGTGTCCAATAGACCGAGTCGGCAACCAAGGAAACGTCACTTCCGGTCAGGGCCGTGGGAGAAAACAAACTGTTTCCCCCATACACACACATGTAAAAACATGGCATTTTAAACCTTTGTATATATTTCAAAATGAAGGACAACAATCGAACATTTGAGTTTTTTTAAAAACAAATATCAAACATGACGGTGGACAAGCGTTAAACAAAGGTTTAAAATGCCACGTTTTTACATGTGTGTCTATGGGGGAAACGGTTTGTTTTCCCCACAGCTCTGACAGGAAGTGACGTTTCCTTGGTTGCCGACTCGGTCTATAAGAAAAGAATAGTCATGTCAATGTGAATCTGTTGAGGAAAACAATATGAAAACACAAATACATTATGCAAATTACATTTGAGAACCAAACTTTGTCTTTAAGTCGTACAACATAGTCTAAGTTTGTTCCACTGTTTCTTAGAATTGTGTGGAGGGGAGAAAAATCAGCAACAACTTCCTCACTGGATGCGCCTGGTGTTTCCCCCTGACCCCCTGCAGCACATAAATGTTAGCCTTGGTTAGGTCTGCTGAGCTGGCTGCTCTCTTCCACCCTGGGTGGTCTCTGGAGCAGGGAATCCCAGGTATGCCAGAGGGTGTACGCCCCCTCGTCCCAGTTGATGGTGTCTCTCGCCCACTTTGGTGAAATACCATCTGAGTTTTTGTCTAAACACAAGAAAAAACAGTATGTATTACTCCTCATATTTTTCCATCTCTTCAAGATTGCTTCTTCAGTTTCTTAATTTAATTCAGCATTGTTTCAACAATTTATCCAGCTCATTCAGCTTACAGCTTTCAGGATTCACCTGTATTTCCTTCAGGAAATGCATTCTCTAGAAGAAGAAAAAAAAGAGGACAAAATTAATCAGTGAATGAGTTTCCTTCAGTTTAATGCCTGGTGCCACACGCACACACACACAGAGGAAGTCAATGGGACAAAAATGTCCACTGACTATAAATTAAGGCATAAAGTGAAAATCGGACACTAGGAAATACCTAATGCATCAAAATAAGTATTGTTACCTTACCAATCTTAAAAAGAAAAAGAGGGAATAACAAATATAAATTTGCTGACTGGGCTATACCACAGAGAACCATGTTTTAGATAATTTAAATTCCTTCTGTCATCCCTCTCTCTGGATATAACAGTAACACCAATATAATAGCCAATAACGTTAATTAGGCTATAACAGTTACTCACACACCGGGAGTACGTGGTTTAACAAGCTATGACTGACGCTGGCCAGATGCCAAAGTGCCACAGCTTAACCTCCAACAATTTGGGTTATTCACATCGTGTGACGTGAATAATGTTAATATTAACTCCACGAGTAGGCTATAGTCAGTGATACTAAACTATAGATTCAGGTCTCCTACGTTTCACACATGAAGCTCAAGCAGCACAAGAGCCAGGATTGAGCTAACGGCTAACAGTTAGCGCTACCGTAATAAATGCGACCTTGCAAAGATTATACAAATAAGAAGCATAGCTAGCATTTTCCAACAACATTAATACTTACCCACACACATGTAAGCTTCTTATTTAACTTATAATATTTCGTGATGTATCGCCGTCTTCACCTCTCCACCGGTGTCCACCAGGTATTGACATCATCAGCTGTTCCTCGCATCTCGGTCTGATTGGTTGAATAACATCACGTGATTTGTAGTCTCCATTGGTTCAACTGACATAGTAGGCTGCGGCGTTTGCCTGAAAATTTAACTAACTTTAAACTATGATTATGAAAAAATGTGCAAGAATTACGAGTGCCAACAAAGAAAATCTGATTGAGAAAAAAATAAACTTTAAAACATAAAAGATCCAGGTTTTCCCTCTATGGGGATCATTATTTTCAAAAACTAAAGCTGATACGGGGCCTCGGCCCACCGTCTAAGTGTGTGTGCCTGTGTGTAAGGTAGGGAGGGAGGGAGAGAAAGTAGCAGGTAAAAGCTGCTAGCTGTTAGCCATACCGTAGCTCCGGCGTCGGTCTCCTTCAGGTAAAAGCTGCTAGCTGTTAGCTAAGTTACCGTAGCTCCGGCGTCGGTCTCCATCAGGTAAAAGCTGCTAGCTGTTAGCTACCGTAGCTCCGGCGTCGGTCTCCATCAGGTAAAAGCTGCCGTTTATTCCTCAAATGAAGCTCGTGAAGTTGTTGATCCTCTCCGGTACATCATTATCCATCACTGCTGTTGAATTAGCCGCTAAACTGCTGGACGCAAAAACCGAGCGGGTCGTCCGTTTGTTTAGAATTCACGAAAGCAACGTGAACGTACGTGCCGCTCACACTTAATAGAGTTACGCAATGACGCAGCGTAGCCTCCGCCACATACACACCGTAGGCTACGGGCAGAAGAGGCAGGTGCTCCTCCGTGTGTGCCTCACCTCTAGGAGAGGGCGAGTGGCTTCTACGGCCGCTCTAGCCTGTGGTTGATTTTAAAAATGTCAAGTAATCAGCCAAGTAATCTCCGTTATTATCAAATGTACCGGTAAAAAGCCTGCTTCAATTTGCTTTTCTTGGGAAGTTTTTAAAAAAGAACATTTTATTGAATTTTAATTGAACAAATAAAACAGACTGTATATTGTGATGAATGTACGACAGTTTGTTTTAGTTTTGTCAAGAAAGGTTGGTGGAAAAACAGAAAAGAATGAGGAAAAAGTGAGAGTAGACAGCTTCGAAGAACCGTTTGTTAACTGAATTCAGTGGGCTGAAGGATCTGAAAACCTACTTTAACACCACCTCCTCATCTGAATGGCTTCATTTCTGAGAAAACTTTTTCCATATCACAGAAAACACGAACATAAGACACTCATGGTGACATTTTTGCACAAATTGGACATTGACGTCTTCTTGAAAACCTCCACTAAAGCCAAGGCAAGCCATGATTGAAGTTATGTGATATGATTATTTATAGTATTAGAATAAGATCCATCAATGTAGATCATCCCTGAGCATAAAATACAACACCAACCCAGTTCTTGGCTCTCTGGTTTGAAAGTGTCAAGACATGTTTCACCTCTGAAACCAAGCACCTCCGATGGTTGTGGTCAGAGCTCTGCAGCCACACCCACCTGTTGTGTCAGAGTGTAACACATATGTCGCTGCTGCAAGGTGGAAATCAGTAAAAACAATAGGTTCACCTGTTGCTCTGAGGTGGAAGAGTGGTTTCTTTTGTTGTGTAAGTCTAAGATATTCAGTATACAATGTGTTTGCCATAAACATTCACTAGGTAGCGAGGGTGAATCGAGGTAGGCTACACCATAAGGAGGTGATTCTAGTTTCGGATGCAAAATCAAACCTCATCTCAATTTTCAGTTTCTTGAAAACTACAGTTGTTTTACATGACATACTTCTATCTGCTGTTTTCTACTCAGGATTAGAGTCTCCTCACCTGTGCTCCGTTTTAAACCAAACCAAACCAGAGGACAGCGTGTCAACTCATCCAGCTCATCCTCTTCATGATGCCCACACATTCTGGATTCTGATTGGTCTGTTGGCTCTAACAACGCTCTACTGCTGTATCATCACAGGCGGCTACGTCAAACTAAGGATGACTCAAAAGCTAAATGTATGTTTACTTTTTCTATCTATCTATCTATCTATCTATCTATCTATCTATCTATCTATCTATCTATCTATCTATCTATCTATCTATCTATCTATCTATCTATCTATCTATCTATCTATCTATCTATCTATCTATCTATCTATCTATCTATCTATCTGGTCTACTAATTTCAGGGCCGTGCTTTCAGTCACTGTGAGAGAATTTATCAGTTGCTACCCAGTTATAGAGATGTATTATACATTATTGTATTGTATTAATTCTTTTTTTCTGTCATTCAGTCAATAGTTACTGTAATTTCAAACAACTACAGCCTTAAAGCTACAACTAGTTATGCTTTTTGGCCTTGAGAAATTTCCCATCACCCTCTCGGCATATCAGAGATACAAAAAGGAAAACAGCTTTGATTGTATTATCAGGAGTTTGTTGCAACTAAATGAATCACCCATGACTAAGAAAAGAAAGCTAACGTGTCACTCCTCTGGTCCTGTCTTTCAGAACAACACCACCACCGACACCAGAGAACTCGACAACAGCACCTATGTAGAAATGAGGAAAGCTAATCCGTCTTACAACATTTACCGTGGGTAGCTGCAGCTGGAAAACATGGGCATCACACATTTCTGTGATGCCTTTTCACACCTATGGTACAATATCGTAGTACTGCTGTAAACTCCAGCTTTTCATCCAAAACATTTGCACCATTGAAGTTCAACAGCAGGGGGAGACAAAGACATTTGATCCATTATGTAGGATCCATGCTGTATGAACACAATTTATTGTTAATGTGGACGTTTTTGTGGAAATAGTATTCACAATGTTGAGGGAGAAAGTGAGAACAAAGATGAGGATGAAGAGGCAGGAAAAGGAAAAATGAATGAATCCAATGGAAAGCTCTTCACAACATCGTCACCATAAAAGGACAATCCTTCCTTCCTGCATCACCCTGACATCACCACTTCCATGAAACCTTGGACTTTATTTTATACAGTATAAATCATATTGCATTTACAGTTTTTGTCCCACTAGGTCAGACAGTGGAGGGGCCTCCTCCAGATTCTCATGGAGGGGGCTTCTCATGCATTACAGTAAGATGGGTAAATCAGACTTCTACTATCCTTGATATTTAAGGAAACAAAGTGCTGTAAAATATCCCCAGATGAGGCAAAAATAGAAAAAAAGAAAGGAGGATGGTAAATATGTACATGCTGCCTTAGGATAGAGTAGTGCAGAAATTGTAATCACCGTGACATGAATTAACTATTTCATTTATGTTGCTTTGGTATTTTAGTGTTTTGTTGTACAAGCATCTTTTTTTTATTAATAGAATATATGAAGTATAACCAAACCCATACTACTACGCTTTCCTCTTTTAAAGTTACATCATTTTAAGTATAAGGCTCATTGTGTAAATATGATATGATGAATGTGAACCTGAAATAACACAGCGCGTGTGTCTGTAGAAAGGCAGGTATGATGAAATGACTTTACCATGTTACGACGTTCTCAACACTGTATTTTAGGTGTAATACTGACAACAGCCAGCAGAGGGAGACATGCAGCGACTCTCAGTGTGCATGAAAACATGTTGTTTGTTGACTTGAAGATTTTGACCTTTTCAGATTATTGACTCAACGCCTACAGAATCTGAACAATATCAAACTCACTTCAGTTACCACGAGCCCTTTATAGTAAATGACATGAATGTTAATATTATGTGTTTTATGAGTATGTGTGTATGCACAGACAGACTTCCTGTTTACATAATAAACTGCTATTGACACAACATCCACATTGATGTTTACTTGCAATTCATATACTCAGCCATAAAGAGTTTTCTGGCTCTCATTGTTTAAGTTTCATCATCAAGATTATTTTGTGTGTATCTGTGTTGTTGTGATGCAATGCACTGTTGTCTCAGAGCAAGAAGGTTTGAATCCCGGGCCATTCTGCTATCAGTAATAATAATCTCAAACTATTCATTTTCTCATTGTTGACAAATTTTTACATTTTAGAAACACATCCCCGTATCCTACGACTACGTCATTGTAACTCAGTGTAATTATTGGTAATCGTCAGAGGTTCTTACATCATGTGTTATGTTCAACTTCCTCGCAGACTTTGCACCATGTGACTTTACATCATGTGTTCGTTTTCCTTAACACCTTTGATTGGAGCGATCCCTCTGAGACTGGAGTTTGCAGTCATCAGACTAAAATACAAGAAGGTGTGAATCCTCGATGAGAGCAGGGTCATGAGAGAGCCATTAACTCAAAGTTTGTTTACTTTGATCTTAGTCCAGTCTCACGGGCCTGTGTCAGCCAGGTAGAAAGTGTGTGTGTGTGCGTGTGTGGGTCAGTGAATTGTTAGAAGATATTGTTGGCTTATCAACAGCATTGGTCATTGCAAAAGTCTGCTATTGCTATCTCTGAGGTGAGGTCACTGATTTCTCCATGACACCACAAATTCTCTCCTTTTTCAAAATAAAAGACCCCCTCCATGAGGATAAGCAGAGAATTAAGTTGAATCGGGACAGGACCTGAGTGAAAACCTGACCCTGTGTGACCCCTCAGTTGTATTTAACCATTTATACCAATTCATACACCAATGACATAACAAGATCCTTGCCCAAGGTTGCAGGACCTACACTCACCACCCCATAGGCTACTGTAATGACAGCACAAACCCAGAATAAAAGAAAGGCAAATTATGTAAGAAAAACTGAAATATTACATTACATTACATTACATAAGGAATTCAGACCCATTGCTGTAAAGGCACACAGCTGTCTAAATAAGGCCTTACAGCGCATACCAGAGCAAAGTGAGATCCATGAGGTTGAAGGAACTGCTCCAAGAACTCAGAGACAGAATAAGACAGATCTGGACGAGGCCACAAGACAACATCGTTTGAGTCAACCAGGACTCTTCCAGTTGGGGGAGAAGAGCCCTGGTTAGAGAAGTAACCAAGAACCCATGTTTTATTCAAGTGTATTTTTATTATTATTGCGACAATCTGAAACAAGGACAAACTGTGGAGCATAACCTCTGAGGTGGATTGGTTGTACAGTTGTCTGTGTCTCTGTTGCAAACTATCTAGCATGGTCTGCTGTTGGGGAGGGGGAGAAGGGCCCTCTGCATCAGCTTCGTGCTTTGCCAGAATGTGGTCTTTCAGACTCGGCGTACTCTTGGGTGTTTTCACACATTTTGCCGCAGACCAAGGCTGCACATCACGATACATTGCTTCATTTCGTGTTCACACGTTTGTTTTCGCTGTGGTCCAAATGTTGCACCACTGGCAGAGTGTCATGTTTCCATGATGGTTTTGCATGAATTTACCTCAAAAACAACTCTGTTTCGTAACATTGTGTTATTATCTCATAGCGTGGTGAATGCGCAGGTCACAACTTGTCCTTGATTGTGTGTTTGATGAGTTTGAGGGAAACCAAGAAATCCCATGAGCCTCCGTAGCTTAGCTCTGAGCAGCTCACGGTTCTGCTCCGCTGTTCTAAAAATAGCTTGCACCGACAAATAAGGGTAACCAACCTACTGCTAAAACTATAGGGATTATGTCAATGGGCTGATTTACCAAAATGTTGAACTATCCCTTTAACCTGTTGCGATAGCTTTGGCAGCCTTAGTTAAGTG
Source organism: Decapterus maruadsi (assembly GCA_030347415.2). Taxonomy (NCBI): domain Eukaryota; kingdom Metazoa; phylum Chordata; class Actinopteri; order Carangiformes; family Carangidae; genus Decapterus; species Decapterus maruadsi. The sequence continues at coordinate 26,106,509 of CM064902.1, forward strand.
ACGACGATTTTCTTTAGTACTCCTGAGTCCCTCTGGCTGCATCTATCGCTAGACACTATGTAATGCAATACTGTTTAAGGGCACAAAGGTCACACGGAGAGATTTCTGAATGAATCTTTTCACAACGTTTGTTAACGGTAGATGGAGACAGGTGAACATCCTCTGCTATCTGGCACTGAAAAACTCAGGAAGTTCAGCACAAAGTTGAGAGCCATGACCCAGATTGAGGCTTTGTTGGATCAGTCTCTTACCCAATCTTGGCACCCATACCTGTAATCAATGAACTTCTTAGTTGAAGAAGTGTCCCTATTTTGGGAAATGGAGACTGATTTTGAGGAAGATGAGCACAGGCAACTTTGTAATTCTGTCTCTTTGGAGAGAAAAATGTGGTGAAGTCATGGAGCAGTGGGCAGAAAGGAAGTAGATAAATCAGCTGTATGACACAGACCTTTGGTCAAAGAGCTGCAGCAGCTCAGCAGCAGCTCATCTCTCTGCTGATGGAGACCTTGGAGGGAGGTGAACTCTGCTTTCCACAACTGCTCAACGCCTCCTGCAGGAAGCCAGTGTATCCTCACTTTGAGATTGTGTTGATTTACACTCTGCTTTCACCCATCATTCTGCTCACTATGACTCTCAACCTGCTGGTCATCATCTCTATCTCACACTTCAAGTAGATAAGTATTTTATTTCTGCATCAAACCAATGAATAGTGATGAAAAGTTTAAATGTTTTCAACAATGTTTTTTTTTTTTTTTTTTTTTAAATTGATGTGTTTTTATCTTGATTATAATTTATGTTGTATGGTAAGTGTAAAATGTTTTACTGGTCTTCCTCTCCAGGAAACTCCACACCCCCACCAACCACCTCCTGCTCTCTCTGGCTGTATCAGACTTTTCTGTGGGGCTCCTCATGATTTTACAAATATCATTCATAGACGGCTGCTGGTTGCTCGGTGACCTGATGTGTGTTTTCTATCAATATCTGGCATATATTATCACGTCTTCATCAGTAGGAAACATGGTGCTCATATCTATTGACCGCTATGTGGCCATTTGTGACCCTATGCACTACTCCACCAAAGTCACTCAGAAAACAGCTCAGATCTGTGTTTATTTGTGTTGGTCAGGTTCTGTAGTCGTACAAACTCTTCATCTAATGGACAACCTGAGACAACCAGGCAGGTATAACACCTGTTTTGGAGAATGTGTGGTTGGAATCAACTACATTGCTGGATTTTCAGATATTATTTTGAACTTCATTGCTCCAATTACTGTCATTGTTGTTCTGTATATGAGAGTCTTTGTTGTGGCTGTTTCTCAGGCTCGTGCCATGCGTTCTCATATTGTACTTGTCACTGCTAAGAAATCTGAGCTGAAAGCAGCCAGGACTCTGGGTGTTGTTGTGGTTGTGTTTATCATATGTATCTGCCCCTATTATTGTGTCTCTCTCTCAAGCCAAGATGAAGTGGGGAATTCTTCATCTGTATCTGTTGTAATATATTTGTTTTATCTGAACTCCTGTCTAAACCCAATCATCTACGCTTTTTTTTACCCATGGTTTAGGAAATCAGTGAAACTCATACTTATACTGCAGCTTGACTCTAATGTCCTCTGATGTCAACATACAGAGAACAGAGAAAGACAATGAATAACATGTAAAACTCTGGATATAAAGAGTTTGGTTTAACATTGTGTGTGTTACACTACAATTCCCTCATTTAATGGCTCTATTTTATTTTCGGTATCAAAAGTGAAATTATTCAGGATTTGTTAATGTCAGTATTTTGACACTAAACTCACCACTAACCATCTTTGAGACTGCTGAAGGCCCCGAGCACCACAATGTCTTCATTCTGTACACTACATGAAGAGCAATAAAATGATGTGAATAAAATCAGGTTATGTTTGTATTTCTGATTTATCTTGCATTTTTGGTAGCGCCCATGTAGCGCTGCTTGTTTGAAGTTCTGCTCCGACTCGGATGACGGGCTGCAGTCAGTCAGTCCACCTGTAGCTCAGCAGGACCAGCAGGTATCAGACAGTAGCTACTACATCTACTACTACTACTATGACTACTACGACCACTACATCTCTAAGCAGCAGTGTTGTTGTCAAAATGACTGCCATACATTTTGGATTCATGTGAAATATTAATGGCGTTATAAAGGGGCCAGTTTTAAAGAACCGAACTGTAACTTCCTCCACTGCTTCATCAGTTCATGTTCACACCTGACCAGCTGAGACTGGTCCAACTATCTGGTGTGGAGATACAGGTATTTAACCTCTTAGTGCCCTGTTGTGTTGCAACGATGAGGGCACTAACGAAGTCGAAACCCACCTTTCCACCAACAACTGTTGCTGGCACATGGAGCACAAAGGGATCCAGTGACATCATCGGCCTTGTGAACGCCCTCACAGAGGTCCAATACCTGTATCTCCACACCAGATAGTTGGACCTCTATTTAGAAATAACTTCTCCTCCCACCGATGGCCTTATTTGCTATTGCAGCCACACAGAGACATCAGCAGGAACTACAGACTTTTGATCCAGTTACAAGTTCTTTGTAGAGGCTTCAAGGAAAATTGTGTGTTGTGCATGACAGAACAGTTTTTATCATATCAATTATGTGATTAAATTCTGGTTATGGTACTGGTTATGGTACTGGTACTGGTTCTGGTACCGGTTCTGGTACTTGTTCTGGTACTGGTTATGGTACTTGTTCAGGTACTGGTGCTGGTGCTGGTACTGGTTCTGGTCCTGGTTCTGGTCCTAGTTCTGCTGACGGTTCTGGTGCCGGTTCTGGTACTGGTTCTGGTACTGGTTCTGGTCCTGGTTCTGCTGACGGTTCTGGTGCCGGTTCTGGTACTGGTACCAGTTCTGGTACCGGTCCGGTTCTGGTACTGGTTCTGGTACCGGTTCTGGTACTTGTTCAGGTACTGGTGCTGGTGCTGGTACTGGTTCTGGTCCTGGTTCTGGTCCTGGTTCTGGTACTGGTTCTGCTGCCAGTTCTGGTACCGGTTCTGGTACTGGTACCAGTTCTGGTACCGGTCCGGTTCTGGTACTGGTTCTGGTACCGGTTCTGGAATCGGTTCTGGTACCGGTTCGGTTCTGGTACTGGTATCGGTTCTGGTACCGGTCCGGTTCTGGTACTGGTTCTGGTACCGGTCCGGTTCTGGGACTGGTACTGGTTCTGGTACCGGTTCTGGAATCGGTTCTGGTACCGGTTCGGTTCTGGTACTGGTATCGGTTCTGGTACCGGTCCGGTTCTGGTACTGGTTCTGGTACCGGTCCGGTTCTGGGACTGGTATCGGTTCTGGTACTGGTTCTGGAATTGGTTCTGGTACTGGTACCGATTCTGGTACCGGTACCAGTTCTGGTACCGGTCCGATTCTGGAACTGGTTCTGGAATTGGTTCTGGTACTGGTACCGGTCTGGTTCCAGTTCTGAACTGGTTCTGGAACCGGTTCTGCTTCAACTGGTGGAAGGATGGAGAGATGGAGCAGAGAGGAAGAATGGAGCAGAGAGGAAGGATGGAGCAGAGAGGAAGAATGGAGCAGAGAGGAAGAATGGAGCAGAGAGGAGGGATAGAGGGATGGACCGATGGAGGGATGGAGCAGAGAGGAAGGATAGAGGGATGGAGCAGAGAGGAAGAATGGAGCAGAGAGGAGGGATGGAGCAGAGAGGAGGGATAGAGGGATGGAGCAGAGAGGAAGGAGAGAGGGATGGAGCAGAGAGGAAGAATGGAGCAGTGAGGAGGGATGGAGCAGAGAGGAGGGATGGAGCAGAGAGGAGGGATAGAGGGATGGACCGATGGAGGGATGGAGCAGAGAGGAAGGATGGAGCAGAGAGGAAGGATGGAGCAGAGAGGAGGGATGGAGCAGAGAGGAAGGATGGAGCAGAGAGGAAGGATGGAGCAGAGAGGAGGGATGGAGCAGAGAGGAGGGATAGAGGGATGGAGCAGAGAGGAAGGAGAGAGGGATGGAGCAGAGAGGAAGAATGGAGCAGAGAGGAAGAATGGAGCAGTGAGGAGGGATGGAGCAGAGAGGAGGGATGGAGCAGAGAGGAAGGATGGAGCAGAGAGGAAGGATGGAGGGAGGACGGATGGAGGGATGGAGCAGAGAGGATGGATAGAGGGATGGAGCAGAGAGGAAGGATGGAGCAGAGAGGAAGGATGGAGCAGAGAGGAAGGATGGAGAGATGGACAGATGGAGGGATGGAGCAGGGAGAGAGTCCTCACGCCATGTTCTAAACAATTTTCAAAAAGTAATATCATAGATTGTGGGGAATACCCCACCCCCCAGTCTCATTAAAAAACAGTATGAAACTCCGGACCTTATTTGTCATTTGGTCCCAATGTCTACACCCTGGTTTTGGCCTTGCCCTAAACCTAACCTTAACGCTGTAGAATGGGTAGTCGGAGAAATGAGCCGTCGGACTTTGGGGCAGTCGGACTTACGTATGCTCCCCTATCTCTTGAGGGGGGTCTGACTCGGTGTTATGGTGCGTTGGACCATGGGTTAAACTTACACCGGTATATCACCTTCCTTTATGACAGAGCTTTTAGTTAGGGCTGGTTCAGGTAGCTCTGAACCATTTTATAGCTACGCTGCTATAGGCTTAGACTGCTGGGGGACACATCTGGTTACATGGCGCCCTCTCCTCTCCTCCACGCACATTTTGAACTGTCATTATCATTATCTGTTGCACTTTGTAGATTGGCCTTGGTATCTCGCACTTTCTCTGTGTTTCCACTTGCATTGAAATTCCAACTCGAACCTCAGAAATTCCGACTTATGAGTACAACTGGAACGGACAATATTCACTATAGCCTACAGTGAGATGTCCATTAGGGATGTTAAAGGGATAGTTCACCCTAGAATGAAGTTTCGCTCATTATCTACTCACCCTCATGTCGACTAAGGGCTGGAAGAAGTTTCAGAGTCCTCCGTCCCTTCTCTGAGTTACAGGGGGTCTCGGTGTAGCAGTGCATTTCAAGGTAATGGTTGCAAGCGGACACCAGAGGTCTTCGTAAAAAAAACACAGCAAAAAACATCCAAATACCTCCAATTCGGCTCGTATGTAATGCCCGTCTTGTACTGAACGCCCGGAGATGCGGAATTGTCCCGGGAAGCTTGTTTGTAGCATTAGCTCCCAGTGTCTGTTGTGCAGCTCCTCCGCTGCCAGGGCGCATGCGCAAGCGTTGCACTGAGACTCGATGGACAGCGACACGGGGGAAGGGAGGGGGTGCCTTGCGCATGCGGACTGGCAGCGGAAGAGCTCCACAACACGCTGGGAGCTAATGCTACAAACAGGCTTAAAATGTGGATTTATTTATTTTTTTCTGGACAATTCCGCATCGCCGGGCTCCAGTACAAAACGGACATTACATACGAGCCGTGTGGAGGTATTTGGATGTTTTTTGGCGTGTGTTTTTTTTTACAATACCTCTGGTGTCCGCTTGCAACTGTTACATTGAAATGCACTCCACTAAGACCCCCTGTAACTCAGAGAAGACCTGAAATGACATAGCAGATAGCAGCTTCAATCTAAGGTGAACTATCACTTTAAATGACCTGAAATGACATAGCAGCAGCAGCAGCAGCAGCAGCGGGCAGGTGGGGTGGGCAGAAAGGAAAGAGATAAATCAGCTGTATGACACAGACCTTTGGTCAAAGAGCTGCAGCAGCTCAGCAGCAGCTCATCTCTCTGCTGATGGAGACCTTGGAGGGAACTGAACTCTGCTTTCCACAACTGCTCAACGCCTCCTGCAGAAAGCCAAAGTATCCTCACTTTGAGATCATGCTGATTAACACTCTGCTTTCATCCGTCTCTCTGCTCACTGTGACTCTCAACCTGTTGGTCATCATCTCTATCTCTCACTTCAAGTAGATAAATATTTCATTTCTGCATCAAACCAATGAATAGTGATGAAAAGTTAAAAGTCTGTGACACTGCCCATCTTCAAACTGTGAGAGTAGTTTTTTTCTGCAATGTTGTTTTCTGAATTCTGATGTGTTTTTATCTTGATTATAATTTATATTGTATGGTAAGTGTAAAATGTTTTGCTGGTCTTCCTCTCCAGGAAACTCCACACCCCCACCAACCACCTCCTGCTCTCTCTGGCTGTATCAGACTTTTCTGTGGGGCTCCTCATGGTTTTACAAATATCAGTCACAGACGGCTGCTGGTTGCTCGGCGACCTGATGTGTGCTTTCACTCAGTACCTTACATGTATTATCATGTCTTCATCAGTAGGAAACATGGTGCTCATATCTGTTGACCGCTATGTGGCCATTTGTGACCCTATGCACTACTCCACCAAAGTCACTCAGAAAACAGCTCAGATCTGTGTTTATTTGTGTTGGTCAGGTTCTATAATCGTACAAAGTCTTCATCTAATGGACACACTGAGACAACCAGGCAGGTATAACACCTGTTTTGGAGAATGTGTGCTTGGCGTAAACTACATTGTTGGATTTACTGATATTATTTTGACCTTTATTACTCCAATTACTGTTATTGTTGTTCTGTATATGAGAGTCTTTGTTGTGGCTGTTTCTCAGGCTCGTGCCATGCGTTCTCATATTGTAGTTGTCACTGCTAAGAAATCTGAGCTGAAAGCAGCCAGGACTCTGGGTGTTGTTGTGGTTGTGTTTATCATATGTATCTGCCCTTATTATTGTGTCACTCTTTCAAACCAAGATCAATTGGAGAATAGCTCAAATTTATATTTTGTGATATATTTGATTTATCTGAACTCCTGTCTAAACCCAATCATCTATGCTTTTTTTTACCCATGGTTTAGGAAATCAGTGAAACTCATTCTTATCCTTAAGATACTGCAGCCTGACTCCTCTGATGTCAACGTACAACAGAGAAAGACAATGTAATGAGATACTTACAATGGATAGGAAAATGCACTTATTGTTTAAAGATTAAAATTGTAAAACTCTGGATATAAAGAGTTTGGTTTAACATTGTGTGGGTTACACTACAATACCCTCATTTACTAAACTCACCACTAACCAGCTTTGAAACTGCTGAAGGCCCTGAGCACCACAATGTCTTCAATCTGTACACTACATGAACAGCAATAAAATTATATGAATACGATTGGATTGTGTTTTATGATTTGAATCTGATGAGATGTGTGGCTGTGAATCATAATTAAAGCAAATAGTAAAATAACATGATACTTAGTTAGTTGGTTACTTAGATAGTTAGAGGGCACACTTTCTACTGTCTAATGTAGTCTCTCTTTTTTTCTCCCTCTCTCACTCACTAGCTCGCTAACTTTTTTAACACATACAGTATATGGGGCATTCTCGTGTACTCTGAGAAGAAAATAGAGGGAAAAGACAAAGACAAAAGATTATATTTATAAATATTTTTAAAAAGCAGATTTACTGTTTTCTCTTGAAACCTTCCATCCTTTTCTCTTAACTTTAAACTCCTACAAAACCAAACTATTGCCTCAAAACAGTTCAAACTGTGCTCACAACTAAACATAGTACTAGTAAATAGTAAAAGGGATAACATTACTTAACATTATTAACTACACAGTATAAAATGATTCATCTACAGCCCCATGTCGACATCCTGCCAGGCCACAGGACTCACATACTGTACTCTGCCTCTACTTCAACAACCAGGGCTCTCTGAACTGGCCAATACTGGTTTCTTCACATCATTAGCCACAGGTGTGATGCATTTTAAGTTTAGACACCTGTGCTTTGATTGAGTTTCACTTTTGCTACCTGTGCTTAGCATTATGCAACACAAGTGCATCATGTGTGCAAAATGTGTTTTCATGGGTGAGAATATGTTTGCAAGTTGTGTGAAAAGTGCTGCAGGTTCTGGCAAAAGGGCGGCCAATTCAATAAATTAATTCAGGTCACTGAGCATTTGGTATGACCTCTACACACACACACACACACACTAGGCTATGTAGGCTTACTGTATACAAGTGCTAAATGTATAAGATTTCAGTTTGTTTTTGTACTGTACATGTGCTAAATGCAGTTTTTTTTAATTTTTCAACATGCATTTAACCTTCAGTGAACAATAAACATGTATTTCTACAGCGTCATGTCCTGAGCATTGTGTTTTCTATTTTTCTATGTAGTGTTTAGTGACTGCTCAGTAGTGTTTTTAATTTTGATTGACTCGGGGCACGATGTGACAACAAAGTTCAGTTTTGGGCACAGATTGAACTGTTTTGAGGTGAAAGTTTGGTTTTGCAAGAAGAGTCTGAGGTTTTGTGAATGAAGCTTGAAAATTGGGATTTGTGTTAACAGTTTAAAGGTGTACAGAAAAGAAAACTGAATTTGAGCCCACTCTGGGTCATAAAATTAGTGTAAAAACTCATCTAAGGACTGGACTCACCAAACTTTGTGCAAAATTCTATTTTTGAGTAAACAGCGGGATGAAAGTGTTGTATTTTTTGAAATGGACAATCAATTACAGAACTTAAACAAGAGCAAGAGTCAGCCTGCTCATGATTCAAAAGCCACTGATATTGGATCTGTCGTCTGTCATTCAAACGTCTAAACACGCACACACACACGGAGCTCGGACTCACCCCAAGCTTTAATATCCCGCCCGAAACGATTAAACGAGATGAATCAAATCCCCCTTAAATGAATTAAATGCATTTGCAGCTCGGCACAACTCGGCGCGACAAACGGAACAAACGGCCATTTCTGAACACCTTTAAAGAAAACTAGAGCAGCTTTCGAGAAATGTGTTTTAGCAATCAAGAAAAACTGTATATAGAGCTATGAAAGAGTGGAATAGCCCTGACAACAAAGAAACATGGCTAGTTTTAAAATGAAACTGAAAACTGAGATTATTATTTGGATCATAATTTTGACCATTAGTCAAAAACCAGATCCAGAGTTTTACACATACAATGTATTTAAAATCATCAAACAAGAAGTAGATAATCTTTGCAACAGCTTACACCATCCCACACAACAACAGCAAGCATCATGTTACTACTTGATTATGGTGAACAGCCACACATCACATCTCATGCACATCAGCTTAAAACATCATCTGATTTCAGTCATATATGTTTATTGTTTAAGTAATGCAATGCAATACAGTGTGGAGACATTGTGGTGCTCAGGGCCTTTAGCAGCTTCAAAGCTGAGACATGGTTTACGATAAAATAGAAACATTGAACAGTAAAATGAACAAACAGTAAATAACGTTTGCACCGAAAGTAAAATAGAGTCATTACAGGAGGATATTGAATCTTAAAAGAACAAACAAAAAAATGACACACAACGAGTAATTTGCATAATAAGAGTGACATCAATAAATAAAAGTCCTTATATCCAGATTAATTTAAGCCCTGTTCATAGAAAGGAGCTCATTTAAGTGTCTCTCTCTATTGAATGTTGATGTAACACGAGTCAGGCTGCAGTATCTTAAGTATAAGAATGAGTTTCACTGATTTCCTAAACCATGGGTAAAACAAGGTGTAGATGATTGGGTTTGCACAGGAGTTTAGATAAACCAAATATATTACAAAAGATGCAGATGACACACTCAACAAGTTATCTTGGCTTGAGAGAGAGAGACAATAATATGGAAAGAGACATATGATAAACACAACCACAACAACACCCAGAGTCCTGGCTGCTTTCAGCTCAGATTTCTTAGCAGTGACAGCTACAATACGAGAACGCATAGCACGAGCCTGAGAAACAGCCACAACAAAGACTCTCATATACAGAACAACAATAGCAGTAATTGGAGCAATAAAGTTCAAAATAATATCTGTAAATCCAGCAATGTTGTTGATTCCAACCACACACTCTCCAGAACAGGAGTTATACCTGCCTGGTTGTTTCAGGTTGTCCATCAGAAGAAGGCCTTGTACGACTACAGAACCTGACCAACACAAATAAACACAGATCTGAGCTGTTTTCTGAGTGACTTTGGTGGAGTAGTGCATAGGGTCACAAATGGCCACATAGCGGTCAATTGATATGAGCACCATGTTTCCTACTGATGAAGAAATTATAATATATGCTACATACTGATATAAAACACACATCAGGTCACCGAGCAACCAGCAGCCGTCTATGAGCATCATTTGAAAAATCATGAGGAGCCCCACAGAAAAGTCTGATACAGCCAGAGAGAGCAGGAGGTGGTTACTGGGGGTGTGGAGTTTCCTGAAGAGGAAGACAAGTAAATTATTAACCATATACAGTATATCCATTATAATTCAGATACAATCAACTCATCACTATTCAGCAATTGTATGCAGAAATGAAACATCTATCTACTTGAAGTGGGAGATTGAGATGATGACCAACAGGTTGAGAGTCATAGTGAGCAGAGAGATGGACGACAGCACAGTGTAAATCAGCCTGATCTCAAAGTGAGGATACTTTTGCTTCCTGCAGGAGGCGTTGAGCAGTTGTGGAAAGCAGAGTTTAGTTCCCTCCAAGGTCTCCATCAGCAGAGAGATGAGCTGCTGCTGAGCTGCTGCAGCTCTTTGACCAAAGGTCCGTGTCATACAGCTGATTTATCTCTTTCCTTTTTGCTCACTATGACATCGTCACCCTTTTCACTCTGAAGGGGACCAAATAACAGTCTCCAGTGCTCATCACTAGAACCTATGCCACACAAGAGTCAATGAAAATAAATTGTTAAATTGTGTCACTAACATTGAAGTTGTGGTATTGATTAGGGATGCACTGATACTGGTATTGGGTATCGGTCCGATACTGTTGTTATATACTTGTACTCGTACTCGCCAAAGTTCACTGATACCAAGAACCGATACCAGTGCATGCAATTGCTCTGCATAAAGACCGCGATCAGAGGGTGGCTTTGCATCTTTGTTGTAGATCAGAGGCTCGCTGCAGCAAATTTTGTTGTAACAAGCAGAGGAGAAAATAAAACTTGTCTTTCCAATTCATTGCATTTTGCCTACTCGTTTGTCTTTTTGTTCAGATCCAAGTATCGGTATCGTATCGGTTTGAAAAAAAGTGGTATCGGTGCATCCCTAGTATTGATGGATTAACAAAATCAGCTTGTAAATTGAGTAAACCACATGAAATCCCAAACAAAAATTTGCAACGAGTTACTCTGAATGGCAATGTTTTTAATCTTGAAAGTGTTGAACTAGTCTATCATAAAACCTACCACACTCATAAAGATAATCTGGCTGATTTTGTCCAGATATTCCACCTTCCGACCAAGGACAAAAATCACCCGATTTGAACTCATAGGTAATAGGTAACAGAACCTGATTGCTCCTGGGTGTTAAAATCCCTAATGATTCAACTGAATGCTTGTCCTGAGAGGGTTGAGAGATGCCCTCTGGGTTGGGTTGAGCTTGATGATGACCAGCCACGTTTCCACTACGTGGTACCGGCTCTACTCGTCTCAACTGGGCACAGCTCTGGTACCAGTTACTATTCTAGAGAGCGTTTCCATTCCAGGATAGTACCGCCTTTAGAGTAGCTGGTCATCATAGAAATGGCGCTTAACAAAATGAAAGCGACCAGTGGAGCAATTTGGTGTTAGAGTTGTCCCAACGGACAGCTAGGGCGACCCGGCACCTTGGTAGGAAGGGGCTACTGTCTGCCACTGCCAACCACCAGGTGTCGTCAGGAGGGTAACCCAAAACCGGGTCAAAAACGGGGTACCTGACTACGTGACGCCCATCTGGCGTGGCCTATACCAGTAGGAAAGGGCTACTTTCTTCATTAGCGAGCCCAAATATATTGTGACTGACTTGTACAATAAAGGCAGTTGAAAAAGGGCTACTTTCTTCTAGTATGTTCATTACGAGGCCAGGTTCATCTGCCCTGCCAAGGTTTGGGGGCATGTGTGACCCGGTGGTGGCCAGAAGTAGCCTCTGGCACCTTCATAAGTTAGCCCACAGTGGGCCAGCGGTTGCTGGGTATTTATGGGTCAAAGTCAGGAGTGATGGAAGAAGACGGACTGGAGAACCCCAGAGTTATTCTGCGAAAAGTTGACCAGAATGACCTGGGAGTCATGGGCACACTTAAACTTTTTCGGGCAACCCAAAGTTAAAAGGTAGCTCAAAATGAGGACCCCAATTCATTTGGGGTCATTTTTGCTGTTTTGTAAGAAGGGTTCCCTCAAGAATGAGATGGTCGCCTCCTTGCGGCTTAGGGCCACGGGAGGCTCACCTGTTGTTGACGTCTATGCAACAAACAGCACTTTAGAATACCTGGCGCTCTGAAAATCTCTGGCTAACCACCGGGAGAGGGGATCCACCTGGGAAACCCATAGTTCTGTTGAGTCACCTTGAAACCTAGAGGGTCATGACTGGGAGGAACAGCCTTCCTGATCTGAACCAAAGTGGTGTTTTGTAACTGGACTTCTGTGCTTCTTATGGTTTGGCCCTAAAAAACACCATGTTCAAACATAAGGTGTCTCATAAGTGCACTTGATACCACAGCACCTTAGCCTTTGTTTGATGATCGAGTTTGTGGCCATGTCATTGGACCGTGTTGACCCGGCTGTCAACTGATCACCACCTGGAGGTGAGTTGGATTCGGTTGTGGCATTGTCCCACGCAGGGTCGTGGATAGACCCAGTAAATCCAAAGGGGTAGTGAAGGTGAACTGGGAACACCTGTTGGAGGACTTTATCTGCAAGCTGTCAGCAGCGCCAGAAGCAAAAACTCAGGCGTGGGAGGAGTTCAGAGAGGCCTCGTAGGAGGACTTTCAGTTGGCCTCCAGGAAATTCTGGAAAACCATGTGGCCACACAGGAAGTGGAAGCAGGACTTGACCCAGGTACAATAGGGAGGGGGTTTGACTAGTTGGTCAATATGTGTTTTGTAGACCTGAAGAAGGCTTATGACTATGCTCCCCAGGGGACCTTTTGAGGGGTACTGTGCAAGTATGGGGTACTTGGTTCATTGCTACTGTACAAGCCATTTGGAAGATGAGCAGTGGAAACTTTGTTATTCAGTCTCTGTGGAGACAAAAGGTCATGGAGGAGTGGGCAGAAAGGAAAGACATAAATCAGCTGTATGACACAGACCTTTGGTCAAAGAGCTGCAGCAGCTCAGCAGCAGCTCATCTCTCTGCTGATGGAGACCTTGGAGGGAACTGAACTCTGCTTTCCACAACTGCTCAACGCCTCCTGCAGAAAGCCAAAGTATCCTCACTTTGAGATCATGCTGACTTACACTGTGCTGTCGCTCATCTCTCTGCTCACTATGACTCTCAATTTGTTGGTCATCATCTCTATCTCTCACTTCAAGTACATAAATATTTTATTTCTGCATAAAACTGCTGAATAGTGATGAGTTGATTTTATCTCAATTGTAATGGTATTTTACATATAGTATGGTTAATGTTTTACTGGTCTTCCTCTCCAGGAAACTCCACACCCCCACCAACCACCTCCTGCTCTCTCTGGCTGTATCAGACTTTTCTGTGGGGCTCCTCATGATTTTACAAATATCATTCACAGACGGCTGCTGGTTGCTCGGTGACCTGATGTGTGTTTTCTATCAATATCTGGCATATATTATCACGTCTTCATCAGTAGGAAACATGGTGCTCATATCTATTGACCGCTATGTGGCCATTTGTGACCCTATGCACTACTCCACCAAAGTCACTCAGAAAACAGCTCAGATCTGTGTTTATTTGTGTTGGTCAGGTTCTGTAGTCGTACAAAGTCTCCTTCTGATGGACAACCTGAAACAACCAGGCAGGTATAACTCCTGTTTTGGAGAGTGTGTGATTGGCATCAACTACATTGCTGGATTTACAGATATTATTTTGACCTTTATTGCTCCAATTACTGTTATTGTTGTTCTGTATATGAGAGTCTTTGTTGTGGCTGTTTCTCAGGCTCGTGCCATGCGTTCTCATATTGTAGCTGTCACTGCTAAGAAATCTGAGCTGAAAGCAGCCAGGACTCTGGGTGTTGTTGTGGTTGTGTTTATCATATGTATCTGCCCTTATTATTGTCTCGCTCTCTCAAGCCAAGATAACTTGCTGAATACTTCATCTGCATCTTTTGTAATTTATTTGGTTTATCTGAACTCCTGTCTAAACCCGATCATCTACGCCTTGTTTTATCCATGGTTTAGGAAATCAGTGAAACTCATTCTTATACTTAAGATACTGCAGCCTGACTCGTGTTACATGAACCTACAATAGACAGAGACACTGAAATTAGCTTCCTGCAGGAAAATTAACTTCTTGTTGAATGATTTAAAATAAATAACACGTGAAAAACGCTATAAGAAGATGTAAAGAATTTGTTTTTTTGTTGTCTTTCTTTCATGGAAATTACATCATGTCTGTTACACAACAGAACTGACTGAGAAAACACACATGTATTTGGAGGATTTATTCGAATGACACAGCAATAACCTTGTATTCACAGCATGTATCCACTGAACCACATATAAATATTCTCACCGTGATTGATAATTAGAACTGTGGCAAGGTGAAGAAGGCCCGGGATTGAACCCACACCTCCCGGGTAAGAGTCATGTGCGCTTTCCAGTCACCCTTGGCCGAGTAGCCAGGGCGTATGATCAATTGGAGGCATAGTGACAGGACCCTCAACTGTCACAGAACTATAAATTCTTGATGTATGAAACCCTTTAAAATATGAGTAAACTACAACTTCATTTTCATCACTTCATCTTTGCATCTGACCAGTCTAAACCTGGTCAGATGTGAACATGAACTGATGAAGCCTCTTGGATGAGAGATAAATAACCAAGTCCAGTTGCATTAGATTCAAATTTCCTTGAGATAACAATGCAAAGGGCCAGATAAGATCTGCTACACAACATCATACACTTCAATTAATCAAAAGAGATAAAAATGATTAAATCCCACAATGCACATGGATGAAACGGGCAGACTGCGAGGAACGAGATGGAAACAGGAAAAATTATTTGTAAGTAAGTAAGTAAGTAAAATGTTATTTATATGGCACCTCTCAGAGAGAAGACTCACAAAGCGCTTCACAGATACATAAAAAATACAAACATCATATCATTATTATAAAAAATTGTGTTAGGGAATGGGATGCACCGATACCGATACTGGTATCGGGTATCAGTCCAATACTGTTGTAATATACTTGTACTTGTACTCGCTAAAGTTCACCGATACCAAGAACTGATACCAGTGCATGCAATTGCTCTGCATGAAGACCGCGATCAGAGGGTGGCTTTGCATCTTTGTTGTATGTTTTTTTTTAGATCAGAGGCTTGTTACAACAAATTCAGTTTCAACAAGCAGAGAAGAAAATAAAACTTGTCTTCCAATTCATTGCATTTTGCCTAATCGTTTGTTTTTTTGTTGTGGTAGAAGGATCGGCATAGGTACTCGGTATCGGCAGGTACTCAGATCTATGTATCGGTATCGTATCGATTTGAAAAAAAGTGGTATCGTTGCATCCCTAATTTGTGTGTGTGAACATGAATTACGTTTAGTTAGCTGGCTGTTTCACGTGTTTCAGCTAGACTCAAGAGCAGGTGGGACAGAAAACCACAGATTTATAAACCTATATTAACACCTAGAGCTGAGCAGAGGGCAGGTTAATGGGAACTATAGGGCCGCGTTACGTAACACTTTCTTTTTGTTTGTTGTTTTTTTTTACATGTTGTGAGGGACACGTTCAAGGCCTAATTAATATGTTCAGAAGAAAAATACTGAATTTGCTTTACCCAGTCTTGCTAATTATTTTTATTTATTTATTTATTTATTTATTTTTACAAAATCATCAACATTAATCTTTGGTCCCTGTTCTGATTAAGAGAACCCTAGTGGCTAAAATAACACACTGCGGATTTAAAACAAATAGTTTTTTCAACATGCATGTCTTACAGTGAATCCAGAATAAAGGATGAAGTAGATTCTCACATAACAAAAAATCTAAATAAGAAAGGGAGGAGAAAAGGAGTTGATGCAATCGTGACGAGACAGGAAAAATTGCAGTAGACCACCAGAGATGATGGGAGGAGCCTTACGTCGACTATGTAATGGATGAGATATGGTCAAAATTGGGAGCTTCATCTCTGATGATGGAGACTCCAAAAGGAACTGAACTCTGCTTTCCACAGCTCCTCAATGACTCCTGCAAGAAACCGACACCACCTCAGTCTTATACTCTCTTTGTTTACACTGTGATCTCCTCCATCTCTCTTTTCACTGCAGCTCTCAACCTGCTGGTCATCATCTCCATCTCACACTTCAGGTACACATACTTGCTTATGCCGATTTTTTCTTGTAATGATAATTCATGGTTCAAGTTACTGTATTTCATTGAAGTGAAAGTTCCTAACTTGACTTTTTTTTTTATGAATTAAAGATGTCATTTTTAAACCTGTGAATGTCAACAATTGCTACTGATTATCATCTTACACGGTATTATATCCTTTATCCCCAGGAAGCTCCACAGACCCACCAACCTCCTGATCCTCTCCCTGGCCGTCTCGGACCTCCTGATGGGTCTGCTGCTGATGCCGGTTAAAATCCTTCAGACAGAGGCGTGCTGGTTCCTTGGTGAACTAATGTGTGCTCTATATTACATTGTAATTTTTATCATTACCTCCTCGTCGGTTGGAAATATGGTGCTCATTTCGATTGATCGCTTCATGGCTATTTGTGACCCTCTACGTTACACTGCCAGAGTAACTCTGGGCAGAACGAGGGTGTGTATTTGTCTGTGTTGGATCTGCTCTGCTCTATACAATAGTCTCATTTTAAAAGACTTCCTGCAACATCCTTATTCACGAAACTCCTGCCATGGAGAGTGTGTTGTGTTCCTCAGCTATATTACAGGAGTTACTGACTTTGTTGTTACCTTTATTGGACCTGTCGCTGTCATCGTAGTTCTGTACATGAGAGTATTTGTAGTGGCTGTGTCTCATGCTGTGAGGCCTCGGATTTCACCTGCAACACGCCAGCGTTCAGTGAGCGTCACTGCTAAGAAATCTGAGCTGAAAGCAGCCAGGACTCTTGGTGTTGTTATAGTTGTGTTTCTAATGTGCTTCTGTCCGTATTACTGTGTCAGTATCATTAGCCAAGCTAACGGGTTCAATTATTTTCACCTTCAAGCCGTTATATTGTTCTTGTTTTATATTAACTCCTGTCTAAACCCTGTCATCTACGCCTTTTTCTATCCCTGGTTTAGGAAGTCAGTTAAACTCATTGTTACTCTTAAGATACTGCAGGCGTCCTCCTGTGAGGTCAGCATGCTGTAGAGAGACACATGAAACCTGCTGTGGTTTACACATATTCTGGCTCCCTGTGAAAAGAAAATATAGGTTTAACTTATAATTCTTTAAATTGTGACCCACAGATGTCATGTTTGTGGTGTAAATAACAGTGACCTCAAACCACAAAGAACTTAATATTATTATGTATTTTAGCTACAAAGTGACTTATATTGTAATAATAAACAACTGGCAACTTTTAGCATTTTCATCTGATGAGCTAATGTAAATCTTACTATTAGATGGAAGATTAATAACTTAATGCGAGATCTGTGAATTACCTAACTACTTAAATGCAACTGTTTCTTCCTTTCTTGGCCTTGGTTGTTTTAGAATAAGAGAGTTCCTTCCTTACAGAAAACCCTAATAAAACATAATTACATAACAAATCCCTATCCATTGTCTTGCCTCTCTGTATATAAAAAATACATGATGATGAAGTCAGTGGCAACAAACAGATGTTTACCGGTTGCATGTTCATCCTCTACACCCAGCAGAGTAATTATCTGTTATGTTCCTAAAATGTTGAAGCGGCCTCAAGTGACAAGTCTGTACAGATGTTTCCAGCAAGCAGCTGATAGATTGTATTGTTGTCTTGATGTGACACGCACTCCTGTTTTGTGACACTAACTGGTTAGCTTTAATTGTTCACACAAACATCATGACACCTTCAAACTAAGAACCATGGATCTAAAATAATGCAGGTTTATGAGAAAGGAAACACATTCACCTTCAGGATTTTGCAAGATGAATCAAAAACACCACAGGCGTGACTTTAAGGTTTGACAGCTTTGGGCAGTTGATGAGCATGAAGTGTCCCTCTTGGGAAAAATCTGTCCAACAAACCTGTAGAGCAGGTTTCTTAAGCTGCCCAAATATAGACTTCCATTGAGACCTGTCACCGCGGTCAAAAGAAGCCATCGCGCTCCTTTGTCTGCACCAAACTTAAGCCCTTTGAGCTTTTAATAAGTTTCAGGCTCATTCTTTGGTTCAGGTTTGGCTGCAGTGCTTAATTTACTTCAATGTCTGACTACAGTACATATCCAGGTGCACGACTGATGCACACTCTCTATAGTTAATTAGCCATCAGGACAATTTTCATGTGTTGTTACTGACAACCTCAGTGGTTGTGTGAGAAGGAACAGGGTTCAGTGTATTTTGACTTCACGTGATTGAAAAACAGACAAAAACACACGACACATACTGTAAGTGCCCCTCGGGCTCTGGTAGTGTTGTCAAAAGACTCCTAATGGCATGAACACTTACTTTGACATGTAAAATATGTAAATGGTCCTTTAAAAACAAGACAGATTTCTTCTTTCATTAGTTCCACTGCAAAATTCTCTTTCCGTGGATGAAACTAAAAAACTTTTAACCCTCTTCTTTCACATTTGCCTCATGTACTTAAAAAGTGCTAAAGATTGTGTGAATTATGCATATTTACAATGCACAATACACAAACAAGACATATACAAACACAGGGTCTTTCAATGTTTGTTTATTTATGACACTTGAACTTGCACATGCAAAGAACTGGGAACCAGGCATTCATAAGCATTCGGGTTACATTGCTATGGAATAATGACCTGCACATTTTTTTTTTCAAAATAAAAGCCCCCTAATTGCACTGGGAAATACAAGAACAAAATACCCCTATTCAGCTCTCTATTGCAATGGCTCATTATTTTGTACGTCACTTTACAATACAGTCAGTAGCAAATGATGCTACCACTGGAATGGTTTGGAGTTGGAGTAACTTTGAACAAAGTAAACAATGAATCAATTCTTCAATTTAGCCTCGTTGGTGTTTTATCCCAGTGGGCCTACTTCCAGGTGTGATAAAATGACTTGGATGAAACATCCGGGTAACACACACAATATGCATCTGTGACTGTGACTCAACTCTATCTATGCTATCCCGGCCTCACAGGAGCCAGACTTCAATATTTGAAGTGTCACAATGAGTTTGATGGACTTTCTAAACCAGGGATAGAAGAAGGCGTAGATGACCGGGTTCAGACAGGAGTTGAAATAGAACAGACATATTACAAAGGAAGCAGTTGAAGCATTGAGTAAGGTGTCCTGGCCAGTGAGTGCAACACAAAAATATGGGCAGACACAAATGAGAAACACAATTATAACGACGCCCAGAGTCCTCGCTGCTTTCACCTCAGATTTCACAGCAGTTACTTTGACTGAACACTGGATTGTGACAGCTGCAATGTGAGAGCGCATGGCGCGAGCCTGAGACACGGCAACAACAAACACTCTCATGTACAGAACTATGATGACACTGACAGGACCAATAAAAGACAAAAACAGATCAGCGACTCCAGCAGCGTGATCAATAATAACCACACACTCTCCAGAGCAGGAGTTGTACCTGCCTGGTTGTTTCAGGTTGTCCTTCAGCAGCAAACTGTGACAGAAAGCAGCACACAGCCAACACAAACAAACACACACTTGAACTCTCTTTTGAGTGACTTTGATGGGGTAATGCATGGGATCACAAATGGCCACATAGCGGTCAACAGATATGAGCACCATGGTTCCTATTGAGGCAGAGGTGATAATGTAGTCTATGACATAATACAAGCTGCACATGAGGTCGCCGAGGAACCAGCAGCCGTCTATGAGGATAATCTGAAAAGACATGAGGAGGCCCACGAAGAAATCTGAGACAGCCAGAGAGAGGAGGAGGAGGTTGGTGGGAGTGTGGAGCCGCCTGGAGAGGAAGGAGAGCAACATACAGCAACATTGAACACTGATAAAATATATGGTTATACATCATGGGTATTACTCTCCACATTATCACATATAATGGATAGGTGAAAGCAGAAATAATCACTGAAATGTACATCGACATGTAGCAGCCAAAATATCGCTCTGATAAAATATATGGGTATAACTGTCTCCACATTATCACATATAGATATGATCAACAGGTAAAAGCAGAAATCACCACTGAAATGTACATCCATAGGAGATAAAACCAGATCAAAACACACTAACACAAACATAACTACACTTGATGAAATAACTGTTTGTGTCTGTACTTGAAGTGGGAGATGGAGACGATGACCAGCAGGTTGAGAGTCACAGTGAGCAGAGAGATGGACGAGAGTATGACATAAGTGAGCACAGATACAGAGTGAGGACGCTTGATCCTTCTGCAGGAGGAGTTAAGGAGTTGTGGAAAACAGAGCTCAGCTTCCTCTGGGGTTTTCATCATCATTATTACTATCATCAGAAAATGAAGCTAAGGAGCTGCTGAGCTCTGTCTGCAGCCATCTGACGCGTGATTTATACCCACCCCCCAACCCCCGCCACCCACACACACTCCTCACTAAGCAAAGCCGCTATTGGCTGTTGTAAATGTCGCTAGTAGTCGCTAAATGACGTCATTGCCTCAGCCTGTAATCAGGATACAAAAAAAAGGTAATTATAGTCCGATGTACAAAATCACGTAATCCGGTACATTTGATAAAAACGGAGACTACTTGGCTGATTACTTCACATTTTTACTGTCTCGTTGTATTTCAGAGGTGATCACCTAGCTGCCTCTTCTGCCCGTACGGTGTGTAGGCTATGTGGCGGAGGCTACGCACACTACGCTGCCTCATTGCGTAACTCTACTAAATGTGAGCAGGACGTACGTTCACGTTGCTTTCGTGAATTGTACACAAACAGTCGCCCGCTCGGTTTTTGCGTCAAGCAGTTTAGCGGCTAATTCAACAGCAGTGATGGATAACTGTACCGGAGACGCTCAACAACTTTACAAGCTTCATTTGAGGAATAAACGGCAGCTTTTACCTGACGGAGACCGAAGCCGGAGCTACGGTAGCTACGGTAGCTAACAGTTAGCAGCTTTTACCTGACGGAGACCGACGCTGGAGCTACGGTAGCTAACAGCTAGCAGCTTTTACCTGACGGAGACCGAAGCCGGAGCTACGGTAGCTACGGTAGCTAACAGTTAGCAGCTTTTACCTGACGGAGACCGACGCCGGAGCTACGGTAGCTAACAGTTAGCAACTTTTACCTACTTTCTCTCCCTCCCTCTCTTTCTTACACATGCATGCGCGCACACACACACTGCCCAGGTTGTGTAAACCTTGTAATAATAGCCTGTTGAGTACAGTTAACATTATTGTTGCTTCGGTTTGAGTGTGGATTAACTGTCAACGGTTTGTTGTGTAGCTAATGTGAGAGGTGGTCTAATATCACGATCCTGTTATTGATGAGTTGGGTTTTAATAACAGCTGATCTGTGTAGGCTACTAGATGGCGTGTAGAAGGTGTTGCAATGCACACAGTTTAAGACTTATCTGTGCAAAATGCAAACCATATTGTGCAAAACCTGCTTGTTGTGACTTTCTTGCGTGATAAGCTGTTTAATTTTGAAATTTACCGGATGCTCGGTGCGTTCCATTTCCCGTTTCCTGAGTGATCTAGTCTACGTGGATGATGCGCTGGCTGCGTGACTTAATTTGCACATGTTTGGTATTAAAGTAATCCTAAAGTAACTAAAAGTAATCCGTTACATTACTTAAATTTTGGGATACTTAGAGTAAGTTACTAATTACATTTTTTAACAGGTAACTTGTTATTGTACTGGAATACATTTTTAAAGTAACCCTCCCAACCCTGCTTATGTCCAGTGTACTCTGTAATCTTGTTTCGGTGCCATCACTTGCAGAAAAGATCAGCTCAACAGAGATAATCTCTTTGAAATGGAAGCAGGGCTTTTCAGTGCTTTTGTGACAATCTCAGGGTATCCTGCATGGTTAACAAGAGCCGATGAAGGCAGCTTCTGGTGGGAGGGAAGACAGGGAGATCAGGCCAGCTCAATAATGGGAGTAGTGAATGGCAGAATTTTTCAAAGGGGGTTTACTATACTATTTACAAAATACTATGACCTGGACAAATGAGAATATGCACAGGCTGAATGGCAGACTGTGAGTGTCAGGGTTGAGGGTGAAGGCTGGACCCAAATGCAGGTCAGGCAGGAGAGTACAGAGAGTCTGGGGGTCAGCCCGGTGTCCAAACAGGAAGACGTCGGCCCTGGCGAGTCCTTTTTGGAGGCCCGGCAGGAGGGCGATGCTTCTTGTGGGCTCCCTCCAGCGACAGGGCAGGAGGGCGACATCGCTTGCGGGTCTGGAGACCAGCAGGGAGGTGGACTGCCCACCAACGACCCAGAGATAGGCGGACTGCCAACTGCAGTCCAACGGCAGAAGTGAGCTGTGCTGGCAGCTGGACACTGGTGACAGGAACCTGGAGGGCAACTGGCTGGATGATGTCAACCGGTGTCGGACAGACCACCAGCTGGAGGCTGGAGACAGGGACCGGATGGGCCTCCGGCCGGACACAGGAAAGAGGAGCAGGATGGGCCTCCTGCTCGACACTGGAAACAGGAGCCGGACACTCAGTCAACTGGACAAGGTGAACACTTGTGGCGTCCACCGGGACTCCCGACGCCAGAACAGGAGTGGCGTCAGCCAGGACCCCGATGCCAGAAAAGGAGTGGCATCTGCTGGAACCCCTGACGCTGGAACAGGAGTAGAGTCTGCCGGGACCCCTGACGGCGGAACTGGAGTGGCGTCTGCTGGAACCCCGACACCAGAACAGGACTGGAGTGGCATCTGCTGGAACCCCCGACGCCGGAACTGGAGTGTCGCCCGAAAATGCTGTAGCTCTGGAGGTCCGCCAACGAGGCACAATGCGGGGCTGTGGGCTGTTGAAAGGCCGAGGAGCTGAGCTGCTGAGAGGCCAGGGCTAACTAATGATGGCTGCTAAATTCTAATGGGGTATTTTGTACTTTTATTCCCAGGTGCAATCAGGGACCTTTATTTTGAAAAAAAAAGTCTCAGTTTGTTATTCCATAGCAATGTAACCCCATGTATGAATGCTTTTTGAAACCGTTGTGAATGCATTACGAAAACCTTAAAGGTCTTATGAATGTGCTATGCACCCACCTGTCAACTAAAGTGTCAGGTCATTAGGTCTTTACAAGTTTCCACATTTGTCTCATTTACTTAAAAGTGCTAAAGATTGTGTGAATTACACACACAATACACAATACATAAACAAGGCAAATACAAACACAGGGTCTTGTTGTGCATGTTTATTTATGACACTTACTATTCCTTTTTTTGTTGTTTTTACATAGAAAAGACTACAGTATCTGATAATGTCTGTCACTATTTTAAAATGAATGCAGTAGAGCTCATATAATATGAATGCAAAGGAAACCTGGCTCATGGAGACTAATTTTTTCCTATCATAATACATGAAATAAAAAAATGTTCCTATAGCCTATATTTCAATTTTAGTTGTCACTGACACAACTCTGTTCAACATATTGGCATTATTTAAAATACCAACAGTGTGTGAATGAGGATCCTTCAGTGTATAGTGTATTTGACTTTGACTTAAATGCATCTCAGGATTCAGTGGTTCAACTCTATGCTATCCCGGCCTCACAGGAGCCAGGCTTCAATATTTGAAGTGTCACAATGAGTTTGATGGACTTTCTAAACCAGGGATAGAAGAAGGCGTAGATGACAGGGTTCAGACAGGAGTTGAAATAGAACAGACATATTACAAAGGAAGCAGATGAAGCATTGAGTAAGGTGTCCTGGCCAGTGAGTGCAACACAAAAATATGGGCAGACACAAATGAGAAACACAATTATAACAATGCCCAGAGTCCTTGCTGCTTTCACCTCAGATTTCACAGCAGTTACTTTGACTGAACACTGGATTGTGACAGCTGCAATGTGAGAGCGCATGGCGCGAGCCTGAGACACGGCAACAACAAACACTCTCATGTACAGAACTATGATGACACTGACAGGACCAATAAAAGACAAAAACAGATCAGCAACTCCAGCAGCGTGATCAATAATAACCACACACTCTCCAGAGCAGGAGTTGTACCTGCCTGGTTGTTTCAGGTTGTCCTTCAGCAGCAAACTGTGACAGAAAGCAGCACACAACCAACACACACAAATGCACACTTGAACTCTCTCTTGAGTGACTTTGATGGGGTAATGCATGGGATCACAAATGGCCACATAGCGGTCAACAGATATGAGCACCATGGTTCCTATTGAGGCAGAGGTGATAATGTAGTTCATGACATGATACAGGATGCACATGAGGTCACCGAGGAACCAGCAGCCGTCTATGAGGATAATCTGAAAAGACATGAGAAGGCCCACGAAGAAATCTGAGACAGCCAGAGAGAGGAGGAGGAGGTTGGTGGGAGTGTGGAGCCGCCTGGAGAAGGAGAGCAACATACAGCAACATTGAACACTGATAAAATATATGGTTATACGTCATGGGTATTACTCTCCACATTATCACATATAATGGATAGGTAAAAGCAGAAATCACCACTGAAATGTACATCTATAGGAGATAAAACCAGATCAAAACACGCAAACATATAATAAAATAACTGTTTGTGTCTGTACTTGAAGTGAGAGATGGAGACGATGACCAGCAGGTTGAGAGTCATAGTGAGCAGAGAGATGGATGGCAGTATGACATAAGTGAGCACAGATACAGAGTGAGGACGCATGGTCCTTCTGCAGGAAGAGTTGAGGAGTTGTGGAAAACAGAGCTCAGCTTCTTCTAGGGTTTTCATCATCATTATCATTAACATCAGAAAGAGAAGCTGAGGAGTTGCTGAGCTCTGTCTGCAGCAGTCTGATGCTCTCAGACACATCATCGATTTATATGCCCTCCCCCCAACACACACACACATCGAAAAGGAAGTTGAAATGGTTTGGTCACCTCTAGGGGTTCTAAACGTGTTCGATTCTTATCACCACCA
The DNA here is from genome assembly GCA_030347415.2 of Decapterus maruadsi. NCBI lineage: Eukaryota > Metazoa > Chordata > Actinopteri > Carangiformes > Carangidae > Decapterus > Decapterus maruadsi. The sequence goes on from CM064902.1 coordinate 26,131,599, forward strand.
ACAAGTCACGCTGTTTGTGATGGGAAACAGCGACACCCGAAGTTTGTTCCTTATGTTCAGTGTACTCTGTAATCTTGTTTTGGTGCTTTTACTGCAGAAAACCCAGCTTCACAGAGATAATCTGTTTGAAATGGAAGTGTTTTTCAGTGCTTTTGTGACAATCTCAGGGTATCCTGCTTGGTTAACAAGAGCCGATGAAGGCAGCTTCTAGTGGGAGGGAAGGCCGGGAGAGCAGGCCAGCTTAATAATGGGAGTAGTGGATGGCAGACTGGCAGTTTGTGGGTGTCAGGGTTGAGGGTGAAGGCTGGACCCAAATGCAGACTCATGAGCAGGGTATGGACAAAAAGGTCTTTATTCTCACCGAATAATAGTTTCAGGGATGACAGGAACACACAGGGAACAAGGATGACCACAAGGATAGTGACAAAGACGCGACAAGAGACAATGGGCAACACAGAGGATAGGACAAAAAAACAAGGACAACAATGAGACAGTGAGGATACCATAGGGAATGCTGGGCAGAGGGGCACGGAGACTCGGGAGGGGGGCCCGGAGGCCTAGCAAAGGGGCATAGGGATTCTGGGGGGAGGCCAGGCAGAGGCCAGGCAGAGTCTGGGCGACGGCCCAGAGGTCGGGCAGGAGAGTACAGAGAGTCTAGGGGTCAGCCCTGTGTCCAAACAGGAAGACGTCGGGCCTGGCGAGTCCTTTTTGGAGGCCCGGCAGGAGGGCGATGCTTCTTGTGGGTTCCCTCAAGAGACAGGGCAGGAGGGTGACATCGCTTGCGGGTCTGGAGACCAGGAGGGAGGCGGACCGCCCACCAACAACCCAGAGGCGGACTGCCAACTGCAGTCCAATGACAGAAGTGAGCTGTGCTGGCAGCTGGACACTGGTGACAGGAACCTGGAGGGCAACTGGCTGGATGATGTCAACCGGTGTCGGACAGACCACCAGTTGGAGGCTGGAGACAGGGACCGGATGGGCCTCCGGCCGGACACAGGAAAGAGGAGCAGGATGGGCCTCCGGCCGGACACAGGAAAAAGGAGCAGGATGGGCCTCCTGCTCGACACTGGAAACAGGAGCCGGACACTCAGTCAACTGGACAAGGGGAACACTTGTGGCGTCCACCGGGACTCCCGACGCCAGAACAGGAGTGGCGCCAGCCAGGACCCCGATGCCAGAAGAAGAGTGGTGTCTGCCGGTACCCCCGACGCTGGAACAGGAGTGGCGTCTGCTGGAACCCCGACACCAGAAAAATAGTGGCATCTGCTGGAACCCCGCCACCATAACAGGACTGGAGTGGAATCTCCTGGGACCCCCTGCGCCGGAACTGGAGTGGCGTCTGCTGGAACCCCCGATGCCGGAACAGGAGTGGCATCTGCTGGAACCCCCGACGCTGGAACCGGAGTGGCGTCTGCTCGAGCCCTGACACCAGAAAAAGAGTGGCACCCGCTGGAACCCCCGACGCTGGAACCGGAGTGGCGTCTGCTCGAGCCCTGACACCAGAAAAAGAGTGGCACCCGCTGGAACCCCCGACGCTGGAACCGGAGTGGCGTCTGCTGGAGCCCTGACACCAGAAAAAGAGTGGCACCTGCTGGAACCCCCGACGCCGGAACTGGAGTGTCGCCCGAAAATGCTGTAGCTCTGGAGGTGTCCGGACCACCAACGCAGCACGGGGAGCAGGAGTCGGTGGGACCGACAACGAGGCACAATGCGCGGCTGTGGGCTGTTGAAAGGCCGAGGAGCTGAGCTGCTGAGAGGCCAGGGCCGGGCAGCTGGGCTGCAGGGGCTTCAGGGACTGGGCTGATGACTGCCGCACAGCAGGTAGGGGACATGGAGGGTGCAACACAGCCAGAGAAGGGACTAGAGGCAGCTGCGGCTCAGCTGGCACAGGTGCAGCAGAGCAGGGGCAGGAAAGTGGCTACCAGGGCAGCACAGGCCTGGACGAGGCCTGTGCTGCCCTGTTAGAATGGAGAGGGGTACCCCCCTGCTAAAGATTGTGTGAATTATACACACAATGCACAATACACAAACAAGGCAAACACAAATACAAACACAGGGTCTTGCTGTGCATTTATGACACTTACTATTCTATTCCTTTTTTTTTTTTTTTTTTTACATAGAAAAGATCTGATGATGCCTGTCACTGTTTTAAAATGAATGCAGTAGAACTCGTATAATATGAATGCAAAGAAACCTGGCTCATGGAGATTTAAATTAACACTACATGAAATAAATAATTTTTCCTACATATTTCAATTTTCGTTGTCACTGACACAACTCTGTTCAACATATTGGCATGAATTAAAAATACCAACAGTGTGTGAATGAGGATCCTTCAGTGTATAGTGCATTTGACTTTGACTTAAATGCATCTCAGGATTCAGTGGTTCAACTCTATGCTATCCCGGCCTCACAGGAGCCAGGCTTCAATATTTGAAGTGTCACAATGAGTTTGATGGACTTTCTAAACCAGGGATAGAAGAAGGCGTAGATGACAGGGTTCAGACAGGAGTTGAAATAGAACAGACATATTACAAAGGAAGCAGATGAAGCATTGAGTAAGGTGTCCTGGTCAGTGAGTGCAACACAAAAATATGGGCAGAGACAAATGAGAAACACAATTATAACAATGCCCAGAGTCCTTGCTGCTTTCACCTCAGATTTCACAGCAGTTACTTTGACTGAACACTGGATTGTGACAGCTGCAATGTGAGAGCGCATAGCGCGAGCCTGCGACACGGCAACAACAAACACTCTCATGTACAGAACTATGATGACACTGACAGGACCAATAAAAGACAAAAACAGATCAGCGACTCCAGCAGCGTGATCAATAATAACCACACACTCTCCAGAGCAGGAGTTGTACCTGCCTGGTTGTTTCAGGTTGTCCTTCAGCAGCAAACTGTGACAGAAAGTAGCACACAGCCAACACAAACAAACACACACTTGAACTCTCTTTTGAGTGACTTTGATGGGGTAGTGCATGGGATCACAAATGGCCACATAGCGGTCAACAGATATGAGCACCATGGTTCCTATTGAAGCACCGGTGATAATGTAGTTCATGACATGATACAGGCTGCACATGAGGTCACCGAGGAACCAGCAGCCGTCTATGAGGATAATCTGAAAAGACATGAGGAGGCCCACGAAGAAATCTGAGACAGCCAGAGAGAGGAGGAGGAGGTTGGTGGGAGTGTGGAGCCGCCTGGAGAGGAAGGAGAGCAACATACAGCAGACTGAACACCAAAATATTGCTCTGTACTGATAAATTATATGACTATATAGGTACAACTGTCTCCACATTATCACATATAGATATGATCAACAGGTAAAAGCAGAAATCAGCAATGAAATGTACATCTATAGGAGATAAAACCAGATCAAAACACGCAAACATATACAGTAACTACACTTGATAAAATAACTGTTTGTGTTTGTACTTGAAGTGGGATATGGAGACGATGACCAGCAGGTTGAGAGTCATAGTGAGCAGAGAGATGGATGGCAGTATGACATAAGTGAGCACAGATACAGAGTGAGGACGCATGGTCCTTCTGCAGGAAGAGTTGAGGAGTTGTGGAAAGCAGAGCTCAGCTTCTTCTAGGGTTTTCATCATCATTATCATTAACATCAGAAAGAGAAGCTGATGAGCTGATGAGCTCTGTCTGCAGCCGTCTGATGCTCTCAGACACGTCATCGAATTATACCCCCCCAACGTGTCACATGAGCGTGCTTTGACGCCTGTGCAGCAAAGCAGCGCCTGGCGTGTCATGCAGTTACCCCATTGACTTAATGGTCACCCTTTAACACGCATGTTCATGCTTGATGACTCAGGCCGGCTAGCCCACATCAGTTTCCTTACCTCAATACCACTATTCTGCTTTACTCTCTGTATCAGTTTGAGGGATGTATGTATTTAATATTTGGTTGTTTTTTTTTAGGGATGCACTGATACCGATACTGGTATCGGGTATCGGTCCGATACTGTTGTAATATAGTTGTACTCGTACTCACTAAAGTTCACCGATACCAAGAGCCGATACCAGTGCATACAATTGCTCTGCATGAAGACCGCGATCAGAGAGTGGCTTTGCATCTTTGTTGTTTTTTTGTTTTTTAGATCAGAGGCTTGTTACAACAAATTTTGTTGTAACAAGCAGAGATGAAAATAGAACGTGTCTTCTGTTTCATTGCATTTTGCCTAATCGTTTGTTCTTTTGTTGTGGTAGAAGGATCAGCATCGGTACTCGGTACCGACAAGTACTCAGATCCAAGTATCGGTATCATATCGGTTTGAAAAAAAGTGGTATCGTTGCATCCCTAGTTTTTATGGAGCATCCCAATAAATCCTATTTTAATGGTAGAGTTCAGAATAAATGCTAGACATGACATACAAATGAAATCCAGCTTAATCATTACCTATGGGCTTCTAGTCCTTCTAGTGTGGTGGCAAGTCTATAAAGCAGAGTCCAATGCCCAACGGGTCCAATGTTCAAAACCCGCGCCCGCCCGCCTGTACCCATCAGTAAAGAGAGTCATTACCCATAAATTATATCCGATGCACCCTGAACCCACCGGTGCAGTCGCATCGCAAACGTTTGTATTGGACCACTGATATGAATCGGTGAATCTCGCCATCCCTAGTCCGTACATCACTGAACATACCACTCAATGTAGTGTTGTGTCCTTCACAGATGTCTGTGTAGTACATTTACTGAATGAAGTGCGACACATGACACCTCTGTAATGTAGTGTTCGTGAATGTGTCATTTTTCTGCGTGAATCATGATCGGCTGGGTGGTCAAGACTATGCACTGTGCCTTGTCATGAACATGTCCCTTTGGCTGACTGAGAATGTTCTGTGAACTGAATCATGATTCGGCTTGGGTCCATGGGGGTGGGTCCATGGATTCCTGGTCAGACTATGCACCTGTGACAGTTGAGGTTCCTGTCACTATGCCTCCAATTGATCATGTGCCCTGGCTACTTGGCCAAAGGGATATTCAGCACAAAAATATACAGCAATGCACCATGACTTCTGAAGTTCAGAGCATTGGACCAGTGAGTTCCCCCCAGGTGTACCACTTCCACTGTTGTCTGTAGCCTTCTACTTGGAGCTTATTTCTGTTTCCATGTGTTTTCTCACTTGTTGACCTCTCAGGGCCACTGTTGATATCTGATACAGTGAACACAGATTTATTTTTCTCCATTGATTGAAAGTTGACAAGAGGGGGGCTGAAGATTAGAAAGTTTGTCATGGTGAGTTGCTAATGGTCTCTAATTGTGTATACTCTGTATTTCTGAGAGGTGGGACTTCATTATGATAGAGAGAAAGAATAACAAATGGCTGACACTGAGAGAAGAGATAAATCTTCTGTATGAGTGAGAGGTTGGGTCACAGAGCTGCAGCAGCTCAGCGGGATGGAGGAGACTGAGCTCTGCTTTCCACAACTGCTCAACTCCTCCTGTAGGAAGCAGAGGCGCTCCGACACCGAGACTGTGCTGGTTTACACTGTGCTGTCGTCCATCGCTCTGCTCACTGCAGCTCTCAACCTGCTGGTCATCGTCTCCATCTCCCACTTCAGGCACTGATATTTACTTATGCTGATCAATTCTTATAATCATAGTTCATGGTTCAAGTTATTTTTAAACGTGCAAATCTCTTTCTGCTTGGATGTACATTTCAATGCTGATTTCTGCTTTTACATGTGGATCATATCTGTTATATGTGATAAATGTAGAGACAGTAATACCCATGATGCTCCTCTTTCAATGCAGGCAGCTCCACACTCCCACCAACCTCCTCCTCCTCTCTCTGGCTGTGTCAGATTTCTTCGTGGGCCTCCTCATGTCCTTTCAGATCCTGCTCTCAGACGGCTGCTGGTTCCTCGGCGACCGCATGTGCACCCTGTACGGTGTTTTAGATTACATCATCACCTCGGCCTCCGTAGGAACCATGGTGCTGATATCTGTCGACCGCTACGTGGCCATTTGTGACCCTCTGCATTATCCCAACATAGTGACAGTGAGGGGAGTCTCGGTCTGTACGTGTCTGTGCTGGCTCTGCTCTCTGCTGTACAACGGTTTGGTGATGAAGGAGAACTTCACACAGCCGGGCAGGTACAACTCCTGCATCGGAGAGTGTGTGATTGTCATCAGCTACATCGCAGGAGTTGTGGATGTTATCCTGACCTTTGTCGGTCCTGTCACTGTCATCATAGTTCTGTACATGAGGATATTTGTGGTGGCTGTGACTCAGGCTCGCGCCATGCGCTCCCACATCGCAGCGCTTGAACGTTCAGAGACTTCATTTGCAAAGAAATCTGAGATGAAAGCAGCGAGGACTCTGGGAGTTGTTGTCGTGGTGTTTCTGACCTGCCTCTGCCCGTATTACTGCTCCTCTCTCGCAGGCCCCAACACCGTCACCACCGTCCCCTTAGAGTCGTGGCTCTTCTACTTCAACTCCTGTCTGAACCCGGTCATCTACGCTTTTTGTTACCCCTGGTTTATGAAATCTGTCAAGCTCATTGTCACATTTAAGATCCTTCAGCCCGACTCCTGTGACACCAGTATACTGTAGAGAGGAGTCGCTGACATGATCTGGACACATAAAATGAAATATCACTTTTCTGCCAGAAAGGACTGAAACATGTTGATGTCACCAGATTTATACATTCAAAAATCATCTGCACATTATTAATTGTACCTTATACAGCAGCTTCCAACTGGAGAAGAACAGAAATATTAATACATGCCTATATGTGTGTTACATTATGTTCTGTTCCATAGCATTTGTTGCATGCTGTCTATTAATGCTAAATAAGGAGATATGAGTTGCTTTTTGACTTGATAACTAGTTAAAAACCTTTATTTTATTCTATTTTTAAGAGTGTGCAGCCTGTATGTGTCATTATGGATTCAAGATTCTCTCTCTCTCTCTCTCTCTCTGCTACACATATTAAGCACAAAATGTCATAGCAATACAACCTTTGAGTATTATCAAAGGCTGAATTCAAATGTTGTTGTCAATTGTCAAACTTAAGACCCTTAAGCCCGACTCCTGTGACTCTGGCATCCCATAACGTGAGAGAGAGAGGAGACACTGACACAATCTGGACACATTAAAATAAAATACCTTACGTTGTTCCATACAGTTGCAAGTCTTCAAATAATGACATCCATGATGCCGATAATTATCTATTCATCTAACTGCCACTACTCTGTATTTCACTTCAGATTATACTGTGTTATACCATAAACATCGGCCCGATACATAATGTCACATAAACATCAACCCCAATGTAAATAAACATAAGTAACTGTAGGACCACCATAGACTCCCATTTTAACTGACTATTAAAATGCCTAATTCATTCTCTATCCTATTGTTTCTAAACACTGTGGGTTACTATTTCATTGCTTTTGTTGTCATTCTCTTTGTATTTATTTATTTATCTTCATTGGTTCAAGCACCTTGTAAATTTGCAAAGAAATATATCTATGTATCATCTATATGAATAACAAATAAATGTTAATATTAGGAAGATATTGTGCTACCGTGTTGTACACAACCCAAATGATGTGATATCATAAGAGCTGCCAGGTGGTGGCTGGAAGAGGGCCTACAGACTCTCTGCAGAAAACACTGAAAAACAACATCCAGCTGTTGCTTTGTGCGTTTGCTCGTTTGTGCACTTTGAGCTTCAGTGATGCTTGTGCGTGACATTGCATGAAGCGGATCAGTGTGTGACAGGTCGGAGACACCTGAGCTTTGCATGTGCTGGAGTCCTTCCCTAAAGCTAAAACTCTTATACATTCCACACCACACGTCTCTCATTGTGAACTGAACAATAGTTAGAATAGATGTTTTATATTTAGACACATCACATGTTCAACCAGTTAAAAATCGCACAGAAGCAACATAGTTTATATTTAGACATTAAAGATATATGACACAGACTTTAAATTCTGGACCTATAAAACTCTTAGTAACCATTCATTTTGGTGACATGATGGTCAACATGTTTTTTATCAGGGTTGGATTTCATATCTACATTGTGTGACAGAATTTTAATTAAATATAGCTAACACTCTCTAAGATGCACATTATTATTATTAGTCTTATCTTCATGATAAGTGGTTTGGGGAATTTGGGGAATTGTCTGACACCTGATGCTGTCAGCTTGTAAAGAAATGTTATTACAGCATATTTGTGAGCTGGTATGTTCTTCATCAGGAGCCAGTTTGGGGAGACAAAAGGCCTAAAAAAAAAGTGTGTGAAAGACTTGACTCTGTTGGAGAGTAAACATGTAAATTGACAGAGAGGGAGCAGACGGGTGCAGAAACATCAGCCGAACCATCAGGTGAAACTTCAAACTGCTTGACTTGCCTGCATCACATCCACAGGGTAAGAAAACATGGAAATATTTAACTAATACTTCAACTCCAAAAACTGTTAAAAATATAATTTTGACTGGAAAAAAAAATACATTTTTCAACTGAAATCATAAAATCATAGTGGACTCAGTTTATGTTTAAAATAATCAATATTGTAATAAAAAAATTATAAAGTAGATTGACATAGAGGTTTTAAAATCGAAATAGGAAAATAAACATTTAGGAATTTTCTACAATACGGACAAGAAAAAAGATGTGATATTGTGATATTTTTACAACTTGATAGTACAGTTTGTGAAAAAAATTCAAAATTTCAAATTTCACACAACTAAATACAATTGACAAAAGTCAAATGAATTTGGGAATTAAAAAAGCAATTTGAATAGTATCATAAATATAAAAAACAGTCGTGAAGCACATTTACTCTGCTTTTACACCGCATTAGTAATTAAAATAATAATGTTTGCTAGTTAACATTGATGTTACAGCTCTGCTACATTTTCACTCAATATAGTTCTGTTGGATGTAGGTTTGGGGGATTTAGTCATTTTTGCCCTTTTTGTTATTAAAAAAGGAAAAGAAATTGCACATTTTGGGTCATATCATCATGTCATGGTGTAGAATAAAATACTTCAGTATAGGTTGGAGTATGATATAGTCAACCACTTAAATCTCTGAACTGGTATAACTGGATTTTCATTTATTTATTTATGTCACAATCTGTTTAAACTGTCAAGTAAAAATTCTCCGAACCACTGATCCTCTCAAGAATTTTACAAATACCTTTATATTAATTGGCGAAGGAGAAGCAGGGATTTAACAGAAAAAACACTCATTTTTATTATTCAGTGAACAGTGTGTAACCAGGTTTGTTGTGTTTCAGGTCGGTGCCGGTGGACCAGCAGCATGTTCTGCTTTGTACTGTTTCTGTCTGCACTCGGCGTGGTGTCGGGTAAGAAGGCCTTGTGTCTTTATTTACTCTTATTTAACTGTCCATTTGTGTTGCTCTTTGCACTACACACACAGGAACATTTCTGTGGGTTTATTGGTTGGTTTGCTCACAAAGCATGTGTCTTCTCCATCTCCTCAGGTACCATGGCAGCAGGCCAGACTTTTACCAGGTCTGGTGAGATGAACATCAGCTCTTGCCCCATTACATATTATGGACAACAATATGACAAAGTATATGTGAGTAATCTAAAGTCTCATATGTGAGTCCACCTCCTGTCATTAGTGAATCCACCTCCTGTAGAAACCAGGACCAGAACAAGATGTTAGAATATAGAGTGTACACTTTAATTATCAGGAGATATGTACTAGTTGGTATGCATGTGCACAAAAAAATGGGAAAGAAGTTGTGTATTGGTTGTGTCTCTTCAACAGGTGGCTTTCAATGCAAGCAGGTTTACAGTTTGTTTCAATGGCGCGTATGAACCTGGGACCAAAAATGACTGTATCATGATGTCAGGAGGAACAGCAGACAGAGGTGACCTAACGATACTTACAAAAGCGATACCCACTGGATCTGGAGTCCATCAACTTCTGCCAAACCTCAAGAATGCTGGGGAATGCGTCAACATCATACCATTAAAAGACAATAAAGAATCTCAGGTGAGTCTTTTTGATTTTGAGACAGATGTGGTGAGTAGGATTGTATTGTATTATATTGTATCCTCTTGTCAGATTGGACAAGTCGAACTTGGCAACTTTGGGACACAAGCAATTCTGGCAATCAAGACACTCTCTGGATACACGCCTGTTAATGTGGTGAGTACATACAAGTACAATATTCAGAAAAATATGCTTGAAAAACATGTCACTTGTCAGTTTCCCATTCTGGGTTGGGGATGATGATCTATTTTCACTTTTTGTGTATCTTGATTAATGCTTGAATTTTGATTTAAAAATGCACGGGAAGGTTCATTGGAGCAACATGACAAAAAAAAGGTTTTTCAAATGCATAAGAATTCATTCATGTGTTTCATGATATAGTGCAAAAAGTGATAGTGTGTGTTGCAACGGTGGCTCCATCTGGTGGTCATTGCAGGGATCAACTTCATATATTTCAGTCTTTTTGTAACTTTCCAGGAGGCAGTTGCACAAGTCAACGGACTCACAGTTTCTGAACAGAAATTCCAGACAAATGAAACAAGCAGCGGCGTCATCACCGATGTGAGCGGATGCAGACTCTCAGGTTAGAAAATGGAAAGATAGTGATAAACACAACAACAGCCGGTTCATTGGTTCACTGTTTACCTAAATGGACTCTTCCTGACACCTAGGTGTTGTTTATAAGACAAACATCACAGTGCGAGACCCAAAAACCTGCTCCATGGTAACCTGTGATGTGAGCGGCGTTGCTAGTGCTGTCAGTTACTGTGGTCCTATGGAGCGTTGCCAAGGTGATGGCAGGTAAATATCTGAACCTACCATGACAAAAACTAAAACTTTATCTTGTGTTGGTTTGGTCTTCAACGCTGACGATGTATATTCTGTATCTCTGTCCATCAGATGTGTCTTGAACAGCGTGTGCACCGTGACCGGCTCCACCGTCATCGACTTTGTTGGCAGGGTCCGCTCGGTCCCGGACCGCTGTGGCTACACTCTGATGAAGTCCTCATCCACCCCGGGCCTCCAGGTGCTGGGGCTTTTCCAGGAAAGACGGCGTACAGATGTGAGTTTTTTGGACCTTGTGGTTCTGCAGCTGGACGAGGCAGGTGCTCAGATCTCTCTGGACCAAGGAGGCAGAGTTCAGGTGAGTGATTTGTCCACTGCCACAACTGCTCTTGTCAAAATATTTGTTTGAACTATTTCTCCATGATGCTCACTAAAATGATCACTGACATTTTGGGATGTTTAAAGCCGACATGAACCCCTGTGGTTGGCTACACATTTGATTGCACCTTCTATACCGATGCTTAGAAATTCACGAGGCATGCAGTCATTAAACTGGTGTAATTGCTTAAACAAATCGGCTTCAGCAGTACTACAGTAGATGTGCTTCTAAAACCAGACATGATGGACTATTTCATGTGTCATGCATGCAAAAACAAAAATTAAACTCAAATGACCATAAAATTGGCAGAGACACCATCTTTAAATGTCCTAGTCATGTGATCTTGCACACCTGTTCACAAGGCCTGGACCTTTAAAGAAGGCACCTCTGTCCATCCATTTTAACATTGTTTTATACATTTTAACAGCTGAAGAAGAGTCGGCTTGGCTCGAAATGTCATGTTTGAATAAATTACACTTGCACTGGAGCCCCTTTGGTGTGCAGACTCTCCAACACCTTACTACATCATGTCTGAGTAATGAAACTCAAGCTGTACCATGCAAACCAGTGTATTTCCTCCATTCAACCACTAGGTGGCAGATCACCACACTTGGCTCTATGTAGTTCCGTTAAAACTGTTGTAACATCTTAGCGCTGTGCATGTGCCGAGCCCATAATCACTGTGTACTTGTGTGTCTGTGATGAAGCTGAATGACGAAGTGCTGATGCTGAACGCCACGGCTCAGGTGGTGCACGGCGTGGAGCTCTCTAAGGACCAGATGGGCGTGACCGCTAAGATATCGGCGTCCGACTACACGGTGTCCGTCGTCTTTGATGGCTCCACCACAATGATCCACATGACAGGTGTGCACGGCTGAATGTGACCACAGAGGCAGGTGGTCATATCATGTTCCTCTGCTGCGCACCCACACAAAGACACTGATTGACATGTTCATAGAGGTAATTACTGCTGGTTTCCTAAACAATGGCAGCAAGTGAGGCGTTAGTGGCCTTCCACGCCCACACAGATGTTTTTTTTGGTTATTTTGGTTGGTTAGATCTCTAGTCAGTCATGGTGGGATTCATGTGCAGTATCAAATTCATCCAGTCCATCCAGGTGCAACAAGGTAGGGGAGGGAGATGTCTCCACAGGCCTGTGAAGAAGTATGAGTCAAAATAATTCATTAATCCATTTAAAATGAGCTATTTTGTGTTGTGTTGTGTTGTGAGTTCAACATCAAATTTAATTCTGACTGTCAGTTGTCATGATGTTTGTTACATATTGATCTGTAAGACTTAATCCCCTGAACGTGATCAGGTCCGAGTGGAGCACAGATTGGTGGTTTATGTGGCGCTTCCAAAAGGACTGTAGGTGAAGAGAAGGTCTCTGCTTACAGTGCCACTGGGTAAGTCCCCAAACACATTGTCCCATGGACCGTCTACTGTCCATCATTGTCTTTTATCTCATGTTGTGTGTTGTCCCACAGCTGTGAGATGCAGTACAAAGACTCTGATGACAGTAGAATCAACTGCAATGCCACAACTAAATGGTAAATCCAGATAAACACAGATTAAGCTTCACTTGTATCGTGTTGGGAGAGCTTTGGAACGTAGATGCCAAAACTAACATATCTGTCTTGTGCCCTCATCTCCTTATGGTGCTGGAACAGGTGTAATCTGTTGAGGCAGGCTCCATTCACTGCATGCAGCGAATACATTGACCCTGAGCCCTTTATTACTGCCTGCACAGAGATGATGTGCAAATACCCTGCAGAGGATGGTCTCAAATGCCGGTTCCTGGAGGCTTACGCTAGAGCCTGCAGCCACCACAGCAACATCACAGTGGAGGGTTGGAGGTCAAAGACCAGATGCTGTAAGGCTGTTTCTCTGAGGATGATCGAAGACAACTTTGAAGGCCATAGATAGTTAATTATTCTTTTGTGTTCTGTCTGTATGTGTGTTCCCAGCAGCTTCTTCTCAGGACCTCTGTCAGGACAAGTTCTGCAGTGCTAATGAGTTCTGTGGTGTGGACAGCAACAGTAGACACACTCGCTGCCTCTGTCGGGCCATTTTTGCCTCCAAGTACAAACCGACAGGAGCCTTTGGTGAGTCGGCTTGACGCAAGACAGTCACAGTTTCTGGAAGGAATTTCAAATGGTTAGTTATTTCAGATTCACAGGGGCATTTACAGACCACATCGAGGACTGGAGCACCAAAATAGACGATAGTGGAAACTAACTAAACTTCGTAAAACAGCAATTTAGAGTTATCCAACTTGAGCATATGTTCCTTACCCATTGGTGTTGGAAGTTGTTTGGACTGAAGCTGCATGACCTTAATGGTATCTAATCGGTGTTCAGGTGAGCCGACGGTCTGCAGGCAAAAGTCTGCTACACTAAATCTGGCTAAATGTCTCTTGGAGGACAAAGGCATCGACTATTCCGTCCTACACCTCAATGACCAGGCCTGCACAGGTGAAATGGACAAAATGACCCACATGGTGACGTTCAGCTTCAACGGTAGCCATCCCTGTGGTACGGTGGTGGCGGTAGGTGCAGTAGCTGTTGAAGGCTAAAACCGTGGAATCTAAAAGTATTGGATGCACCTGAATGTACAGTGACCATATCTGTGTCCTCTGCAGGTAAACAATAGCCAAATTATCTACAAGAACAGCATCATGACACAGAATAGCTCCACGTTTGGCGTGATCAACCGTCACAGCCCTGTACACATTGACTTCTCCTGTTTTTACAACCAGCCGGATATCAAGAGCTTTGCTATTAAACTCAAACAAAGGTGGGTGCACTGTAGTTCAGATCTGTTCACTTTTTGTTATCAAGAGACGAGACAAGACAGGAATGATGTCTTTGCTTTCCAGTTCTATGTCTCAGCAGATTGCCTCTGGAGAGTGGAGTTACAATCTTAGCATGACGGCCTATAGCGACCCCGACCGCACTCAAGCTATCGAGTCAAGCAGCGACATTGAGCTGAATGACAAAATCTGGGTGGAGTTGAAGACGGAGGGGCTGGATGAGAATATGGCCGTCGTGGTGACTGACTCCTGCTGGGCCACCGATCAACCATCGCCAAGTGGAAGTCTGAGATATGACCTCATCATCAAAGGGTGAGACGCTCAGAGATGCTTGTGGTGACTGAACCGGATGGGGGCCCTCCTCATCCTGTCTGCTTTCTTGTTTTTGTGCAGTTGCCCAAACCCCGCTGACCCAACCGTGATGGTGGAGGGCAATGGACTGGGAACATCCAACTACTTCTCTTTCAACAGCTTCCAGTTTTCTGGAAAGACCAGTGACGTCTTCCTGCATTGCAGAGTGGAGCTGTGCGTCAGGGAGGGAAGCAGCTGTGTACCGGTATGAAACAGTTCCTCCAATGTGTTCATATAGATATAGTCAAATTTAAGAGTACCGGCTCAAAACACAAGATATTTCCTACTATAAACCCAGTACAAACCAGAACATTGTTTTTTACCTGTCTCCCAGAGTTGCAGCCAGACTAAGAGAAGGCGCAGATCTGTTGTCACAAGATACAAAGATGAAAATCCTGCCCTCATCAACTTGGCCTGGTCTTATTAAGTGAGTGTGATACTGTAAACAGCATCAGTATGAAATTCCAGGTAATTGCCATTTTTAGATTTCAACAGCTGTTCAATAATCTCAGACATTGGGCTACTTCCCGTAACTTACATTTGTTTACTTTTTTAGGTTCAATGGAAACTCGGACCGACCCCCAAGCTTGATGATTCCTCTTTTGGTTTAGTCCTGATTAAGGCTCTATACATACCTGCTATATATATTTTACAAACATACATATCAGTTGGTGATGGTCTCATCCTGCTTTCTTTTCCTGTGGTTGGAGGGACCTTCTTCTCTAACATAATTTCTCTGACCAGGTTTGGACCAGTCTGTGGCTTTGACACCACAACATTTTATTCCTATACCTGTCTGTACTATGTAACTGTCCAGCCAATAAAACCATCAGTGGAATACTATAGCTTCAATTGATTCATTCATAGTTATGCAGTGAGGCGATTCTACCCGCCTTTCTTGCAGCTTGTTTTGTTTTGCAACCTAAAAAAAAAACAACAAAAAACAGTGTAATAGATCTTTCTGAGGAATCTTAGGCTGTTAGCAAACCTGTGCAGATGCATCAAACTGCTGTTGCTAAGTCAGAGGAAGTTGTGAGAGGAAGAGGAGGAGGAAGGTCAAGAGGTGGGGTTGGCGAACACAACAAGAGACAAGTGGAGGTTTGGTCAGAAAGCTGCCAGAGCTCAGCAGCTCAGCCATGGACGGAGCTGAACTCTGCTTTCCACAACTCCTCAACTCCTCCTGCAGGAAGCCAGAGCCTCCTTACTCTGTGTTTCTTTACGTCCTGCTCTCAGTCATCTCTGTGCTCACTGCAGCTCTCAACCTGCTGGTCATCATCTCCATCTTCCACTTCAGGCACATACCACTCAACACAACACACAATATTTACACTGTTAGGAAGATTAAGATTTTGAATTATGCCAAGAAGTGGTGTTAATATATTGTTGCTTTGTGCATAGATCAACTGGTGTGAGCATGACGGTGATGATATTTTCTCACTGCAGGCAGCTCCACACCCCGACCAACCTCCTCCTCCTCTCCCTGGCTGTCTCAGATTTCTTTGTTGGCCTCTTGGTGATGCCAGTCGAGATGCTCATGACAGCGACCTGCTGGATGCTGGGTGACCTATTGTGTGCGGTGTATTTCCTGTTCCCTCTCATCATAACTGCTGCATCTTCAACAAACATGGTGCTCATATCTGTCGACCGTTACATAGCCATTTGTGACCCTCTGCATTACCCCACCAAATTCACTCTAAGAACTGGAACAATATGTGTTCTCCTGTGTTGGTTTTACTCTGTTGTCTATAGCGTTTTCCTCCTGTACGATAACCTGAGGCAGCCGGGCAGGTATACTTCCTGCACTGGGGAATGTGTGTTCATCATCACAGGAGCTGTTGACCTGGTTTTTAGTTTCATTATTCCTATTTCACTCATCATAGTTCTGTATATGAGGGTATTCGTGGTGGCTGTCTATCAGGCTCGTGTCATGAAGTCCCATGTTGCATCTGTAAAGCACTTGACAGTTGTAAAAGTTAACAAATCTGAACTGAAAGCAGCAAAGACACTCGGTATCCTTGTAGTTGTGTTTCTGATGTGTTACTGCCCATATTACTGTGTCTCTCTCACAGGCCACAACATCGTGGTTGGCTCTTCAACCGAGGTCTTCATGATATTTCTGATGTATCTAAATTCCTGTATAAACCCCATCATCTATGCCTTTTTCTACCCCTGGTTTAAAAAATCTACTAGAATTATTGTCACATTACAGATACTGCAGACTAACTCCTGTGAGGCCAACTTACAGTGAACAGGCAGTGTGTAGCATCTATATGGGCTGCCCAAATTCTTCTCAGTGAAGGGCCAAAAATAAATTGGGGTGGAGGTTTGTGGGCCAAAACTATCCGGCATTTACATGGCCAGTGATTCTCTCAAGGGCAGATGTAAGGGCACTGAAGAAGACACATCAGATTTATATAAAGAAGATTTATAAAAAGAAGGCCCAGTCCCATTTCTACCACTGAAACCTGTTTATCATGTTCACATCAGGGGTGTAGAGGTATCTTGATCCTCAAAGGGGTATGGTTAATTTCCCTGAATAACCCCGGCAAATCAACAAGATGGCTGCACATGCACAACCAATAATTCACATAAATGTTTTGTATTTTTGTCAGTAATAAGGATTTTAAAATTGTCTTGTATTGCCTTACATTACGACCCCATTCTTCTTAGAAACTCCTAACCCTAACCCTAGTTGAACAGTTTTACTGCTTGTTTGATATCATTGCATAAAGCATAAGATGATGTGTAATGGCAAAGTAGTGGTGTCTCATCTTGTAAAGGAAGGGGAAGGCATACATCTGACGAATGAGATTGATTCATATAATCACATCAAAACCACAGTTCAGAGGTCGAATGAAGGGTCTGATTATAGATGTCTTCTCAGAAAGTTTCATCATACAGTACCAGTAAGATGTTTGACTGTCTTACATCATATTAAATATTAATACACAGCATTGTTGGGCCCCCACGAGTGTCAATTAAATCAGAACATTAAGCAGTGTTTAACTTTGTCATAGCACAAACAAATACAAGTACTTTCTGTTGCTAAGACTGTTGCCTCTGGACTAACACAGTTAAAAACAATGCATCTCTGTGGTTTTCACACCTCCCTCTACAAAGACTCGGTGGGGACATCGGTGCAATTAAAGGTGTGAAGACAAAAAAACCTGATGCAGTGTCTTCACATCAAAACATGATGTTGTTATTGTTGAAGAAACACATGGAATACAGAAACTTTTTCAGATGAATTCTTGACCTTTACAACTTTCTGATGCTCAGCCCAATGGAAATGAATAATCATTTGTTTGTGACATTTCCAAAATTACATTTGGTTCTGTCTTTGGCAACAATCAAGACTTTGCTATGAACACATTGTTTAAGAATAAATATTGTTACATGACACAAATTATATTATTGTAAAGTGTAAATTCCCATATTGACTGTAGAAGCAAGTTCGGCGGACTTTACACGGAGCAAACTCCATGGACGTCCACACGTACACGAGGTTAACCCATGCAAATATGTTATCGGATTTCAATCAGATATCAATGTGGACACTGGAGACGCATATTAACGCTATACTGGATGTAAGACGCATGTGTAAATGGGGTGATCGTGTTTGCAAAATAATTAAATCTCAAGCCGCCCTTCAAAGTTGTGAGAACTGGTCAAAGTGCCCGCCAACAATAGTTTCAAATCAAAGTTTGTCCACACAACCAGACACACATACTATGTAACTCAGAAGTAAGAACAGATTATTCTCAGGTGCAACAAACTTTACTTTCATGTTTAATTTTCCTCTGGGCCTGAACAGCTCGCTGTTGCGTGTATTCGCTGCTGCTAATGGCTCTGTGACCACCTGAGTGTCAGATGATGACACAAGTGCAATGAAAACAAACTCTAACATGATGCAACATCTTTTGTATCAAATGGAATTACAATCGGTGTTTACAGAGATTTGTTTTTCAGTAGATATTGTATCTGTTGTGACCACAAACATCTTTGATGCAACAACAACACACCAACAGGTGATGCAAACATTGCTTCACTCGTCACTTCAGCCAAAGTACAAAAAAACATCTCACTAACTTATAGAACAAGTTTGGTATTTGTTGTTGTTGGCATTATTCGGTTTATCTGGATAATCCACAAAAAATATGTTTTAAAAACATAATGTGACAGTGGTGGTCCTGTCACTGTGTGCCTCCAGTTGATCATGTGCCCTGGCTACTTGGCCAAGGGGATGTCCCTTTGGCTGACTGGTTAGCGCGCATGACTCCGACCCGGGAGTCTGGGGTTCGAAGCCCGCCCGGGTCCCTCTTCACCTTGCCACAATAACATGGAATTATTCTAAACATTGTTTACTGGGCTAAAAGAATGTGCTCAAACACATGGGTAAAGATTCGGTTCATGACCCAAAATATGTTTTATTTTTATCTCTGCAAAGTGCAGCCGACATTTCATGTGCATCATTTACATTTCACTTACTGACCCTTCCCACACTTCCAACAAGTATTTTAGCCCCTGGTAAATTAATTAATTAATAAATTAATTGCATTTGCATATTCGAGTTTAGGTTGGTTAGGGTTTGGGTTTACCATCTAATCCTGTCTTTTTAGGATTGATGATCGTGATCATGAAGACATTTTTTTCTCTGCTGCAATACAGCTATTGACCCTTAGGAGTAACTGACCACAAACTAGGTTGTAGCATCATGTCCAACTCTCAAGCCACATTGAGACACATCATGATAATAATACAAAAACACAAAATAACAATAGGTGAACCCACACCTAGAGTCATGCGCGCTTGCCAGTCAGCCAAAGGGACATCCCATTGGCCAAGTAGCCAGGGCACATGATCAATTGGAGGCATAGTGATAGTCCCTCCAGCGTGTCCTGGGTCTTCCCCGGGGCCTCCTCCCGGTGGGACATGCCCGGAACACCTCCCGGGGGAAGCGTCCAGGGGGCATCCGATACAGGTGCCCGAGCCACCTCAGCTGGCTCTTCTCGATGTGGAGGAGCAGCGGCTCTACTCTGAGCTCCTCCCGGGTGACCGAGCTCCTCACCCTATCTCTAAGAGAGCGCCCCGCCACCCTGCGAAGGAAACTAATTTCGGCCGCTTGTATCCGGGATCCCATTCTTTCGGTCATGACCCAGAGTTCATGACCATAGGTGAGGGTGGGAACGTAGACCGACTGGTAAATCGAGAGCTTCGCCTTTCGGCTTAGCTCCCTCTTCACCACGACGGACCGATACAACGACCGCATTACTGTGGCCGCCGCACCAATCCGCCTGTCGATCTCACGCTCTATCCTTCCCTCACTCGTGAACAAGAGCCCAAGATACGTAAACTCCTCCGCCTGAGGCAGGAACTCTCCCCCGACCTGGAGGGTGCAGGCCACCTTTTTCCGGTAGAGAACCATGGCCTCGGACTTAGAGGTTCTGAATCTCATCCCAGCTGCTTCACACTCGGCTGCAAACCGCCCCAGTGCACGCTGCAGGTCTTGGCTCGAGGGAGCCAACAAGACGATATCCAGAGGGCCTCCGACCCCATACTCTCGAAGCACCTCCCACAGGAAGCCACGTGGGACACGGTCGAATGCCTTCTCCAGGACGAAAACCGCATTGTTCCTTTTGAATCCGAGGTTCGACTATTGGCATAGACTTTCCCCGGGAGGCTGAGGAGTGTGATCCCCCGATAGTTGGTCCAGAGGCACTGTCCCCGACTGCCACGCGATGCTGCAGAGGCGTGTCAGCCATGACAGCCCCACAACATCCAGAGACTTGAGGTACTCAGGGCGGGCGATTGTGTCGGGCAGGAAGTCAAGCAAAGAAACATGAGAGAATCCAGTCAATTGTCAAAATAAAACACCTTCGGAATGACGTCCCTTCGGGGATTTTCGGAAAGACAGACTGTCGGAATGAGGGCCTTCAGAATGGGGGTCGCCCCCCAAATGGGTGATAGCTGCAACCGCTGGTGGAAGTTAGCGTCAAGCTAGCGGGTGTTAGCGGTGGTGGATAGCATCTATTGCTAGCACCCAGAGCAGCTAGCGGGGCTAGCAGCCCTCCGACTCATGCCGCACAGAACTTCACCTGAACTCTGTCATTGGCTGGAGAGAAAACACTGACTCTCTACCCAGAAACATCCCCGTGCACAACAAAACAGAGCAAAAGACCAAAATACAGGCAGGGGAAAGGGGCGCTGCAGACACAGTCTTTTAGACAAAATTACGGGGGTTTTTTCAAGGAAAAGAAACATAAAAAAAATAAACAAAGTTTGCCGTGAGATTAGTAAACTGTATTCCAGGGAGATGTGGCTGGGGGGGGGGAGCATTCCGAAGGACCGCCATTCTGACGGTCTGCCAGTCCGAAAATTCCAGAAGGTCCGTCATTCTGTACCACTGTACCACCAAAGCTTTCGCTGCAATTTGTGTACCCTGTGCTTTAAACATTTCACTGGCGGACTTTTTTCAGGTTCGGAATGGCACCCCTTTTCCATAAATAATTAAGGGCCGGCATTCCGACACATTAAAGTAAATGTTCGGAATGGCGGCCCTTCGGAATGGCACCCTGGAACTTGGTGGACCATCGGGTACTTGTTATAGCAATGGACAAAATATTTCAGAAAAAGTGTTGTTACTTTTGAGTAGATGACCAACATTTTTGTTTGAAAACTTTCTTTTTCTTTTGATTTTTGCTTTGATAGTTACCATAGGTCACAGGTCCATACATACGGCCTGAGTATGACGTAATCAGTGTCCTGAATAACTGAAATTTAAATATGGGAGGGGAGGAAGGAAAGATATAAATCAGCTGTGTGACAAAGAGTTTTACCCAGCAAGCTGTCAGAGACTGGCAGCTTCTCCTCTCTCTGAATATGGAGGCCCAGGAGGAATCTGACTTTTGCTTCCCTGAGCTCAACAACTCCTGCACGAAGACGACGAGTCCTTACCTGGAGGCCACACTTGTTAACACTGTGCTGTCCCTCATCACTGTGCTCACTGTGGTTCTTAACCTTGTGGTCATCATCTCTATCTCCCACTTCAGGCAGAGATAGAATTTCTCTGCATGGCCTACACAATGTTTATATTTTGGTTCCATGTAGCTGCATGATGAATGTCTGAGTCTGAGTTATGCAACATGTCTCTTCAGATTAGAATATGCAGTTATGATATGTTTTTACAAGTGACTTACTGTGTAGAACATACTTACCATACTTGCTCTGCTTACTATAATTTTACAATGTTTATTTTTGTTGCATTTAAAGCTAACGATGAGTTTGTTATTATGGTGCTTTTGAGACAGTCAGCAAAAGTTCTATTGAGAAAATGATAAACTACACATTCAAAGATTTAATGTTTACCTCTTTAGGCCTTTGATAGATGCATACAGGTTATTTAAACATGCTTTTGTTACGGTAATACCATAATATATTTATGCATGACGTTAGAATTTTACTGCTTATTTCCACAACATTACACCTAACATTATTTTAATTGTTGATAATCTCTCTTTTCAGGCAGCTCCACACCGCCACCAACCTCCTCCTCCTCTCTCTGGCTGTTGCAGACTTCCTTGTGGGTTTCCTGCAGATGCCGGCTGAAATCCTTCTCTTGCATGGCTGCTGGATGCTGGGTGACTTCATATGTGCTGTGAATTATTTTTTGGGCTACCTCACTGTCAGTGTTTCAGTAGGATGCATGGTTCTCATATCAATTGACCGCTATGTGGCAATTTGTGACCCCATGTTTTACTCCACCAAGGTCACTCTGAGAAGAGTTCAGTACTGTGTTTATCTGTGTTGGATATTTTCTACTGTTCACAGCGCTTGGATTCTTAGATATTTCCTAAACCAACCAAACATGTATAATGCCTGTGTTGGAGAGTGTGTAGTCATACTGACTTATCTTGAAACATATTCTGACCTTGTTTTCACATTTCTAGCCCCCATTATAATCATTACAATTTTGTATGTGAGAGTATTCGTGGTGGCCGTGTCTCAGGCTCGTGCCATGCGTTCTCATGTTACAACTGTCACACTTGAGCGCCCTGAAACTGTTAGAGTTAAGAAATCTGAATTGAAAGCAGCGAGGACTCTTGGAGTCGTTATAGCTGCCTTTCTTCTGTGCAACACCCCATATTATTGTTTCATTGTTGCAGCTGAGTACAACTTGATTAGTGCATCGACATCAGCCATTGAGCTTTGGTTGTTGTATTTCAACTCCTGTCTCAACCCTGTGATCTATGTGTTTTTCTACCCTTGGTTCAGAAAATCTTTCAAACAAATTGTTACACTTAAGATACTGGAGCCTGGGTCCAGTCAGACCAATATAATGTAGAAATGTTGATTGGCTGCTTTAGATTATATATTGATATAGATTCATATTCATAAGGAAATGTTTCTTTACTTCCCAAACAACCTCTGTCAGAGTGATTGTGGATTTTGATATTTAGATATGACCCCACATACTGTAGGTCATGCTTCACAGCTACCAATGCAAAGTAGTGACATGGTGCGGTTATACTCTGACTTGCTTTTGCTGATTGAGAAACAGTGTTTTTTTTTGTTTTTTAAATAAACATGTGTAAATTTTGTTCTGCATTTGTACTTTTTTCCTGAACCGAATCAAAAAAGGAGCAGTTCAGAGGAGGCTTCATTATAATATTACACTCTTCTCCTTATTTCCAACACAAACATGCAGTTTAAGGAAGAATCATGAGTATAAATGAACAACAGCGTTTATCTGTCCCCTGCTTCAGTGTGAATGAACAATGTAAAAGGGATTGATTACTATTTGATCACCGCCTGCTGTTCCTGACTTCCTCCAACTAAACCCTTATATATAAACAGCTGTGCTGTGGCTATGCTACATTTTAATTAAACAGCTCTGGCGTAATTGTTAAGACTTGTAATGATTACAATTTAAAGAGGAACTATGCAGGATTTTTGACTTTAACTATGCTGTTTTTTACTTAAAGGAAAAGCCTCTCCTTTCTCTAAGTATGGGGTGTCATACTCAAATACACAGCGGGTCAAAATTTTTAAAAACTGGTACAAGTCCAGGGCCAGACTGGTTCAAGGTTTACTGACAACTTGCAAATGATCTTATTGCATAAATTGAACATGAAATTAACAGAGCCTGCAATGCATATAACAACATAATTATACATAAATGAAATGGACTGCCTTTCCATAGTAATTTCTTCTTTAAAGCCCCTAAAAAAAACACTTTTAATTGGATATGCAGTGGTCGTGGTCGGGTCAGTCCACGGACAAAACGATTTGCAGAGTCAAATAAGTAAGAAATATAATTTTATTTCACCAAAAGGCAATACAGAGAAACCACAATACACATTCTGTACAGATACATTGACTGATAGATGACACAATCTGCTTTCTGAATAAATTTGAATACAGGAGGGGACGAAGAAAAGATATAAATTATCTTCATTGCGAAGAGATTCACTCAGAAAGCTGTCAGAGCAGCTCGTCCTCGCTCTGAACATGGAGTCCCTGGAGGAAGCTGAACTCTGCTTTCCCCAGTTCAACAACTCCTGCAGGAAGACACTGTTTTCTCACACAGAGGCCATGTTGATTTACATTCTGGCATCTTTCATTATTGTGTTCACTGTGGTTCTGAACCTGCTGGTCATCATCTCTATCTCCCACTTCAGGCAGAGATAATATTTGATGGTTTGATAGTTGATGGCTTACAAAATGTTTATAGTTTTGGTTCCAGCAATGCAACAGAAATGCATAATTAGGTTACTAATGTAAAAATGTATTGTATATGTGTATTTATAGTATCATCCTACAGTATGCATATTTCCTTTTTGCGTATCTTTTGCACTAGAATATTTTAATTCATTCTATTTTATTTTATTTAAATTCTTAATTCTCTAAATTCTCTAAATTCTTATTCTATTCTATTTTTGGTACTTTTATGTTTGCACCTGACACCAAGACAGATTCCTCGTGCTGTAAACTGACCTTTACTGCTCTTGGCAATGAAACAGTTCTGATTCTGATTTATGAGGGAATGAGAAATAATGTCTTTTTTTTATTGCAAAATTGTTATTTGAAAATGACTTTACAATTGTGATTTACACATTTATGTTACAGTGTGTTCAATGTTGGTATTTCCTCTATTTTTCAGGCAGCTCCACACCACCACGAACCACCTCCTCCTCTCTCTGGCTGTTGCAGACTTCATTGTGGGTTTTGTGCAGTTGCCAGCTGCAATCGTTGGCTTGGCAGGCTGCTGGATCCTGGGTGATGTCATGTGTGTTGTGGTTTACTTTTTCGGTTATGTCATTGTCAGTGTTTCAGTAGGAAACATGGTTCTCATATCAATTGACCGATACGTGGCAGTTTGTGATCCCATGTTTTACTCCACCAGAGTTACTCTGAGGAGAGTTCAGTACTGTGTTCTTCTCTGTTGGATGTTTTCTGTTGTTCACAGTAGTTGGATAATAGGAGATTTATTCAAAAATCCGGATAGGTATAAAACCTGTCATGGTGAGTGTGCAGTCATTATTACTTATGCTGAAGATGTTGTTGACCTTGTTGTGACCCTTGTAGCCCCCATTTTAATCATTATAATGTTGTATATGAGAGTATTTGTGGTGGCTGTGTCTCAGGCTCGTGCCATGCGCTCTCACATTGTAGCTGTCACATTTCAGCGTTCACACACTGTAAAAGTAAAGAAATCTGAAATGAAAGCTGCAAGGACTCTGGGTGTTGTAGTAGCTGTGTTTCTTCTGTGCTCCTGCCCATATTACCATGCTGCTGTTATTAAGTTGAACAATTTGACCCTAGAACCATATTCAGGCCTTGAGCTTGTATTGTTGTATTTCAACTCCTGTCTAAACCCTGTGATCTATGTTTCTTTTTACCCCTGGTTCAGAAAAGCCATTAAACACATTGTTACTCTTCAGATACTGCAGCCTGGCTGCAGTCGGGCCAACTTAATGTAGACAGAGACTGAGACGGTTTCACTGAAATCAGTTCTTTATCAGCATTTAGATCTAATAGAAGTACAACTGAACATTTTCCAGCACAAGTAGAAACCAGCAGGTAATTAATCACTTCACAGAGGATTTTAATGTTTGTTTTGGTTTACCTTAACATTTATTGCAGATGACACAGTCTGGGAGTTGTAATTCCTGATTTTGTGATATTCAAAACATACTTTGATTTTTTTTAACACTGAGTAAAATCTGTTTTTGTTGAAAAAATCAAAACAATGGTATGAGCATGAATAGATCTGTAAATGAATACATACAGAAGTAAATTATTAAATGCATAAAAATGACTATGTTTAGTCATTAAAAGAGCTATTTATGTTTTTTACAGTGTGATTTTCTACATTAAAGTAGTCAAATGACCCCAGAGGACAAAAAAGCACAAAACATAACATTATCACTCAAATATATGTTTCATCTTTTTTATTCAACTTCAGAGCAAATTTTGATGAATTTTTAAATGAATTTCACACTTTTT
This sequence comes from Decapterus maruadsi, assembly GCA_030347415.2. NCBI lineage: Eukaryota > Metazoa > Chordata > Actinopteri > Carangiformes > Carangidae > Decapterus > Decapterus maruadsi. Next base: position 26,157,446 of record CM064902.1, read on the forward strand.
TTTGTAATCCATATCTTATTTATATGAACTAATACCTATTTTTTGAGTTTAACAAAACAGAAAATCTGAATATTTCCAAATATTAAAGATCAAAGGAAATTTAATTGATGAATGAACAGATAATGGCACATGACAAACTTCCATCAAGTTTTTTTTTTTTTAACCCTTACATTTTTTTTTTTAATGGCAGCAAACAGTAACATCCATTGTCCTCTGGGGTCAGGTTTGACTGCTGTTACAGTCCGGCTCGGTGACTGCAACAAAGGATGGGAGAGGAGACGAGGTGGCGATGCAAAAATAGTGAATTTATTTTAACAAAAGTGAAATAAGGCATAAACTGTTAGTATCAGTAATCAGTGGTGTAAGCGTGCATGGATGCGTGTGTATGTGTGGATGCGGAACAGAAGAGAACCAACCAACCAGCAGCCTGCCAAGAGACGAGCCCCCAGCCTAGAGGGCGGGTCGTCACACTGCTAAAAAGCACAAAACATAATATTATCCATCACAATGGATGTTACTTACTGTCAGTTATAAAATTAAAGGGATAGTTCAACATTTTGGCAAATTGGCCCATTGCCATAATCGCTATAGTCATAGCAGTAGGTTCGTTACCTTTAATTGTAGGTGTAAGCTATTTTTAGTACGGCGGAGCGGAGCTGCACCCTGCTCAGAGCTACGCTATGGAGGCTAAGGGAATTTCTTGGTTTCCTTCATTAAACTCATCAAATACAAAATCCTAAAACTCCACAGCGCTTTTGTAGACATGTTGTGAGCTGCAGAACCACCACGCTATGAGATAATGACGGAACGTTACGAAACTGAGCCGTTTTCGAGGTAAATTCATGCAAAACCGCTGATGCGCGTTGCGTTCAGGGACAGTTTTTCAGCAAGCAGTCTCCGTATTTACCCTGTATTTACCTCGAAAACGGCTCCGTTTCGTATCGTTACGTTATTATCTCATAACGTGGTGGTTGTGCAGGTCACAACTTGTCTACAAAAGCGCTGTGGAGTTTTGGGATGTTGTATTTGATGAGTTTAATGAGGGAAACCAAGAAATTCCCTTAGCCTCCATAGCGTAGCTCTGAGCAGGGTGCAGCTCCGCTCCGCCGTACTAAAAATAGCTTACACCTACAATTAAAGGTAACGAACCTACTGCTATGACTATAGCGATTATGGCAATGGGCCAATTTGCCAAAATGTTGAACTATCCCTTTAACCAAAATTATCCTAACACTCAAAATTACCAAAAAGTACCTTTTCAGTTAAACCTCATTGTGTCTTTAGTCCCATTTCCACTAAGGAAGTTCCTGGTGCAGGAATTTTACAGGAACCGTCCTCTCACTGGGCCGTCATGGCCGCTGTGTCTCCAGTGCAGACTAGGACCTGCTGTGCAAACATGATCATTGCATGGTCTTTTTCCTCACATATCATGCATCTTGTCTAATTTTACTGCACTTGTGGTTGAGATGGTCCTCCTGGCCTTGAAAGACCTGTAGGATTGAGCATGATGAGCACGGTTCTGTTGCAGTCTGTTGATTCACCAGCAGATGGAGCTGTTGGGTGATTTTCTCCATAAGTGGCTCAAACTATGAGATTCAGAAAATAGAAAACCTTCACATACAAGGAGGTCAAGCTATTAACTTTTATTTTTCATCAGGAAGACACTAGCCATCTTTCCATCAAAAGTGATTCAAATGACTGGGAAATGCACATTAAAAGAAATTCGAATCCTGTGTGTTTCCATTAAAAATACACTAAGATTAGGAATGTAACGGTAAAGCGTGGTTTCAACCTGTAGGGGGCAATCCACGTGCATATTTTGTCCACAAAATGTATATTTTTAGGATTCACAGATTTGGAGCTCCGTTACATTCCTAATCTTAATGTAATTCTCTATATTTGGTATCTGACAAAATGACTTATGATGCAGCATAGCTTCTTTTAATGCATGAAAATTAGTTACACTTTACTTAACGCCAACAATGAAACATCATGATTAGCTATACTGCATTATAGATGCATCTATATGAACCTCACTTTACTTAAAGCATACATTAATCATTTATACTTATGCCATCCTATGAGTCCTTATAACAATTGATTGTTGAGGTGTGTGTATAGAGGGGTATGAGTAGTTGTAATGTATTATAAGCCTCATCAGTCAGCCTGTAGTTTATAACCAGTCAAGAGCACTCATAAGACACTTGGATTTATAAGTCATTATAAGCTATATTTATAACTGTTGATATGGTGAATCATGAAGCGTTATAAGTGTTTATGAATGCCATCATAATGTATTATGACTGATTATAAAGAGAATTATAATTCACTATGATTGCGCTCATAATGCACTATAGATGTAGTCTTCATAGAAAGTGTTACTTCTTGCTCTTCCTCTATCTAATGGTGCCAAGGAGAGAATGAACATAGAGAGATGGGAAATGGAGAGACAGAGTCTGACTTCATATAAGTCAGTGTTGTTGAGAGAGTTGTCAGAGCTGCAGCTCTCTGAGGATGGAGGCTGACGACGGAGCAGAGCTCTGCTTTCCACTTCTCCTCAACACCTCCTGCAGGAAGCCCACGTCTCCTTGGCCTGAGGCTGTGATCCTTCACATTACACTCTCCTCCATCTCTGTACTCACTGTAGCTCTGAACCTGCTCGTCATCATCTCCATCTCCCACTTCAGGCAGAAAAACTTCTCAGCTGACCCCATGTTATTTTAACTTTGTGAACAGGTTCTGTAGACATGCAAGGAGAATGATTGTTAAATGTGTGGCACATTTTGTATTGTAGTTGCAGTTGTTTATCTTTTATCACAACACAATAACAGATGTGGTTGATTTTATGTGTTGTTGCTCATCAGCTCTTGTTTGATTACAGATATTCTTCTCTTCTCCCTCCAGGCAGCTCCACACACCCACTAACATCCTCCTCCTCTCTCTGGCTGTCTCAGACTTTCTCGTTGGCCTCCTGCTGATGCCCGTTGAATTCTTCCTGACCACAACCTGCTGGTTTCTTGGTGATCTGATGTGTTCTCTGTGCAATGCGGTGACCTATATCATAACCTCAACATCAGTAGGAGACATGGTGTTGATATCAGTCGACCGCTATGTAGCTATTTGTGACCCTCTGCATTACACCAGCAGAGTCACTGAGAGAAGAGTTAAACTCTGTGTTTGTCTGTGTTGGCTCTGCTCTGTTTTCTACTGCACTCTTATCTTAAAGGACAGCCTGACTCATGCAGAAAGACACTCTTCATGTTATGGAGAATGTGTGATTGTCATTGATTTTACTGCTGTAACTTTTGACCTTGTTGTGACCTTTATTCTCCCCATCACCATCATCGTAGTTCTGTACATGAGAGTGTTTGTGGTGGCTGTGTCTCAGGCTCGTGCCATGCGCTCTCACATCACAGCTGTCACACTGCAGAGCTCAGTGACTCTAACCACAAAGAAATCTGAGCTGAAAGCAGCCAGGACTCTTGGTGTTATTGTAGTTGTGTTTCTATTGTGTTTCTGTCCATTTTATGGTGTTGCTCTTGTAGGAGACACCTTACTCAATAATTCATCTTTATATTATGTATTGTATCTCTTCTATTTTAACTCCTGTCTGAACCCTATAATCTACGCCTTGTTCTACCCCTGGTTTAGAAAAGTTATCAGACTGGTTGTGACTCTGCAGATTCTGCAGCCTGGCTCCCGTGAGGCCAACGTACTGTAGAGGCCTGACAGACCCGTAAATGTTTTGAATATATATATGTTATTATATATAACCTCCACTGTGGTGCAAATCGTGTTTGTTATAAATAACTATAATTTTAATTCAACCATCTTCACTAATTATCATGTTCGCCTAACCCTACAGTAAATATAGGCCCTACCTGCAACTCTGAAGTGTTGGCTCTCCCTGCATCACCCTCACTAACAAACTTCATCTGATCTCTAATATTAAAGCAGAGAACATGTTTAAAAGACTAAGTAGAAGAAAGGAGTCTGACCCAGAGTAGCGCCAATTCAACTTCTTCCAAATGTGGCAAGGTGAAGAGGGCCCAGACAGGCTTCAAACACCACACTCCCGGGTAACAGTCATGCGCGCTAAGCATTCAGCCAAAGGGACATCCCATTGGCCAAGTAGCCAGGACGCATGATCAATTGGAGGCATAGTGACAGGAACCTCAACTGTAACATTATGTAAGAGGCTCACGGCCTCCTCTCTTCTGATTGGCTGACACTGACCTGTTGAGAAGCTGAGAGAGGAGAGGGAGAGCTACACTGAGATGGTTTTTATATCTTCTCGTGGATTAACACTTCAAGATAAAATAAAGATTGTATCTCCCTATTTTCCTCTTCTTCTGTTATTCATGAACATATATTACGTACTCAATGCGTAGGAAAAGGAAAAATCATGCACAACCGCTGATGCACATTCCCGTCAGGGGCAGTTTTTCTGCATTTGCCTCGAAAACAATTTGCCCAAACTATCCCTTTAATGACAGATAAGATGACACAAATATGAAGTACACAAGATAATGCGTGCATGATAAGTAGTGTTATCTACCGCTCTATTGATTGCTTTCCTGACGGCTTTATCAAAAACAAATGCACATGGCCGATAAGAGGGTTAGCAAAAACAGCAGAAAAGTGACCGGTTCCTTTTTAAACCTCATGGTGTCTTTAGCCCCATTTCCACTAAGGAAGTTCCTGGTAAGATTTAAGAAGCAGGAATTTTACAGGAACCGTCCTCTCACTGGGCCGTCATGACCACTGTGTCTCCAGTGCAGACTAGGACCTGCTGTGCTAACATGATCATTGCATGGTCTTTTTCCTCACATATCATGCATCTTGTCTAATTTTACTGCACTTGTGGTTGAGATGGTCCTCCTGGCCCTGAAAGACCTGTAGGATTGAGCATGATGAGCATGGTTCTGTTGCAGTCTGTTGATTCACCAGCAGATGGAGCTGTTGGGTGATTTTCTCCATAAGTGGCTCAAACTATGAGATTCAGTAAATAGAAAACCTTCACATCCCAGCAAACACGGACGGACCCGGACGTGTTCAAGAGAGCCCGATTTGGTCGTGATCACGTCAAATCACAACTAGTCCGATCAGGCCCAGAATATGACCATATCACAACCGCACGAGCAAACCCGGACGTGTTCGAGAGAGCCCGATAGGGTCGTTATCACGTCAAATTACAACTAGTCCGATCAGGCCCAGAATATGACCCTATCAATCTGCGCACGGATGGAATGTCTGAGAGGGGGGTCGTGATCTGGTCGTGATCGAGTCATATCATGACCAGTCAGAGAAATGGGATGTGGCAAAAAAAAATTATACGACATAGTCAAAGATAAACCGTCTTTGATACAGTCTGATGCTGCGACCTCTTTTTCATACAGTCATGATTGCGAGCGAGTTTTATTCAATCAAACTTTATTAACATAGACATGCATAGAAACAACAGGAGGCTAGAGTACGTAATAAAAAATCACACCGAAAGAGCACAAGAGACGTTCTAAGTCTTCTTTATGAAAATCATAGGTGAAAATACAAAAAAAAAAAAAAAAAAAAAGTGAAGTGGGCGTCATCTGATGGATCTGACCTACGACCCAGCACGTGATGTCATTCTCCAAGACGCACACACGGTGCTGCAGCTGCACGTTCAACATCAACAGGACACAGTTACTCAGCGCGAGTAAACCAGCCCTGTAAGTAACATTTTCATGATTTCGGAGTTTGATTGAAGTAAAATAATACTGTCGAAAGTGGTAGCCGAATTATCTGTATCTCGTAAACTGGGTCACACACACTCACAAAAAACTAGGCCTGCTAGCAGCCCGCTAGTAGCATTGACCGCACTCAGTCCCAACACAGCGATGCTGAGACAATGGTCATGTAAGTTCCTTGACTGTACTATAATTTATATTATGCCAAATAGCAGCAAAGAAAATACCACCAGAACAACGAAGTACTTAGTTATTTTCTCGCCGAATTACTAAAACTAGCTCGTTGACCTAGCTGCTGCTAACGCCTGCTGCTAATGCTAATAGCATTAGCGCTTGTTGCAGTTCAAATTGAGCCGCTGCTCCTCTCGGGCTCAACTGTGGCGTCCTGTCTGCAGCAGTTCATGAATCATTTTAATGAAAGAACTGCTGTTCCCATCACTACTTTATATGCTTTTACCATAAACTGCAAAAAGAAGGCTTTTACACACAGCTGTGTAAACATGAAATCTTTCAAACTCTGACATTGTTATTGATTTTGTATTACAGATGCCATCAAACACTGGGACAAGTCTGATGACAACGGCATAGGCTAAATGCTGATTATTTAATCCTCAGAAAGGTCTGGTGGAGGGAAGAACAACAAAAAGAACCCTGCAAACAACATGGCATCTGGTGGCGTCATCTTTCTGTTTCTGTTCATTTGTCAAACAATAAATGGCTCTGTTTGAATTAAATGAAAGTTTTGTGTCTGTTTTTCAAAAATATTGTAGGTATTGAAATTAATGAAATGCTACATTTTGTAAAAGACGATTTGTCATCACGTAGCCTTTTGCATATTGCTTTAACAATGATAGAGTTGGCACTTGACCTTATACGTGTAGTAATGGGCCAGATCACAGCTGAATTGGGGGACATCAGGACGTAATTTCCAGGACATGGTCACCAGGACGTCCTCTCGACGACATAAAATTGACCGGTATGTGGTCGGTCAGGGTCATTAAAAAGTCGTCGAGGTGACGTCCTGGTAAAGACGTCCTGAAAAAGACGTCTAAAACATCGCCAATTATACCCGAATTTGGCCTAGTCCGGAACGTCACCGAATGACGTCAGCTCGACGTTAACCGGACGTCATTTGGCTTGCTGGGATACAAGGAGGTCAAGCTATTAACTTTTATTTTTCATCAGGAAGACACTAGCCATCTTTCCATCAAAAGTGATTCAAATGACTGGGAAATGCACATTAAAAGAAATTCGAATCCTGTGTGTTTCCATTAAAAATACACTAAGATTAGGAATGTAACGGTAAAGCGTGGTTTCAACCTGTAGGGGGCAATCCATGTGCATATTTTGTCCACAAAATGTATATTTTTAGGATTCACAGATTTGGAGCTCCGTTACATTCCTAATCTTAGTGTAATTCTCTATATTTGGTATCTGACAAAATGACTTATGATGCAGCATAGCTTCTTTTAAATGCATGGAAATGAGTTACACTTTACTTAACGCCAACAATGAAACATCATGATTAGCTATACTGCATTATAGATGCATCTATATGAACCTCACTTTACTTAAAGCATACATTGATCATTTATACTTTGTACATCCTATGAGTCCTTATAACAATTGATTGTTGAGGTGTGTGAGTAGTTGTAATGTATTATAAGCCTCATCAGTCAGCCTGTAGTTTATAACCAGTCAAGAGCACTCATAAGACACTTGGATGTAAAAGTCATTATAAGCTATATTCATAACTGTTGATATGGTGAATCATGAAGCTTTATATGTGTTTATGAATGCCATCATAATGCATTATGATTGATTATAATGAGAATTATAATTCACTATGAATGCGCTCATAATGCATTATAGATGTAGTCTTCATAGAAAGTGTTACCAAGGCTATTCTTGCTCTTCCTCTATCTAATGGTGCCAAGGGTCCAAGTCCACAAGGAGAGAATGAACATAGAGAGATGGGAAATGGAGAGACAGAGTCTGACTTCATATAAGTCAGTGTTGTTGAGAGAGTTGTCAGAGCTGCAGCTCTCTGAGGATGGAGGCTGACGACGGAGCAGAGCTCTGCTTTCCACTTCTCCTCAACACCTCCTGCAGGAAGCCCACGTCTCCTTGGCCTGAAGCTGTGATCCTTCACATTACACTCTCCTCCATCTCTGTACTCACTGTAGCTCTGAACCTGCTCGTCATCATCTCCATCTCCCACTTCAGGCAGAAAAACTTCTCAGCTGACCCCATGTTATTTTAACTTTGTGAACAGGTTCTGTAGACATGCAAGGAGAATGATTGTTGAATTTGTGGCACATTTTGTATTGTAGTTTCAGTAGTTTAACTTTTACCACAACGCAATAACAGATGTGATTGATTTTATGTGTTGTTGCTCATCAGGTCTTGTTTGATGACAGATATTCTTCTCTTCTCCCTCCAGGCAGCTCCACACACCCACTAACATCCTCCTCCTCTCTCTGGCTGTCTCAGACTTTCTCGTCAGCCTCCTGCTGATGCCAGTTGAAATCTTACTAAACACAGCCTGCTGGTTTCTTGGTGATCTGATGTGTTCTCTGTATATCTATGTCTCTTTCATCATCACCTCTACATCAGTAGGAGACATGGTGTTGATATCAGTCGACCGCTATGTAGCTATTTGTGACCCTCTGCATTACACCAGCAGAGTCACTGTGAGAAGAGTTGAACTCTGTGTTTGTCTGTGTTGGCTCTGCTCTGTTTTCTACAACACTCTTATTGCAATAGATAATCTGACTCAAACAAAAGAATACTCTTTCTGTTATGGTGAATGTCAATTTCTAATTGACCATACTGCAGCAGCTGTTGACCTTGTTGTGACCTTTATTCTCCCCATCACCATCATTATAGTTCTGTACATGAGAGTGTTTGTGGTGGCTGTGTCTCAGGCTCGTGCCATGCGCTCTCACATCACAGCTGTCACACTGCAGAGCTCAGTGACTCTAACCACAAAGAAATCTGAGCTGAAAGCAGCCAGGACTCTTGGTGTTCTTATAGTTGTGTTTCTTTTGTGTTTCTGTCCATATTATGGTGTCTCTATTGCAGGAGACAGCTTAGCCAATACTTCATTTGCAGACTTTGCGTTATATCTCTTCTATTTTAACTCCTGTCTGAACCCTATAATCTACGCCTTGTTCTATCCCTGGTTTAGAAAAGTTATCAGACTGGTTGTGACTCTGCAGATTCTGCAGCCTGGCTCCCGTGAGGCCAAAGTAATGTAGAGAGGCTGTGGAGAGACTGAGATGACACCTGCTCTGTGCAGAAATCATAAAATGCAGACAATGAAAGTCTAAAGTATGAAGTACATGTGAACAAAACACCAGTTGACATTATTTGTTACACTGTTGCTCTAATTAACGTAGACACATAAACATGTTGCAGCTTTGCTAATTGTGTTGATTTACAGAGTCAATGTTATGTTATGTTATGTTTTGTCTTAAGATCTGTCATGACAGTTGTGAGCACCAAGATCTGTTTCAAAGAAAATGACCAACTTCTACCTAAATTTATTTGTAACACAGCTTCTGCTTCATGTCTTTTTTTTTAAACCACTATAGATTTTATACTGCAAGCCACAAATGAACCTTTATTTAGGGCAAGGGCACCTGGCCTTTAAAGATTGGGGCAGTTGGGACAAGATGTACTGTAGGGCACCAGAGGCCAAGACCAAATTAATCAATTTGGCAAGAAAAAGTCTTTGGGTTCCTGTGGGTACAGAGATGATAAATGCTGTAACACCCACCAATGTACTAATGTCCACAAACGTAATAAACCACAGATGTAATAAAAAATCTGCAGCTTTTAATGTAATAATCCCACAAATGTAATAGCTGCTGCCGACCACAAACGTAACACGCAATCTCTCACAAATGTAATAACTTCTATGTTTGCAAAACGTTTGTTATACCAATAGGCTGCTGACCAGTTGCTGACTCTCTCTGAATAAACTTTTAGATTCTTTATTTTGTGTTTACAAATGAGCAATAAATCCAGCTTTCTCCATATTTTTATTGCAGACGGGAGTTAGAAATAAGATATCACATGAATTATTTTTCATCAAGCTATTTCCCTCTGTCAACCACAATATGTCTCTGTCAATAACCCCGACCCTCCGACCTAACGTGCCCAAATTTCTAAACTACAGCTTATCATTTGAATGTTGACTCGGACTTACAGTATATATTAAAGCTGAGATTGAAGCTATTAATTCTGAAACACATAACAACCCACACATAAGAATGTGTCTAGGAACAGACTGCTGCTGCTTCCGACTCATTTTGATGTTACACATTAGGCCTATTAGAACATCATTTAGTCACCATCACAAAGTAAACCCAGACAGTCCTTAGCATAAAGTAGTTTATTAAATTGTACTACAAATATACTAATTTTATGCAAAAACTGAGGCAGTATACTTGGAAGTGTACTTTTGTAAACTTAAAATGACCTTATAAGGTATACTTTAATAAACTAAAATGTGGACTAGAAGTATATACTTAGTACATAGATGAGTGTACTTGTTGTATACTTGGAAGTGTACTTTTGTAAACTTACAATGACCTATAAAACAGTGGTTCTCAACGTGGGGTCCAGGGACACCCAGGGGTCCCTGAGAGGGTTGAAGGGGGTCCCCAACTTTTTCTTGAAATTTTACCACTTTCTTCTAGAATTTATAAAGTTTTTTGAGACATTTTACCACTCTGTTTTTATTATTTATTTTTTTCCTTTTTGAAAAATAAAAAAAATTAAAGAATTTTTTCTAAAATTTTTAAAAACGTTTTTGAGGAAATTTTACCACTTTTTTCTAGAATTGTTTTTGAGAAATTTTACCACTTTTTTGAAGAATTTATAAAGTTTTTGGAGACATTTTTACCACTCTGTTTTTATTTTTATTTTTTTTCCTTTTTGAAAAATAAAAAAAATTAAAGATTTTTTTCTAAAAAATTTTAAAAACATTTTTGAGGAAATTTTACCACTTTTTTCTAGAATTTATAAAGTTTTAAAAGACATTTTTATCACTTTTTTTTAGTTTTTTTTTTTTCCTTTTTGAAAAATAAAAAAAAATAAAGAATTTTTTCTAAAAATTTTAAAACGTTTTTGAGGAAATTTTTACCACTTTTTTTCTAGAATTGTTTTTGAGAAATTTTACCACTTTTCTCTCGAAAATTTTTAACATTTTCTTTCTATCACTTCATTTTTAGAATTTGTATTATATACTGTATATTCTTTGAAATTTTTTACCACTTGTTCTATAAATGTTTAAATGTTTTTGGAGAAATTTTAAATTTCTCAATAATATTTCCAAAATTCATGCCATAGTATGCTACAAGTACATGGTTTATTCAACACAAGTTAAATAGTTCTCTGCAACTCATGCAACTGGTCTGCACTCATTGTAGCTTTTTGAGGAGCATGTCTCACTGTGCATAAGCACCGCTTGACAACTTTATTCACTGATTTGGGCGGAACTGGTGTCATACTTTATGGCTTACCAACTGCTAAAGTAGCTAACCATTAGCATGTTAGCAGACAAAAGTGGCAAGCTCCACAAGAGAGTCTGACAGACGGTCTGACATCATATTAGTCAGTGTTGTTGAGAGAGTTGTCAGAGCTGCAGCTCTCTGAGGATGGAGGCTGACGACGGAGCAGAGCTCTGCTTTCCACTTCTCCTCAACACCTCCTGCAGGAAGCCCACGTCTCCTTGGCCTGAAGCTGTGATCCTTCAAATTGCAATGTCCTCCATCTCTGTATTCACTGTAGCTCTGAACCTGCTCGTCATCATCTCCATCTCCCACTTCAGGCAGAAAAACTTCTCAGCTGACCCCATGTTATTTTAACTTTGAGATGTGAACAGGTTCTGTAGACATGCAAGGAGAATGATCATTGAGTTTGTGGCACATTTTGTATTGTAGTTTCAGTAGTTTATCCGTTACCACAACACAAACACAATAACAGACATGGTTGATTTCATGTGTTGTTACTCATCAGGTCTTGTTTGATTACAGATATTCTTCTCTTCTCCCTCCAGGCAGCTCCACACACCCACTAACATCCTCCTCCTCTCTCTGGCTGTCTCAGACTTTCTCGTCGGCCTCCTGCTGATGCCCGTTGAAATCTTACTAAACACAGCCTGCTGGTTTCTTGGTGATCTGATGTGTTCTCTGTATATCTATGTCTCTTTCATCATCACCTCTACATCAGTAGGAGACATGGTGTTGATATCAGTCGACCGCTATGTAGCTATTTGTGACCCTCTGCATTACACCAGGAGAGTCACTGTGAGAAGAGTTAAACTCTGTGTTTGTCTGTGTTGGCTCTGCTCTGTTTTCTACAACACTCTTATTGCAATAGATAATCTGACTCAAACAAAAGAATACTCTTTCTGTTATGGTGAATGTCAATTTCTAATTGACCATACTGCAGCAGCTGTTGACCTTGTTGTGACCTTTATTCTCCCCATCACCATCATCGTAGTTCTGTACATGAGAGTGTTTGTGGTGGCTGTGTCTCAGGCTCGTGCCATGCGCTCTCACATCACAGCTGTCACACTGCAGCGCTCAGTGACTCTAACCACAAATAAATCTGAGCTGAAAGCAGCCAGGACTCTTGGTGTTCTTATAGTTGTGTTTCTTTTGTGTTTCTGTCCATATTATGGTGTCTCTATTGCAGGAGACAGCTTAGCCAATACTTCATTTGCAGACTTTGTATTGTATCTCTTCTCTTTTAACTCCTGTCTGAACCCTATAATCTACGCCTTGTTCTATCCCTGGTTTAGAAAAGTTATCAGACTGGTTGTGACTCTGCAGATTCTGCAGCCTGGCTCCCGTGAGGCCAAAGTAATGTAGAGAGGCTGTGGAGAGACTGAGATGACACCTGCTCTATGCAGAAATCATGAAATGCAGACAATGAAAGTCTAAAGTATGAAGTACATGTGAACAAAAACACCTGTTGACATTATATGTTATATATGTTACACTGTTGCTCTAATTAACGTAGACACATAAACATGTTGCAGCTTTGCTAATTGTGTTGATTTACAGAGTCAATGTTATGTTATGTTTTGTCTTAAGATCTGTCATGACAGTTGTGAGCACCAAGATCTATTTCAAAGAAAATGACCCACTTCTACCTAAATTAATTCGTAACACAGCTTCTGCTTCATGTCTTTTTTTTTTAACCACTATAGATTTTATACTGCAAGCCACAAATGAACCTTTATTTAGGGCAAGGGCACCTGGCCTTTAAAGATTGGGGCAGTTGGGACAAGATGTACTGTAGGGCACCAGAGGCCAAAACCAAATTAATCAATTTGGCAAGAAAAAGTTTTTGGGTTTCTGTGGGTACAGAGATAAATGCTGTAACACCCACCAATGTACTAATGTCCACAAACGTAATAAACCACAGATGTAATAAAAAAATCTGCAGCTTTTAATGTAATAATCCCACAAATGTAATGGCTGCTGCCGACCACAAACGTAACACGCAATCTCCCACAAATGTAACAACTTCTATGTTTGCAAAACGTTTGTTTGCCTATACCAATATATACTGCTGACCAATTGCTGACTCTCTCTGAATAAACTTTTAGATTCTTTATTTTGTGTTTACAAATGAGCAATAAATCCAGCTTTCTCCATATTTTTATTGCAGACGGGAGATTGAAATAAGATATCACATGAAATATTTTTCATTAAGCTATTTCCCTCTGTCAACCACAATATGTCTCTGTCAATAACCGTGACCCTCCGACCACTTTTTTCTAGAATCTATAAAGTTTTTTGAGACATTTTTACCACTCTTTTTTATTATTATTTATTTTTTTTCCTTTTTGAAAAATAAAAAAATTAAAGAATTTTTTCTAAAATTTTTAAAAATGTTTTTGAGGAAGTTTTGCCACTTTTATCTAGAATTGTTTTTGAGAAATCTTACCACTTTTCTCTGGAAATTTTTTAACATTTTCTTTCTATCACTTCCTTTCTAGAATTTGTATATTTTTTGAGAATTTTTACCACTTGTTCTATAAATGTTTTTGGAGAAATTGTAAATTTCTCTATAATATTTTCAAAAATTCACGGCATTGGCCATAGTTTGAACATTTGTTTAATAAAAATGTAACATTCTTCAGTCTCAGAAAAAATATATGTGTATTTCTGGCATTTGCTTCAAAATTTTGTCCAATGGGGGTCCGTGGTCTAGTTTGTGTCAATTTAGGGGTCCTTGATCCAAAAACCTTTGAGAAACACTGCTATAAAGTATAGTTTAATCAAATAAAATATGGACTAGGAGTATATAGATGAGTGTACTTGCTGTATACTTGAAAGTGTACTTTTGTAAACTTAAAATGACCTATAAAGTATACTTTTATAAACTTAAAATATTCCAATTTTGTCCCATGAAGAATTAAATGAGTATACTTTCTAGTATGCTACAAGTACATGGTTTATTCAACACAAGTTAAATAGTTCTCTGCAACTAATGCAACTGGTCTGCACTCATTGTAGCTTTTTGAGGAGCATGTCTCACTGTGCATAAGCACCACTTGACAACTTCATTCACTGATTTCGGCGGAACTGGTGTCATACTTTATGGCTTACCAACTGCTAAAGTAGCTAACCATTAGCATGTTAGCAGACAAAAGTGGCAAGCTCCACAAGAGAGTCTGACATCATATAAGTCAGTGTTGTTGAGAGAGTTGTCAGAGCTGCAGCTCTCTGAGGATGGAGGCTGACGACGGAGCAGAGCTCTGCTTTCCACTTCTCCTCAACACCTCCTGCAGGAAGCCCACGTCTCCTTGGCCTGAAGCTGTGATCCTTCACATTACACTCTCCTCCATCTCTGTACTCACTGTAGCTCTGAACCTGCTCGTCATCATCTCCATCTCCCACTTCAGGCAGAAAAACTTATCAGCTGACCCCATGTTATTTTAACTTTGAGATGTGAACAGGTTCTGTAGACATGCAAGGAGAATGATCATTGAGTTTGTGGCACATTTTGTATTGTAGTTTCAGTAGTTTATCCTTTACCACAACACAAACACAATAACAGACATGGTTGATTTCATGTGTTGTTGCTCATCAGGTCTTGTTTGATTACAGATACTCTTCTCTTCTCCCTCCAGGCAGCTCCACACACCCACTAACATCCTCCTCCTCTCTCTGGCTGTCTCAGACTTTCTCGTCGGCCTCCTGCTGATGCCAATTGAAATCTTACTAACCACAACCTGCTGGTTTCTTGGTGATCTGATGTGTTCTCTGTACAATGTGGTGACCTATATCATAACCTCTACATCGATAGGAGACATGGTGTTGATATCAATTGACCGCTATGTAGCTATTTGTGACCCTCTGCATTACACCAGCAGAGTCACTGAGAGAAGAGTTAAACTCTGTGTTTGTCTGTGTTGGCTCTGCTCTGTTTTCTTCAACAGTCTTATGATAATAGATAATACGACCCAAACAAACGAATACTCTTTCTGTTATGGTGAATGTCAATTTCTAATTGGCCATACTGCAGCAGCTGTTGACCTTGTTGTGACCTTTATTCTCCCCATCACCATCATTATAGTTCTGTACATGAGAGTGTTTGTGGTGGCTGTGTCTCAGGCTCGTGCCATGCGCTCTCACATCACAGCTGTCACACTGCAGAGCTCAGTGACTCTAACCACAAAGAAATCTGAGCTGAAAGCAGCCAGGACTCTTGGTGTTCTTATAGTTGTGTTTCTAGTGTGTTTCTGTCCATATTATGGTATTTCTCTTGCAGGAGACAACTTGATCAATACTTCATTTGCAGACTTTGCGTTATATCTCTTCACTTTTAACTCCTGTCTGAACCCTATAATCTACGCCTTGTTCTATCCCTGGTTTAGAAAAGTTATCAGACTGGTTGTGACTCTGCAGATTCTGCAGCCTGGCTCCCGTGAGGCCAAAGTAATGTAGAGAGGCTGTGGAGAGACTGAGATGACACCTGCTCTATGCAGAAATCATGAAATGCAGACAAGTAGAAGTAGTACATGTGAACAAAAACACCAGTTGACATTATTTGTTACACTGTTGGTCATTCAGAGTCAAACAGATCATCAATATCCCCCTCAAACTGCAAACTGCACAGTGTGTGAATAAACACCATTAGACACTGTTACTTCAGGGACTGAACATTGTTGCATCTTAAAGTCAGGCTAGTGCTAAGGCTGAAATTCAGCTTTGTTATGTCTTAAGATCTGTCATGACAGTTGTGAGCAGCAAGTTCTGTGGGCCATTTGCTTTGAAACAGATCTTGACACAGCTTCTGCTTTATGTCTTCTTCTTTTTTTTACCATTACAGATTTTATACTTCAGGCCTCAAATGAACCTTGGGGCAAGGCCACTTGGCCTTTAAGACTGGGGCATTTGGGCCAAGATGTAGGGCACCAAAGAAAAACCCACGAACAAAACAAATTAAACAATTTTGCGAGAAAAAGTTTTTGTGTTTCTGCAGCTACAGATGGTAAACGCTCCTAACCTTAGTCATGTTATACAATTCATGATGCATCGTTCCAGAGCCTGGGAGCAACGGCCTGGGAGGGGGACTCTCTCTCTACTTATCTGGACTCTCTGGCCTGTCTAACCTCTACTTGGTCTTTTTCTTCGTTGCCTAAACCCAACCAATGGGACGATTACACTTCTCACTCAAAGTCACAACTCAACTTCTCACTCAGAAATAGGCAAAAATCTGCAACATCACAACTCCACTTCTAGATATGTGTGACAGTTGTAGTTCCAGTCACCATGCCTCCAACTGATCATGAGCCCTGGCTACTTGGCCAAAGGGGTGACGGGTAAAGGTAAAGGTAAAGGTATTTTATTTGTCACATATACAGCTCAAATCAATGACTTGTAACTTCTTACAGGGAGAATGGAGGCTCTCTATGTCTCTTGACTGAAAACAAACCTTGCAAGATCAGTGCCTCATCTAGCTTTGCTATTTCAAAATTGCCATTTATGAAGTGGTCATAGTATTTTGTGATGTGTTGTGAACATTACATCCAAGCACATTCAGTTTTTCAGGAACTGGTTCAGTGAGAGTTTTATGGAAACTTCATACAGTCAGCTGGTTTGTCTGGAAACTGAGCAGCTTCAGTTTCCGTCGATGGCTCTTTACTGCAGCACAGTGGAGTGATGTGCTCACTGCACAATTAACCACAATGCAATAACCACCGATAGAGATGGAAATAATAATAGGGGACACCGGAGAGGATTTTAACACTTTTTGTTGCACCTCATATAATTAAATATAGTATTCATAGTGGGTTCCCTAAGTTACCTCATTTGTCCACTACAAATAGCAATGCCTTAACCTTCTCAAACTATATCACAGAATTCATGAAGGGCATTTCCAGTCGTAATCAATGTTCACCTCAGATATCAGGTCACCTACGATCAGTTCATTTCATACCATATACCATTTTTGTTCAAGATTCTGTCATTTCTTCAATTTCCATCAATGGGCTCTGGACTAATTTTAAAATTGTTCTGTGGTTGCAAGTAACGTCCTTTTGACCATCATTTATACTTACTTACTTACAATTAAATTGAATCTGTCACGTTGGGGGATAACAGGTGTGTGAAGGTGTGTTGACACAAAAGGATTTATTCCTCATGATAGCACAGGGAAACACAGGAACACGGGTAGCAAACAAGGCAGGGGATGAAGGTAGACAATCCGACAAAGACAAAGGGAGACACTGAGGCTAAATACACAAGGGACAACGCAGGTGGTGCAATCAAGACACGTGAAATACATTAGGTAATCAAACAGGTGGAAAACTTAACAGGAAGACAGGACTAAGACATGGACTTCAAAATAAAACAGGAAACAAGAACATAATAGGGAACGAAAAGACAAAGACCATGACACAGGAAGACTGGACACAGAACTTCAAAATAAAACAGGAACTAACCTTAACTTAACAGGGGAACACACAGGAATCAAGAGTAGAACGGGCCTCCTGCTGGACACTGGAATCAGGAGCAGGAAGCTCAGACGACTGGACAAGGGGAACAGGAGTGACATCAGCCGGGATCCCCGACGTCTGAACAGGAGTGGGGTCAGAAGACGGCACTGGAGAAGGCTGCAGGTCAGAGGAGGGAGCCGGGGAATGCTGCAGCTCTGGAGCTGGACGGACCACCAAAGAAGCACGGGTTGCAGGTGTCGGCCAGACCATCCATCGACGGGACACAGGGAACAGGAGTTGGCCAGACCGCCAGCAATTGCACGGGGAGCAGACGTCGGGTCGACTGCCGACAGGATATGGGGAGCAGGAGGCGAATGGGCCTCCGGCAAAACACCAGGGACAGGAGTCGGACGAGCCCCCGGCCAGGGAACAGGAACCAGAACAGGTGCTGAAGACCGCTCCGCTGGAAGAGGAGCTGCAGGCGACGCAACCGGGACAGGGGTTGCAGGCGACCCAACTGGAACGAGGAATGGTTGCAGGATGGTGGATGGCACACCGTTCAGCAGGCTCAGGGTTGTGGCTAACAGCAGGCTTGGAGTGGTGGCTAGCAAGCAGAGATTCCCCAGTCCCAGAGAAAGCTAGAGCTCGGGCTCGGCCTTGCTTGGACCTGCCTAAGCTTGCAGGCCCTTTGAGCGGACTGAGGTCCCCCAAAAGCCAGACGGGTACTCCAGAAGGGGTTACCAGATCCAGCAGGTGAGGGGCTGACCGGGTCTGGGCTAACTGGCTGGGAAGCAGAGGAGAGATGAAAGTTGTTCACCCACTCAGGGAGTTGTGAGCTCAACCAGGGCTGAGAAGACACCTCCTGGCGAACCTTCAACAAAACCCCTCTCCTTTCTTCACAGGAGCAAGCATGTTTAAAGTCATTGCAAAGGCAAAGTAGGGAACATGTCACCCTGTAGAGGTCTGCTGGGTCCATGACTGGTTGGATTGTTCACCATATTCACCAGCAGATGGAGCTGTTGGATTGCTTTACTCCATCAGTAGATCAAATGATGAGACTGAGTGAATGGAAAACCTTCACATATCAGGAGTTGAAGCTACAAACAATTTATTTCTCCTCAGGAAGACACTGATCGTTGTTTGACATTAAAATGTATAGGGATTAAAAAAAACATCTGTAAATGATGACTCCACATAGGTCGTGTCCTTCCTTCCACCACCAGAGGTCTCTGTTTCACCGCCTGGCGCCTGCACATTAGCTTCACATCATCATTATCACTTTGGAAAGGCCAGTTCTTCTCCTGTGAGTTGTGGGACAGGGTGTCTACAGTCTGACTCTGTCATCTGGTCTTTAAGGAACACACCCAGCTCTCTGTGGTGCATTCACCTCACGTCTGAACACGCTCGAGTAGCAGCTCCATGTTCCCTGACGCTGTGTGGACACCAGAAACAAACAGAGGTTCATACGATCAGAGGTCACAACAACAGTTAACGAGACTCAATAATGACACCACATTTTTTATAGTTTGTTGTCCTCTAAGTGTTTAAGCGCAATTTCAAATTCTGTTTAATGCAGGAAAAAACAATGAAAACAACAAGCTCCAGATTTGGTTGCTTTATTTTCACCACAAACCAGATTTAGTCCCCAGTCTGACACACACAAACACACATTTAATACACAACACAGACATGACCACAAGGTTAACAGAATTTAAATTAGACTTGAATTAACCTATTAAATAAAGAGTTTATTAATAGAGCATTGTTTCTACCATATGCAGAGTTATTGCAACAAATGGCTGTCACAGTCGAACTCCGATTGCACAGTTTGGTTGCAGATTTCAAATTAAACGTACATTGCATTGCATTTTTCATGTCGTTGTTGTATTGTTTACCCTCCTCCTCTTTTTTATTCTATAGATAAAATCATTCATTTCTTGTTGACTCCTGAACTATAAATATCCCTCCGTTTGTGCTTCACAAATCTGGCACAAGTATGTAAACAGGAATGTATTTTGTTTCCACGCTTCATGGTTCACGAGCCTTTGTTTTGTAGATGGTAAGATGGAGTCACGTGTACGGTGGCCCGGAGAGCTCAAATTGATGAAGTGGTTTTCTGAATCTATAGCATGTTTGTGTCTTTACATGTGTTTTCTGAACCTGACCTGGTTTTGTTATTTTTCTGATTTAAAGTTTCTTCTGCTGAGGACGGATGTTTTTATAATCAATGTTCTGATTATAGATCACTGAATAGGTTTTTAAGACAAACACATCCTCAGGACTTTGCCGATGCACAACCAGCAATCAGCGCTCTGATCCGGCTGAAGCATGTTCTACACACTCTCTACACACACAAACACACCTGTGTGTTTAACTCGACGTGTCTGGAGCTGTTACACATTCCTGCGCCTGCATGCGTGACGCCCACCGACAACCCCATAGCGTCCGTCCGGCCGTTCAACAGGCAGGAGGAGGCGGGGCTTTACCGCTGCAACCCCGCTCTTCTCTCTTGGTAATTGGCTGAATCGTGGGACGCCAACGTGTCGTGTCGTTGTTGTTGTTTTTGCATGAAAACCAATGTGTTTCCAGAAAGTCTTGTTGTAAAAGACACAACTTCTGCCCTCAGGCTAAAACCTCAACGAAGAGCCACTGCCAAAAGACACAGAGTCTTCAACTGCACATCCACATTTTCACAATAATGATGATAATAATTTTTTAAAATGCATGTTATGCAATCTTTTACTTTGGACTGTATCTCTTCCATCATGTGGCAGGAAAAGGGTGAAGAAACTTGATCTTAAATGCACAGAAACATCCAAATTGTATTGATTTCCATTGTGTTTGTGTGTAAAACATCCACATCACATTTGAAACATGAACTCTGGCACCTGAAGATCAGCAGCAGACGAAGGTTTTCTGTCTTTCTATCGGCCTGGCTCGGTACGTGGAGACAGACGGACGCCACATGCTGCCGTCTGGAACCAACGCTGCTTATTATTCGGTTACCACAGAAGCTTCAGGATTACAGAGCAGTTCGTCACGCATTCCTTTCAGGTGTGTGTGTGTGTGTGTGTGTGTGTGTGTGTGTGTGTGTGTCACACTGACTCCATGTGCGAGGTCACAGACCAGATTGTTTAGCTGTTTAACCCAATGTGTGTGAGGAGGTGGATGCTTCATGGTACTGATTGATGATATCAGGAGAACAGCTGAGGAGTGGCGTCCATCAGATGCTGCACTTGAAGATCGACTTCATTGATCGAAGGTGTCTCATTTCCAAAAGCTCCTTCAGATTGATCAGCTGATGCTCAAACGGACCCAGAATTCATTGCCGTAATCCTGCATGGAAAAATCAGCCTCCTGTTCTTACCAGGTTAAAGTACAACGAAAACTTTATATGAGAGTAGTAGGGCCTGAAACAAAAACGTCCATAAAACTAGACAAAAACCATTTAATATTCCTCCATACTGCTCGTCCACTGCAGTCCAAGTGTCCTGACGGGAGATAGTCCAGAGTTTGGAAACAACGACGTCCTACATGACGTTGTTTCAAATAAACTCTGGACTATCTCCCTTCAGGGTCCTATTACTCTCATATAAAGTTTTGGTTGGACTATGACCCCCCCTCCCGGGTCTCCAGATGCACTTTGAGGAATAAAAAACTCCAGAGTATTCATCAGCACGAGGGTGAGTCACGAATGACTGAATTTCATTTTTTGGTGAACTGTCCCTTTAACTTATGCTATGTCTATACAGTAATAATAAAACTCATCTCCGTAGCCATGTCCTGTCCTCTCATTCACACAACTCTGGAGCATCTGAGCTCCCAAAAGAGAGGTGCATTTTGGGTATTCTATATTTGCATTTCAGGTGTGATGTTGAAACTTATCAGAGAGACAGATTCACATACAGTAACTGCATCGTTTCCACACTCTCTCCTCCTGCTGTTGTTGGTTTGGAGATTTTCCTCTTCTTCTTCCTCCTCTGGGATTCTTGACCGTCTTTCTCTGTTTTCACGTCTCCTCACGAGACAAGTTGTGTCGTGTTTCGTGAACATTTTTCTTCCTGGTTTCTGATCGAACGTTGTCAGAATCAGTAAATGTGGGACAGTCGGTCTTTGTCTCAGCTCCACCACCTCCTCCCCCTTCGTAATAAAACAATGATTACATAGAATCTGCTCTGTCCACACCTTCCTCCAGATACCTGCCTTCCTCCTTCTCTCTTCACCTAATCCTTTCACAACTCACAAGAACAAACATGTTTTTAACTCAGGACTTCGTTTTCATTTCAGGAGGAGAAACGAGGGAGGGGCCACAACGTGTCGGACTGACGGGTCGGCTGAGGATCACTGTGTTTTATTCATGCCAGGGGGTGTCCACACACACACACACACACACACACACTCCACCACCTCACCCTCAAATGAGAGCTGACGTTCCTCTCAGGGAAGAAGCTTCCTTCGACCTTGTCGGCCTCGACAAAGACAAGAGTCCATTTTAAAATGAAACTCAGTCGTGTGTTATTGAGATTATTTCGCTGGTCTATTGTTATTTTATTATTTCTATGTTTCTCCTTGAGTCCAGGGTGTAAAAAAACTCCTTGGAAATCTCTGAACTGTTTGGTTTGACATCCAGTTGTCAGGGGGTTTTCTCCAGTTTTGTGTTTCCTCTTTGTCTCACGACACTCATCGTGTGGCAGAGCGGAGGAAACCAAACAACCCTTCAAGGCGCTTCACATCTTGTCATCGTCCTGTCTATTAACACTGATGAACACAAACACCATCCACAGAAAGATGGAAGCAGAGAGGAGGTGAAGCTGCAGATAAACTATGATACCAAGATGAGGCCTGTGTTTATTTTTTTTTTAAAGTATATTTTTTTGGCGTTTTTTTATGCCTTTATTTGACAGATTAGTAGAGATAGACAGGAAAGGGGGAGGCAGAGAGAGGGGAATGACATGCAGGAAAGGTCTGCCCGATGCGGGACGATGTTTGGGGCCTGTTAACCACTGCGCCACGCACCGCCCCAGGCCTGTGTTTATTGACCTCCTCTCTCTTCACCCTGTGCAAAGAAATTGTAAGAAAACAGTTTGTTTTTCCAGTCTATTACTTGTTTGGTGATATTAAATATGTAGGATGGTGAGGAGGAGCTAAGATGTTGAGGTTATTATCTGACAGAAGACCCTGAACACCGGAAACACGGTGCATCTCGTCAGGCCGAGGATCATCGACTCAGCGTCCCAGGAGGAGACGAGCTGGAGACAAGGACGTGAAGACGGACGTCTGGTCTGACGAGTTCCTCTGGAGCCACCGAGACCTGAAACCAGAGAAGAAGCAGAAAACTAGAAGTGGTGCTGACCTTCATCTTTGACCTCAATATGTGACTGTGGTGTTGTGTCTTGTTGTTGTTTGTGCGCATGGGAACGTACTGTTTATTCTGATCTAGTGCGAAATGAGCACCGTGCTTCTTGTGCAGCTGGTCAAAATAAAAGCAAGCACAGTTCGTTTATGTAACAATAACAAAATGCTTTAAAGTCAAAATAAGATAAAGTAAAATTAGATAACAAAACACAACTATGAAATAGACGATTTCCCTCATCAAACTCATCAAATACACAATCCAACAACTCCACAACGCTCTGGTGGACAAGTTGTGACCTGCACATTCACCACGCTATGAGATAATAACACAACGTTACCACACAGAGTTGTTTTAGAGGGAAATTCAGAGACTGTTGATGAAAAACTGTCCCTGAAGGCAACGTGCATCAGCGGTTTTGCATGAATTTACCTCTAAAACACTAACAACGTTGTGTTATTATCTCATAGCGTGGTTGTTCCAAAAATAGCTTGCACCAACAAATACAGGTACAGAAACTACTGCTTTTTTTCCCCAAAAATGTTGAACTATTCCTTTAAGATTTTAAAACCTTAAAATTAGCGGGAAGCCAGTGCAAGATGTCAAATGTTGTCAAACATTGTGTATCTGCATCTTTGTGACCTCCTTAAACCCTTCAGTCCTGTGATGTCCGACTGTTTCATCATTGGTTTGTTCCTTTTTAATTACACCCTCATGAAAACAGCTGAATCATGATCCACTGATGAACTCTGTGAGAATCAGGTGTGGACTCAGACTCGCTCTGTGGTTAATGTTCAGGGCTGCAGCTCAGCTCATGTGTGAAACCATAAATCTGCAGTCGCACGACATGTTGAGACAAGAGGAAGAACAACTTCAGTAACAAGCAGATAATTGATGTGCAGAAGAAGAAGAAGACGACGAGTGTTGCAGCTGCAGGCTGTCGAACAAACTGATGAACGAGTTAAAGGCCAAACACATGAAGATGTAAATAACTGAGAGACTGTCCAACACCTGTTTTTCATGCTTGATTGGTGGAGATAACTACATTGTTTTTCCAGAAAGTTGATCCCAGGGACAAGAAACCGTGGCTTGTTATGATAAAACACAAAGCTGGTGGATAAAATACAACTTTATTCTGTGTGAACCTCAACTGCAGAAAATGCAGCTGCACCGTTTCTGCTGTTGTGTTGCAGTAAAACTCCGAGGCCGTGTCTCAGTGAACCTGAGCTCCTCTGCCTCCATGAATTATCCTCTTGTTTGTGTTCAATCAAAGCGAGAGCCTCGTGTTGTTTCCTCCGTCCTGCTGCACTTTTCAAACGGGCTGCAGCTCTTTGATGTGTGAATAGTAGCCGGCGCATTAAAGTCAGCGGGACGCGTCCAATTATGAACGACCCCTGCTGGGATACAGGAACTTCAGGATTCCTGCGTACGTCCCCCGAATCAACCTGAGGTCAGACCCCCACCCCCTCCTACCCCCTCACCTCTACCTCCACCACCACCTCCACCCTTGGCTGTGAGGAGGCCACGGGTCACATCGGACCCTGAAGCCTCGTTAACACTCCAATTAGTTCCAGAGGAAAGCCGCCCTTCCTCTTTTGTGAGGTTCTGACCCAGACTCTGAACCCACGGGTCCCTAATGATGAGAACTTTCATTTACGCTGAGTTCTAATGTGCAGAACAAAAGGAGGAGGAGCCTATGGGTACAGACTCTCATCAAAGGTAAAGTGATGACACCTGATATAGTTGCACAAAGTTCAGATGTGTTACATTTTTGGACGCATGTAGGCTACAAGTTGAAATATTGACATGTGCATCTTTAACCTCCTGCATTTGTGCCTTTGGTTTTCTTTTTATTTAGCGCAGGTTATAGGTTCTTCTGGAATAAATGAGCAACAACTCACATTGGTCCGATGGAAGCGCCTCCTGATGGTGAAATGTGGGTATTGCAAAAGTGCATCTCTTTGGTGAATGATCAAGTGTGGTATTCCTAGATCACCCACGTTAATAGCATCATCGTGGATCCCTTACGGATGAACATTAACAAATAGGCTATTAAAAAAAAAACAGTGTAATTTGATATGACCAAGACACCTAAAAACAAAAACACTGCCGTTTTCATCAATTTAGAAGCAAGTGGGCAACACACATTGGAGTGAATGGGTTTTCTGGGCTCTTTTGCAATACCCATGTCCTGCCACTTGGGGTGCATAACCCTTACCACGTGGTGTAGAGGGCACAGGGGGGGGATTGGACCCACACCTATCGGGTAAGAGTCATGCGCGCTTGCCAGTCAGCCAAAGGTTGGCCAAGTAGCCAGGGCGCATGATCAATTGGAGGCATATAGTGACAGGAACCTCAACTGTAGTGTCGTTACTCTCTTATTCCAGTGCTCTTGGACCTTCTGGTATCTGATTGGTCAGTTTAAAGCCATGTGAAGAGAAAAAGTAAATCTACTGCTAAAAATGTGAACCTCTCTCCATCCGGCTGTGCAAACTATACTAATAGTAA
This sequence comes from Decapterus maruadsi, assembly GCA_030347415.2. Classification (NCBI taxonomy): domain Eukaryota; kingdom Metazoa; phylum Chordata; class Actinopteri; order Carangiformes; family Carangidae; genus Decapterus; species Decapterus maruadsi. The sequence continues at coordinate 26,183,001 of CM064902.1, forward strand.
CAATGATTATAATAATGATAATATGACTGTATTATTATCAGTCTTCAAATGCTGAATAAAAATCTCAGTGTCATGTTTTGGTTCTTATCTTTATATAATCTTGTTGTTGTCATGAGAGTGTCGTGCTGTTTGTGCTGCAGATTTTATTTTACAGCTGCACCGTTTAACAGCAAACACATGCAACTAGTTTGTATTAAATTTTGAAAGCAGCCACACCCACCCAGCCCGAGTCAGTCTGTCTGTCTGTCGGAGGAGGAGGCACAGTGCAAGCGCTGCAGTAATGAGTTGTAAATCTGTCTTTTGTGATGGGCTAAAAAAAAAAAAGCAAAGCGATGAGTTGAGAGGAATGAAGGTGATGCTGATCTTGAACCGACTCTTTCAGGTTGTTGTCAAGAAAGTTCTGGTACCAGACTGAGATTAAACGAGCTGAGCAAGTTAGCAGCTATTATTTCCATTCTTCATGTGTCGTGTTGTTTATTTAATCCACCTGCTGTTGTTGAACTCCTTCACCCTCGTCTTCATCCTTCTTCCACAACCGACCGGATGTCTGTGTGTGTGTCTGTGTGTGTGTGTGTGATGCTGGTTTCTCAGGTGGCGGCTCCACAGTCTATTCTCCGTTACCATTTTCTGCTCTACTTCCACCTCTTCCCCCCGCAGGGCACAAACAACCCTGGCAACAAGCGGCGGTGTCGAAAGGGGACTGGATGGCTGCATGTGTGACTCCACGCCGAGCGTCTTGTCTGATTGGCCGGCGCTGCTACAACCGATAAAATGCAAGTGAGCCAAGTGAGCGAGCAAGCGAGCTCCCACCCCAAAAAACAAAAAACCGTTGGCGTTCCACGGTGGAGCTTCTTCACCCGCTCGCTGTCTTCCTGCTGCGCTCGTGTGTTGGTGTTAACAGGATAACACGAGCGTCTGACACCCCGCCTAAAGCTGCGGGGTCACGCCCCCTCTCTGACCTACTGACCTCACGCACACACTTTGGATCAAACATCTTACAGTTTTGTGCCGTGCCATTTATTTTGAATTTCCACACCTCCAGGGCTCGTGACTGTGAACGCACACCTTCCTCTTTGAACTTTTCTGTCTTCAAAAGACGGAGCTAATCCAATTAGCTTCAGCGATTGTGATGCCTGGATACGACGCCGGCTTGGAGCTCCCGGCCTCTTGGGTAAAAAAAAAAAAGAAAAGAAAAAAGAAAGAAATGTCAGACTCTCCCAGTGAACTCAGTCAGCAGAACCAAGTCGACCTCGGAGGGCGGGGCCCGGGTGCTCATCCATCACCGCGATAGAGAGGCACAAAGTGGACAGGTGACGACAGGTTACCTGTGCAGCGCCACACTGGGACTTCCTGTCTGTCTCTGTTAGGACTCTATTTTAAATGTATATGTATAAAACAACAGCAGTCTGCTGGGAACAACACATCTGACAACAACACAAATCAAGTCTGTGAAGTTGTATTTAAAGTACAAAGAACTTTCATTTTGTGTCGATTTTGGCGCCCCCTGTGGACAAAAGCAGTAGTGTTTTGAGTGAAAACTGCATTTCCCATGATCTCTAGCGTGTATTATCATAAAGACGCTTGTCGCCGTAAGGTAAAGAAAACACTATTTGTCTTCCCACCAATGGCCTCATTTGCTGTTGTCGGTCACATCAGCAGAAACAAGAGACATTTTTACATCCAGTTAAAAGTTTTAAGGGGTTTTACAGATGCAGCAGCGCTTTGAGCTATAATGCTAATGATAACCACTCGTTATGCTAAGGTAAGCTAAGTGGCTGTAGCTCCATATTTAATGGACAGATGAAAATGCACACACAAACTTGCACTGTTGCGAAATGTGAATGTTTTGACCAATTGTCAGCGTCATGATAGGCTAATGCTAACGTTTGCTATGTTGAGGAGTTTGTTTTGATACCTAGGCTACATTATTTAATTTGTAAAAGGAATTCTTTAAAAAAAAAATTGTTTGCCCACATAAGTTTGCTTCTTTCTGCCTTTATTTTTATTTTCTAATCTTTTCGATGAATGAAACAAATAATTAAACTAAAATAAGTTTGTGACTCTTTCAAATCTTTATGCTAAGCTAACTGGCTGTTGTCAATCTTCTCATGTGACTTTAAGAAGGAAAAAAACAAAAAGAACATTTTCAGGACGATTTAGTCAAACTGCAGACATTGATCTGTCTTTGTCCACGCCGTGAACAGCTGAACAACCAGGAACCAACAACCAGGACGTAGAGCGAGCTCAGCTGTGAAGACGAGAGACGCTGATGGATGTGGACGTCGCGTCGTGTCTCCTGGACTGAACCGTCTCTGCCTCACAGATCAAAAAGCTCTTTGAAATCCCTGAAGCTGGAGACAATGACTGATACTCGCTGAATGAGGAAACACCCATGGGTCGACATCAAAGATCAAGACCAGGAGTTTTCCAGCCGAGTCAGATTGGTTGATACGTTTCTACAAACGACATTTAAAATGTCGTATTCACGGAGAACTGAGCAGCGATGGAGGTGTTTGAGAAGAAGATTTGACTGTGACACAGAATCATCAGCTGGTGAGGGAATGAAGATAATCTCCATGTAATATGCAAAAACATATTTTCTGTACTTAGAGTTTTAAAAAAAAAAGCTTTAAAAATAATCTTCTTAGAGCTGTGTGCTGTTATTTTTTTAATCAGGACCTTCTAGGGATGAACATTTAAAAACAGGCTAAATGTGGGATTTGGTGTTCAGTGTCTCAGACCTGAATCACAATAAAAACGAGGTTTTAATGAAAACCTGGGCGATCTCAGGAGCTCAGGTCGACCTGACGGTGGCGTGATCACATGACCTCGACTCTCACTGTCGAGTGATGAGATGAAAAATCTTGGAAGAAGAAAAAAAAAAGATCCTGCGCCCCTTTGATCAGTTGACCTGCATCAAAGCCTCGCCATCACCCCTGCAGCGCTGCACAGCAGATTGAATTCACGTCAACATGGCTCAGTCGACCACAGCACGCCGCCGTTAACCCCCGGTCGACCCTGTCTGGATATGTGGGGTCTCTCCCTCCACAGCTCAGGGGTGACTGAGCCGAGCTGAGCTGAGCTTTGGGGGAGAAAAAAAAATAAAAAAAAGCCCACAGGTTTGTCTGTGCAGGAGCTCACTATGACCCATAGGTACATTTTGTTGCCAGGCGACACCTAGTGGTCGTAGTGATTATGACAGGCGTTAAGGGAAAAGAGTGGTGACGTAAAATGAAGAAATGTGGTTGTTGTTGTTGTTGAGGTGGTCGATGGATGGAGCGATTTTCGATTCCCATATCTACGGTGGCCCCGAGGGCTCAACACACACGCAAAGACTCAAACAACTTCAAACTGTTTGAAAAACACATGAGCTACGAAACCTCCCAACACAACAGGAAGTGTTTCTGGGGACACAAGTGGGGGCTTTAGTTCTTCTTCCTCTTGGCTTTAGAAGTTGTGCATGACAGCTTCCTGTTAGTCGGGTTTGACAATAAGATTAGATGTTATTGATCATATGGACTGTATGTAGCTTAGCATTAGCCTTTAGCCTGGTCTGTCACTTTTTTGTGACACTAATTCAATGATGTTCACATTAAGGGGCCGTGTCCACCAGACGCGTTTTCAGCGCTGCATTCACAGCGCTTTAGAATGCCGCTGTTGCTAGGTTACAAAACGTCCTGACACTGCCTTGTTTATGTAAACACTCAACGAGGCTCAGAAATACACAGCGTTTTTGACACGGACCCTGACAATACAAGTGTGGGTCATGATATAAACCGAGCCACGTCCCCGGTTGTGTTGCTGTCGGTCATTAGTCAAGGGAGAAGTGACAACGAGCGCGGCGCTGTTCTAAAAGTTGAGCAGATTTCAACTGATTGAGCGCATTTTACCGCCGAGGGCGCTGAGCGCTGTGAGCGCCGGACTCAATAGGGTTTGAATGAAAAGTTGACGCCCAGAGCGCTAAAAACGCGTCCTGTGGACACGGCCCCTAATGGTGCATTCCATTTATGTTGATAGTTGGACATCGGAGCTTGGACTGACATCACCTCGGAGGAAACAAGTATAATGTAAAAGTATAATGATTCCATACTTGTAGATGTTAAATTTCAATGCAAACAAATTAAAGTATGTTTGACCGTTAGCCAGTGCTAGCCATTGTCAGCATTTTCTCAGCATTTTGAACAACACAAAAGCTGTTTTTCCAGTGTCCGCGACCGTTGACTTGAGTAGCAGACATCTTGAATGCTTAAGTCGGGGCTTGTGGGATTCGTCCGACTTTCCTGAAGTTCTGAAGTCGGATGTTCAAGATTAAAATTCCAACTTAGAGCTCAGAAACTCAGACTTCCAAGTACAACCTGAACACACCATAAGCCACATGGAGCAGTGTAGGCCTGTTAGTTCAGGTCGTCATCAGAGTCTCAGATCACAAAACCAACGGCTGCGTGAGAAGAACAAACCAGCGCTGATGTTTGTCTGATTGTTGTTTGTTGACCTCACAGTGTTTGTGTTTGTTCCAGACATCAGATCATCCATCACACGTGTTGTTGAACCTACAACATGAATCAGGAACAAACAGCTTCATTTTTATTAGCAGCTGTTCAGTTTCTTATTATTATTCTGGAGACTCCTCTCTCAGCCGCCTTGGAAAAGTGAGACGTCACCTCTCTAAACTGTAACAACCTAATGATTGTTTTATCTATAATTAATTCTTTTTTGTTGTATCTCAGCGCAGATACTCGTCTCTCGTCTTCATTAAGGTGACATGCCTGATTCACACCACGTTACCACACCACAGTCACAGTAAACACAACAACAACAACAGCGTTAACGCTTCACCGACTTCACTGTATCATTGACGACTCAGGCAAAACAACGGAAACAAGAAACATTCACACGATCGCCATTGATGTTTTTTCTTTCCGACACGGCGCCCTGAGGCTCTGATGAGTGACCTTCATGGCTGCAGAGCTGCAGAATGGACTGTATGATGTCACTGTGACTGGGTCACTCTGTTCATGGAGCCATATGGAGTCATACTGTATATCCTTAGTGGAGCTCAGTCAGACCTGCAGCGTTTTCACTTTTAACAGATGTTTAAACTAAAAGTTTTCAGTCTTATACAAAAAGGTTTACGTTAAAAACCTCTTTAATTCAGAGGCTCAAATTTATTCTGCTGTGGTCAAACTGCAGGTTGTTAAAGGGATAGTTCAACATTTAGGCAAATTGGCCCATTGCCACAATCCCTATAGAAATCCCATGAGTCTCCGTAGCATAGCTCTGAGCAGCTCACGGCTCTGCTCTGCCGTTCTAAAAACAGCTTGCACCAACAACAACCCTACTGCTCTGACTATAGGGGTTATGGCAATGGGCAAATTTGCCAAAATGTTGAACTATCCCTTTAAAGTTCCTCCAGACAAATGTAAATATCCTCTGGTTTTCATAGTTTTCAAACATCAGGAGTGAAAAATAAATGAATTAATGTATGAGATATTGTAACAACATAATATAATTTAACATAACGTAAGCTAACATCATAACATAACATAACATAACATAACATAACATAACATAACCGATAAGACCTCCTAATTGTAAACCTGAATCAGGTCTTAAGCCCCGCCCACCACCCCATTCAGTCTGTATTGAAACATTTAGCACAATTAGCATATTTTATGTTTAAGTTGTGTGTTAGCTAACTAGCAGTAGCAGCAGGTGTGCTAATGCTAACTGTCAGATTTTTTTTAAAGCAGCAAAAAGAAACTGCAACTTCCCAAGGATGCAAATATGACAGCTTATGTTTTCAAACCACCAATACTTAATGAATTATAACTTATATTTCCATAGTCTTTAAGTTACTCACTAAAAATACAAAAGCACACAAACAAAACACCTCATTAGTGATGGAAAGTTATGTGCTGCAGTAAAAGTGAACTCCTGCAGCTGAGCGTAATAAAGCTGCTGAGACACACTCACCTTGTCTGGGATGTTTCCTTCCACTTTACAGGGCGCTGGACATTAATGTGAGACTTTTAATGAATGTTTCCTGTCTGGGATAATTACAACAGACGGTTTCAGCCTTTTGTGCAGTGAAAGTTCAGTAAGAAGTTTTTAATTAGCCAATATTTTATAAAAGTGATGCAACAGAAAATACAACAATGTTTCTTCTTCTTCTTCTTCATAAATAACAGAAACTGCCATGCCATCCAGGACCTGTGTCCCCTCCAGGCCTTCGTCCTCCTCCCCCCGGGCCCTGAGCTGTGCAGATGGCCGAGGTCAGCAGCAGCTCGACCTCGCTCGTAACTGGACTCTGCTGCAGGAACGTCGCTCCTGCTGCTGCAGGAACGTCGCTGCTGCTGCTGCTGCTGCTGCAGGTCGACGTGGATCTGATCCTGGACCAGTCCACAGACAAACCTGAGGTGTGAAGAACCAGATTTACACTTTAATAACCACAGTGTTTACAGTTTACTCACCATCACTGGTTTATCACACCTACTGCGCACACCACAGAAAGGATATAAGTTATCAACCTGAGTTTTCAAACATCTGTTAAAATATTTCATTTTCAGCTATGAATCTGAACAAATACAACAAATACAAAGTCTGACAGTCACCTGATTTATCCTGAAGTTTAAGAAACGTCACCTGAAGAACATGAACATCTGTACAAACCCTCCCCAGGACTGAGGAGAGGACTGGTGACTATCTGTCTGAATCTAATCAAATAGTTGTGAATGACCTGGCTGCAAAAAAAACAGTGTATTTTTGTGATTTTAATACACAAATAAATGAGCATATCATCAACATAATGCTTATGATGTTATGATGTAAAAGTTCACATATGTACATGTTTTAATATGGGTGATGTTTAAGTTTATATTTTTATATGTCCACAGGATGTATGTATGTGTTAATAAAATACCAGTATCATATAATTTATAATATATCATATAATGCAATTCTGTGAATAATTCAGTGTACACTGCAAAAAATATTGAATATTGACAGGGTTTATTTTTCATTCTGAACATGATGGTCATATTATTATTATTAGTATGTCATAATTTCTATTGTATACGTGAAATGCAGCATTGTAACGTAACAAAGGTATTTCTAAATCTGATTTCCCAGTTTATGTAACATGTCGACATTAATCTTGATATTACGTCATATGAAATCTCTGCGATGGCCTTTACCGTCGTCCTCAGGTAAAAAAAATCCTCGGTCCCGCTGCCCGTTGAAGTCACCGTCCCAGTTACCGTTATGTGGCAACACAAATAGTGTTTCCAGTAATAGACGATGGGGTTTGTAAATGATCCCACTGATGTGTTTAACTGCCCCATAAAATCATGACATCACTGCGTTCATGTTTCCGAGCCGGCGTCGACCATCAGGCTGCAGGTTCCTATTGATAATCGATGCCATGTGACTGTGTGTGTGTTTGTGCAGCTCATCTCAGCTTTCAGGGAAACATATGGAGCTGTAAGTGATGGGTTGAATCATGTGTTCACCACAGTGCGTCGTCCACTTCCTGTGCTGCTGCCCCAACGTTTATTCACATTCAAAGCTCCGACCACGGCCGTTTGTGTCCTCGACATCTTGAAGGTTAAACTTTAAAGTTCCTGTGGTTGAGTCGAGAACATCGATCGAAGATGTTTCTCTTTAAAACATCATCTGCTCTCGGGATCAGGTGGTGGATGTTTTTTTTCTTTTTTCTCTCTTTTTTTTTACCGTCTCCCCAGGAACGACAGCTCATTGTTTATTGTGAGTTTAAACGCTGCCACGGCAACCAACCAGGTCTGAATGCATCATCAACATGGAGCCCATAAACTCACAGTAAATCAGCCAAACTGTCGAGCACATGTCCGTCGAAGCTCCACACAGCTGATCTCAGACTCTCTGAAACGAAACTACCAGATGTTGCAGATGTTACAGATGTGTGCTCCCGGCCCGACCTCTGATGGATGCTGCAGCAGTTTGGGTTTAAGATTGTTCCTCCGTTCACATTCATGCAACTTTTTTTGTTTGTTACCTTTAATTGTCGGTGCAAGCTATTTTTAGAACGGCGGAGCAGAGCCGTGAGCTGCTCAGAGCTACGCTACAGAGGCTCATGGGATTTCTTGGTTTTTTCTCATCAAACTCATCAAATACACAATCCAACAACTCCACAACGCTCTGGTGGACAAGTTGAGACCTGCACATTCACCACACTATGAGATAATAACACAACATTACCACACAGAGTTGTTTTAGAGGGAAATTCATGCAAAACCGCTGATGCACGTTGCCTTCAGGGACAGTTTTTCATCAAGCCGTCTCTTCATTTCCCTCTAAAACAACTCTGTGTGGTAACGTTGTGTTATTATCTCATAGCGTGGTGAATGTGGAGATGTTGGATTGTGTATTTGATGAGTTTGATGAGGGAAACCAAGAAATCCCATGAGCCTCCGTATCTGAGCAGCTCACGGCTCTGCTCCGCCGTTCTAAAAATATCTTGCACCGACAATTAAAGGTAACGAACCTACTGCTGTGACTATAGGGATTATGGCTATGGGCCAATTTACCAAAGTGTTGAACTATCCCTTTAAATGGGTCTGAATGTTTATCAGACACCACAACATTCATCATCTTCATTAACACCCCCACACAGTATACCATAACACGGTGGTGTCATTAAAACTAATGAAATGCTGCATCTAAACTCAAACCAGTAGCTATAGGTTAGTCTGACATATGTGACAGTGTGATGCTGTCTCTGGTTCAGTGTCCACGCTGAGACTTAAACAGTCGGTGACAGATTTCAGGTTTGAACGGAGACGTCTCAGAGAAAACAGCTGCTGCTCCGGAGGAAACAACAGAGCTCCCATCATGCTCCTCTAAACAGACTCTGGGGCCTCAACATTAGGAATTCAGCCTGGCATACACAATGAGACGCTGCTGCTGCTGCTGCTGCTGCTGCTGCTGCTGCTGCTGCTGCTGCTGCTGCTGCTGCTGCTGCTGCAGGTAAACAACACACACACACACACAGTTCCTGCTCTGTGCTAGGAATCTTAATGAAAATGCATTTCATATCTGACATGCAGATTTGCAGCAGGGTTTTAAATCTTCCCACACACAAACACAAACACACATACACATACACACACGAACATGCACAAACACTCAGACGGTGAAATCTGCATCTTCTGTTGGATTATGGGGCTGTCGGGTGACCAGACGTGGTTGCCTAGGCAACCCTCTCTGCATGTGAGGTGGCGAGTGATCGCAGCAGCACGTCGAGCTCAGGAGACTCCGACGTTCAGGGGTGTGTGTGTGTGTGTGTGTGAGATGGAGACGGAGCGAGGGAGGGAGAGGGATGGAGGAAATCCTGTGCCGTTTGGCCACAGACCAAACACACACTAAGTTGAGGAGCCGTGTGCAGATGAACATGTAACATGAAGATGTCGACATGAAGCGACCAGAGAGCCTCAGATTAACAGAGATAAAATGTTCAGATTCAGGCTCAGGGAATCAAACACTAATATGTTAAAGGGATAGTTCACCCAAAATTCAAATTTCACTCATTATCTCCGTCCTCCGTTTCCTTCTCTGAGTTACGGGGGGTCCACGCAGCAGTGTTTGTCCATATGATGGTTGTGAATGGATACCACTGTTCTTCGTCCAAAAAGACACACCAAAAAACATCCAAATACCTCCACACTGCTCGTCTGTAATGTCCCTCTTGTATTGAAGCCCCCCACTACAACTCAGAGAAGCCACGGAGCTCTTGGTCAACATGAGGGTGAGTAGATAATGAGTGAAATTTGAATTTTGGGCGAACTATCCCTTTAAAATGATGCAGAAAACGCTAACAGGTATAAATAAAATCTGCTACAATGTGTTTCTCATTCTGTCTGATAACGTGCAGTGAGGAGCTGCTGTCAGGCTGTGGAGCAGTTGAGTTACAGACGGAGCCGAGTTCACGTGAAGCTCAGAGAAACAAAACTAGTGAAGAACGAACATTTGTTCTGATGGGAAACGTTGCTGATCGGTATCAAAAGGAAACGAGCCTCAAGTATCGAAAGCAAAGAGAAAACCAGCTGCTCAGAGTTGTTATTATCGTGTTATTACTCATCTTTTAAACTGTGACTGTGGGTTTATCTTCACTGACTCATGAGGAAACTGCTCCCACTCTGTTCATGTGTAATAATGTTTATGTCTCACAGATGAAGTCAGTTCTTTATGAGCTCATTCACATTAAACCACAGCTTTTGTTTTGTTGTTGTTTGTGTTTTCTTGTTTGTCTCTGTGTCTTTTACATTTCCCCCTAGAGACATAAAGAGACAAATAAAGTTTCATGAGGTGTTAATGTAATTTACCCTGCTGCTCAGTTCTGCTCACAACATCTTTAATATGTTAGTTATATAGTTAGTTATATGTACTGTTCTTTATACCAACTGTACATTTCTATTTGTCCACACTGTTTATAAATTCTTATTAAATTTAAGTAAATTTACCTAAATATTGTGAACAAAACATTAAAGAGAGTCTAACTTTTTTTAAATTTCTATGCTTTTTCTACTTTATTCTGCTGTAACAGGTTAATATCCCATAAAGTGGATCAATGAAAAGTCTTCATAAACAGAAAAAAGTGTCAGATAATGTTATTGAACATTTTAGGTTCAGGAAATTTGGAGATGTGGTCTGATTGTTTTCCACTATAAAGAAATGTAATATAGGGTTTTTAAAAAGACTAAAGATCATTTCTGGTCAAATAAGGACTTTTTATATTATTATGAAGCAAGGTTAAGATTTTGCATACTTGGACTTTTTTGTTTTGTTTTGTTTGTTTTTTTGTTTTGAGGTAATGTGAGAGGTTATTTGTGAATTATTTTGGATTGTGCGATATTATGTAAGGATTATTGACGTTTTTTATGGTATGTTTGTGTTGTATGTATGTTGTTTTTTGTACGTTGTCATTATTTTGAGTCCGATTTCTATCCTGTATCAGATGTATTTTCATTAAATTTCATTAAACACCATATCCACATGGACATTTTTTCTCAAATAATTGTTTACAAATGATAACTCTTTACATTTCCAGAGTCAAAGATGATCAATGATGACGATCAGTGACCAGTGGCCCATGATGCATTGCTCCGGTCTCTGCACCTCCTCCTCTTCCTCCTCCTCCTCTAATCAAAATAAAACAGCATTGGTTTAAAGCAGAACAACACAGGGAGCTACAGTGAGGTGCAGCCATTGTTGTGTTAATAGGGGATATTACCCTGCTTATATATGAGTGATAAAAGAGGGAGGGGTGGCAGAGGGAGGGGGGGGGGGGACTCCCACTGTGGTGATTAGCCTGCAGCCAAACACACACACACACACACACACACACACACACTAGCCTCCACAGCTGCAGTGACCTCCCTCCGTGTTGGGAGGGTGGAGGTGGAGCTCAATGGACTGAGGCATGTGGGAAACCCGAGCACTAACAACCACCCCCACACACACACACACACACACACACACAGACACACAGACACACACACACCCCTCCGCCCTCCACCTCCCAGGCTGCAACAATGAGAGCGCTGGGCTCAGCAGAGGGAACACTGGGATCCCGGCCTCAAGGTTCACGAGCTGATTCAACGCTTTTTTTCTTTTTTTTGTGTGTGTGTGTTACCTGGAACCTGAGTTCTGAGTCTGGAGTCACGACGGTGAAGTTTAGAGAAGAGAGGACGAGGTCATACAGAGGCTGACACACACACACACACACACAATCTGATGTTGTTGTGACCTGTTAATCATGGTGATCATGATAATTATAGTCTGGTGTTGTGTCAGTGTCAGGTTTCAGGAGGCGAGCGAGCGTCTGTGTTTGTTACAGTCGCAGCGTGAACAGAACACACTGAGGATGTCAAAGTTAAAGTTCTCAGACAAATAAAACTCGTGACTTGATGAAAAATTAGAAGGTCACCAAAGTTCATCAGGAACAAGACGAAAGATTTCTCTTTGAAACACGAACATGTAGCAAAGATAGCGATAATAAAGCTTTATGTACAGTATCGTTCACACACAAAGAGCTCAAAGTGCTTCGAAACATCTGAAACAATAAAATACACGTGTAAAAGTTCAAAAGATAAACAACTCTGGTCTCTGAATCTAAAAAATCTCTTCACCAAACAAACTCCGAGCCGCTTCACACACCGAGGGTTAGTGGTGAACGTGGTAACTCCGCCCAGATGTGCTGCACAGCTGGTTCCTGCAGGTTCACATGAGCCGCCTGTTTGTTTGCTCACCTGGAGAACAACGTGTTGGTTCACGGAGCGACCTGCAGCAACACGTCAGGAACACGGCTCAGTGTCTGCACTCTGACTGAACCACACACACACACACACACACACACACACACACACACACACACACTATTCAGTAGACCGTACCATCTCATCTTTACTGTGATCTAAAGAGAATTCCTACAGCCCTTCAAAATAAAGCTAATTTCTTGATTTAATGATGTTTATGCACATTTGTTGTCTCGGTTCGTTACCTTTAATTGTTGGTGCAAGCCATTTTTAGAATGGCGGAGCAGAGCCGTGAGCTGCTCAGAGCTGTTTGTGCACATTTGTTGTCTTGCCGGTGATGACATTTGCGGATGATGCAACATTTTATTCATATAATGCAGAGTTTTCATATTTTCTTAACTTTCTCAAACCTTTTTTTTCTTTTTTACAGTTCATGTGTTGTCCTGTTTGTCCTGCACATGTAGTACTGACATTAAAGTGGATTTTAACTTCAAACAAAGTGTGCATCTTTCTTTCTTTCTTTCTTTCTTTCTTTCTTTCTTTCTTTCTTTCTTTCTTTCTTTCTTTCTTTCTTTCTTTCTTTCTTTCTTCAAAACGGAGCAGGAGAAAAGAGGTAGTTGTGTTTGTGCAATTTAAAACGTCCTTGGAACTACATGAAACATTAAAGTGCAGCATTAATAATCTGAACTATGCCTTTAAATACAGTTTGGACTTAATCCATTTCAGTTTCCTGTGAACTGTATTTGATTTACAGTGAGACCTGGCCAAGAGGCTGATCTGGTGCACAACAATAATAAAAAAAACAATTGACATAACAATACGAACATTTCATCAATCAAGAATAGCAGGTGCACATTTCTGTCAGTTCATGTTTTATAAGAGCCTCCGGGGAAATGAGACCAGACATTGCAGAGAGTTGTTGAATGTACAGGAGCAGGAGGAGAAAGCTGCTCGGCCGAGCTCTGCATGAAGTCTGGGGAATGAAGATCCCAGTTCCTCCAGTAAACACAGTGATTCATAAAGTGACAGTGACTCGATCCAGACCGGAGTCGACTCTCTGTGGTTTACATCTTCTCTCAGTTAATGGAGAAGTTCAATGGAAAAGAAAAAGCTCTTTGTTCTTTAACGAGTTACCACGCGTCACTTGTGTAAATGTGTGTTTTTAGCACTGCTTTGCCGGGAGGAGGAGGAGGAGGAGGAGGAAGACAAACAACAAGTGGAGGATTTGGAGACGGGCAGCAGTCAGCACAGCTCTCCATGTCTGACACAGTTCGACCGGCCAAGTGTTGGGATTTCCAGCCCTGCAGCTGCTCGGCCTCCGCGGGAGACAGAGGAGAGTTTGGAAGGAAATCAAACATCAGTGCCAGTGATTCATTTAGCTCCAACCCCTCCTCCCCCCTCCCCCCTCCCCCCAAATCCTCCCCCGTCCCTCCATCCCTCTCTGTGTCTGTCTCTTTGCCTGCCATCGCCCTCTTGACCTCTGCCTCCACCCGACCCTCTCTTACTGTAATCCACAGCAGTAATGGGTTTAGGTTTTTGTGTGTGTCCATGTGTGTGTGTGTGTGTGTTGCCATGGGTTTCAGTGTCATCCATGTTGCTTATTTGGTTTGGCTCAGACTATAATTTTGCCCGTTTCAGGTTCACTGGTTTGTTCAAAACAGTGGTGACGAATAATTTAAGACTGGTTGTGATGGAGGAAGAACTTCAGATTTGATCTCGTCTTAAAGGGACAGTTGGGTTTTCTGACTCGTCTGAGGTTGTGTGAGAAGCTTTAATGAAGTTGACATCACATTTTGGGCGATTCTTTGATAAATGGTTGTTAAACATTGTACAGACAGTCATGTTTCCTTCATTTAGTGTCTGGTTTTTCACTTTTTATGACCTTGAATCTGCAAAACCTCAGTAAACAGCTAACTGTGAGCATGTGTTTAGTGCTGCATGCTTGCACATCTCTCTCTCTCTCTTTCAATTTCCAGTGTAGCATCATGAGCATTTTACTGTAGCATCATCTTACTGTTAGCATCCTAGCATGCTATTGTTTAGTTTAGTTTAATTTATTTATTTAAAGCATGCTATTGTGCATCCCAATGATCTTAATGTGATCATCCTAGCATGTTAGTGTGCATTGTAGCATCCTAGCATCACCGTACCGCAAGTATCCTAGCTAGCTATATGCATCCTAGTGTGATCGATGTTGTCTGCCTCCCCTGAGCAAGTTTTGAACCAGGTTCTCTCCTATTTAGACCACTTGGGAAGTGGATTAGCACGTCTTTAGGTGAGTGAGTTTAACTTCGCTACCGCTAACTGCCACATGTTGTGACTGTGGCGACCTCCGTATCAACAATGGACAGCAGAGAGCGCGTATCTCCTATTTAGCTGGATATTTAGCTATTCCGTGTATCTGAGCATGCTGTTGTGCAACTTAGCATTTTTTTTGTAGCCCAAGCTTGTGTGCTGGTGTGCATTTTAGCATTGTAGCATCATCCGAATTGTAATCATGCTAGCATCTTAGCATCAGCTCACTGTGTGTGTCCTCACATGCAGAACAAATGGTTCTGTCACTTTTAAACCGTGACTCTGATGAGCAGCACAAGAGTCCTTTCTGTCCCTCAGCAGGACCCGTATCAGCTGATCAGCTCTGGTACAATTTCCATTTCAGAACAAGAATGTCGGATGTTTCCAGACGACGGCCGGTCGGTCATGCCGCGACCTCGGCGGCCACAGCTGAGATCAACATCAACGCAGAGTGAAAACACATGTTGCTCTGATAGCTCCCACTGTGTGAGGAAACATCTCAGACACAGAATCAATTAGAGCTTTTATAGCACAGATTAGTGTGGAAAACACAAGCAGACGTCGGTATCTCTAGATCTGTGAGCCAAAGGGGGAGTTGGGGAGAGAGAGTTAGATCCTGTGTGTAGTTTAAAGGGATAGTTCAACATGTTGGCAAATTGGCCCATTGCCATAATCCCCATAGTCATAGCAGTAGGTTCATTACCTTTAATTGTCAGTGCAAGCTATTTTTTGAATGGCGGAGCAGAGCCGTGAGCTGCTCAGAGCTAAGCTATGGAGGCTCATGAGCTCTGAGCAGCTCACGGCTCTGCTCCGCCGTTCTAAATGTAGCTTGCATCGACAATTAAAGGTAATGAACCTACTGCTATGACTATAGGGATTATGGCAATGGGCCAATTTGCCAAAATGTTGAACTATCCCTTTAATTAAATACCCATCTATTTAACCTTTATTAATGTGGATACACGTCTGTACCACTGTGTGGATCACACACTCTGCAGCAACATGAAGAAGAGTCAGTATTATATTATATTATATTGTCTTATGGCTGCCGGGCCTCGCTTCCCTCCCACACTACCGAGTCCTGTCGCCATCAATCTCACAGCTGCTCGGCTGAGGCCGTCTCTGCCGTCCCAGGATGCCTTGCTCTCACTCGCTCAGACATTACGTTAATATTCCGCACACGCACACACACACACACACACACACACACACACACACACACACACACACATTGACACACGAAGGGTTAATAATCGTGTCAGACACAGCTTTGATTTGATCCAACAGTTCAGACTGTGTGAGTATCAAACAACAGCATCACGTTTGACAAAGGCTCCATATGAAACAGAATGTGTGATACACAGATTTTACTCTTTGAATGCATAATGGATGTTCGTTGTGTTGAGGGAAGTCAAAGCTCTGTCAGCCTTTGAAAATCAGACGCTAATTATCCCAGAGCTCAGTGATGCGGCGAGCCTCAGAGGAAACAGCCGCAGAAACAATCATCAGTTTTTGTTTGTTTTTTTTCTTTTTTTTGGCGTCATAGTTGAGTCTGAAGTTAAATCGAGACAATTAAATCTGTCAAACGCAAAAACAAGTTCTCAAGACGATCAGGACAAATGAAAGATGAGACTGAAGAAGTCTAACAGTGTCTCATTACTCAGTTAAAGACTCGTTTCTGAGTCCAGGACAGATGTTGGTCCAATCAAAGGACCTGATTGGTCACAGTGATCAGCTCTTGGTGTCACACTGGATTTAAAATGTGTCTCCAAATTTCAAATTTCATCTGATTTCAAGCCACATCGGTGACTAAGAGCTGTGAGAATTTTCAGGTCCTTCTGTTTGCCTTCTCTGAATTAAACAACACATGTTTGTCCATATTTTGTTTGAAGTTGGAAATTGGAAGTTAAAGTAACACCACCTCTGTGAAAAACTAATACAAAAGTTGGAAAAAATGGTCGATTTATATAATGAAATGAAAATATAACAATTTCATACTTAAATGTTTAGATTTCTATGCAAAAGTGCAAATCATGTGAACAAAATGCATGGGAGCCTCCACCAAAACAAACAGGCCTAAAATATTAGCCACTTATTTAATTTTTTTTCTGAACAATTTCTCATGTCCTTCAATACAGAGGATGTGAGCCGAGTCGAGCGGGAGAAAATTTCCTGTCAATTTGGACAAAGAAACCTGGTTTCCATTGACAACCATTCTCACAGCTCTTCAATCTGACATGAGGGTGAGGAGATAAAGTGAAATTTGAATTTTGTGAACAATCACCTGTTCTATGTGTCTCCATTGAAACTTGATCAGATTTCCCCATTTCCCCAGGTTATACGTGATTTCATTTTATTTAAAAAATACCACACCCAACTCAACTAAGACATAATGATAATGTTTCGTTTTTATTATTCTCATCTGTTTTACAGGAGTGAATGTGTCGGATGAGACAGCGAGGGGGCGGGGTGAGTGTGAGGGAGGAGCTGAGAGATAAGGTTGTAGTTTGGGTGTGGTTACGTGTGATTCCGGTAATAAAGCGAGGGTTTTTTGGATCAACTCATCCATTCATCATCATCCCTTTTAACACGCCCAGTCGGACACTATACAGTTCAGTTGTATGACTGCTCAGTTTCTTTTATGAAGCAGCCTACGCGGTAAACTCCATAGTTTTGCAAGAAAATAGTGTGGGTGTGCGTGCCGGTGCAAAGATGCATTCTGGGTAGGGCAGGAGCGAAATTGGAGCAGGAGATAAGACTCTGCTCCAGTTTTTTGAAAAATAGCCGCTTCCCACTCAACACAAAATCCTTACACGCCACTCATATGCTCTGATTTTTACACATACAAACAAACATGTAAAAACAATTTGCAAAGAAATGAAATAAATATTGTACTGTTGATGTCAATAGCAGCCATCTTGGATTCTTATGGCCAGTTAAAATTCAAACTGGGAGCTTAAAAATTCAGACTTCCGAGCACAACTTGAATGCAGGGACTGAAAGGGGTCAAAAGGTGAATATTTCAACCTTTTTCTTCACAATGGTACAAGTCTGTATTTGTTTTGTTGAGAAAACATAAAGTTGTGTTTGAAAGTGAAACAGGCGTCATCGTTGAGTCTCGTGTTTCCGTGTGAATCTATTTCAACCATCCCGAGTATTCGTGCCATCGCCCTCCTCCTCCTCTGTAATCAAACACCATTATGGTGGCGCTGCCTGCAGCTCCACATCAGCCTATGTTTAGGACCAGAGGAGATATTTGAGGCACGTGAGGGATCGTGAGTGTCTCCGGCCTCCAGAGTATGAGCCCGTCCGTCATCGTCACGGCTTCACAACATCAGACGACAGCTGGCAGCAGCCGTGAGGATGGCGAGCTGCATGGGCGGCTGCCGGGCTCTGAAAGCGAAAGGCCGCGTTGCCGTCTGACGGTCGTCATCGTTTCATCTTTTTTTTCCCCCCTCCTGAAACCAAGATGGGCCCTGATCCATGAGCAGGGGTGATTCCCGGGACACAGAAGCAGGCTAGTCCTGGATTAGGAATTAGACCGGTTGGATCTCCATTATCCCGTCTATGATGAGCTGCAGCGTTTCGGAGCCGCGCTGCTGACCATGTCGTTTGTAAAAGCAAAACACATTAATCCCTCTGCCTCCAAATCTGAGCAAAGTTTATAATTAAGTGCTTTTCTGAGGCCGTAGTTTCCAGCCTGGCGGCGGCGGGCGGGGGGGGGGCTTCACTGGGGTCACGGGATGAACACAGGAGGTCGTAATAGAGATGATTGGGAGATTTTGTTTTCAAATCAGACTTTTACTGTAATACTGAGTGAGTCTGGAAGTGGAAGTCACCGGAAGAAACAGAAACAGACCAAATGTTTTCTTTCATTTTGGCATTGAGACTTTAACAAACTCTGCTGAATCCATTTCATTTTGAAACCGTGGAGTCAGATTTAACTTTGTAGTATTGGGTGTTGTGTTTTATTCTGAAAATCTTCTGGTGCCTTATTTTATTTTGAAAATTCTGGTGTTGTGCTTTATTTTGAAAACTCATGGGTTGTGTTTTATTTGGAAAACTCTGCTGCTGTTTTCTGTTTTGAAAACTTTGGTGTTGTGTTTTGTGTTGAAGATTTATTTTGGGTTTATATTTTATTTTGAAATCTCTGACCTTAACATTCTGTTTTCAAAATAAAACACCGTGTCACTGACCTCCTTGTCTTTGTTGCAGCTGTCGTCCAGTTAAATTCTCTATTTTAACTCTTTTATTTTCTCAGTAAACGCTCAGCTTCCTGTTTGAAATGACCTGAACCTGAAGTTCAGTGTCTGCAGCGAAAATAACTTCAGTTTCAAACTGAAGCAACTTTCAAATCTTCTTTTTTTTAACATCCTCAATGGAGTAGAAGCCGATGAGACGAGTTTGTCTGAAGAACGAGGACGATAATGATGAAACATCAGTGACAGGTCACGAAGCTCAGTCGCAGACGAGCAGAAATAAAACCAGAGAGTGGAGCGGTGGAGTTCATCTTCATCATCTTCATCATCCTCATCATCCTCATCAATAAAACATGAACAGAGCTTCAGAAATACCTCCTCTCTCTCTCGCTCTCTGCTCATGTGGAAGAGAATAAAGACAAGTAGAAAGACGAGTCTACTCAGATTTCCATCCAACTCAGAATTAATAATACACACATGATATATATACAAGTACTATGAGATACTATAAAATTTAGATAGAATCAGTAATAGCAGCAGTAGTAGTTGTAGTAGTAGTATCAGCAGGAGGAGAAGTATCATCAGTAACAAATTCCACCAGCTTGGCTGTGTGGTCATTAAAAGAATCAATCAATCAGTAGTAGTTGTAGTATCAGTAATAGTAGCCTAGTTGTGGGTTTAGCAATAGCAGGATTAATATGAGTACTGGTAGTAATAGTAATACCATTATCAGTATGTTTAGAATACAAATAGTAAGTATGTATGTTTAAAGTTGCATATATAGCCCACACCAAATACAGTACAAATAAATGAACATTTAACATAAATGTCTACCACTTATAATAAAATTGCCTTGCCTATACAAAAAATAATCATATATCTCTATACACATTTCACTGTTGTGTTGTAATTTGTGTGTGTTTGTGTGTGTCTGCTGAAACGAAATGTAAATGGTCATGTGAAAAAGAATTTCCCTAGAGGGACAATAAATAAAAGTCTAAAGTATTTCACATAAACGTATATGTAAATGTGTGACAATAGCCTATATATAATAAATAATAATAATACATTTTATTTATAACGTGCTTTTACAAGTGCTCAAAGACACTTACATAAAGATATCAACACACAAACAATGTAGAAGTTTTAAAAAAGGATATAAAATGATAAGATAAAAGAACAGAAAATTAGAGTTTAATTTAAGCCAAGGTGGGTTTTTAGGAGTGATATGAAGGTGTGTGTGTGTGTGTGTGTGGGGGTCTCCATACAAGTGGTAAACTGTGCAGTCGACTACACAAAACGTCAGCATTAAATAACACACAATCTCCATTCATGTCTATGTTACAGTAAACCGGCTTCATTTCTCTTTACAGAGAAACAAACACGTCACGTCCAGATGTGGAGAAACACGTTCAACTCTATTTAAACCCACTTTAATAAAAAAAGATTCATGATGCAACGGCACTAATTATTTGCAGCTGTTGTGTCATCAAAAGCAGAGACGGTGTGTGTGTGTGTGTGTGTTTCCCTCGGTTTTACTCTGTGGTTTTCGTTCTTCCAGTAAAAACGCTGCAGACGCTGCGAGGCAGGAAGTGATGAGCTGTGACGCGTCGTCGGTCGTGGGAGTGATTTCACAAGAACAGACCTCGGTTTTTTTTTCCCCCGCGAGGGAAAACCATCGATTACTGACAGGTATTTACTGTCGACCACGTCTCCCTGGGTCTGAGACAAAACAAAGAAGAAGAAGAGAGTTGTCACATCTGTGTCAGTTTCAGAGACAGAGCTCAGTTTGGGATTAAAGGGATAGTTCACCCAAAAGTCAAATTGTGAGTGGACACCACTTTTCTCTGTCCAAAAAGAGACCAAAAAACATCCAAATACCTCCATACTGCTCGTCTGTAATGTCCCTCTTGTATTGAAGCCCCAACATGAGAAATTAGTGAACTGAGACACTTGGAGCTTCTGCTACAAACAAGCTTAAAATATAGATTTTTTGTCTTTTTTTCGGAACAATTTCTCATGTCGGGGCTTCAATACAAGAGGGACGTTACAGACGAGCAGTATGAGTATACGAGCAGGACGAAGAAAAGTGGTATCCATTCACAACCATTACATGGACTGCTTCGCGGACCCCGGAAAAAAAAATTGTGTGAACTATCCCTTTAAGTGTCCTTATTGGCTGACAAACAAGTCTGGTGTGAGAGAAAGAGATCAAATACACATGTGAGCACACACTGAGATGTGGCCGCACACCACTTTCCACCTACAGACTCACCACACACACACTCACCACACACACATAAATATACACACATGTTGTAACTTCTAATTTCCTGCAGCGTCATCGACCTCAGAATAACTGGAAGGATAAAAACAGAAGGAAACTGTGAGAGTGGATTCAGCAAAACACAAACTTTTCAGGGTGTGCGTCATCACCTTATCATCACAACATCTTGTGTGTGTGTGTGTGTGTGTGTGTGTGTGTGTGTGCGTGTGTGTGTGTGTGCAGACAAACATCAGTGTAACACGAGCAGCTCCATATGAAACATGACAAAGCATCAGGTCCGATGACTCAGCTCTTATCTTCAGTTATCTGATCTGGACACAAAAGAAAAAACAAACTCTCTTGTTCTCTGTCTCTGGACACACACCGATGGGAATCACACACACACACACACACAGACACACACTTTCTCACTTTCTCTATTTTTTCTTAAAGGTACATTGCATAGAAATAGTATCTCGTAAGCAACTCAGTCGTATTTCTCATGCTGCATTCAGGTGAAATCAGGCAGACGGACGACGGCCGCTGCAGGTAACGGCGTAAACAAGCCTCGATGTAAACAAGTGGTCCGTCAGCACGAGGAAAAACAATACATGTGAATAGAGAAGTTACGCAATGTCCCTTTAAATCACATACAGTAATGAATAAAC
This sequence comes from Decapterus maruadsi, assembly GCA_030347415.2. Lineage (NCBI taxonomy): Eukaryota > Metazoa > Chordata > Actinopteri > Carangiformes > Carangidae > Decapterus > Decapterus maruadsi. The sequence goes on from CM064902.1 coordinate 26,204,716, forward strand.
CTCAGTCAATGCAAACAAAAGTTGCTTCAGATCCTGCCATGTGCTGCCGGCACAAATACAACTAAGACCAGAAGAGGGAAAATTCCAGATGTGTGAGTTAAAACAAACAGATGCACACAAACAAAAAAATAAAGTCAAAAGTAGAAAAAACAAAAACAAAGATAAAAGTGTTGAAACGAAGAATCAGCAGCTGCTTTGTACAAGTCTGAGTGTTTTGATGTGGAGCAACGACTCGACTCAGCAACTTTCAAGTATCAGTGAAAACCACAGAGCTCATCACTGTTTACTCCCCCAGAGCGTCGTATGTGTGTGTGTGTGTGTGTGTGTGTGTGTGTGTAGTAATCTCAGTTTAGTTTGAACCTTTTTATGTTAAAATGAAACGTGGTTTTAAACATTTTCCAGACGTCAGAGCAGCAGAAACTGATCTGAGGTCAGATCACGACAGCAGGTTCGCGTGACGTCGTTCATGAAGACGAGCGTTTCGCAGCAGACAGCGACGATGTGGATTTACATCCTCCAGCTGGAGACGTGCACCTCCTCCTCCTCCTCCTCCTCCTCCTCCTCCTCCTCCTGCTGACCCTCTGCAGCCACAGCACAAAGGCAGGAGGGAGGGAGGTGCTGGAGGTGGGGGGGGGGGGGGGGTCTCTTATCTCAGACCTGGGCCCGAATTGTAATTCTTTCCTGGGAAACCTCCACTCCAGTGGGAAAGGACAACAGCTCCTTTGTGTTGTGGCTCTTCCCCCTCCTTCAGTCCTGCTGCACCCCCCCCCCACCTAAACCCCCACCCTCTCCTCCTCCTCCTTCATGTCAGGATTCAGGGATCACTGCCATTAGTTAGTTGAGTTACTTCTGAAATTGTTCTTGTGTACACATTTTTGCTCAAACAGTTTCTTCTAATGTCGCAGCTGCATTATTATTACCATTATTATTATTATTAAACTGTATAGGTAATATTTGGTTTTTGCATGTTTTGCTATATTGTTTTCCCCTTGTATGTATATATTTATCGATTCTTAATTGTTCTACTTTTCCTTGATGACTTGGGAGAATATAATAGTCAACTTTGACTGAATTTTTGGACCCCAGGAAGAAGAATAGCTTATATGCTAATGTGCTGGTGCTAATGGAGATCCTATAAATTAAATGAAATATCACATCAAACAAAAGAAAAAATACAACAGAATATAACAAGACAACAAACATCAGACATGTGACGTGCTATAAAACATGTGTCCAGTCTGCAGGGACAGCACTCGTCTGTGCAGCTCCTCCTCCTCCTCCTCCTCCTCCTCCTCTTCATCCTCCTCCTCCTCTTCCTCCTCCACCTGTAGCTGGCTCTGATCCAACAGGCCGATGCCTTCGCTGCCGATTCGTGCACCACATGCACTTCTCTTTTTTTCCCTCCTCCTCCCTCTTGTTTGGGGGAACAAAGGGCGGTTCCACCTGTCCCACTTTGCACAAAGGCTGAATGAGGTGGCCTCTTATTCTGGGATGTTTGTTCAGCAGGTTTGCTGCCGTTAACGCTGTGAAGCTGCTGCCCCACATTTAACCCAGCCTTAAATCAGTCCTATACTGTACCCAGTCAGACTGATCAGCCCCCCCCCCCCACCACCACTGGGTGGAGGCTCCAAACAGAACTTGGCCTGGAAACACAGGACTGATCTGGGACCAGCGAGGAGACTGAACCAGCTCCTGACATGTGCAGTGTTTCTTTTAGAGCTGTCAAGGTTAATGTGATAATAACAAGTCAATGCTAAATGTGCAATTTACGTTCTGCTATACTGAGCTTTGACCTCTGACCTTTGACCTTTGAACCACACTCAGAATAATTTTCTGGAACGTAATTGGTTCCCAGCCTCAGTCTAAACCTTCTCTACTGACAGTTTCCTCTTGGATTGAGCCGTCATGTTTTTATTTGAGCAGATGTTATTGTAACCCACTGAGGCCTTTGGAGTTTCTGTTATTGATTTTATTTAATGTATAATAGACTTGAATTTGCATAAAGCAGCATATTTGTCCATTATTAAACAGCTGGAAACCATTCAAACACTGAAGGTTTCATCTCAACTCCATGGTCCACAGACAGAGCCGTTGCTAATAATTCTAGGCCCTGTGAAAAAATACGGAAGTGGCCCCTCATGTATTATTATTAATATTTATTTCAATGACGGTGAGTGACAATAACAGACAACTTGCCTGTCATTCTGATTTAATACTCTGGTATTGGTTGGTTTTCTTAATGTCATACCATGTGTTGCAAAGTGAACATCCTGTGGTGATTCAGTGACGAACACTGCATTTTATTTTGCAGTACAGGACAATCCTGTATTAGACAAGATGATCCAGTATCACAATATTCATCATGTTTTAGGTCATGCCTGTGTAATTACTGTGTTATGGCTGTTTAATAAGGCCCAAGGCCACGCTATCAGCGCTCTACGAGACCAAACACATGCAAAACCGAAGAAAGATCCGAATGTTACAAACTGGAGATGACCACAAACTCCCTCAAACCTTGACATTTAAGAGGAAATATTTATCATCCCGTCGTAAATATGTTGAACTTGATAAAGTTCTATAAAGACAAAGAGCTTCAGAAATCAGCTCCATGTGTTTGTTTTACTTCTGGTCCAGATACTGTAGCTACAGCAGGACTGTCAGATCCTGCTTCCACATCTGGACTGGTTCTGGGAAGTCTTACAGCTGTCAGTCAACGCAGCCAGAATCAGCCCAGATGTGTTCCAGACGTGGGCCGAGGACTGAGGCGTCGTGTTGAACCAGAAGTTTAATTTTTTTGTGTTCATGCGACACTTTTGTTGTTTGTTTTTGTTGTAGATTTCAAAATGTCCGCCTGTAAAGCTCTGTAAAGTATCGCCGGAGGAGGACGAGTGCTTCATAAGTACTCTGAGTTCTAACTGAAGGATTCCTGTGTGGGTCAAACCCGCTGTCAAACCTCTTTAAGTCTGTAAAACCTGAGAGGCCGAGACAGGAAGTGCGGTGTCACGCTGAGGCCTCGTGTCTCCGTCTTAAAGCCTGCTTTTTTATTAGCGCTCGTCTCTCTCGCTCTTCCTCCTCCTCCTCCATCACGTCAGGTTAAATTTAGCCGGTACAGAGTTTGGCCATTTGGGTCAGCGCCGTCTCCGAGGCTGGAGAGATCGCTTGCTCGCTCGCCTGCTCTGAAGGCTTTTTACCGCTCACACTCTGAGGATCACGTGAAGGTCAGTGGGTCCTCGAGCGGCTCCTCCATTTACCTGATGTGCTGCTGCCGGCGTCCATTTCCATCCCATCCGACAGAGCGTGACACGAATGTGCTTCTCCATGAAGTGCATTAAGTGTCTGAGAGCCGAGAGTGGAAAGAACTTCTTTTTTACTGCAACATTCAAATGATTTTTATTTATTTTTTTGAAAACTTTGACTGGAGGTTAAATGCGGCGTTGTGCACCTGAAGGCACCTGAGTACAAAGTTCTGTTTTCTGAAGTGTTTAAATATAAATACCACAGTGCGATTTTCAGTCTGATGTTGAACTCAACAACACGGATCCACACAGACACTGGCTGCTGCTGCTGCTGCTGCTGCTGCTGCTGCTGCTGCTGGTGATCAAGACTTTTAACCCATTTATGAACATGTAGGTCATGTTTATAAATGGGTTTTATTGGTTTATTGATGACGACTCATGCTGTGGTCACAGGAGCTAAATTGATCTCTGCAAACATTTGTCTTTCATTGCTCGCAGACATGTTTTAATCCTCTTGTAAAGTTTCAAACAAAGAGCTGAACCAGTTCATTTCTGCAGGATCCGGTCTGAGGAGAAGGAAACGTCAGGATTACTTCCTTTTCTCTGTCGTTGATACTGAAAACATAAAAGTCAGATTGTGCAGGAGACACTTTACTCAAGAAAAGGACATTAGTATTAGTTGTAGCATCATCAGAAAGATAGTTTTAAATAAGAATATGTGTAATATTTAAAAAAAAAAATGCTTCTAGTAAAGAAATAAAAAGGAATCTGACACCAAAAACCAGCCGTCAGGACTTCCTGTGACGTTGTGATGTCACAACAGCAGCAGTCACCAAGCTCCGCCCACCATCTGGACAACTTGCGGGATTTGTTTTTTCTCTGAGTGTTTTATTCTGAAATTCGCTCTATTTTTTTAATTGGATCACTTTAGAAAACAGTCAGCCAATCAGAGGAGAGGCTCGGAACCTCCTCCTGTCTTCTGATTGGCTGACACCAACCAGCTGTAACAAGAGCTCCAGAGAGAAGCTGAGAGAGAAGAGATGGAGATAAAGGAGCAGGACAACAACTATCTATAGTGAATCAATGAAATGATTGACGACTCAGTGAGTGATGAGCACATGATGTTTGAGGGGGTGAAATTAACATCTGTGAGAAATCGTTGGAGAATATCAGCTCAAATAATCAGATCAGTGACGGATTAAAGAGGAGAAAGACGGGAACAGGAAGGATTTGAGATTCCTCTTGATTTAATCAGCAGGGGCCCCACAAACACAACGGGGGCCGTTTCAACCCCCCCGTTTAAATGTTTTACACACTCATCCCTCCATCCTAGATTACATTCCTGTCTGTGACGGATCCTCGCGAAAATTTCTCAATGATTCATGGAGAGAAGTTCGTTCTATAATTTACAAACCGCCCGCTGTGAGACAAGAGGAGACGTGTTCTTCTCAACCATGAAAAATCCTCCTTCACAACATCAGCCAGGAATCAACCACTCGTTCTTCTTCTGCTAATCTGAAGTAAAAACACTGAATCTGACTTCCTGTTGTGACCAAACCTTGTATAAATGTCCTAAATCCTAAAGATGGAGACATGAACATGAGAGAAGGTCAGAGGAACATCCATCCATCGGTTCAACCCTGGACAGACAACAGTGGTCCGTTAAAGGGATAGTTCAACGTTTTGGCAAATTGGCCCATTGCCATAATCCCTATAGTCATAGCAGTAGGTTTGTTACCTTTAATTGTCGGTGCAAGCTGCTCAGAGCTACGCTTGTCAAACTCACAATCCAACAACTCCACAACGCTCTTAGAACAAGTTGTGACCTGACGCTATGAGATAATAACACAACGTCACCACACAGAGTTGGTTTAGAGGGAAATACAGAGACTGTTGATGAAAAACTGACCTCAATGGGAATGCGCATCAGGTTTTGCATGAATTTCTTGTCCACCAGAGCGTTGTGGAGTTGTTGGATTGTGTATTTGATGAGTTTGATGAGGGAATCCAAAATCTCATCAAATACACAATCCAACGACTCCTCAACAACGCTCTGGTGGACAAGTTGTGACCTGCACATTCACCACGTTACGAGATAACAACACAACGTTACCACACAGAGTTGTTTTAGAGGGAAAACACACAGTTCAGTCCTGTAACTTTGTCAAAACACCTTTATTTTATCACCATAAAGAATCTTTTGTATATTTCAGGTGGTGAATTTTCATTCATCAAACAAATATTTTCTGGCCGCAGTTTCTCAGATTTCTCTCTATTTCAGTTCAAACTGAGAATCACAACAACGACGTCACTTCTGGGCTTCAGGGCATTTACAACGCGGTCACAACAACAATAACTGTGTCAATTGCTCCTGGTTTTTAAATACTGTGCATTAGTCATCATCAATAATGCACTCACGCATGAGCTCATGTCTCTGAGTGGACTCTCTCTGTCTCTGGAGGTTTACAGCGGTTTTATGTTTCTGCAGACCAGCGGCTGATGTCACAGGTTCAAGACCGGACGTTAGAGTCCAACAATGAGGTTTTTCAGTTTATCACAGCTGTTTGTTTTTTCAGGAAGATTTTTTTTTTTTACAAATGATCACATTTCAGGAGGACGGCATTTAATTTAACGTTGTATGTCTTTATTTTTTTAACATTGTGGAAATCGGGGAGTTGTTTTATTGTGCACCGTGGTTTAAAAACTGAAGGTCACGTCCTTCAGCGGCTCTTAAAGCCGAGGTGGAGAGAGAAATCTGTTGGAGAGATTTCTGTCTCCTGTGAGAGTCGAGTTACCGTCCGACACGTCGCGCTCAACAACAGCTGATGTTCTCATCTTTTTTCCACCCAATGTGCTTTTTTTTCTAACAGGCAACAACATCAAATACCCATTTAAACTAATCCATCTGTTCTGCTGCCAGGGCTCTGTGGTTGTTTTCACTACCCACAATGCACTGCAGCTGCAGCAGCTCACGGATGTTTTCTGAGTGTGTTTGAAGTTTAGATAAAGTTTTCAGAGATGAGTCAGAGCGCGGCAGCTGCAGCTTCAGAGTCCGGACTCCTCAGTGGACGGTGATGATGATGTAACAGGTGAAGCATTGATCGGATCAGAGGGGAAGTATTGATCGGAGGTGATCGGCCTCAAACTGATGCTTCAGAGGAGAAGTTCAACGTCTTTCCTCATTGTTCAGGTGAGACTGTGAAAATCAACTCAGACCTGCAGGTGAACTCACATTTTATATCAATTTATCAATCAGTAGATGAGATAAATATTGATCCCTGTACAGCTGTGTTTTGGGTTTTTTTTATATATATACCTATAACCAATGTGCAATAATCAAAAACCAATTTTGTCCAAATTAACTATAAATTGCATGTAATCATTTTACAATTTTTAAATGTTTTCTGATGTATTCATGGGTTTTTATAAATGTATGAGGGCAATATCATTAAAATTAGATGTATTATCAGTTTTCCTTATGTAAACATCTCCATCATCTTCTTATTCTGGGAAACCGGTCTCTGACTTTTGGACTCTACTGTTTATAAACTGCATAACCCTGTCAGTATATTTATGCAAAATGTAAATATACATATCTGTATGAGATATAAATTAGTAGAATATGAAACTGGTCCAATTTCTAATAGCGTTCATATATGCTTCTATTTCATGCACATCGAAATAAGTTCAGTATATGCGCATGTTGACTGACCTAATTTAACTTCTGCTTGTTCAGAAATCTGAAAAAAAAATAAATAAAGAGTTGCACCAGTTTAAATCTTCAGACCACTTCACCTCCGTATTCAAGAGCTTTTAGTTTGAAGGATTCCGAGCAGCGATGCTGTTTTTTTAGCAGCAGGATGTCACGAAACATGGACTCACTCAGCTGGACGAAAGCAAAAGGTTATAAAAACAGGAGTTCAGTCGCTGTGGGAGTCCGGACCGAGGAAGAGTCGACTCCTCTCTGACCTCTTTAACACACAAAGTGCTCAAAGGGCAAAGTTTTCCACCGAGGGTTCGCTCTCTGTCCTCGTTGCTTCTTAAAGCTCGTCTCGTTAATTAGCTGGTGGGGGTTTCTTATTGTGTGATATCAATGTCAGTGAGTTCAGCTGCTCGACTCGTGTTATTAAATTCATAATGAGTCACTGATATCAGACAAGGACGCTGGAGCCGAAAGGTCTGAGCAAGAACCAGATGCAGTCGTGTCTTTGCGATGCCTTTGTTTTAATTCAGTGGTCTAGTGCTCAGCGCTTCACCCCCACAGGTGTGTGAGCACCCGCTGACTCACCTGGCAGCAACACACTTTTCCCCTCAGGAATGATAATAGGCTCGTAAATCTTGGCGTTATTCACTTTTAAAGTCTTTGTTCGCTCTCAAAGAATCGTAAAATTATTGTATAAACAAAGGAAACTGGACAAAGATGCTTTCCAACAGGGTCAAAGGTCAGATTCATAGTGATTATATCATACACACAGATGCCCAGTCACTGCTGTTCACAGGAAAAAGACGGACTGAAGACGGAATTTTAAAAATGCAATAAAATAGATCAAAGTACAGGAAAATTACTGCATGAGTCAAAATCATTATCTGAGTCACAACTGAACTGATGCAGCTGCACTCAAAGACAAATCAATCTGAGTTACAGAATTATTGAGAACTGAAACTTTTCTTTTCAGTTTTTATCATTTTGGTTTTCTCTTTTCTCTTGTTTGCCCTGGAGAGTTTTCATCACATCTCTTATTGTCTTTTTGTATATTATTCTGTATTATGTGTAAGCCAATAAACTTGTATAATGACTCAAATTCATTCAAATTCAATCGACTTGATAAATGTGAGACTTCTTTCTCTACACAGGTTTAAAAGCTGAGGTTTGTAAAGCTGAGCAAATATTTAGTTTCTCTCAGACATTGTTGTGTTGTGGGTTGTTTGTAGCCTTAGTGTTGTTGCTATAGGCTACCAAGTTTCTATTTACAGAGTTTGTCTCCTTCAACACTGAATAGATCTGATCCGTGGACTTTACAGGGTTTTCTGGTTCAGCATGTGACCGACCGAGTCCAGATCACAAGTCAGACTGTTATAGAATTACAGGAAAAACATAAATAAACTGTCCGAGAAACATTTGCACCATAATAAAGTGATTTTTTGAGCTCAGTGTAACCGTGACATCAAGAGACAGGCTGGACGAATGTACGATTTATATCCTGCAGGACTGAGAAGACTCTCTTTGGACCAGCAGGATCCGTCCCAACAGGAGTTTCTTCTACAACTGTCTACAAAAACTGTCCTTGAAGGCAACGTGCATCAGCGGTTTTTTGCATGAATTTCCCTCTAAAACAACTCTGTGTGGTAACGTTGTGTTATTATCTCATAGCGTGGTGAATGTGCAGGTCACAACTTGTCCACCAGAGCGTTGTGGAGTTGTTGGATTGTGTATTTGATGAGTTTGATGCTGAAACCAAGAAATCCCATGAGCCTCTGTAGCGTAGCTCTGAGCAGCTCACGGCTCTGCTCCGCCGTTCTAAAAACAGCTTGCACCGACAATTTAAGGTAACAAACCTACTGCTATGACTATAGGGGTTATGGCAATGGGCCAATTTGCCAAAATGTTGAATGAACTATCCCTTTAAGTACCATCTTGATATTAGCGTGATGACCATGCATTGCTGGTCCCCAGAGGAAACATCCTGCAGGGACCATGATTATCCACCGAATGTCATGGTTATCTGCTCAGGAAACAAACACAGTGAGCGTTTTCCATTAAACACAGATTATAAAGACGTGTTTTATTATCGTCGTTAATCAGAAACTCAACCTTCCTCCGTCACAAGAAGCTGCACGCTATAGACTCCAAACATTTTGCCCCCAGTCGCTCCTTTGTGTGACATGTGAATGCAGAGGGACGGGAAGGGGGGGTGGAGGAGGGGTGGAGGGTGGTACTGCCAAATAACAAGTGCTGTCCCTATGGATGTGCAGGAGGAGGGAGGGGTGGGGGGTTGGTGGGGGTTGGGGGGTGGGGGTGACATTCCTACATCCCTGAAACAGCCCAGCAGCCACAGACAGCTGGACAGGAACCAGCTGACCAGTTGCTATGTGAACGCCTTTCTTTGCTTTCATCCCAAAACAATTGATGGTGACCGACTCGGTGGCCCTTTAATCCACTTCTCTCCTCTGGCAGCAGAGCAGCACAGTCGCAATCTGACCTCAGATCTTTGTTTGAGCCCGAGCCGTCTGCCGCAGCTCTACGTTTCATCACAGTCCTGGTGGCTGGTCGTCCTGTTAGCGGCTCTGTCTTCAAGAAGCTCCCTGGAGCATCGACGGCTTTAGATTTACCTTCATTTAGCCCCTTTAATGTGAGGAATTGGTTGATTGAAAACATTAAGAATAAAAGTTGAAATGAAAGTTAGAGGAAACTCATCTCTATTGCAACAAAAACAATACTTAAACACCTTAGCTCTTCAGGAAACTAAAAGCTACATAGCTACATGCTACATAGCTAACGTTAGCATTAATAGCTGTTCAGTCTTGCTGAGAACTTCAGGCTTTGTTGCATTTACAAAACATCCATCCTCTAAGCTGAGTTTCTGCAGTTCAGCCTTCAGTGACTCAGTATCGGAAAAGCTGGTTAGCATGCCGATGCTAGCTATGAAGCAATAGCTTACAAATAGCGCCTCTAAGCTAACCGCCTGCACACACTAATTGCACAAAAAATAATTTTTCTGATTCTCAGATCAGCCTACTTGTTTACGTTTGTTGGGCAAGACACCTGCACCTTGCTCCTGATGGGTCATGGTTTGTGCCTTGCATGCATTAAGCGCTATATAAATAGGCTACAGACCATTTACCATTTGCGGCTCAGACAGTGACAGTGACGACTAGGCTATGTCTGGTCCAAGAATTTGTGCAATACATTTTGTTTGGACTCTGTGAGGTTGTTTACACCTGTGGAGGTGAGGCTGCTGCTTATCATGGGTGTCTGACAGGTACAGAACCAGGGCTCATTGGGTTTAGGGGGACCACCGAAGGATGAACAGCTGCAGATGCAAAACAAAGCTGCTGGTGGTGTTGGAGTCATGGCAGCTTTTACACAGCTTTTACACATCTGTGCCCAGTGTAACATGATCTATCCATGGGTTAATGCTGTAGCTACAAGTTATTCTACTTAAAGAGGCTTGAGCGGAGAGTTTGAAAGCTGCCAGGGAAACGTGGGATTCATGAGAACTGTGGAGTTTAAATGGAACCAGTTCTCCCAGTTTGAGACGTGGAGCCAAAATGCAGCCTTCACCCCCCCACACAGACACACACACACAGACACACACATACAGAGCTGCTGCCTCCTCATCCTCAGATTAAACACTCACTTTATGCTGATAACACACCAGGAGCCAAGTGACCACAGACTGGAGCAGCTCCCCCAGGTCCGTCCTCACCTCCTCCTCCTCCTCCTCCTCCTCCTCCTCCTCGTCTTCCTCTCTCTCCTCCTTCCCACCGAGGAGGCGATAATGACTTCTTGATATCATCGCCGAGGTGTGAAGCTTGGAAATCACACGTTTGAACAGTTTAATGTGCACCCCCCACCTCCCCCCCCCCCCCACCTCCCCCTCCTCCTTCACCATCCCCTCTCCTTTTCTTTCACATGCCAGTTTCCTCTTTCCGCATGCAGAGCGTTGCCATGGAAACGGCCTAAACTGGTCGGCATAAAGACAAAGACTTAAATGTGATTATAGGGAAACGCAGATCCACGGCGGATGGAGACGGAGGAGCGCTGAAGATAAAATATGAATGTTTGGTTTTGTTTTGTTCTGTTTTTGTTTGTCTTTTTTAACATTTCCGTGATGTTCCTGAAGTGGACGTCGACCGCTGCATTGAGCGTCCAGATCTGAGTCAATACTCGTGTAAACAGTTCTGATGAGTCTGTGTTTCCATTTGCACCTCAGCAGGAAGCAGAGTGGACGCTGGTGTCTGCTGTGAGGAGCAGCTGTGAACAGCAGACGCCCCGTGTGGTACCTTTAATGACCTGAAATCTCTTCCCCCTTTCCATAAAAAAAAAAGATTATAAAGTCCAGTTCAGTGTTGAAGTCTGAGGTTCGGTGACCAATCAGTAAACCACCTTGACCTCCGAGGTCAGAGCTGGTTTTCCTCTTCAGTGCCTCACAAACTTTAGCATGGCCTCCTGGTTTTAAGGCAGATCCAGCTGTGCTCACATCAAACAGTCGGGATCTACAGAATCTGGTTCGTGAACGGAGCGGGGACCTGTTGGTAATCCTGGAAATCTGGTTTTGAGTTCATAAATCAATGAGTTTGAAACTTTAGACGACATCAAAACGCTGCAGTGGAGGTCGGAGCAGCGTGTTGCTGGATAACGTCGTACTGTAATGAAACATGAGCCAGACTCCAACAAAACCTCAGGTCCACATCTGGACCCAGGTCTCCACATGTTTGGAGGTTCATTCTAATGTTGGAGGCAGCATCCGGGATCAGAGTGGAGCGTCTGGAGCGTCAACCGTCCTCAGCGGAAGGAACGGTTGAAGGTTCATCGATGAACTATCGGTTTATGGGTCGTGGGGTTTAGATACCGCGTGATAGATACGGTCACTGTGGACATGTCAGCGCTCAGCAGAGCAGAACAAAACAGAACAGATGTTTCCATTGCACTGTAGCATGACAGACTGTCAGAGGCCTCTGTTCAGACCTGCCAACGTTTGTCTCGGAAGGACCGTCGCCTTAAAGGGACATTGTGTAACTTCTCCTGTTATCTATTCACGAAAATCGATTATTTGGTTCTTCAGTCTGTTCTTCATTAATCAGTAACCCCTCTCCCATTGTGTTCCTTTCAGCTCTGAATGAGCCGTTCATATCATTCATATCTACATGGAGCGGGTAAGCTCGCTGCTGGCTGCCATGTTGTCGTGTCGCCATGTTTTTACCTTCAGTGGCAGCGTGACGGTAGGAAACCACGGAAACTCAGCGGAGACACCGGAGCTGTCGGCTCAGGTCCAGGTGGCGTCTGTGAAAAGTCACAGCGAGGAGGAATGGAGCGTTACACTGATGCTGCATTCAGGTGCAGTCGGGCAGACGGCCGTCGGTAACAAACCAGATGTCATTTTAGTCACAGAAGTCCAGAGAAAGACGGTGAAACTTGTGTTGACGGACCACTTGTTTACATAGAGGCTTGTTTATGCCGTTACCTGCAGCGGCTGTCGTCCGTCTGCCGTCTGCCCAATTTCAGGTGAATGCAGAACAAAAAATACGATTGAGTTGCTTGAGATCTACAACCGCAACGCTACATGGAGGAATTCCTACACAATGTACCTTTAATTAATATCCTCTAAAGCAGTGGTTCTCAACCTTTTAGACTTCAAGGACCCCTAAATTGACACAAATTAGACCATGGACCCCCATTGGACCAAATTCAGAAGTAAACACCAGAAATACACAAATATTTGTTCTGAGACTGAAGAACATTATGTTTTTATACATTTAAATTAGGGCCAGTGATGTGAATTTTGGGAAATATTTTTTATTTTCTCCAAAAACATTTAACATTTCTAGGAAGAAGTGGTATAAATTCTGAGAAAAAAAAAAAAAAAAAAAGTAAAAGAAGAAAAAAAAAAAAAGAAAAAAGTGGTAAAATTTTCTCTAAAAAAAAAAGTCAAAAAAAAATCTAGAAAAAAGGGAAAAATTTCTAGAAAAAAGTGGTAAAATTTCTAAAACAAAAAAGTAAAAAAAATCTAGAAAAAAATGGTAAAATTTCTTGTAAAAAATGTTCAAAATAAAAAAGTTAAAAAAATGTTCCTTTTCCCCAAATGACCTCAAATACCCCTAACGTGACATATTGAGGCCTATTTCAGGTCATTTTCTTTTACATGGCAACCACTCAGTTATGTTTTTATTTGCCTATATTCACTTCCTCTTTCCTGTTTTTCCATCTATGTAGGACTGGAAACTGCAGTTCAGTGACCTTCTATAGCCGAGGAACAGACCGGGCGCTGTAGTGTGATGATTAATGTCGAGCACATGAGCGGAGGTTTCTGATGAATCGCTGTTAAATAAGCATTTTTTTAGTCTGATCTCAACTCCTCAAGTCCTTTAAAGTCAGAGTCATTGTTTCTATAACATCCTCGTGTTTGGACAGTCAGACTCGACAACGGCCTCTCATGAAGCCAACGGGGGCCTTTACATCAGACGCCTCCATCATCGAGACCAAACAAAGGACGAGCTGTTTCCAACACTCAGCAGCTGACCGCCCAGTTTCCAGCTGATATCATAAACACTGCTCTTAGAAAAGCTTTGTCTACACTTATGAGTCGTCCAGTCGCCACTGAGACGGTTGACAGTTTGTCACACGGATTAGAAACAAAAATTCCTTCCTTGTATAACAGCATTTTTTCCTGAAGCGAAACCAAACATAAAGAATGTATTGAAAACATTTATATAACAGGTCAAGAGCTGATATAGGTCGGTTTCCTCTGATGTAATCATGACTCTCAAAATCTGAGAAGTCTACAATTTATCATCACACATTAAAATAATTAGTAAATATTGGGTACGATGACATCATAGCATCATCCAAATCTGAGGGTTCATCCCGTGAGGAGCAGGAACGATCGTCGAGGAACTCCGACAGCTCTCAGTGTTTTTAGAGATGACGCCTTTGACTGAAATGATGAACAAGCGGAAACTCTGCAGTTCTGTTTTTAGAAATACACACAATATTGATGTTGTAACAGTCACTCGTGATCATGTGAGCTGAGTTTCACTAGTTTCTTCCTTTTGGCTGATGATGACTTTGCATTTTTTGAAATCAACCAAATCAGTTTGATTGACAGTTTAAAAATCACTCTCTTTGCATTTGCATTCGACCTTTTCAGTCACAACTTTTACACTTTTATGGTCATTAACATAAAAACATGCATTACTTTGATTAAAAAATTACATATAATATAAGTTTTGAAGACATTTCAACAGTACAACCTCCCATAGTGATGCTAAGACCGCCAGTGCTATAAAAGTGAATAAAACCCCCGACAATCGGTGAAAATATTGATAATTAATCACAAAGCGTTGAGAGGATCCAACGATATTTCTTTCAGTCCGTTGCATGAAACAAAACCATGTCTCTGATATAAAAACAGAAATGTGACCTGAGGACAAGAGGAGGGTTGATTAAACTTTCAGTATTTCATTATAAATGCTGTCGCGCTGCATCAAACTGATGTCTGTTTTAACCCAGAGAAGAAGACTCAGACTCTCTTAACGACGATCAGAAGCATGTGTGAACAATTTGTCTCGTTCAGCTCTTTGTGTCCCGACGCCGTGGAAATTAAATGTTTTCAAATGTTTTATTTTCTGTGACTTTGATTTGGTTTCATCAGCGGAGGAGGAGACGCCGTCACTGTAAAGACGCCCGGGCCTTTCTTCTTCTTCTTCTTCTTCTGCTGCTCAGCTCTTCATGTGTCTTAATGAAATTAGGTTCAAAAACGTCCGCGTTCATTTGACTGTTAATAGATTCCAGCTCCGCTCGTTACGTAACGAGGAGACCGGAGCTGTGATTAGATGAAGCTCGTGCTGCGTTTCATTAAGTCAATTACAAGCTGCTGACAGAGATTTCACCACAGAGACGGGATCTCTTTCATTTTTTTTTGGAAAAGCTCAAATCTTCAATTAGTCCAAACAGTTTGTAGTAGTAAACGTTCAAACGGCCGCAGGAACTCAGGAGCGTTTGTTGTGTTTGTTCTTCGCTGCTCGATGACGAACTCTCAGTCTGCTCAAACATTTTAACAGTTAATGTTCAACGCCGGGGGAAGAAACACAAGTGGCTGCTGGGAGCAGTAAAAGTCGGCCTGTGTTTACTCTGCCAGGCTGAGCCCCCAGTGTGCTCTGACCTTTGACCTCACCCATCCCCCCTATCAGCTCACACAGAGCTGAACCTCCCGCCTCCCATCAAGTGTTTTCCCACACGATGAAAATTCAACCACTGGGTCGAGTCAGGAAGCACTGATGGATCTTAACCACACACAAAAAAAACTAACATTTTACTTTATTTGCATCTTTACTGTCAGTTTATCTTGTCATGTAAACAAGGAAAAACTATGGTGGCTGTGAGAGTTCAATGCACTGCAACGTGAACACAAACACACCAATGTGCTACAGGAAACAGCTTTATCAGTTAAACTATAAAACAGGAAGTGTTTCAGGGGACACAATAAAGCGAGGGACCGGTCTGGGGCCTTTAGTTGTTCTTCTTCTTGACTTTATAAGTTGTGCAGTCAGCTTCCTGTTGGTGGGTTTGACAATAAGCTGAGTTTGTTTGGTTTATTAGAATGTCAGTTCACATTGATTAGACTGTTAGCTTAGCATTAGCCTGGTCCCTCACTTTATTGTGTCCTCAGAAACACTTCCTGTTGTGTTGTTTTTGCTGTGTTGTCAAATTGGCAATGTGGTGTTGTTGTGTTTTTGCATGTGTTTTTTCTTAAGTTTCAGTAAATGGGCTTATGACCAGCTCCTTGCTTTACATTATTGGACCAACTGATTAATCCAGGTGTGTTTGACCATTGCACACCTGGATTAATCAGTTGGTCCAATAATGTAAAGCAGGAAATAGAGGAGCTGGCTTATTTCAGGAAGTAGTGGAGCTGCATGTGCATAAAGCCCATTGACTCCCATAGAAAAACATCAAATCACCACTTAGGAAAAGTTTAACTGGTGGTTTATTGCCTTTTCTCACTGCCACTATTTACTTTGCAGATATTTTCCTTAAAGTTTCCAATGTGGAGATAAAAATCGAATTATTTATCGTTTTCCTCCTTTATGTACGGGAGCCAGCGGGTCGACAGCGATTATCGCTGGTTTTTTCATGTGTTTCATTAGAGGATGTTCAGCAGCAGCAACAGGAACGTCTCTGTTAAACGTTTTTCCACATGTCAGGCACTTACAGAATTTGAAACGCTGCTGTCAGGGCAACTAAACGTCACATGTCAGCGCAGCGAACAGAGGAGCCTCTGACACAGAAACACTTCACACGTCCTGGTGTATTTTAAGCAACTGAAACAGTAGAAATGCAGAAGGAGGAAAAAGAAGAAGAAGAAGAAGCAGAGGAGGAGATCCTTGGGAGAAAAAAAACGTCTAATGGTGACATTTGGATGTGAAATTGCACAACTACAATTTAAAGGGCGTTGGTTTGAGAACTAAGAATAAATACAGAAGGTCACTGCAGGTTTCTCAGGCTCAGTTGAGCTGTTGTGTCGGCAAGCTCACACCTGCAGAAGGTGGTGGATCAAAGTGTCTTTAATAACCAGGGCACAGGACCAGGTGTGCAGAAAACAGGCAATAAACCCATTAGACGGAGAGAGGCTCATAAACACGATGGGTGGTTGTGAGTGTGTCGGTGGCTCCGAGTGTGTTTTCATTGCTTTGCGCAGTAGGAACCTGGTTTTTCTGCTGTATCCTTACTTTCAGGTCATAATCCAGTTTCCTTGATCCGCTGTGTTTTCTTACAGCTGCTGCAACCAGTCGACAAACTCTCGATGTTTCTGTAAATTTACTCTAGTCTGTGTCCAAAGCTGTGGAACCCCCAAGGATTTAGGTGACGTTCAGAAGTTGGCATCAATGTCTGAAAGAGGATTAAAAAGTTTATTGTGGAGGCCGACTTGGAGGGTTGTGGTCTGAGCTCTGCTGTTTTTCTTGTTCTCGGTAGAATTAAAGTCAGACCTCAGTCATGAAACCAGCATAATTAACTACAGGTCTCAGTCACTTGTCTCTCTCTGTCTCTCTGCCTCTGCACTGCTGAAGACAATAACACTCAAATTCAACCAGATTCATTCAATGCAATTTGTGTAGCTATGTTGTTATTAGTGCTACCTACAGTAGCAAATACTAGCCTGCTAACATAGCCTACATGGTTGCGTTAGGGTTAGAGTTAGGTCAAACATTGTCCAGATGTCCAGAGCCGGCCCTCCCTATAAGCGAACTAAGCAGCTGCTTAGGGCCCCGCAGCCCCCCAATGGGGGGCCCCCAAACCCGTCGGATGTCGCCAAAGTTTTATTCTGTCAAACAGCCAAAATAGGTGGAAAACTCCTATTTTGGCGATTTTTATATTTTGTTTAACCCCCACTACATTATGGTGAATAAATATTTTCAGAAAACAAAAGGGAAAGTACTTATTATTATGTTTTTGTGGCGAGTATCCTACCAAGTGTTGTCAGCTGAGCCACAGAGCAGCGGACCTGCAGCTGCAGCAGCAGCGACAGAGGAGAGCTGCCGTCTTCAGGTCTTGTTGTCATTGATCCAGGTGTCATTCACTGACCCTCGGAAAGCAGAGGGCCCCGTGATTCAGATGTTTTTACAGTTCGTCTCTATCATAAACGGTTCCGAAAATGATGTTTTGTAAAACAATGTGTAAGCGTCGCATCGCGCCGTACGTTCGGTTTGGTTTAGCATCGGCGCTAATTAGTTTAGCGTCTGTTTGCCGATGGCACATTCAAGGACCCTCGGAAAGCGGAAAACCCCGCGATTCAGACGCTGTTTGCTGCTCGTCTCTATCATATATAGTTCAGAGGATATTTCATGTTTTGTATGTGCAGTCTACAACCTATCATCCATGGTCCCCTCGTCTTTAGAATGTTACAGTACAGACGTTCTAAGCCATTTTTCTAACTTTTCTTTTGGTCATGATAGGCCTAGATTAAAATGACCATAACTTTTGATCTGGGAGGGCTTTCTCAGTAGGCTAATTCAAACAGTTATGAACAGCTCAGAACTTATGGAAATATCAAAAAATGAAAATGTCAAAATCACACCATGTGAAGGGTTTTCCCAGGCCACCACACAAAAATACATTTATGGTTCAAATTTCAGTCTAGGCAGTAATATAAAGGGTCAGTAATCACTTGCTCCTACTGTGCAGGCCAGGGTCAGAATATCAACTGTATGTTAAAAAAAAACACTCAGAAGTAAAGAGTGTAATTTACAAATAGTAGTACAATCTATCCCCCTGGACCTACATTCATTAGCACTATTTTCTATAAACAATAATTGTAAAATAATTTTTAGGCTACTGTCTCAGGTGGAGCAATAGGCTACTGTTTAATTAGTAATAAAATATCTCCTCACCATCATGTTGATATAGGTACAATAAAATTCTCAAGGGTTGCATACGGCAATAAATAAATACACTGTGAGGCAGGGCCCCCAATTTTATCCTGCTTAGGGCCCCCACATGTACAGGGCCGGCCCTGCAGATGTCCATTTTAGCCCCATATCACAAATGATCCAACTGTCCACTCTGTAGCTGATGAGTTAGTTACAGAAAATACTATGAGCAGGGTCCAGCTACGAAGGAGTATTAGGGGTAAAAAATTTAAAAAAAAAAAAAAATCTGGTGCAAGGGAAAAAAGCAAGCAAAAAAAAAAAAATCGGGCAGAAGGAAAAAAAAAATCTGGTAAAAAAAAAAAAAAAATCCGGCACAAGGAAAAACAAAAAAAGTCAGACCAAAAAAAAAAAAAATCTGGCACAAGAAAAAAAAAAATCCGGCACAAGAAAAAAAAAGTCAGGTAAAAAAAAAAAAAAAATCCAGCACAAGAAAAAAAAAAGTCAGGTAAAAAAAAAAAAAAATCTGGCACAAGAAAAAAAAAGTCAGGTAAAAAAAAAAAAATCTGGCACAAGAAAAAAAAAAGTCTGGTAAAAAAAAAAAAAAATTCCGGCACAAGAAAAAAAAAAGTCAGGAAAAAAAAAATTTAAAAAATCTGGCACAAGAAAAAAAAAATCCAGCAGAAGAAAAAAAAAAAAAAATCCGGCACAAGGAAAAAAAAAATCAGGTAAAAGAAAAAAAAAAGTCAGGTAAAAAAAAAAAAAAAAAAAACTGGCACAAGAAAAAAAAAAAAATCCAGCACAAGAAAAAAAAAAGTCAGGCAAAAATAAAATTTAAAAAATCCAGCAGAAGAAAAAAAAAAAAATCCGGTACAAGGAAAAAAAAAAGTCAGGCAAAAAAAAACGGCACATGGAGAAAAACAATGCTCATCAAAGTTAGTTGTGTCTGACCAGAGTTATCTGGAGTTTATAAAATTCATTATTAGAACCGTGGACGGAGGGAACTGTCCTGTCATTTTTCCACTTGTAGAACATGTAGCTATGTCAATGTGTTCATGTGTTTCAGAGCAGCTCGGCTGAATTATTGATTAAACTCTTCTACAACACAAAGACGCACTAAGAGCAAGCAGCAGGAAGTCTTTCAGTTTCTGTTTCCAGGCGGCAAACTGAAACTTCTGCTCCGACACCAGAAGACTTTTACTGCATGGTCTGAATTGGCTCTGGAAGAAACATCTGACATTATTTGAACCAGATTTGGGCCGAGGAACTGGACGTAGCAGCTGCACTGTGGCTGCGTTTCTGTGCAGGAAACTTGGGAAATAAAGAAGTTCAATTTGTAGTTCAAACAACAACTAGTTCTGGATTCTCTCTGTAAATGAGAGAGCAGAGGTTTGGCAGTGCCAGGCTTCAGACAAAACAACACTCAGATAACAATAGATAATGTCAGAGTCTCTGGAAAGCCGTAGGATGACAGGAAGAAGAAGAAGAAGAAGAAGAAGAAGAAGAACAGAACAGGGAGAAACTATGAGACGGTGAGTGGGAGGAGGCTCCGAGAGCAAACAAAAAAACTAGGGCAACAAAAACTCTGCTGCATTTCCATCTGAAAGACCCCCCTCCCCATGCACTGGAGAAGGAAGCCATGCTGCGGCTGCTGCGGCTGGAGATCCACCATCACCTCCACAGACCTCCATCTGCCCGCTCTGACTCCCACATAACCCCGACCACCGCTCTGCACACACCGACATCAAAGCCTCCACCACCTCAAAGCAGAGGTAACTTATTCATAATCCAACACACCACTAATCTCCCATTCATCCTGTAGCACGCGCTCTCTGGAGGCGCAGCAAGAGAGAGTGATTAATAATGACTAAAGAGAGGGAGCCTGAGATCTCTATATTAACAAACACCTCCTCTCTATACCGTGGCATAAATAATCTACAGTGCTGCGAGGCTTTACCCCAAATTCAAACTATAGATCTATATATATCATCACCGTCTGTGTGTGTACAGTAGAGTACGCATGCAGGCGGCTGCTCTGGTGGAGATTATTTTACACTTCACTCCGTTGGCTTTGACTCTTCTCCCTTCAGGTGCCGAGGAACCTTTAGAGGAACAAAAGAAACTGGGTTCTGGTTTCTGGGCGTTGAAAAATGAAGAAAAAAAAAAAAAAAAGAAAATCCCCTGACCTGACGTTGGATTTTCCAATGGGCCATGAATTAGCACGGTGGAGATTACAAGGATTGAGAGCTGCAGACGTCTTTGTTCGTTTTAAACTAATTTTGTACAAAGTTATTTACATTTAAACCAGGATTTGTTTCTGGTTTATATGTGTAACGGCTTTATTTCTGCTGTCCCCAGAGCTCCTGACTCCATCTTCATCAAATTAAATGATCAAATATCAAAGTTCATGACGTCGTCTGCCTGATAAAAGCTGATTACGTTACATGGAGGAGCAGGAGCTGAGTGAGTGGACGTTGTTGTTGGAAAATAGAAAATATCTTGTAGTTAAGTCCCAGGCTTTCAAACCCATTCCCGGGTAAAGTCACCCTGTTGTCAACCACTTGGCATTTGCCAAGTGGCCAAAATAGTGTTTCTAGTGATCCACCACTGTCACATCTGCACTAGTTTCACTTTCCATTCAAACACCCTTTACTTCATTAGTGCAGCTGTTGTTGTCTTGCATTTGCATTAAAATAGTGTTTCTGTGTCCTGACGACCTGAGCGTCTCCACCTGTCTGCCAGAGATGGACAGAGTCCTCCACCCCAGTACTTGAGTAAGAGTACAAAAATTTACTCCATTAAAAGTAACAATAGCTCAGTCGACATGTTACTCGAGTAAGAGTAAAAAAGTACTTGCTTTTAAAGGTATTTAAGTATCCAAAAAGTAGATGCTTTTCAATTTACTTTAAGTAAAAATAAGAGAGTGAGAGTAAATTTCTTGTTTTTCACATCAATGAATTACTATGTTTTTTTCTAAATGAATTTAAGGACCTTTTAACTCTTGTTTCTGAGACTTAACTCTTTGAAACCACCTGCACTGATGAGGGTCAGGGTTTCCTTGACAAACAGCTTGTGTCCAATAGGATTTTAGAAAGACCTGAAAGTAACGAGTACTTTTCACCCTTCCTAGAAATTAACTCGAGTAAAAGTAAAAAATATGTGTCTTGGAAATGTATTCAAGTAAGAGTAATAAGTACCAAAGAAATCTAAGTATAAATCCTCTGGATATAGTACAGTACTAAAGTACATTTACTCCATTACTGTCCACCACTGCTGTCTGGTCTGGTCTGGTCTGGTCTGGTCTGGTCTGCCTGTTGTTCACCTGGGTCTAGTTTCTGGTCCAGATCAGCTGTTTTCAGATTCATCAAAGGCCCCGTGTGGATAACGATTTCTTTTTTTTTCTTTCTTTTTCCTTCTCCGAGTAACTCCTCACCCCAGAAAAACAACAGTTTGGACTCTGAACATAAACCATGAGAGTGTGTGAGACAGTGTGTGTGTGTGTGTGTGTGTGTGTGTGTGTGTGTGCGTTGTGGTTTTTGTTCCTGCGGGAGATGATGGATGTCCGCTGGCATCCTCACTGAGCTGCTGTTTGATTATGCGCCGTCTGACAGGCCTCTTTTGTCATCCGATAAAATGCATAATTCATCTACACTTTACAAGGCAAGAAGCAAAAAAAAAAGAATGGATTGTCATTTCCTCAGTGTGTGTGTGTGTAAGTGTGGAGGATGGGAGTAAAGGGAGGATAAGGAGGGGGGGCAGACGAGTCCTGGTGCCAAGATGAATGGTCTGGACTGGTAGCGTCAGTGGCTGGAGGAGCCGGCGTGTCCCTGAAGGCCTCGTCGTCTCCATATAGAGGCATGTTTCTGCTCTCAGACTAAACTGCAGCTGCAGCAGCAGCAGCAGCGACACATTCATCAGCATCACAGCACAGAGCGAACAAACCAACACAGCACCGAGCGAACAAACCAACACAGCACAACGTGTGGGAAAAACCTCTGCTACTCTAAACTCTTGACGCCGCTGCACTTTCACTTTCACACAAACGTTTCACCTGGATGTGACACGGGAGGAGATTTAACCTGAAATCAAAGGTTCACTCAGTCGGGCTCAATGTGTGAAAAACGACTGTTGTTCAGGTTTTATTGGTTTCAGGATTAGATTTGATGACTTTAACTCTTTAATCCCTCTCTCCTGAAGAGATCAGCGCTGCTCACCTTTATTAATCCACCAATCAACAGCCAGCAGCATGAACGAGCTGTGAACGTGCTTCCTAATGACCAATCACTGATCCCCGCTGTCTGTCTTGGTTTCCATCCACACTGATGTTGTTTTTAAAATCACAACAATCTCTGTCCAGACGAGTGTTTTAGCTCCATATCAGAAAAAAACAGCAAATCACATCACAAAACCAGTTGGATTCATTGGAGAATTGATGATGTTTGTTTCTTTCCATCAAGATTAAAACTCTACCCTGCAGTTTTTCAAAATAAAACGTAGCCTATTTCCAAACGTTTCTGTTTTTGAGACTCACAGTATTTACAGCAGATGCATTTAAAAACTTAGCCACAGACTGAGTTGATCTTAGCGTCGTCTTTTTGTGGCCATTTGCACTAAAAATGTTGCTGAAATTTGAGAGAGATTTGAAATTCAGAAACTGTCATGACAATAATTTGCTATAATACAGGTTTTTGTGCAAATATGCAATAATTTAATGTATTAGCTATTGATCAGGATGACAAATAGTAAAAAAAAAAAAAAGAGAGAGAGAGAGAAGCAGTGATAATATTGACAATAATGGCAACGGGCCAGTATTGTTGTTTTAGCATAGCATTAGCTAGCCAAGTATGAGTTTTGTCGACAGAATTGGCTTGACTTGACTTTCATTGGCTGATGAGACATTGCACAGTTTCCACGGTGATGGTGAAGTCGTAAAATCCATATTGACTGTTCCAATATTGGAAACAAATCAGAAAACCAACCCCTCTTGTTAGCATTGTTAGCATTGTTAGCTAATGGAAGCTGATAACAACACACTGTGTTCGTTTATGCATGAGAACAACGTGTCATCGGATAGAAGTTGCACAATTCTGTTAATAGACTACCAATGATTTAACAACACGAAAG
Source organism: Decapterus maruadsi (assembly GCA_030347415.2). NCBI lineage: Eukaryota > Metazoa > Chordata > Actinopteri > Carangiformes > Carangidae > Decapterus > Decapterus maruadsi. Next base: position 26,228,160 of record CM064902.1, read on the forward strand.
CAAAACTAAGTGATTAATATTTTAATGTTCAGCTTTTATTCACTGCAGCCATCTTGGATCATGAGCTCGGGGAAATTCGTCTGAGTTTCTGAGTTGAGTTACGACTTTAGGGGACGTTTCTGATGATGGAGCCGACTGAGAATTTGTAAAATCCAACTTCCATGTTGTCATAAAACACACCACTGGATCCAGCAGCAGGAAACAAAACACCAGCAGCAGCAGCAGCAGCAGCTGTAGCTGTAGCGGCCAACGTCATGAGTCGCACCTGTGTCGAGAGGAGAGGTTGACGTCGGCCATGACAGTGGTGTTGCTGAAGCGACTCTTTGTCCCTCAGCGTGTTGAGCTCAGCTCCATCAGACGACTCGGCTCTGACACTGGTGTTTTGTTGTCGTCGCTGAATGTAGTAACGGTGACACATTCGCACACATGCAGAACGTACAGAGTGCGGAGGAGGCAGAACAATACGAGCGTGACCTATATATGCCAGGGACGCAACGAACAATGCTGAGGCTTATCACCCACTGAACGCACAGTAACAGCTGCAGGAGCCACACACACTTCAGCTCTCTGTGATAAACGTCCTGCATGTTTAATGAAACCAGAGCCGTGAAGTGGCTGAGTCCACGGACCCCGGTCCCGCCGCCGAATACTTCCATTTTGGGAGTTGCGGTTTCAGAAACAAGACGTGTTGTTTGTCTCCTCTGACAGACGGACTCAACTCTGTTTATCCAGATTTAACCGTCGTCTTCTAGAACTGGAAACCTGACTCCATCAACACCGGTTCTGCTCCATTAGGACCTGAGACAGTCATTATGGTTTTTCTAGAAACATTTTCAACTTTTTTACTGTTTAAAAAAACCTGTTGCAAACAATTAAAAACAACAGTAGAGTCTTTTCCCGTCTCCAACTCTGAAGGTCAAAGCTTTCACTCAAACTCTTCTTTATTCTCAGTAACTTCTTGGATTTCTTATTAATAAATCATCACCACAATGTCAATCAGTCGCCATCGTCATCATCATCGTCATCATCATGTCATTGCTAAAACACTTTAAATCCTCCAACACTTTGGTTGATCTCATCAGAAACAGTGGTTTCACAGAGATGTTTCATACTGATGGTCTGTCTGTGGCGTCAGGGTCTAAGACTCCCAGTCTGACTCAGGTCTAAGACCAGTTTGTCTTTTTGTTGTTGTTTCATTCCTTTTTTCTGACTTCTCATAAGAAATGACTCTGGTTTCTATCTATTCAAAACACATGGTATCTGTAATAATTGACTGAATCCGTAGTAAATTTATATTTATACTGAATCTGCGTTCGTCTCCATTACAATATCCAATCCAAAACCTGTCGATATACAGTACATATGTGAGTGTGTCAATGGTTTCCAATACGTTTTTTCCACAAAATGTGTTGAAATTAACAAGAAAAACACATCACTGATTTGTTTTTCTATATGTGTAAACTTAATATAGCCTACTTGCAAAACATAAAATGAATAAATATCATTAGGAATCATGTAGATGTTTATACGTATGATATTTTAAATTGTCTTGTCCTGTCTGAGTAGGCTACTGTATTTTATTTTCTGTTTTACCTTTCCTGTTTGTGTATTGTATCATTTATTGTTTTGTTTTTTTTTCCTTGTGGTGCACTGTTCGTTGTATTTTATTTATTTATTTATTTATTTATTTATTTATTTATTTATTTATTTATTTATTTATAGGGACTACGGACGTAAATTAGCGGCTCCGCTACAATCCTACATATTTATTACAGTATTTTATACCAGTGTTCATCAATATGCACTGTCCCTACTCAAATGAAATATTTATTATTATTATGCATTTGCTTATTTACTCTTAATCTTATACATGACAGTGACTATGGCAACCCTAGTGTACAGTACGTGTCATAAAGGCCTCTGCCGTGCGTTAACACTGCAACACATTAGGAGACGAGAGGCTGCGATGAGCTCCACAGGAAACAATAAGAAGAAACAGAGCGAGTTGTTCAGGTCGACGGCTTTTACAGTGTCGGCTTATTATCTTTTAATTTCTGCAGTGATTGAAGCAGCACAAAGACACGACGCTCTGTAATCAGCAGTTTGTTTTGCTCCAGCAGACAGCAGCTCTGTTCCTGCTTTAAGGAGATAATTGGAGAGGAGAGGGAGGAGGAGGAGGAGGAGGAGGAGGAGATGAAGAGCAACAAGATCCACGTCGTGAAAATCAACACAAACCTCATCGTCAACACTGAGGTCAGCACCCGGCCGACATCATTTAATTTCATTCTTAAAGGGGCATTTTGTTCTCTGACCCGGAAAGGAACAATGCAATGCAGCTGCGGTAAATCCAAATTTGGATTTAATTTAATTGTAAAGTGAATTTTAAAATTTAAATGATGGTAAAAAGGACTTTACTGTACTTGCGACCACAGAATGATTTAAAATTAGCCCGGAGCCCATTCATGAACATTGAAAAAACAATAGATTCTTGAACAAAAACGGATATAAACGTCCACACGCTGCTGCTGGGAGTACGGATGGTATGAAATGAACTGATCACAAGTGACCTGATATCTGAGATAAACATTGATTACAACTGGAAATTGACCTTTAATGTAAAATAAGGCGGCGCTGTAGCAACATTAGCCGTTCCATTCATCCAGAATAACCAAATTTCATTGCACATTTCGTTGCAAATGGTTAAAGGGCTCAGAGCAGATTGAACAGGACATCGACCTAAATATGACCACACACTAAAAAAAAAAAAAAAGAGCATAAAGTGCAACAGCTGCACATTTTATCATATCGTGCAAAACCAGCTGGCACAACATCTGGGCCACCATCTGACTTAAACCTCTGGTCAGAGAACCGGCTAATATCAGGGTTTTGTCAATGATGGTGAAGAGGACGATCGACATCCGACTCCTCAATCACATGACTGTTTATCAGCGCTGAGCAGCAGCTTTAATGTAAATATGCTAATTTTGTTTTTGTCTCTTGTATTTAAGCTGTAAACAGATGTGTCCAGCTGTTAACGCAGACACATGACAACACTGGCTATAAACTAACACACTTTTTTTTTTTACCTATATTTAAACCCAGCTGCTAATTGTGGCATAAAACCTGTTAAAGATGAATATTTATAGCAGAGAAATTTGACAATTTAATGTTCTGTCCAAACACAGAAGAAAAGGACGAATCCTACGTGACCTGCAACAACTTTAATCGTCTAATCTAATCTAATCCGTCCTTCATGTTCTTCAATCAACGGCATCGGGTCAGAAAACATGTGATTTATTTAAAAAAGCAAAAAGGGAAAACAACCAGATTGGACATTTCTCTCCCTCTGTCCGTCTCCTTTCCTCTCTCGCTGCTGCAGGTCGTGAATTCACAGCTGCTGTGTTCGGTTGACAGACGTCGGCTCTGGTTTCTGGAGACACTGAAACTCAGCTCCTTCAACATAAACAAGGACGAGTCTCTCTGGAGGCGCTGTGTGTGTGTCTGTGTGTGTGTCTGTGTGTGTGTGTGTTCGAAGGCCGTTGGTTTGTTTTTAGGCCACTGTAACTGTGCCGTTCGCTCGTGTCCTGCAGAGGTTTTGTGTTCAGCAAGTTTCAAACTGACAAATGGGTCAAATGAAGGAGAAGGACGACGCAGCAAACAACGACTTCTGCTCAATAAACCACTGAACTCTGTGTTTTGGGTTTTATTTTGTGAACATGTTCGTTTCTTAAAGGGATAGTTCAACATTTTGGCAAATTGGCCGTAATCCCTATAGTCATAGCAGTAGGTTCATTACCTTTAATTGTCGTTGCAAGCTAGTTTTAGAACGGCGGAGCAGAGCCGTGAGCTGCTTAGAGCTATGCTATGGAGGATCATGGGATTTCTTGGTTTCCCTCATCAAACTCACAATCCAACAACTCCACAACGCTCTGGTGGACAAGTTGTGACCTGCACATTCACCACGCTATGAGATAATAACACAACGTTACCACACAGAGTTGTTTTAGAGGGAAATTCATGCAAAACCTCTGATGCACGTTGCCTTCAGGGACAGTTTTTCATCAACAGTCTCTGCATTTGCCTCTAAAACAACTCTGTGTGGTAACGTTGTGTTATTATCTCATAGCGTGGTGAATGTGCAGGTCACAACTTGTCCACCAGAGCGTTGTGGAGTTGTTGGATTGTGTATTTGATGAGTTTGATGAGAGAAACCAAGAAATCCCATGAGCCTCCGTAGCGTAGCTCTGAGCAGCTCATGGCTCTGCTCCGCTGTTCTAAAAATAGCTTGCACCAACAATTAAAGGTAACGAACCTACTGCTATGACTATAGGGATTATGGTGATGGGTCAATTTGCCAAAATGTTGAACTATCCCTTTAAGTTGAGCTCAATTCTTCCAGGAATCGAACTGTTTTTAAACAAACCTCTCCATCACACATGTTGGTGTTTTTCCACCCAAAAAAAGGAAAACACTGAATAACACTGAGCCAGAGATGTTTTTAAAGAACATTTTTAAGTTCACAGTGAAGTTGACCTAACATAACATAACATCCTGTAAATCATCATGTGACACGTCGTCTTGTCTTTCTTGTCTTGTGTGTGAGCACTAAACGTTAGCGCTGCAGAACAAAACTGTGTGAGGAGGGAAATCTTGTTTTTCCTTAAATCACTGAGGCCGGACTGGGCTGGTCCTGTTGCCATAGAGACGGGTTTTCCTGAGATGACAGGGCTGTTTTTGTTCTTTTGTTGTTGTTGTTGTTGTTGGTGGTTGTATTTTTATTTTATTTTTTACTGGATTTTTAAATAGACGACAAAAATGACTCACGTTGAAGGAAATCAGTAGAAATGTAAAGACATTAATGTGATTTCATGCACCTGTGGTTACACACCAGCTGCTGGATTCTGATTGGCTCGCAGGGGCTGTGCATTATTTTTAGATTAACCTCATCTTTGTGTCATTAATCCTCCGATGTAAAGGTTTTTAGTTGCAGCTGTTACCAGGCAACAACTCTTAGCTGCCGGTGGCTAAATACAGATGTTTATTTAAAGCCTGAAACTGATGAGTGTGATGATCAATGACATGTTGTCCATGATAGCAGCTCCATGATCGCAGCGCCAGCACGCCAACAGGTCTGGGTTTGAGCAGCTTTGGCGTGTTCACAGGTCATCACAGTTTGTTCACTCTGAAGCACACAGATCGGCCTCATGGTGGCGCTACAGGAAGTTCACGGGGTGTATTTGGATTGTGTATTTGATGAGTTTGATGAGGGAAACCAAGAAATCCCATGAGCCTCCGTAGCCTAGCTCTGAGCAGCTCACGGCTCTGCTCCGCCGTTCTAAAAACAGCTTGCACCGACAATTAAAGGTAACGAACCTACTGCTATGACTATAGGGATTATGGCAATGGGCCAATTTGCCAAAATGTTGAACTATCCCTTTAAGTTGAGCTCAGGCGTGTTTTCACCTCTCCATCACACATGTTGGAGTTTTTCCACCCAAAAAAAGGAAAACAGTGACTAACACTGAGCCAGAGATGTTTTTAAAGAACATTTTAAGTTCACAGTGAAGTTGACCTTTGACCTTTTGGATATGTTGGAGTTTGACATTTGAGTTTATTTAATTGGTCGATTGAAAACAACTGACAAAACGCATTGATTGGTCAGTAAAACATGTGAACTGGTGATAGCTTATTGTGCCTTTCTACATCAAGACATGCATTTACAAGATGAAGATGAAGAGCAAAAAATACAAAAAAACAATACGAAACGGGACAGAATTAATATTATGACTTATATTAACAGAATGCAAGAGAAGACTAATGCTGCGTTGAACCCGTAAGTCACGACTTACGACTTTGTAGCGTTCCAGGCAACCTGTAACTTGTGTTTTTCCAATCTGTTACCCGTGAAAATGCGCTAGAACAGCAGTTAAACTCATAACTTCCTACTTGCGAACTCGTAGATGGATTTAACTGGTAGGAGTTCACGGGTTGGAAAAACACGAGTTACAGGTAGCTTGACTTCCAAATTCTACATTATGTTGTGATATTGCCCTATAGTTGTCAATAATGTTGGATTAACACTTTTTTATTTAATTTGTAGATATAAAAAGTCCCATCGCTTCATTTTATCCATTTAAAGCCCATATGGGTGTATAAACATGTTTTTGTGAGGTCACAGTGAGCTTGACCTTTGACCACCAAATTGTAACCTTTGAGTCCAAATGAATAAAGGAAGTTCCTGAGATATTATGTTAAGGCAAAGCCCTGAGGTGTAACCACCATTATCATCATCATCATCATCATCTTCACAGTTGAGTAATTCTGGAGTGAGCTGATGAACGGACTGATGCAACGTCCACAGTGAAAACAAAACTGTAATTTCTCCTCAGCGTTCGCGGTAAATGTGACCGAAACAGAAAGAAACACCTGAGCAGAGGAAACTCCCTGCTCTCTACAGGAAATATGAAACTGAAGGTGTCACTTCCTGTATCTTAAATAAGCATTACGGCCAGTTCTTATTTCACTTTTAACGTCAGTATTAGTTCGTGCTTCTCGTTTATTAGAACTCCTGTTGTTTCGTCGGGAAGTTTCAGGACTTTAACTGAACCGAACCTGCTCCAATTCACCAAAACTGCAGCAGTTTCTTTTTATTTTCTTCGTCTTTTATCTGAGTGCTGAAGCGAAGCAGCAGCAGCAGCGACAACAACAGAGAGACTGTGTGTGTTCAAACAGAAAAAAAACACTCCTTCACCAACTGTCACAGCGTGTCAGTTAATGATCTGCACCGAGAACAGAGGCTTCGACAATCTGCTCTGAAAAGTTTACAACTCGAATGAATCTGAGCTCAAAGCAGAAAAAAAACAAAAAAAACCAAGAGGCCTCGTTTAAAAAGGAACTCACAGCCTGTCGTTTTTACCTGGAAATGAGATCAGATGAACTTGATCGACCTCAGGCAGGGAAACGTACTGACGGCCTCTAATTTCCTAATAAACCATTAAAGGGATAGTTCACCCAAAATTGAAATTTCCTCTGTGGCCTCTCTGAGTTACAGGGGGTCTCGGCGTAGCATTGCACATCCAAGTAACGACAGTCTTCGTCACAAAAAGACACCCCAAAAAACATCCAAATGCCTCCATGCTGCTCGTCTTGTATTGAAGCCCCGAAATGCAAAATTGTCCCGGAAAAAAATTAAATAAGCTTGTTTGCAGCGGAAGAGGACGGACTCTGGTTCCTCCAAATTTGACAAACCGGGAAGAGGAGCTTCGAGAAGCTTCTGCTACAAAACAAGCTTGAAATATTTCGGGACAATTTCGCATTTCGGGGACGGACATTACATACGAGCAGCATGGAGGTGTTTGGATGTTTTCTGGTGTGTCTTTTTGTGACGAAGACAGTTGCTATCCATTTGCAACCGTTACATGGACATGCACTGCTACGCCGAGACCCTGTAACTCAAAGAAGCCACTGAAACTTCTCCCAGCTCTTAGTCGACATGAGGGTGAGGAGATAATGAGTGAAATTTCAATTTTGGGTGAACTATCCCTTTGATATGAAGGAGTCGAGGCTGAATTAGCTGCAGGGGCCTCGTCTTTACTCTGAAGAAGGAGCTGATGATGAAACTGATGATTCACAGACGGAGTCACATGACAGGAATGTAAAAGAACAAACCTCAGAAACAGAAAAGGATTCATCATGAAGCTGGAGAAAAGCAGCATCATGGTGTCAATGTCTCTCAGTTACAGGTCAAAGTAAAAGCCCACGTACACGTTTCAGTCTCGTTTTGCTTCAGCGTGAAGGTGAAGCTTCTGTTAACTGACTGGATCATTAAAACCGTTTGTCAGGGAGGAGCAGGCGAGTCCAGACCTGCAGCGTCGTTACACTGTCGACATCTGAGCTGAAATACCTGAGCACGTGTTCGACCTGAAGCTCCGACTGCATGTGACGCAACAAATTAGAGCTTAAATGTCAGTTAAATAACTTTTTTACAACTTGGAATAAACGATAATGTGAATATTTTCTGGTTTCTCTGAAAACAGACTCAACACTTTGGGATTTAAAGGCATGTTTTTGAGTCTAAATCTGCTCCCATACCTCAAAGAAGAACATGATTGGTAGATAAATCAATGATAAACATACTGATTTAAGAGATAATTCATGCATAATGATACAGATGCAGCATCTAAACGCTTTAGTGTCACTGCAGGAAAACAGAACTGCATCATTTTTATCCAAAAAGCATGGACACAGGATCAGGTTCTTCCTCCTGCCTGTGTGGATTATACTGTAAAGCGTGCTGAGTGGGAGTGGAGGCTCGTCAGGAACCGACTCCTCCTGGAGAATCACGTTCCTGCTGTCGTGAAGCAGAACTCGCAGCACTGCAATGCAGATCCATAAATTTCACAAACGAGCTCCGACTTTATACTCCACCGCCTGAAACCTGCAGCGAGGCGTCTCTGTTAACCTTCTGCAGAGAAAAGCCTGCGACCTCTGACCTCCCTCTGTAAACCCTGCACACCTACAAGCACATCTGGAGTTTTTAAAACCACATGTAAAAAAATGAACAACAGCCAAAAACAGATTGTGGATTTTTTAAAATCTTTTTAATATTCAAAAATACTTCAATTCTGCTTTTTTTGTCTTAGTACATAAACCACCTGGATCTGCTCCTCGGTTAATACAGTGTAGTTTTCTCTACTGTTGGTTTTTAGGAAATGAAAAAGTGCAAAGTAGTGGACGCTCTTGTCCTCGGCCCACAGCGCAGAGGAAAGGCTACTTCAATGCTCCAGGAAAGAAACAGTCTGCAGGACGTCCACGAGAACCAGAGGCTGAAAACACACAGACGTCTGGTTCCCGGAAACAAAAAAAAACTATAAAAACAATATTTAAAAAAAAAAAAACAAGAGCCAAGGAGGACGAGTGACCCCTCCCCCCTCCTGAGCCACGTGCAAAATCAAACTGGTCTCCACAGAGTTGTCTCTACGGATGGAAATAAAAACTGGTGCCACTTCACAATAAGAGTCCCCGGTTAATGACGAGTTCATTAAATAGCTTGTTAACACTTTTATAAAAACTAAAAAAAACTGCAACTGTGACCTGTTCATCATCTCACATTCATTCAGCTACTAGCGATTGATTAACGAGCATCTGCATCTGCATTCATTTGGCGAATAAACAGGAAGTTGATGTAACTATAATGTACATCATCCAAGTTTTTGTGTTATAATTAAAGCGCCCCCTAGTGACGAGGGGAAATGTCACGTGACCACTTGAAACAGGAAGTTGTTGTAGCTAAGTAACTCAAATAAACATCGTACAATCTGTACCAAAAATTCATAAGTCCGACCCGAATACGTTTGCATATAACTAAATTATATTATCCAATCTGCTTGCTAATATAGCACCACCTATTGGAAACAATGTCACTTATTACTACATGCAGCTTTAAGTGTTTTGTTTTGTTTTGTTCATAAAGTGATAACAACCCGATCAATAACCTTCACAGAGAAAAATAGAAGTACTGAAATGCACTCAAAAGGGTACAAACCCTTGTGTGTACCTTTTTAGAGACAATTTTGTACCATTCTGGAACATTTATGTCTTTTTTACCCCCAAAAGGTACACATAGTACAATAATTGTCCCTACAGCAGGACAGAACTGTACCTTTAAGTACAGAAATGTCTCCCTTCTGTACCCCTATTTTTCTCTGTGTTGTAATAATAACCCATTCATAAATCATTAATAACAGCAGACTCATTGTGAAGTGGAATCAGAAACACAGTTCGTCCTCCAGGAGCGACACTTGTCACAGGAGCTTCTTCTTCTTCTTCAGAGTCAGTGAAAGCAGCAGTGAACAGGCCAGCCTGTTTCTGTTCCTGAACGCTCCCTTATTCAAGTTTCGTGTCTCAGTCTTTATTCTTTTGTTTCTTTTTTTTTTTGTTTTTGGTTCAACCTTATTATAAAGTCCAGTCCAGTCTTTATAGTCTCTGGTTCCGGTCCTGCAGCCTCCCTCCTGCAGCCTCCCTCCTGCAGCGTGCAGAGGCTTCATCCAGCAGGGCTTCACAGCTTCAGACAGCTTTAATCCAAACTCAGGATGCAGAGTAATAATAAAAAATAAAAATAAAATCACTGCAGCGCATGAACCTGTGCAGGGCAGACAGATAGACAGACAGCACCGTGGTCCAGCTCCGGTTACCGCTTCTTCTTCTGCTTTAGGGATTTCCTCCTCTTCACGATCATCTCGTACAGTTTGTCCATGCCCTCGTGCAGCCCCTCGCCTATGATAGCGCACGCGGGCTGGATGTGGTAGGTGGTGGAGGGGCTGAGCTCGTGCAGGGCCAGCTGCTTCTCGATGTCGGCCACCGGCAGAGACTTGGGCAGGTCCTGCTTGTTGGCGATGACCAGCAGCGGCGTGCCCTGGTTCTCCGCGAACTTGGTGACTTTGTGCAGCTCGGTCTTGGCCTCCTCCAGCCGGTCCACGTCCACGGAGTCCACCACGTAGATGATGCCGTCCGTGCAGCGGCTGTAGGACTTCCACAGGGGCCGCAGCTTCTCCTGGCCGCCGACGTCCCAGAAGTGACAGCTGATGCCCTTGGCGGTGCCGTTGCTCAGCTTGATCTTCTCCGTGTTGAAACCGATCGTGGGCACCGTGTTGACGAATTCGTTGAATTTGAGCCTGTACAGCACCGTGGTCTTCCCCGCGGAGTCCAGCCCCAGCATGACGATGTGCAGGGACTGGAAGGCGGAGATGTTGGAGAAGCTGTTTCCCATTTTTCCGCCCCAAAAAACAAACAAAAAACAAGAAACGTCTCTCCTGTCTTAATAGATGTGCAGCTCTTGGGGGTTTCCACCTGCTGACACCGTGTTATAGATTCCTCTGGTGGCTCTGGGTGGGTGTATGTGTGTGATGCGGTGGAGCTGTGGCCCTCAGCTGCAGCGGGGGCCGCGGTGCGCCTCGGCAGGACGCAGCGCGCCGTTCATTAGTATTCTCCTCAGGCGCTCACACCCATTTGGCGACGCGGTGAAAACACTCCTCCGGCAGGCAGGCAGGCAGGCAGGCAGCGCGGCGTGGATGGACACTCTCACGGACCTGTAACCACGCAGTCCTGTCCCCCACCCCACCCCGAACCCCTCCTCAACACCACGACCCAGCAGACTGAATCACAGACGCAGATCCAGATCCAGGAGTCTCAGGAGAACCCAGGATCATCCAGCAGCGCGCGCTCGTCCTCTGTCTCCTCTCCTTCTCCTTCTCTCTCTCTCTCGGTCGCTGCTCTCGTGACGGTGTCTGCAGCTGCACTGTTGTGACGATGAGGAAACAAGACCGCAAAACAAGAGGCACCCCCGCCCCTCCCTCTCTCACCCCACCCCCTCCCCTCCTCCTCCTCCCGGTACGCTAGCTCCACCCCCCGCCGGGACATGTGCCAATGAGGCAGCGATCGAGCGTCTCCTCGATACGAGCCGCCGGTTCCTATAGACACACACAAATACACAAACACAGACACACAAAGTCTGCTTCGTTCACATCAACATTTTGCAGAAACCTGCAGCGATAAAGGCAACAAAAAAAACACCTGCAGCTTCGACTTTACTGTTTTAATTCTGACACAAACTCAACTCACAGAAGAGTGAGTTTTGTGTTGTTGTGTTGATCCAGCAGCGCCACCTTCCGGTTACAGATGTGCAACAACATGAGGGGTATACAATGACAAAGTACATCAACTTTGTTCTTGTGTGAAACCTGCAGTTTACACAACAAAAATATTAAAGATACTGACACAAAAAAGACACAAAATGAACATGAAAACAAAAACAGGCAGAAAAAAGTTGTTATTATATAAGTGATAAGACAGATGTCAGGCCTTTGACCAACAGTGTTTCCATAGAGATGAAACTCTGGCTCCACCTTGTGACCAGGATCAGGATCAGGACCAGGACCAGGTCCAGGTCCAGGACCAGGAGGTCTGGACCGTCCACATGTGTAGTGAGTTTCGATGTGTGAATGTGTCTCGGCTGCGTTCACACCTGAACCTGCAGCTGTTTGTCAGATCAAAACTGAGACCGATGTTAATTCACCTCCAAGTGTCCACACACACACTCACACACACACACACACATGCAAAACAGCCAGAGACGGTCGTCCAGACTGGGAGGGGTGGGTGGGGGTTGTTTACATGTCTGCTGTCTCAGGTTGGACAGACCGGCTGCTCATTTGCATATTGAGTCTAACATGTTTATTTGTACTGAGAACCAGCTGCACAGACCTGAACTGGTCTGATTATAGGGATCAATAAAGTTTCCTGAAACTGAAACACCTTCAGGTTCCTACTTGAGTTTCAAACGTCAGGTTTAATTTCTCTTTAGTTGCACAGAATCGCTTCAATGTCTCCGTAGTTAAGAGAAAATTCTCAGTAGCTGAACTTACAGACCTGAAACAGTTGGACTGAACCAGATCTCAGAGGTCTTGAGGTAGAAAACAGATCAATAACCTGCTGGAGATGGAGGAGTTCGCTCAACACAGGTCAGAGCTGTGATGTACAGTCAGTTCTTCATCTTTACAGGTTTGTTTCTCCTCCTGATGGAGTCTGAGACACTTTGTTTTTCTTCCCTTTGGTCACTAAAGTCTTCTGTGCAACGCTTTAATGGACATTAAGTGATTCTTTAAGACTAAATTAAGTAGAAAACCTGAAATACTTAAGTGGAATAAGCCTGGTGAAGATTTTAAGGGTGAACAGATTTCAGGAAAAGTCTGAATTTAAGGTGTTTTGTCCAACCAATCACAGAACTTTAAGTTTGACCCCTAACACTTTCTTGCCCTTCGTCTGCACCCTCATCATCATCAACCTTTATTCAACCAAGCAAAAAAAAATCTTATTTAAGGAACGGAGAACAAGACTCCACTAAAAGAAAAGACAACACAGAATTAAAACCACCCAGACATTCGGCTCTGATCAACAGAACATGTGCTTATCTCACTGAAAACACTATTGTGTTTCATTATATTGTGTTTTTTTCATGTGAAATTTGTATTAAAGTATATAGTCGTCACTGGAGTTCATGGCTAAATCCATCTTAATGTATGAGATATAACAACAATTTTAAGTGCAAACTCAATGTGCTTCACAAAAACAAAACAAAGCACAACATTACGTAAGGAATAAATGTAAAATAAATAAAAGCACAAAAAGACAAAAAGAAGGAAATGTTGCAATTATAGTGTTTCCTCGTGTGTTATTGTTTTTATAGCTGGTCTTTTATTGTTCAGTGTCTGTTTGTGTCTCAGGAGTGTTTTTTGTTCTATTTATTATGTAAAGCTCTTTATCTCACATTGTTTATTTTTAGGACTTTTCATCCAAATCCAAAATGAAAATACTCCTTAGTCATCATGTGTGTGTTGGTGTTGATATTAAAAAACACAGACTGTGCCTTTATCATAACCCTGACAGTCTGTGGCTTTAATGCGTTGTATTGGTTTCATCCACTAGGTGGCGACATCTAACAAAAAAACAAACCCTGCTGTTGTGTGTTTTTTTCTGCCACACTCAGCCTGTTGGGCATTTTTATTTTATCATCATCTTCATCATCTTCATCAGTTGGAGCTGTGATGACGTCACATCAACGTGACATAAAATCGTATTTTTAGTCTTTTACTGAACATTATCTCAAAATCGCTGCAGCAGCCGGAGGTTCAACGGCTCAGTGCTAAAATAAATAAATACAGTGAGGAGAGAGAGAGAGAGAGGTCTGAACATGTTCATATTACACACACACACATGCACAAACACACACACACACGCAGTTCGAAGAAGTAGCTGCTACATGTCACAACAAACAGCCGGTGTTCATGTGTGCACACGCTCTCTTCAGTTTCTCCTTCATCACTATTCCACAGAGGAAACCTCCAGCGACCGCTCCTCCCTCCTCCTCCTCCTCTTCGTCTCTAAACAAACACAAACACACATAAATCTCCCTCTCCACACACACACACACACACACACGCGCGCTCGTTTCACTGTATACGTGAGGGCCCTCTGCTGCCGACTGCATTTTATTCCCTGAAGCCTGATTCATTTCCAGGGATGTCATTACCCAGGGTGCACTGGAGGGTAAACATGAATAAAGTCCATTTACCCTCCTCCCAGAAGCTGAAATAACGTTCAGGATCTCTTTTCTTCTATATTGTTGGATATTGTTATCTTCACAGAGGAGCCATTAACCCGCCGCCCACACACACACCTGCTCTTTCCTCTACCTGCAGCAGCTCCCGTCCCCAAACCAACACTAAAGTCTCAGAAATGCTGTTAAGTGTCGTGCAGCTGCGGCTCTGCCTTCGGTCTTCAGCTGGAGATTGGCTGCATTATCTTTTTATGAGTTCTATTATTATAGTTTATCACAATAACAATGTTCAAGTTCTGGTGGCGATTAAAGCAGACATTTGTTTCTAAATACCTTAAATGTTATCTCACCCCAAAAAACAAACAATTTAATTAGATTTATGGATGAAATTTTGAACATTGCCTATTCCATTAATTTGGATTTTTTTTTTTTTTGAAGTCGCCGAGGATAAAGTTGCAGCCTCTAAATAACAAATTTTCTGCAAAGAGACTCCTTTGTTTCACCAATATTTAGTTCTGATAGGCTAGTGCTGTTCCCCTCTGAGTCTGAGGTTAGTTGTTATCAACATCCAGGGTCTGTAGGTTGACCTGCTGACCTCTGACCTGGATGATGTCATCTCTGAGGCTTGTTGATAATAATCATTCCGCTACGGTCCGGGTCCATTTTTAGCAGAAAAAAGCCAGAACTTTAGTGAGTCCAGGTTGAACCTGGACTGAACTTCATCCAGATTGTCATTTGTTCTGACAATGGAAACACGGAATCATTATTATCAGAATGAGCTGGGCAGCTCTCAGAGATGACATCATCCAGGTCAGAGGTCAGCAGGTCAACCTACAGACCCCGGATGTTGATAACAGCTAACCTTGGACTCAGAGGGGAATAGCACTAGCATATCAACAAAAAATATTGGTGAAATGAATGAGTTTCGTGGCAGATAATGTGTCATTAAGAGGCTGGAATGCGTGCCCCGTGTTCTCGCATTATACGGACCTACGGAGCTAATTTCGTCGTAACAACTTGTAATGACACCAAAGTTATCTGGGTGAGTAAATGATCATATTTTATACTAGAAATAAGGTCCAGATTGTAAAAAACTGTAATTATCCTTTAACATGTAACATTTAGCCTGTTAAAATGCACATGTCATTTCCACTATAACCCTGGCAACATGGTTGTCTAGATCTTTTAACATCTCATCATAGTCTATTGGCGTGTTGGTTCAAAAATGATTGGTCACATTTTGGTCGCATAATTTGACCATTTTTTGGTTGAAATCCACTTTCTAATCCTGAAAGATGGCGGCACATGCAGAATTTTAACGAACCACGTGGGACTCAGAGGAGCATTTACCCAAAACTCAAACTCAAACAAAACGTCCCCTCGTGTATGTGAACCAGATATCTCTAACCATGATTTATTCATGCTTGTCACGCTTGTTTTCCAGAAGCATCTTTATGTTCTGTGGAATTTTCCTAATGTGCTGATAGGGGTAGTTTGCATGTGTGTGGCTATATACTGTAGTATGTTTATCTGGAGTTCCCTGGGTGTGTCAGACTTCCTCTCCTCTGCAGCTCAGCCACAGCTCTGTTCAGGCTTATGTAAATTTCATGCTTCTGTTTCTGCTACGTCTGACAGATACTATTAAAACATCCACATGTGAAGCACAATGTGGGTCATGTCTGTGCAGTTGAATGATGCCTAGCTGCCTTTATGTGTCACTATGAAATACCATTTTGTAAATAAAAGTGTAGCCGCCCGCACTTAAAGGAGTACGCCAACATTTTTTTTTTCATGTCTTGCCTCACTCCTGAGTCCATGACCAGCAGATAGACACCATGCCTTCGACTGTGCGTGCAGTAACAAGGGAGATAGAGCCATATCGCCCGTAATTAGCTTAGCTCAAACACTGGAAGTGTATGGGTAGTGTTAGCCTTAGCTTAGCTCAAACACTGGAAGTGTATGGGTAGTGTTAGCCTGCCTCCACCTAAAGTCATCAAGAGAAACTCTTCAGCAACTCTAAACGGAAACCGGCGGCCGAGCTTCATCTCAGAGCTGACAAAACTCACCGGTAAGGCATCTTGGGCGGTCAAATGGCGGTAACGGGACGAGATCGGTCAAAACGGAGGGTTCAAGGAAAGACGGTTTATTTTGGTTCAAGCTAGCTACATCGAGGGTAGGTTAGCTTCCTGTTTCAAAGTAAAAGCACTTCTGTATGTAAAGGGCAACGGGTGTTTTATTTTGTGAAAGTAACAGGAAGTGCGTTGGTCACAACAGCTAGCTTGAGTAGCGCTGAATTCGTCCAAACAAAATAGTAAACAGCTGGTATTTAGACAAATTAACGACACACTGCTGATCTAAACGGATACTTTCTCACCTAAACATGTTTGAAATGTTGATAAAGTGATATATTTACAGAGTTTAGAGCTAAAATGAAATCAGCTTCTGACTGCTGATTTCAGCTCAGGTAGCAGGCAGGCTAACACTACCCATACACTTCCAGTGTTTGAGCTAAGCTAAGGCTAACACTACCCATACACTTCCAGTGTTTGAGCTAAGCTAATTACAGGCGATACGGCTCTATCTCCCTTGTTACTGCACGCACAGTCGAAAGGATGGTGTCTATCTGCTGGTCATGGACTCGGGAGTGAAGCAAGACATGAAAAAAAATGTTGGCGGGGGTATCACTTTAAATGTGTCAATTGTAATGACTGAAAAGTGGAGGAGGCTAGATAAGTGTTAGTATACCCAGGTTTTATGTCCACGAGGAGACTGGCTGAAGAGTTGCTGTCAGATCAGATCCTGTCCGTCTGTCTGAGGCTTCAAAGTCTGATCTGCAGGATATCGCAATGCTGATATCACACCCAGACACTGCTAATGACCCCGAAGAGCTCACATTTTTCAAGTTGGAAGCTTTTTTTTTTCTTTTTTTCCTCCAGTTTTAACGGAGCGACTGCAGAAAATTGGTCCACGGCAGCAGCAGCAGCAGTAGCAGCCATGAGAGATGAGTGATGTAACCGAGGTCTTTGGCTGTGAAATCGTGTTAAATGACTCGTAGCCTGTGGCTTTTACACTTCAATCATAAAGTCAGATTTCATTCAAAACTATGCCAATGAAAAATATCAGGAAACATTGTCATCCCATAACCTCCTGTTCAATTTCCTCAGGAGCAGTCGAGTGGAGGCTTGTTATTCAAGAAGAAGGCCTGAGTCACCTGTCTCCGTCCCTGATGGAGTGCCACCGATCACAAAGTAGCTAACTCATCCATCTCTATTATAAAACAACACGAGTTTCACATCGTCGTATATTTGCTAAATGTATTTTTTTTTTAACTGACTGATAAAAACAAGTTATTCATAATTTCCTGAGAGTCATCCTCCTCTGGCCTCACAAGTTCATCCTCTGAAGTAGTAAAGGTGAGGTGAGGCAAATGTATTTGTATGAAATACAGAGTGATTTACATAAGATGAAGAGATACTGAGATAAGAAACACAAGGCAACACAGAGAGACAGCATGAAAAGACACATACAAGAGTAAAAAGATGTTAAATCAAAGATAGAATACAATAAGACAGAAGAAACCCAGTGTTATATGATTCTGCCTTTAATCTTTGTAAGCACTTCATGAACCACACAACATATTTCAATGCATCTACTGCTTGTGTCATCTGCATTATGGTCAAATATTATGTTTATCATATGGGGAACAGAAGTGGTCCCAGTATGGAGCCCTGTGGAACTCCACATCTCATTCTTTTATGATCAGATTTATAAACAAACCAGAAAACTCATCTTTTCCACTTGACTTTGGTGTTAGAATTAAATTATTTTTGTAATACTTTTACATTAGTGGATTAGAACACATTTTTATTTCTATGTTGTGGCTTTAACACAAAATATGACGGTTGAAAAATTGCATTTCCAACATGTGAAAAAAAAAACTCAGTGTAATAAATGTAGTTTTTCAGACTCAAATGAAAGAAATATTTCATAGTTTTTTACCTGAGTGCAGAAACATCATGTACACTGTCCTCTGCTGAATAGAAACATCTCTGAACAGCCTGCAGGAGGTTGTTGATGACTTCAGGTTGACTTCTCCCGCTGGAGGTGTACAGCTGCAGGTGTGTGTGTGAGAGTGTGTTATCCCACCTGATAGACCACTGAGCTCCGTCTTAATGGCTCCTTCAACCTGCCTCGGAGAGATAAAAGCTTTGCTTTCAGTATCTCCTGTGCCTCCTACAGTCGGCACTGAGGTATAATGGAGGCTGTTCGCTGAAGAGAGCGACAGTAGAAGCCCCTCAGATAAAGAGAGGCAGGAGGTTCGAGGCAGGAACGCAGCCTGACTGCTACTTTCATGCTTCACAGCTCAACTCGAGTGTTTGATGGAGGTGGAGTGTTGTTTTTCCTGTGTTGGTGCAAGCAAACAAGCCACCAAGCATCACATATTTAGTAGCAGCAGCAGATAGTACCATGATTTAAGAGTTGCTGGGGGACAGTTATGAAATATTAGATAGTTTTCCTTCCTCAAGTCTAAAAAAAGAAAGAAAAAAAACAGACTGTAGGCCTCTGCTAGCAGCTCAGTGTTAAACACAACCAGTGATCACCAAACTATTAGAATTCACTATCTAACTCTATGAATGTCAAATATTAAAAAATGAATCCGCCTAATGACATATAATCTTGAATTTATAATCTGATAAAACAATAAGCTGATAGAGGCTCCTGTGCTTCGTGCTGCAACCAGCTAGTCATACATCATCGTTAACAAGTAGGAGGCTCGTCCTCTGGATGCAAGAAAAGAATAATGTTCAACATCACAACAAATGTGTGAACAAAGGAAAATGAAAAAAGGCTGCACACCAAAAAAGCTCCCTTTGACAAGGATTTATTAGCACGGGATGTTTCTCAAACTGCTGAGTTACAGTAATAATACAGACAGGAAGCTGCTCTTTAAATACAGGTGACCCCGTCCAGGTGAGCAATCAACCATTTAAATCGGGTGTGACTTCCACAAGATTATTTTCACCAAATGCATCAATATTCAGAGAGATACGAAAAGGGAACATTCTCAATAGGATGGATTGCATGATAGAAAAAAGAAATAAATATATATATCTGCAGAATACAAAATAAGAAGGTGACAAATAGGGCTGTCAAAATTGCTTCAAAATGGCATTCGAGCATTCGTTCTAAAAATAGCACATAATTCGAATATATTCGAATATCTATTTGCGCATTATGCCAACAGGAGGACAAACTCATACAAGACAACTATTTGTATAGGCATTATTTATTTCAATTTAAACATCTTTAACAATGCCTGACATTAAAAAATGAACTCGCTCACGACTCTGACCAATTAAAGGTCCCGACAGGCGTCATTTAGTGATTGAAGCGAAGCAAATATCATTAACATTAATTTAAATTGTACAGTGTACAGAACTAACCGGTCAAGCGGTAATAAACATGGAACAACATTTCTTTCCCATGAAACAGCAGGCCTTATCAAACCAGCGGGGAGCTGCGGTGCATCAAATGTAAAGCCTATTCAGTAACCTGCAGTACACACTTTTGTAATGTTCACTTTTGTTTAAATAAAATACGGCACACAATTCTGATGAATGTCACAACAAAGAACTCTCACCATGAGTGATAATTTACAATAAAGTACTATTATAAACGAAAAGTGGGCGACTTACATTCTTGGCGCTTGTATAAAAAAAAGAAAGGAAAAGCTGCATTTTATCCGAGTGTCACTGATTGTCAGGCTCTTTTAGTCCACTATTGGGTCTTGGGCCTGAAGGCCTACAGATTATTAGCCAAAAACACAAGGGCATCCACATGTGAAGAGGCCAGCGCGGATCTCTTTTTATTAACGATATTCCCAGCGGAGGAAAAGACGCGTTCAGAGCGCACTGAGGATCCGGGGACGGAAAGATATTTCTTTGCCACCTGGGCGACGTGAGGGTATCTCCCAGAGCCCAAAGTTTTCCACCACATGAGAGGGTTTTGTTGAGCAGGTAATGGAGACTCTTGTTCATACATCGACATCTCTTTTTGAAGCACCAGTCTGGTGTTCTGGTCTGGGCTGCCTGCGCAATACATGTCTCCAAAGAGATCCCCCATGGCCGTTAGAGCAGTTTTCCCGGCGGGTTGTTGATCACGGGGTTCTCCGACACCAGTTCCACTGTCTGTGCCTCCTGCCAGATTCACCTGTTTCATCTCCTCCAGTATAGCCGCGTGCACTTCTCGTCTTTGCTCGTCTTTTAAATGAACGAGGCGATGAAATCTTGGATCCAGGTAACTGGCTTTGTTCAGCAGCATAAATGCGCCCTTTTCCTCATTATATCGCTTCTCCAGATCGGTGATTATTCTTGTCTTCATCTCTGACAATGCAGGTGGTTCTGGTTCCTCTGGCGTTTGTTTTTTCAGTTGACAGAGAAGAACATGTTTCAAGGGCAGCACAGCCGAGGCAGTTGGATATTTATCAGTTGAAAGCGCTTCTGTTGCCACTTTGAATGGTTTAAGGACCTCTTGTACCTGTAGTAAATAAATAAAAATAAATAAATAATAATAATAATTTGTTGATTTTATGTCAGGTTTGAATTTGTCCAGTTTTACATTCACACAAAATAAATTAAGGCAGTAATTCTCCCCCCCCCCCCCCAAAAAAAAGTTTTAATTTCTACGCTCACCTTTTCCATTAGGGACCATTCACCTGTGGTCAGCTCCATCTTGGAGAGTTTTTTCTCAAAGATGACAGCCGATACAGCTGCCTGTTGTTCTGACGCACGGCAGATCATCTCATAGGTGCTATTCCATCGAGTCGGACAATCGTTAATTAGCTTTTCAGTTTTCAGCCCCAAAAGTTTTTGTTTTTGCTGGAGGAGGTAGCTGTCAGTGGTAGATTTGCTTAAGTGTGCCGCTGCCACTTTCAGCCTACTAACGGGTGTCTCAATGGCTCTGACCCCGAGCCCTTTACGCACAGCCAAATCAATTGTGTGTGCCACACATGGTATGTTCACAGTTTCAAGATGTCTCTCCACTGCATTCACGTAATTAGTGGAATTATCTGTTGTTACGGCAATCACAGATGCTTTTTTTTATGCCATAAACATCCAGGGTCTCTTGAATGCATTCCCCGACATGCTCCGCAGTGTGGCTTTCTGTAAGTTCTTTTGTCTTGAGCACGTAGTCCTGCATTTCCCAGTCGCCTGAAATGCAGTGGGCTGTTACTGTAACATAGGATGCTGTTGCTAGGGAAGTCCACCCGTCTGTCGTAAGAGCCACATCTTGCGCTTTGATTAACTCCTTTATATTGTCTGAGGTACTTTTATGCATATCCTCGATTCTACTGGTGAGTGTTCCACGGCTCGGGATGTGATATCTCGGTTCCATTTCTTTACAAAACTCTCTGAAGCCCGTGCCATCAACGATACTGATCGGCCTCATGTCCTTGCAGATGAATGAAGCAAGTTTTTTTGTGCATGCCTCTTGTCGTGCTGCAGACAGAGAGGAGCTTGTAGAGGCCGGTGAAAAATACGAGTCGAGACGTGGCTGTTTAGGTGGAGTTCCAGACATCGTAGCATGCTCATCTGGGTGCACATGTTCAAGATGTGTCTTCAGGTTGGTGGTGGTGGAATGATAAGCTAATTTTAGCTTACACAGCTTGCACACAACTTTATCTCGCTCAGCATTTTTTCCGTCTACCGTGTCTGCCCAAAACCCGAAGAATTTCCAAACCGAGCTTCTCAAGTTCGTTGGAGTCCAGATCACTTTCTCCAAGTTTGAACATTCCGCCATCTCTCTCAATGTGCTCAGCCCACGGCAGTGTCTGTCGCGTGTCACTGCAGGTGCAGCGCATGTGACCTGTCCCTGACCCCGCCGTCATACAGTGCGCCCACTCACAGCAGCCGCTGTTTTATTTATGTATTTGTTTTTTCCCCACTCAGTCACCCCCCCACCCCCCCACTGTTTATTTAATATTCGAATATTAATTTCCACAATCGAATCTCGGATTTTTTTTAATATTCGAATATATATTCGAATTTA
Organism: Decapterus maruadsi; assembly: GCA_030347415.2. Classification (NCBI taxonomy): domain Eukaryota; kingdom Metazoa; phylum Chordata; class Actinopteri; order Carangiformes; family Carangidae; genus Decapterus; species Decapterus maruadsi. The sequence continues at coordinate 26,250,322 of CM064902.1, forward strand.
GAATATTCGTTGACAGCCCTAGTGACAAATGTGTAAACAAAAGCATTAATTCCACTGATTTAATGCAGGTTGTGCAACTCGACCTCTATGAGCCTCACTGACCTCACCGGTCTCTACGGGCTGTTTAAAATGTTATTATTATTTTAACTGGAGCCAAAACTAAATATGTACATGAACAAACTATATAAATAAAATCTCTCTCTGTTTCTTATTCTGGCAACAGAAGTTTTTAACAAGTGTAAGTAATGTTTTGTATTTGTTGGGAACTATTTTCAGCGGCGTATTAATCCAGATTCAGTGTGTCAGGCAGCGGCATAATAATGTGTCAAAATGAACTACTATGTGTGTGTGTGTGTGTGTGTGTGTGTGTGTGTGAGTATGTGTGTGTGTGTGTGTGTGTGTGTGCGTGTGCGTGTGTGTGTGTGTGTGTTCATGATAATGAAGGAACATGTCACCCCCCAGCCAGAGCAACAGTCTGTGTCTCACTGATGTGTTTTAATAGTTTTTGGAAACAATGGAGCTCTGTGGCTCCAGGGAATAAGATGTACTACCAGACTGCACACACACACACACACACACACACACACACAAAAACACACACACACTGTATATTATTAGGATTCATTCAGCGTCAATTCGGCTCCACAGGGATTTGTTGACAGGAAGACAAAAATAAAAACCAGATTCACCCCCACCACTAAATAAGACATCGGCCTGAAAGGACACTCTAAGGTCAGTCCAAGTTTAACTGTTACTATGGTAACTTGCGGTTCGATTAGGCACTGTAGCCAATCAGGAATATCAAATATTTAAAGGGATAGTTCAACATTTTGGCAAATTGGCCCATCACCATAATCCCTATAGTCATAGCAGTAGGTTCGTTACCTTTAATTGTTGGTGCAAGCTATTTTTAGAACGGCGGAGCAGAGCCGTGAGCTGCTCAGAGCTACGCTACGGAGGCTCATGGGATTTCTTGGTTTCTTCTCATCAAACTCATCAAATACACAATCCAACAACTCCACAACGCTCTGGTGGACAAGTTGTGACCTGCACATTCACCACGCTATGAGATAATAACACAACGTTACCACACAGAGTTGTTTTAGAGGGAAATTCATGCAAAACCGCTGATGCACGTTGCCTTCAGGGACAGTTTTCCCATCAAGCAGTCTCTGTATTTACCTCGTGTTATTATCTCATAGCCTGAGATAAAGCAAAGCAAAGTAGTACAATATCGCAAAGAGAATGAAATGACTGATTTTGTTTATGAAGGTAAGAAGCTTTGCAATAAAAAAAAGAGTAATAATGGCACTGTAAAAGCAATTAACAAGTGCATTTAAAAATAAAATACATTAACATTAACATGAACCCTCTTTAATGATGTTGCACCACTTTGCCTGTTCATGACTGGGAGAAATAAAAACCAAAGTTGGAGGTGTATTAGTTCAAGCCATCTCAAATAAAATAAGTATTATAACGTTAAACTATGAAATATCATCAATCAATCGTCAATCACCACCACTAGATTCCATAATAGCTCTTCCATTAGTTATTTAGATACCTCAGTCTGGGGCAAAGAGTTTCTCCTTCAGCGGCGTCTCCTCCCTGCAGGATTTAACGTCCCTCTCACCTGATATTTCACTGACTTAATCGCGCTGCTCGGACACTTTAGTGGCAATGAAATTGAGTTTTGCGATGCCTTTTAAAAAAAAAGCGTCTCATATAAGTGGAGCAGCGGCGGTGGTGGATGAGAAATGAAGAGACGGGCGGCCTTTTGAGAGATGTCTCTGCTCTCAGTCAGGATATTGTGTGGTTGTGTTTGTTGTTTTTGTGCGTTGCCCTTCAGCTGCCACATCCTCCCATCGCTCATCTCTGCTGTGAACCGACTGCTTCTTAATGCATCGTCTGTTTATTCTGCTGCTGCTGACAGTCATTTGTATCGATGCCTTTCAGTCGGTATAGCCTCGTCTTCTTTTTTTTTTTTTCCTCCATCACTGTCTCTCTCACACATAAAGGTTGCCATGGAGACGCGCATGCTGTGCTCTGGGGGTTGCCATGGCGCCAGTGTTTACCAAGGGGAGCAAAGAGTGTTTAGTTGGCACCGTGGCCGCCGCTCTGCCTCGTCGTCCAGCCAGCCAGCGGCCGCCCGGCTCGCATTAATAATAAACCAGTTGTGTTGTTTGTGCCTGTTGAACGCGACTCCCGAAATGGATCCTATAACGACCGACAACGAGCGGAAAAGAGGAGGATGAGAGGGAGAGACAGAAAGTAAGAGCTATGATGTGATGATGATTGAGGAACTGAGGCCTGAGTGGCTGAGAGTGCCGTGCAGAGATCCCAGGATGAATTACGGGAGGAGGAGGAGGAGGAGGAGAGGCGGCGGTGTGCAGAGTCACAGCTCAGAGAGGAAGAAAAATCCAAGTTATTATTATTCAGTCATGCTGTTTTTACCATAAAACCTTCAGCCATTAGTCTTCCTGTTAAAACAGACCATGCATTAAAAAGATCCCACAGCCTCCCTCGGTGTTTTGCTGTTCGTTGAGAGAGTCGGCGGAGCCTGCAGAGGAGACCCATCAACAGGCTAATCGTCTGAATCCTGGGAAATTTAGCATTCAGTGGGACATTACTCCACATTTTGAGATAACAGCATGAAAAGGCTTCCTCGCTCTGCTTGGTGCAACTCTGGGCTTTTTGTTTCTAATGTTTTATTCTGTTTGCTGCTTATTTCGCTCCAGAGTCTGAATCATGTTCATCCTGAATACAGAAATAATCCACATCCAAAAACCTCTCACGACCGAAACCTAAGAGACCATGCCAGAAGTTTTTACGACCTGCCATCATTGCCGTGGATACTATGATATCGCCGTGGTTAAAGGAGAATTCCGGTCATTTTTGCCTCCTAAATCGTTGTCCTGATGGTCACCAAGAGTTGGTTAGAGCAAAAAATGTGACTAAATAATAAGTATAAGTATATCAAGTACTTAAAGGGATAGTTCAACATTTTGGCAAATTGGCCCATTGCCATAATCCCTATAGTCATAGCAGTAGGTTCATTACTTTTGATTGTCGTTGCAAGCTGTTTTTAGAACGGTGGAGCAGAGCCGTGAGCTGCCAGGTGTAACTCCAGTTTGTCTGCATCATTTCTTGGTTTCTTCTCATCAAACTCATCAAATACACAATCCAACAACTCCACAACGCTCTGGTGGACAAGTTGTGACCTGCACATTCACCACACTATGAGATAATAATTCTTTCAACCACAACAAACACCCAGAAAAAATAAACAGTTGAAAAAATAAAAAATAAACAGTCAGAGATATTATGGACATTACCGCTGCAATGCTCCACCATTTAGCCCTGGTGCCGGGTAGCCATGGTGTAACTCCAGTTTGTCTGCATCAATCATAGTCGTGTTTTTAGAGGTCAAAAATGGCCAAAATTCCCCTTTAAGTTAATGAAAAGCTGCTGTTTTGGGTTAAGAGGAGCACTTTTCCACGTTGCATCAATAAAGAAATAGCTAAACCAGCCCACAGGTTGGGTGTGCAGCAGCTTATTACAACCCATGGTTACATTTTGTTGCTAGGCGACACCTAGTGGTCATTGTGATGAATGACAAGCAAGCAAACGGGGGAAATACACAGTCCATCGTATCATATTCATTCATCAATGTGACCACTTCTCTGCTGTTTTGCTAACCCTCCTCCCAGTCGTGTGTATTTGTTTTCAATGAAGCCTTTAAAATAACCTGATGTCGCCTTGCAACGAAACCTAAATAACCTGCTGCACACACGACCTGTGGGAAGTTTTTTTTTTTGCACACTGTGAACAATGTTTACCTTCAGAGAGCAGACGGCACCTGAGGCTACGCTGCACTTTACAAGTTTGAGTGAAGTAAATAAACTATTACAGACGTTCACTTTCACCTTCAGTGTCCATTTTCTCTTGATCCGTCCACAGTAGACCAGTAAAGCAATGAAAACCGACTGTGAGACGTTCACTTCCGATGATCTCTGCTGATATAAAGCAGAGAGTTTTTTTTAAGCCGCTCTCTAGTGTAATGCTGATGAAACGTCCTTATCTCTGGCAGAACCGATCCTCCTTGAAACCAAGTGGGTTTCAAACCACAGAGGTTTCCTAGGAGACAAACAGCTAACGTCACCCACATTGCAATTTTTTCCGGTGTTGAAAGGAGAAAAGTAAAAAAAAAAAGGCACAAAAAAGAAACCTCATCCAGCCGGGAGACACTCCTCAGTAACGAGTGCCATATATTTCATCCGTCTGTGTTTGGCCTCCCTCCAGTTTCTCCACCAGAAGCTGCTCGCCACAATAAATCCCTGAAACACCTGACACGGGTCTGAACCTCATCGGCTCGGACTAAAGGACTCGATGTGCAGAACATGCAGATAATCGATGCTCCCGTCCCCTCGGGCTCCGTGACGCCCAGACCGAAACTTGATTAGTATAGGAAATACCACAGGTTAATTAACTTTCTAAAGGCGTGAGGGTAGGTAAAACCATAAATTGACCCTCGATTGATTAGAGGAGGTGGCAGTGGGGGAATAGTCTGAGTACCCAGATAGATAGCAAAATAAATCTGGTCCATACTTTGGCCGAGACATCACGGTGGTTCGGTGGCCAGCTCTTACGAAGCAAGAAGGTTCTGGGTTTAGACCTGGAGCCTTTCGCTGATTCATCGCTGATTCATCGCTGATCACACCAGTGTGAATGAATCCTGTGGCACTTTCTCTTTGATGCCAATAGGCGATGAAAGTCTTGATACAGTATGTCAAAATAGGCCTAAAAAACAGTGTTTGGTCATCTAGTTGAGGATGTACCGGTATTACAACCTGTTCAATGTGGTATAATAAGGCAAAATCAAAGGTATTTCACAACAGTCAAAATAGTCCTATAGAGCAGTGGTTCTCAACCTTTTGTACATCAAGGATCCCTAAATTGACACAAATTAGACCACTGACCCCCATTGGACCAAAGTAAACACCAGAAATACACAAATTTTTGTTCTGAGACTGAAGAACATTATGTTTTTATACATTTAAATTAGGGCCAATGGTGTGAATTTTTGGAAATATTATAGAGACATTTCTGGAAAAAAAAAAAAATCTCTAAAAACATTTTAACATTTCTAGGAAGAAGTGGTAAAAATTCTACAAAGAAAAAAAAAGTGGTAAAATTTTGCGTAAAAAATGTTCAAAATAAAAAAGTAAAAATTTTGTTGATTCATGCTTTTATCTCCAGTAGACTAGATTACTGTAACGGTCTTCTGACAGGTCTCCCTCAGAAAAGCATCAAACAGCTGCAGCTCATTCAGAACGCTGCAGCTCGAGTTTTAACCAGAACAAAGAGGTTAGATCACATCACTCCAGTTCTGAAGTCCTTACATTGGCTCCCAGTCAGCTACAGAATAGATTTTAAAGTTCTGCTACTGGTTTACAAATCACTGAATGGTTTAGGCCCAGACTACATGAATGACATGTTAGTAGAGTATAAACCCAGTAGAGCTCTGAGATCTACTGACTCAGGTCAGATAGTGGAGCACAGAGTTCAGACCAGACATGGTGAAGCAGCATTTAGCTGTTATGCTGCACACAACTGGAACAAACTACCAGCAGAACTTAGATCAGCTCCAACTGTGAGCACTTTTAAATCCAGGTTAAAAACATTTCTCTTTTCATGTGCCTATGGCTAAATTCCTTTTAAGAATTTTAAACCTTATCTATCTTCTTTTATTTTACTTTTATTTGCTCTTGTTTTTAACTCTGTTTTAAGTGTTTGTTTTTATTCTGTTTTATGCTTCTCTTTTATTTCATTTTATTCTTTAAATGTTCTGTCTTTATGTAAAGCACATTGAGTTGCCTTGGTATGAAATGCGCTATATAAATAAAGATGCCTTGCCTTGCCTTGCCTTGATAAAAAAGCAACAAACTTTTTCAGTTTGACCTTCATTTGTCCCCGTAACAATAAAGTTTCCATAAACCAGACCAATGCTTACAACCAAAACACACACATTTCCTGCTAAAACATTTTATCTTGACGTGCTGCTTTATTGCTTTTATTTATTTTTGTGTTGTTTCGTTTTATTTACACTGGTTTATCATTGTCTCTTTAGACTTAAAATTCATTCAACCTTTACTTTAACCTGGAGACACGCTACCTTTTGGTCAAGAATTCACTGCAGCTGGAACAATAATAAATAAAAAATGGCAGCATTAATTAGTAAAATAGAGGAACCTAAGGAATCACTTTTTTTTCTTTTAAAGCAATTTACACATTTAAAGCAAATATAATGAGTTAAACTTATTCACTCTGAAATGTCCTGAGGGCTGACGTGACGTGTAGATCGTTCTACCGTGACCTCACGGTGAGAAACTCTGCAGCTGCATCCAGACAGACGGACAGAACATGTTAACAGATAACGTGTGACTCCTGGTAACCTTAAAGATGAAATTATTACACACAAGCCAGGAGTCGTTGGGTCTGTTTTTTTTTGTTTTTTATCTTTTGCATCGTCTGCACATATTTAATTTCTGCCACATGTGTGTGTCACGTAAACACACAGGAGGTCGCGACCTCGTCTTTATCCATCTGAACGTCTTTCCTTTAGCTCTGGTTCCTGTTTGTTAGCGCCGCTTATCTGCCCATGAACCCTCATGTCTGAGTGTGTTTAGTGCACACACACACACACACACACACATATACATATAGATATATAGGTATATGTAGGCTAGTAGAGACAGACAGAGGTGGGTTTGGTTTGGGGCGGGAGGGCTGAGTACACAGAGACTCCCTGCCAGGTTTCGATCTTGCTCACCTTCCTCATCAGAGAGCTGCTCTGAGAACAAACACACTTCTGTTCAGCTCCTGTCAGCACACGCACGCACACACACATACACACACACACACACACTGCTGCTGCTGCAGGAGCCACATCAGACAACGTGTTTGTTCATGTTCGTCCCCGGTGGCGAGGACGGGTCACAGCCGACCCTCCACTCCTTCACAAAAACAAACAGCCATGTTTCACAGCTGGGAATCAGATTTCTACAGTTATGAAACACTGCATGGTTTTCAGCGGAAAAACTAATTAAACTTTAAAAATTAAATTAATTCTCCCGTAGGCAAAAAAAAAAAAAAGTAAAGTTTGTTTACAGGAGAAAATGTCACGAGGCTTTTAAATTATCAACAAGGGATTATCCTCAGGGAGGGAGTGAGAATAACTGCAAACTGATTTTTTAAGAGGTTTATACTTAAAGTGCAGACCAGTTTTCTGTGATTTTGCAGCAAAACAAGAAATATGCATATGAATAAGGTGAATGAATAAAATGAATTCATTTTCTGGGGTAGCCTACATGGATCTCCACAGTGATGCTGATAGGAATGTGATCAGCAGCTGTGGAGAGTTTGTTGTTGGTTAATCAAATCCACAAAAGTGAACGAAGATGATCATGCTGCTCTCGTTTACAAATGTTTTCACCTTTTAAGTCGATGTGTTGAACTACAACGGTTGTAGTCAGTCTAGGGTCCTGTATAACTCTCATTTGCAAATGATGGAGACTGTAGGGAACACTTGGCCATAATAAACCACACGTCAATTAACCCAAACACAATAATCATTGTTTTAATAAATGTAGTAAAGTTTCAAGAAAACATACAAAAATAAAAAAATAAAACCCTGAGGTCTAAAGTTTTGTCTTTTCTCAAACTATCTTACTTTAGTTTGAGTGCACTCTTTTTCAACTTTCGTTGGCGCGCTTTAGTTTGAACTCATGATGGAAACCTTTCATACCTGTACTCCCGTGTGTTGGTGTCGTCATCCCGACCAGATGATTGACCAGCTGATGAATCGCTCGCTCGTCGCGGTAACGACCGTCTCCGCCTCCAGCAGCTGGCAGCGGCAGACCTCCGCCTCCCTCGGCAGCAGCGAAGCGACCTCCGTCGACGGCAGGCGGCGTTTCCCCTCAGTGAGAACGGTGGTGTTAGCCTAGCCCCCTTGTTGTTAGCTTAGCTCCCGTGTTGTCTCGTATTCACCAAAACACAAGCGGCGGTGGAGAGTCCGACTCACAACTCTGAGCACGTCGCTCAACTACACTTCACAGTCTGTCACTCACTGATAAACTCCACACGGAGCCTCGCCATAACACGTCGCTCCTTCTTCCTCCTCTCTCGGGTCTGATGTATCCCGGAAGTGTAAACATTCAGGTCATGACCCCGACCTCACGCATGAACTCACGCACGTAACGTAGTACTTTTAACTTTTTTTTAAAGACATTTACACCCATTAAATGATATTTTCAAAGTTAATCATTTTAAAAAATGTATTTATGCATTTTAACACCTTATTTATATGAAACGGTTATTTATGGGAATTTTAACTTTTTTAAATTTTATTTCCAATTATATATATTATTTTATTATTTATGAATTTTAACCTCACCATGAAAATAATGAAATATTTATTAGAGTATTACAGAGTATTACAGATTATTATTATTTTTAATTGCTGGAAAACAACAAACTAGGAACAGAAAAGACATTAAAATACAGAATTAATCAGAATCAGAAAACCTTTATTGTCCCCTGCATATAGCAGTGGAAATTTTGTGCATATGTGCGCATAAAAGAAACATAAAAACACAGACAACAAATAAATATATGATGACGCAAGCAAGATAAATGACACAAGTGAGAAAAAAAACTAAACTAAAAAAAACTAAACTAAAAAAAAATTCAACTAAACAAGGTCAGTGACATTTAATTATCATGTTGTTTTCTCTACTGGTGGTCGAAGCTGATGGATCAGGAGCCAGCATCGTTTTCAAAGGTCAAAGGTGATAATAACAAACTTTTTATATGGCTCTAAACTCAACTGGAGAGACGTCAGCAATTCTGAGCTCATTGCACTTTGCAGTATTTTGCAGCATCTCAGGAGAGAATACGGTATAATGAATCTCAGTGACCTAGACATATAGCAACACAGGCCCGTGTGTTAATAAGAGCACACATAAAGGTCGCGCACAGCAGCTTTATCAGTGCCTGTTCAACAGTAATTGTTCTAGAAACTAAAAGATGCTGAGACGGCAGCTCCTCTCACACTGAATCTTATTCATGCTGTAAATGTCACATGTCACATCAGCAGCCGAAGCATCTGTCTCACTCTCAGGTTCATTAATAGCCCTTTGTAGTGGGATATGATGACCAGGCAGCACGAAGCAGCCCGCAGCCGTCCTTCCTGGATCGTGTGTTTCCTCCTGAGCCAGAGCAGCGTTAACACCTTTGCAAAGTTTCAGATGAGACGGGATATGGGTTTTTTTTTTTAAAAACCTATTAAACTCACCTCCTCAGGAAGACAAGAGAAGTGAAAAGAAAAAAGGGAGAAGGACCAAATGTTCAGAGACGGAGGAAAATGGTTCCATTAAAGCGTCTGCGAGCCGACGGGGCTGAGTGGTTCATCCAGACGTTGACCTTTTACTCAGCGCTGCTGATAGCTGCCACGGTGAAATGACAGCACAATGATAAAAAATGACTCAAATTACACCGAGCTGCTCTTCAGCTGCCGGGGATGTCACCGCCGCCGCCGCCGCCGCCGCCTCAGCTGTAGTTAAAGTGACATTTGGGCCGTTATGGCGTTGATGGGAGAAGCCGTCGGTCGCTCCTGTTGCAGGAAAATAAAACGCCACAATCAGCGCGCCAGGTGGATTCGCTCTGTCGATTGTTGAAAATTTAGAGAGTGAAAAATGTGAAAACTGTTGAAGAGTTCCTGGACAAACTCAGTGGAGATGTGTCAAGACTCACTGTTGAGATAAAAACAGGTTTGGTGACACGTGTAAAGTTTGATTTGAGGGTTGACAGAAAGTTTAAATAGTCAAATCTTGATGTTATATTGATATTCCAGACCGGTCCAGCAACCTTGAAGCTGCAGTTCCTCTCCTGGCCACTAGACTGAGTCTCCAACGGTGAGTCAGTCTCCATGTTAAGATGTCCTTTAACTTCAACATGTTTAACAGCCTGGTACAACCTGGTGAATTGTTATAAAACTGGCCTGTTTGAATGACAGATAGCCAGGTGAGTATTTGCTTCACACAAACCCATAATGTGTTGCTGAGAGTAAGGGGGCGGAGTCAGACGCTGCCAAGATGGCACCTGTGCAGCAGCTGCAGAAACCTGTGGGTGGAGTCGCAGAGGTGACGTCCATCTTCAAACTGGGCTGTAAAAAACAAAAACAAATGAATTCTTAGTATATTCTCCTTTTGAAATAATAATTGCTGCAGTTGACTGTTTTCCACTTCAATATGTGTCCATGTTGGCACTAGCTCACTAGCGCTGTTACTTCAGACAGAAAGAGTAGCTCAGTGTCGGAGCAGACCAACAGGCTTGAGAGATGTTTGACTGCAGGCAACAGAAAGATGATTATTATTTCAAAATAATGCACATAAAATAATAATACTTACATTCAATTTCATTCCTATTTGCTGAAGGACGCCTGGCAGAACCACTGGTCAATGTAAATATGGCTCATAGCAGCTTCTCCATCAAACATATGGTCATAAAGAGGAAACAGAATTGATTAAAAGCAACATTTCCACATTACTGAAAGTGCAAAACTCAAATTTTCTTGTCATAGGGCGTATAAACTATGAATTCAGTGATTAATCAGATTGAATCCTGGTGCAATCCCTCTAGTTCAGTCAAATGTAGGCACAACAATAGGAAAATGGAAATACATCATTCTGTAAGCTGCTGCAGACATGAAGACTTCATCCTTTAAAACAGCGAACGTCAGGAGCTGATCCGTACCTGTGTGTGAAGTGAAAGCTGCAGGTATTAATGAGCCTTAAACAATAATCCACTCCAACATCATTTGCAAGTAAAATATTCAAGATTTTCTTTTTCTTTTTTTTTCCATTATAGGAACTAAAGCCTTAAGCCAAATGAGCGTACAGTTAAAAACCCAAATCTCGGAGAGCTAACAGCCTGGACATGTTGAACATGACAATGAAAAGTCAACATGTTGAATGAGCGGCCCCCGAGTCCCGTCTTTGTGCAGATTATCCCAGGATTTCGAAGCCGAGTGCGGCGCAGTGTGCTGCTCCGTGAGCCCCGTCACCCTGGGGGAGCTCATTACCAGCACTGCAGGCTGGGATTTGAAGCATGTCAGCCCATACGCCGCTGTAATTAATTCCACTCCTTTTGGCTCTTTTTTCTCCTCCATTAATCTGTGTATTTAATTAAGGTTTGCTTGCTTTAACGGCACAGAGAGCGAGAGGCAGAAAAAAGGGACAGAGTGGGATGAGACGAGAGAGAGAAAAGAGTCTCAGAGTTACAGACGGTGCTTTAAAGCAGAAATCCTCCCAATTACCAGAGGGAAGGAGACGTGGCCGCTGAACGCCCCCTCAACTTGACGCAGTGTCACTCAGGTCACGTCAACAACAGGTGACATGATATGACCTCATGTTTCAGACTCACTGTTGACGGATCCTGTGCTCACCTTGATGAATGGAGCTAAAGACACTAGTTGTTTATTTAGCCAGTCATGGAGCTCTAATCTGAATCCAGGTGGATCCTACAGGCCGTAGCTAAATGACAGTTAGCTTTCAGGCTACGTAGCCACATTTAGCCGCTAAGATGCTAAACCAGAAACTTCCTGATTAAAATTGTCCAGAGATGCAAACACCTTTAGTCTGTTAGCAGGTTAACATGACACTGTATTTGCTATTTTATTTCGTGATCTGTTTGAATTGTTTTTTACAAGACACCAGACTTGTAGTCCGTAGAGCGTCATCATCACACAAAATACATTCTTCTGTTGACGTTTTACGATAAACTGCTGGTTTCTCGGCATGAAACATGATGTTTTAAACAGGTAGAGGGCATATTTTTTCATCATGGCACAATTCAAATGGATCATGAAATAAAACTTGGACTCCTGCTCATTTGTATGGAGACTTTTTTCTAATTAAACGCCGTTACTTCCTGCTTCCGCTTCTGCACTCTACTGCAAAAGCGCCCATAAAACCCATTCACTCCAATGACACTTCTAAATTGATTGGGATGTCAAATTATACTTATAATTTATTTATTATAAAATGTAGATTGAAACATTCATGTAGAAAACTGTTCTTTTCTTTCTTTCTTTCTTTACTAGTGTTAATGTTTATCTGTAAAGGCTCCTCAATAATGCTATTAACGTGGGTGATCTAGAAATGTCCTCAAATTATTGAAAATACCACCAACAATGCAGCGATGTCAGTTCTTGGGCGCGTTTGCAATACCCATATTCCGCCATGAGGGGGCGCTTCCATTGGACCAGTGCGTGTCGTTACTCTCTTCCAGTGCTGAGGGACTAAACATTGCACACTTTACATTGCTATATAACGTAGGCCACTGACATGTTAATGTCAAAGTTACGACCTGTTATCTTCCGTGTATATAATCGTTAAATCTCATGAGGTTAGTTTGATCATTATGACCTCCAGCTGTGAGGACAAAGTTGAGGCTGAGGCAGTTTAATCTGCGAAACACAGGAGAGGTGAAGTGACGAGGGCGGCGTGAAGATAAGGCTGCAGGAGATCATCAGATTTATGTGCTGCTGCTGCTGCTGCTGAATCCTCCTCTTCTTATCTCTCTCCTTCAGTTTCTCTTGTCTCTCGTGTGCTGACCTCCCTCTGTCTGGACAACGATCCTCACCTGAACCCTCTCTCCGTCCCTCGGCACGCTGCTGCTCTCAGATGTTGCATTTGCAGACGTAGTTGGTCTTTTGACAACACATCAAACCAAACACGTCGTTGCAGGTTCAGATAAGGAAACATCCTGACCGGTGTTTCTGCTGAAATGATCACAACAGCCTGCAGCAAAATGTCATGTACAAATATTTACATTTTATTTATTTAGAGTCTTTTCCACAAAAAGTATGCAGTCACAAAAAAAAGGTTGTTGTTTTTTTTTTAAACTCACCACTGGATGTGTTACTACCACGTTATACAGTATGCAGCACAGGGACCAACCAGAAGCTTCAACAGACAAAGTGTCCTCACAACAGTGGCTGTAATCGTTTTGGCAAGCTTTGGTAAAAAATAGAACTTTACAAGACAAAATAAAAAACAGGCAGGAGGCGGCGAAGGGTGGAGTAGTTACATGGAGGGCGCAGCTGCAAATAATAAATATTTTACCAATGAATCAAACAAATAATCAACATTAGGCCTGTTAATTGAAACCATCTCAACTCAAGGTCTGCCCACTCGTTTGTTCTGGGTATAAACTCGATGGACGTCGCCTCTGTGACAGGTTTCTGAGTGGAGCTGCTTCCAAATATGGGCAAAGAGGAAGGGGAGTGTGGCCACGCCCCTTTTAGGAGACTAGCGGCAGCCTCGAGTGCATTGGCTCCAATGGGAAAATTGAACGTGAACACAGATTATGGTCGATTCTTTCGCCTCACAGTCACTGAAGTACATTTTTTTGACTCGTTTTTCACGAGTCACATCTCTTATGAACATTTTGACACGAGAATGGCAATTTTCAGACGGACACATCAGGAGAAAATGAACTTTGTCTCTGTCTCAACAACACACTCTCGCAAGATTTGGCACAAATTTCCTAGGCAACATCAAACAGAATCACTGTTAGCTGTGTAAATATTTAATGTCATCATAAGAAAATATAAATATCTCACTTTTATCTACCTACAAATTTTATCAATCCAGGTGATCCAGGTGGCCACGCCCACAGGAAGTGTAACCATTTCTATGGAGTATCTTGGTAAATAAAGTATCTTTGGCCGAGACTTTGGTGCAAGTCGGTTTGTGGCAAGCATACTCTGTCACTCAAAAAGGCCACGCCCCGAAATAATACAAATGAAAGCTTTAGCTGGAAAATAAGAAATTTAGCCAGAAATAATCTGCAGAGACCAAAAGTGTTTCTGTACCAGACAGTCAATATGTTTATTTCCCATTCTAACATGGGAGTCTATGGCGAAGGACTCGCTATCGGAGACTCACCCTAGTGGTCGGGAGAGGAACTGCAGCTTTTTGGCATTTTGTGTTGGCTCTGGAGTTTTTTTTAACAAACCACAGTGAGTTTTAAGAACATGAATTATACATTATAAACATTGGACTGTTGATTAATACTATTACTTTAAAATGTACATTTCACCGCTCTGATTATATCACAGATGTGGCAGGAGAACAAAGCGAGTAAGTGGGACTTTGAGTTGAGGTAGTTTTGTCAGCAGCTTTTTACAAGTTCCAGAAGAAGAAGCTTTTAATTAATTTTAATTTGCTTTTCAGATTCTTTGTTTTGTTTGATCAAAACACAAAGATTCAAATTTCAGATTAAAACATCTAAGTGATGTTGATTAATTTTGTGTTAAAGGATTTAAAGGAATTATTCCAACTGTGATTCATTAATTATCCAGTTTTCTTCAGCTCCGTTAACGAAACAACAGAACAACAAAAAGGTTGAAGCCGACAGAGGAGGGAGGATGTCTCTGAAATGAGGAGGACCACAGTGAGAGAGAACCTGAAGAGGAGAGGTGGCGGCGGCGGCGGCGGCGACTTCTCTCTCTGATGTATAAATAAATAGAACAGACACGTGGCTATTAACGAGGGTACGATATCTAAAAAGTGTCTCTTCTTGGAAAAAAAGTGTCTTTTTTTTTTTTTTCTTGGTGCTCGATCCACAGTTCGAAACCAAAAGGTTCAAAGTGTTGCTTTTAAAAAACGCTGTGCCTTAACAAGATACAAAAATACATAACTATGCAAGACGGGGACTATTAAAAGAGTCTGTGTGAATACTGCGAGGAGGAGGAGGAGGAGGAGGAGGAGGAAGAGGGGAACATCGCCGTGGGAACAGAACGGCCGTGTACGGCAGCAGTAGTGGCGTTCGGAGCGAGCGAATGGCGTGAGGCTCAGCCAGCCAGCCACACCGCAAAAACTCACAATCCTAAAAATATTTGTCTTATTTCTAGTCAAAACAAATCTCATTCTACTTAAAATAAGACTCATTACATTAAAAAGTAGCTTGTTTTTAGACACTTTTTACTTATTTCAAGCATATTTTCACTTGAAATAAGTAGAAAAATCTTAGTTAGTTTAGTTTATTTATTTATTTCATTAATTTATTGAACATAAAAACAAAAATAAATAAGTAAAACTCTAAAAAAAAATAATGACAATACTGTAACTGTAACCCTTGACTGAAAGGGGGCAGAAAGAAGCAAACTTGTGTCTACCACTTGTTAGTAATTCACAAATTAGATAATATAATGTAATATAATCTGATAGTGGAGCAAGTTTTTCTTTCTTATTACAAACACAAAAAACAAGATTTTTCTACTTATTTCAAGTGAAAATTAGTTTGAAACAAGTGAAAATGATCTAAAAACAAGTTAATTTTTAGGTGATGAGTCTTAATTTAAGTGAAAAGAGTTTAGTTTTGACTAGAAATGAAACATTTTGACAAGAAATAAGACAATATTCTTGGAAAGATTTAGAGTTTTTACGGTGCAGCGGTTGAGGCGGTGAGGTGGCGTGACGCGGCGTGGCGCGGCATGGCGTGGCGGGGGTTCAGATGGCGCAGTCGTCCTGAGGGGCGGGGCTGAAGGCGGAGCTCCGCAGGGCGTCCAGGCAGTTGACCAGGATGAGCGTTCCCGTCAGGTGCTTCCAGCGTTTGGTGATGGGACTCTTCATCTTGTCCAGGCCCATGTGCAGCTCCTGGATCACGTCCCTGTAGCTGTCGCCGATCTGAGCCGCCCACGTGACCAGGAAGTCGTACGCCGGCTTCCACATGGCCTGAGGACGGAGGACAAGAGGACAGAAGACAGGAGGACAGGGTTATTTACATTAACCTTCTATTGTTTTTGTTTTTTCTTTTTCTCCAACACAAATTAAGTTAAAAGTTCAACTTAAATTAAGGAAGTGGGACGAGTGACTTATTCATGCTTTGTGGGACTCAATCAGCGCGGCTTCGTCTCACTCCTTTTCAAATATGTATGATTTTGCTTTTGTGTTTTTTTATTTACAGACGAAGGAACAAATGCAATTGTGCATAATTTTGTTTTACATGCTTAAAATAAATATTTTAAAAAACAAAAGAAAGAAAAAGGGTCATGACCTTGTCCTTCTCTATGTTACAGTAAATGTTAATGAACATGTGACCAGACGAAACCAGGAAGTAAACAGACGGAAACATTTAATTGAACTTCTGCAAAGGTGCATTTTATTGCTGTTGCTGAATATTGTGACCTTTATCATCATCCAGCCAGTCGCTGCTGGACACACACTGACCTTTAATAGTATAAACCTGTCACACTGCAAAAACTCAAAGTCTTACCAAGAATATTTGTCTTATTTCTAGTCAAAACAAATCTCATTATACTTAAAATAAGACTCATCACATAAAAAAGCTGCTTGTTTTTAGACACTTTTTACTTCTTTCAAGCAGATTTTCACTTGAAATAAGTAGAAAAATCTGATAGTGGAACTTTGAAGTTTTTCTTCCTTATTACAAGCACAGAAAACCTGCTTTCACTGGCAGATTTTTCTAATTATTTCAAGTGAAAATCTGATTGAAAGAAGTGAAAAGTGTCTAAAAACAAGCTACTTTTTTTGTTTTAAATGTTTGCGATAAATTCTGTTGTGAATTGTATGACAGTAAAGACTGACTTGGTATTTATTTTTCACCTATTATGACCTTAGTTACGAGTCTTCAGGATCATTTGAGGCTCAGTTAACAAAACCGATTGCGTCACTAAGATTTAACTTTTACCCCTGAAAAATGTTGCAGAAGTTGCAGCAGAGACATGGACTCTGTCAGCAGGAGGTTCACCTCACCAGGGGGCCTCATTATCATTGTGGATACATGTTTTTTTACACCCTTTTTCCCCCCGTTTTGTGCATACGTACTTTTCTCCCCCATATTTAGGATCTACCAAGCCAAGAAGTGTGAAAAGTGTTTACATTCACACCCATTCTGACCATGGAGTTGAGTAGAGCTGGAACTGTGTAGTGAAAATGGCTGCAAAGTAATGGCAACTAGTAGCGGAAACCCTGCTTTAAATTGATTGACAGACACGATTCTTCTTCTTTCTGCACATTGAGTCTTCCTTGTGCATGAAATGCGCTTTATAAATAAAGTTGAATTGAATTGAATTCTGCTCTGTTTCATACTTTATATGCACGTGCTGATTTGCATTGACCATATATGGTCGTGTTGGGCGTATAGTATGAGGTGTGTTCACATCCGCACTTTTCTTGGGTCCGGTGAGATTTATCAATGGAAATTGCATTGCAGAGAGTTGTGCATACTCAGTTTGATAGATCTGAAAAGCGTGTCAATATTTTGGGTGTACGCCATTTTTGGCTTTTCGCCATACGTGAAAATTTAGTAGCAGTTTTACAACCTTTTTGATAAATGAGGCCCGAGGTCTGGCTGCTGTTTTTATATCTCCTCCCTCTCTCTCTCTTCCACTGTCTGGTTCTGTTTTGTTTTCTTTATCTCTAGATTAATTTCCTTTTCAGTCGTGAAGAATAAACTTATTCTCAGTCATAACTCATGTGGTTTTCCCTCCTCGTGTCCAGCCTTGAGTCGCGTCCTGACAGTTTGATTAACAACAAAAACAAATCAAAGAGCCGATCGATGGACGCGGACTGGACTTTCTCTTCGTCATCTCAGGTCATCAAACACCTTCATCGTCACTGTTTTGTTCCGTCTCTCCGTACCTCGCTGTCCACCACGCCGTTCTTGTCGCGGTGCGGCGCCTCGTACGCGTCCATCTGCTGCCGGGAGACCTTGGCGAGCTTCTCGGCCAGCTCCCTCCAGCGGCCGGCGAGCTCCACGGCCGTGGTCAGGAGGACGAAGTCCATGACCAGCCGCGCCACCAGACCCTGGCAGTCCATCTTCAGCAGAGCCTGCGGAGACGGAGACAGAGACAGAGACGGAGAGGACAGACTTAGACCCTGGATCGGGGACGACAGTAAATAGTTAAAGGACAATTCCGTGGAAAATTCAACTCGCGGCTGTATTTTTAGACCTAAAATACAGCCCTGAGTTGAATTTTCCACGGAATTGTCCTTTAAGAAGCTGTGAGAGCAGAGGAGCGGAGCAGGACTAGAGACTAATAAATGTACATCTACAGGTTTCACTCCACCGACTTGATCCGCTGTTATTTTCCACCGATGCCCCCCTCCACCCCCCCCTCCCCCTCCAAATCTCAGCTTTGTGCATTTTTCACATGCTTTCTGGTGGAAACAGAAATAAGAGCCTCGTGCTGCTTCACCGGCGTCGCTCAGGACTCGTGTCACAGCTGAGGACGAAGCCTGGAGACGGGACAGGACGGAATGGGAGGGGAGGGGGGGCAGGACAGACCATAATAAGACTCTAAAACCCTAATCGTAAAAATTACAGATTGTCATCCTGAGGGAAGGGAGAAGGAAACTGAGACTGAGTGATGAAGAGAAATGATGAGGCTCTTAAAGTTTGGATAACGTCTCTGTCCTCAGGCTGAAGAAGAAGAAGAAGAAGAAGAAGAAGAAGAAGAAGAAGAAGAAGAAGAAGAAGAAGAAGAAGAAGAAGAAGAAGAAGAAGAAGAATGCACCACAGCTCCTGTGTGATTGTTTGTTTTGGTCTGACGGGTCCCATCAGCCGCTCTGTCTCCATCAATACTCAGGTGTTTGTGGGAAAAGAAAAAGCTGCTTGTGTGTAAATACAAACACACTGATGGACACACACACACAAAACCCCCCCAAAACAACACTGACTTGGGCAGTAGTGACGACAGAGACAAAGTTTATAGTTGAGTTGAGGTTCACAGAAAGTGAAAACCAGCAAGAGTTGAATGAAAAACACTGATTAAAGATGTGAAATGTGATGAAAACAATGAAAACTTCCAGTCAAACCAAGACAAGATTTTAAAAAAAATACAGAGATAAAATGATGAACAGACGTCACTCTGGCTGATCATCACCATGTCACAATCATGTCAAATTCTGAACATAATTCAACCTGAAACTGTAAAAAATATATAAATATCATTATATTTATATTACTTTAATCATAGTAGCACCTGTGAACTAGAGCACTGTTACAGAACAGAAGATTAATGAAGCGTTCCAGAGGTCGATGAACTCTCTTTGATCAATGTCCTCATTTTCTAAAGTGTCATCACACAAAATGTCACTTTATTAAAAAATCTTCACACTTTCTGAAATTCCCAACATTAGTTGAAAGTTTTTACTTTCTCAAAATGTCCTCGTGTTCCAATAATTCAAAGACTGAATTAACTTTTCCCGACATTTGAGAAGGAAAAATGTCAATTTTCTAAAACTTTCTCACTTAAATGAGATTATCAACTTTTTTTCAACAAATTGAACAAACTCTCAAACATCCGTTTCCCCGTCACAACAGTTTGTCCTTCATGTGCAAGAAGTTTTCACATGTTCAAAGATGTTCCTAAGTATCCCAACACACACACACACACACACACACACACAGGCTGGATTTAAAGCTCTGGCCTTCAGTAGCACGTGCAGGAATGTGTGGAACGACAGGATACGAAGGGGGGAGGAGGGGGAGGAATGTGATGCCCAGCTTCACTCTGAGGACGGCAGCCTCTGTGGACCAATCAGATGCTGAGCTGAGCTGCCACCACAGAAGAAGAAGAAGACGGAGCTGTGATTGTGTCGTTGGTGAGACGCAGAGGAAGAGGAGAGATAAACCTGCTGACAAGAACAACCACAGGAAACCACGCCCCCCCCTCCCCACCCCCCACCCCCCGCCAAAATAAAAGCAGATGACTTCCTGTCGGACTGTGACAGGACGGTGACGTGTTTATGTTTTGTTTCGTCCGTACAATGAAGCTGCAGCCGCAACGTCACATGTTTAGATACAGGATAAACATCAACAGGGTGTCAACTGACAACTGTCATCTCCTGCTCCATCACCCAAAGCATGATGGGAAAAATGTCACCGACTGAGAGGAACTCAATTAAGCAACACGAATATACAACTAGAGAAAGAGAGGGAGAAACCAGAGGAATATGACACAAACATGAAGGTGGACAACAAGACCAGAGGGACGCAACATGACTTCAGGAACAACATATGAGCATAGAGGGACATGAAATGACTGCACAGAGACACTAACTAATGAAAAATTAGCATAAATGGACAAGAGAGGGACGAAAAATGACTAAATATGAGCACAGAGGTACAAAATATTAACATAACAGGGAGGGAAATAAGCATAATAGGACATAAAATGACTGAAGAGGGACACGAACGTAGCATCAAGGGACACAAAGTGACTTCAGGGACAACATATGAGCATAGAGAGACAAAAAAAATTGCATAAAGGGACATGAAATGACCACGCAGAGACACTAACTAAGCAGAAAGGGACACAAAGTGATCAAAAAGGGGACACAGATGAATATGAAATGACTATAAAAGCAAATAACATGACCAGAGGGACACAAAATGTGCAAATAGAGACAAAAAATGAGCATAAAGGGACAGAAAATGACCAGAGAGGAACGAAAAATGACAAAATATGAGCACAGAGGAACAAAATATTAGCATAAAAGGGACGGAAATCACATAGAGGGACACAAAATGACCATGAAGGACTATTAAAACAACCATAAAGGCAAACAACAGGACCAGAGAGGGACACAAAATGAGCACAGAGGGACCAGGACTGAGCAGAAAGGGACACTAAGGGACCTTTAATAACCACAGATTGACTTGGGGTCGAGCTCCTGTCCATCATGGAGCCTGTTGCCTCAGACTGTCCCCGTGGTCAGGAGGACGGTGGCGTCCCACTGAGGACGCCGAGACGTTTGAATGACTTGTTGTGATGTTTCGTCCGTCTCTTTCTCTCTTTGGTCAGAGTTTTTTTTTTTATTATTTCTTTCGTGTATGAAGCTGCACTTTCATCTTTTCTTGGCTCCTCTGATGGAAACGTCCCGGCCGCTGTAAATGTTTGATGGTGCACGTTGTAAAGTATTTATTAGTGAGCGTAGTGTCCTCCGAGTCTGTGGCCTGATTTTAAAAATAAAAAAAACTAATAATTGTGCTGCAGAAGAAGAAGAAAAAATAAGAAGAAGAGGCCTGGTGTTCCTCCATACAGTATAAAGGTAGATGTTTGTGTTAAAGGGATAGTTCACCCAAAATTCAAATTGCACTCATTATCTCCTCCCCCTCATGTCGACTAAGGACTGGGAGAAGTTTCTGTGTCTTCTCTGAGTTACAGGGGGTCTCGACGTAGCAGTGCATGTCCATGTAACGTTTGCAAATGGACACCAGGTTTCTTTGTCCAAAAAGACACACCAAAAACATCCAAATACCTCCATGCTGCTCGTCTGTTATGTCCGTCTTGTATTGAAGCCCTGAAATGTGAAATTATCCTGAAAAAAATTAAATAAGACATGCACTTGTTTTACAGCAGAAGCTTAACTCATGGAGCAGCATGGAGGATCTGAAACTTCTCCCAGCCCTTAGTCCACATGAGGGGGAGGAGATAATGAGTGCAATTTCAATTTTGGGTGAACTATCCCTTTAAAACTCCATACAGTATAAAAGTAGATGTCCATGTTTATGCAGATCATATACTGTAATGTGCAAATAAAAACTAACTAACATGTGTAGTGTGATTATAAAGCAGCTCTATGTTCTATTTGTGATGTCACAACAAAGCCCCGCCCCCTTCACCACCTGGACCCACCATCCAACAACAACAACTTGCAGGATTTGGTTTCTCTGAGTGTTTCATTCTCACCACAACTCATCTTACAAAGTAAAATCCAAAATAATTAGCTCCTTTTATGTTCATATTTATAAAGAAGAAGAAGAAGAAGAAGAAGAAGAAGAAGAAGAAGAAGAAGAAGAAGAAGTAGAAGAGTCCTGCTGCTCCTCCATCATCACTAAGAGTTAAACAGCGTCCGTGCACCGAGGAGGAATTAAACCCTGTGCTGTGTTTTTCCAAAATGTCAGCTGGTCTATGTGGACGGGTTATGGGACACTCTCTCTGTCTCTCTCTCCCTCTGAGCGTGTGTGTGTGTGTGTGTGTGTGTGTGTGTGCTTTAGTTAAATGCCACAGAGTTTGTTTCACCAGCTCAGCAATCAGCGCTCTGCGGCCCTGCAGCTCCCCCCGCTGCATAAATCATCTGCTTGTCAAAACCAGAAGAAAATTCCTGCAGACATATTTTCAGAGATAACGTTGATGTGGGAACGAAGCAGACAGTTCAATCATGTCTGTCGTTACACACACACACACATCTCTACACACACACACACACACTTTTGTAGAAGTAAACCCAGGCCGTGCTGAGCGACAGCGAGTTTTCTGATAAATTGACTTGTTTCCTCCGTCGTCCAGTTTCTGTTTTTCCTCTCAGCCACAAACTGACACTCAATCTCTCCACTTCAATCTCCTCTTTATTATTTTCTATCCCATCTCCGTTTTCCATCTGACTTCCTCCACCTTTCCCCGTGCAGCAGCAGCTCCCGCTCTCCATCTCTGTGGCTTTTTTAGCCTTTTCATTTTCCTCCTGCAGCTCAGAGTCTGTCTGTCTCATCTCGTCACCTTTTCATGAACAAACGTCAAACTCGCTCTGAATCCTGAGGCTCCGTCTGTCTGTCTGTCTGTCTGTCTGCTGGGTTTGACTGCCTCACCCTCACATGTGAACTCTTCTTCTGCTTCTTCTTCTTCTGCTTCTTCTTCTTGCTTCATAAACCGCACATTCCCAAACAAGGCCAACTCTCCAGAGGCCGACTGATCTGTTGTTCAGTCAATTATTCCAAAAGCAGCAGTTTGCCACACCCAGCCACCGAAGGAAGAGAAGGAGGAGGAGGAGGAGGAGGAGGAGGAGGAGGAAGTGAAGGGGAAGGTGGCCGGGGGGAAAAAAATGTTCATTTGTGTACAAAAATGGCAAAAGCACAGAGAGCTAATCGCACATAATGGTCCGGGGCGGCAGAGAGTCCTTTTCCAGAAATAGGATGTTGTTATTATTCCCAGGCTCAATCTGCCACACTGATCTCACTGCAAATAATTCAGCTGCGGGTCAGACGCTCGGGCCGCAGAGGCAGAGCGGAGTGAGAGCTTTGAAATGAAAATCCCCCCTTTTTTAGCACCAAAGACAACAAAGGTTTCACCTCTATGGTCTCACGCCTCAAGACCTCCTGGAATCTGCAGCAGAGGAGGAGGAGGAGGAGGAGGAGGGTTTTCCTTGGTGCTCCTCTTCCTTTGAACACAGGAAATCAGATTAAACCCACAGAGCTGTGTGCATAAATGGTGTCGGTCACTTCCTCTGTTTATCTTTTTGTTAATGAACTGAAAAGGAAGTTGCGGAAGAGTTTGTTTGAATTCTCCAAAGCCACGTCCAGCAGGTCCAACAATTTAGCTGAAAAAGCTTTAAAGGGGAATTATGTAAGTCTGGTCTCTCCTCCTCTGTGTCTCTAACCCTCCATTCTCCCTGGAACTAGTTACTAGTCATTGATTTAACCAGCGCTTGACTCTGGAGCTTAAGGTAAAATGTGTATAAAGCAGCTCTAGGTTCTATATTAATACTGTGAAAGTATCAAAGCCTCAGTCCACAGAGAAATGCACACAGCCTGTATTCAGAAACTGAGCCTTAAAACCAGCCGTCAGGACTTCCTGTCACTTTGTGATGTCACAACAAAGCCCCGCCCCCTCACCACCACCTGGACCCATCCATCCAACAACTTGCAGGATTTGGTTTCTCTGACTGTTTTTATTCTCACCACAAATCATCTTACACAGTAAAATCCAAAACATTTGCTCTTCTTCTGTTCATATTTGATGTAAAGCACTTAACCTGTCATTACCTGACCGCTGACTGCTGTTCAGTCTCCAGAGGACGAATCCATTTAACTGTCTCCTCTAACAGCAGGTGACAGGTCCTGTTTCCTTTCCTCTCGTTAAAAGTCTCCTCGTTCATCGGACGACCCGTCGTCACCGTCAACTTGATGTTTCAGAATTAATTAATTGTCTCAACAACACGCATTTCTCTACACTTTGCATATTTAATTTCAGTCTGAATTCCCAAAGGGAGAGAGTCTGTTGTACAGGCCTGCTCACAATTACACAACTCAGCCCAGCGCCTTTGTTGAAGTTGCATAATTTCCCCACATTATGAAACCAGGAGACACTGAGGAGCATCAGTGAGAAATCTCATCTCCGACCTGGAAAAACCTCTCAGAGTCTGACGAAGACTCTTATTCCACCACACAGACTCTCTACAGTGACACTAAGTGAAACTTAACAGCTGTTTCCCAAACAGCTGGAGGTGGAGAGTCTGTTGCTGAACCACTCAATCTTTATTTAAACGTGCAAAAACTGATTTCAGTCCAGTGTTTCCTCTCTTTTAGCTCCATGTTTGGTCTCCACCAGCTGCTACAGAGACGTTCTGACCTACAAATCAGATTCTCCAGATATTAAAGGGATACGCCAACTTTCTTCTTCATGTCTTGCCTCACTCCCGAGTCCATGACCAGCAGATAGACGCCATCCTTTCGACTGTGTGTGCAGTAAGAAGGGAGATAGAGCCGTATCGCCCGTAATTAGCTTAGCTTAGTATATAATCAGCAGTCAGAAGCTGATTTCATTTTAGCTCTAAACTCTGTAAATATATCACTTTATCAACATTTCAAACTTGTTTAGGTGAGAAAGTAGCCGTTTAGATCAGCAGTGTGTCGTTAATTTGTCTAAATACAGCTGTTTACTATTTTGTTTGGATGAATTTGGCGCTACTCAAGCTAGCTGTTGTGACCAACGCACTTCCGGTTACTTTCACGAAATAAAACACCTGTTGCTCTTTACATACAGAAGTGCTTTTTCTTTGAAACAGGAAGCTAACCTACCCTCGATGTAGCTAGCTTGAACCAAAATAAACCGTCTTTGCTTGAACCCTCCGTTTTGACCGATCTCATCCCGTTAGCGGCATTTGACCGCTCAAGATGCCTTACCGGAGAGTTTTGTCAGCTCTGAGATGAAGATCGGTCCGTTTAGAGTTGCTGAAGAGTTTCTCTGATGACTTTAGGTGGAGGCAGGCTAACACTACCCATACACTTCCAGTGTTTGAGCTAAGCTAAGGCTAACACTACCCATAGACTTCCAGTGTTTGAGCTAAGCTAATTACGGGTGATACGGCTCTATCTCTCTTGTTACTGCACGCACAGTCGAAAGGATGGTGTCTATCTGCTGGTCATGGACTCGGGAGTGAGGCAAGACATGAAAAAAAAATGTTGCCGTATCCCTTTAAAGAAACACATTTGTTTGGTTCATGACGAAGGAAACATCCTCGGTGAATATGAAACACAAACACATCTGATCTCTTTTTTCCATGCCGTGCAGCCCCAGTGAGAATTTAATAGAAATCTGATACCCAGTTAAAATCTGAACTATCATCTCTAATCCAACCACATGAAAGATTTCACCCTGAAACCACTGAAACCATAAAATGTATCCGTTCTTATGTAACTCTGAAGTTTCCATGCAGAGTTCAAACACTTAAAATTGTTCATTAATCAAATATAATTATTATGATGCAACATGTCCAACGGTGCTGCAGCCGAACGCCGACATTTAACAGAAATCATTATCTCTTATGTAACGTATATTTCACCTGTCAGAGATGAAGCACCAGCGAGGAGTCTGTGTGCTGCACCGGGGAGGTCTGGGTCAAGGGGGATTATGGGAAGGATACGAGGTCGAACGGGCCTGCAGGCGCCTGCAGGTCCAACAACTGGAGCTTCTGTTTCGACTCTGAACAATGAAGCAGGAAACATCTGTCGGCCCGAGATCCAACAGACACAAACCTGGATCCTTCCCCTCGTCGGCCGACAACAACAACAACACGAGCCGCTCGCAAAACAACACTGAGACTCTGAGGCCACAGCGCCGGAGCCGAGAGCGAATAAATGAATCAAACTATTGAATCTAATTATAATCAATTCATTAGCGTCCGTTTCAGCTCGTTTAATCCTCCTCACATATCAAGCGCTCAAAAGGAAACGGTGCAATCTTTCAAAATCTCAACGACGTCGCTTCAAGTTGTCAAAGACTGAAAATGTCACAGTTGTAAGAAAAAATGATTAAAGTTTTATTTCTACAACAGAAGGTTCAATAAGTTCAGATCAGATCCTGCACTGGTTTTTGTTTTTCCCCGTCTTTATCTTAAGTAATGACAGGGGAGGGGCATCAACCTATGAGGTGTGATGATGAATCTGGACCTGTTCTCAGACTTGTTGCTGCTTGCTGCGTGAAAACAAACCCAAAGGTCAAACCATCAGAGCTGTGATCGTCATCTATAAATCATTCCTCTGCTGCTTCCATTGAGAATTCAAATCAAACACGAGAGTTGCACAAGAATAACAGCAGGTGGGTCAGAGCCAGGATCTGTCCTCTGAGGACCATGACAAGGTAGATGTTTGTGTTAAAGCTCCATACGGTATAAAGGTAGATGTTTGTGTTAAAGCTCCATACGGTATAAAGGTAGATGTTTGTGTTAAAGCTCCATACAGTATAAAGGT
The DNA here is from genome assembly GCA_030347415.2 of Decapterus maruadsi. Taxonomy (NCBI): domain Eukaryota; kingdom Metazoa; phylum Chordata; class Actinopteri; order Carangiformes; family Carangidae; genus Decapterus; species Decapterus maruadsi. The sequence continues at coordinate 26,276,881 of CM064902.1, forward strand.
AGATGTCCATGTGTAGTGTGATTATAAAGCAGCTCTAGGTTCTATATTAATACTGTGAAAGTATCAAAGCCTCAGTCCACAGAGAAATGCACACAGCCCGTCAGGACTTCCTGTCACTTTGTGATGTCACAACAGAGCCCCGCCCCTCTCACCACCTGGACCCACCATCCAACAACTTGCAGGATTTAGTTTCTCTTAGTGTTTTATTCTGAAATCTGCTTTATTTTTTTATTGGATCAATCAGAAAACAGTCAGCCAATCAGAAGAGAGGCCTCCTCCTCTCTTCTGATTGGCTGACAATGACCTATTGTTACTAGAGCTCCAGAGGAAACTGAGAGAGGAGATGAAAAACTACACTGAGATGGTTTTTAGATCTTCTGATGGATCAACACTTCACATCACAAAAACTCACATGAGGTCTTTCATGTTTCAACACATATCTGGGATGTTTGGTTTCTTACAGAAATATATAGCATGAAAGGACCTGCACCGCTGGCGGCCCTTTCCTCCACCAACAATCAAAGCGGGCCAGAACAGATTCAGATATTTGAGCACAAAGGCAGCGACCACACTGCTCTGGATTTGCTTCTCTTTCTTCTATAAATAGACTTCCGTCCATGTCAAACGACACACCGTCAAACCGTATAAGAGACGGTCCTCTCCGTGCACATAGACAACAGTGTCTGTGCGACAGAGCAGAGGGAGAGATAAGGATTTCATCTGACAGTCTTTAGACTCGGCTCTGCTTTTGTGAGAGGCCCACACATGCGGCAAAATCCACTTTTCCCGAGGACGGAGAACAAACATCAGATGTTTGAGCGAGGCACAAACTGAATATTTGTGTCAGTTAAACACAACAAAAAAAAAAGAAAAAGCCTCGGTGATTTTGTGCTGGATCGCTGCTTGCTTTGATTGTCCCACAACACACTAACCAGTAGTTTCGCTGTAATCCTGACAGAAATAACATAAGAACAGACCTTCAACTCAGAGATGAATTGTGAGGGCATATTTTCATTCACCACCTTTTATTATGTTCTTTTCCATGCTGCAGTTTCTCTGTCTATAAATGGGTCTAACTAGTGTTTACAACATAGAGCAAATTACAGTGTTTCGGCTGCGTGTTACTTCAGCTGTAGTAGCGTCCATGACCTCTGATGGAGACGTACTCAGCAGCACATTATCCTGACAGAGAGACAAAGTGAGGGGGAAGCTTCCACTCCCAACACACACAGATACATGAAATGCAAAGTTTTACAGAGCGCTAGTCAGACTGGGTGTGATGCTGCTTTCGCTTTTGAGTTGGGAATCACTACCCAGACCGCCCGGGGTGATGCTGAGCATCCACATTTCCATGACAAGAAGAAGACACACAACGGAGTGAGGGAGAGTCGTGTTTGCACATTTACAGTGAACACGTTTCATCTACTTCGAAGAAAAGCTGAATGTAGTGAAAAGAGAGAGAGAAGAGAGAAGCAGAAGGCGTGAACGCTTCCTCTTCGTCTCGCTGCAGACACATCTGTTCACTTGAGAGAGAGTAAAATCCAGACTCATGTCAAACTTGGCTGAGGAATAACCATCTGATATTCTAATTATAGACGAAATGAAACGCTGTGTGGAAAAGACACAGCTCTTGTCATTGCTGCAGGAACAGAGGGATTTATGCTGTCGATCTATACATGACAAGTCCCCGCGGCTATGTTTGAGTCATAAACAGTAAATAACAATGGTGCCCGTGGTCCCATTTCTACAGTCACTTTGTGCTGTGAATACAAAACTGGGAGGGTGTTTCATTAAAGCTGCTTCCCTGCGTAGTCGTCACCCCCCTCCCACCCCTGCAAGGGCTTTGATTCATATGTACATAAAGACAGAAAATTATCAGAGCAGCCTGAGCAATCAAGTGGATTTATAGGACCAGCAGGGTGTATACAAACTGCACACTAGCCCTGCAACTCAAACAACAGACAAAGTATTCGGCTCCTCAGGTCCCGATTAGACCTCGATGCCGACGCAGCAGTTATCGACTGCACTCCCCGCTGAATTAGCCGACTGGACCGCAGCCTAAAGCCAAAAGCCTAAAGCCTAAAGCAGCTGTGGGCAGAAGGCAGGAGAAAGGAGGGATTGAGCTCCAAGAGAGAAAGACAGAGAAATCTCCCACCAAGAGGATAAAGGCACAAACACATGGCTATTTAATTGGACACATGAAGGACAAAACACAAGCAGGCGAGAGTCGAGATGCAAAACTGGAGGGAAAAGCAATTTGCATTTCCTTCAAATCAATGACTTGGAGAAAATGCTAAGTCACTGCGACAGAGGATGATGCCAAAGCTGTAACTTACCGTCAGGAGCTCTTTCTGGAAGGACTTCCTCTCTTTGCTCTCTGTGTTGTTGCAGTCCTCCTTCAGCTTCTCCAGCACCGACGCCACCCTCTCGGGCTCGCTGTCCAGCTCCGCGCGGCAGAAATGCGTTAAGGGCAGGTTGACGTATCCGAGGGCGTCGGCGAACGCTCGCCAGTTGCCGATGTTCTCCATCAGTATAGTTCTTACGGAGGCGTAGATGTACGTGAGGAACTTGCAAGGCTTCAGGATCTGCTCCAGGAACAGCGAGGTGGTGAGGTCGGGCCCGCTGAAGTAAATGGGCTTCACTTTGCCGACCACCAGAACGTTCTTGGCGTGGACGAGTCCCATCCTCCCCTGGTAGTATCCAATGTACCACTCCTTTGTCCACAACTGACCCTTCAGTTTGATTTTCTCCTCGCTCAACAGAGCCACAAAGTCTCCTTTTTTGTACTCGAGCAAGTACTGGTTTTTATGTTGTCGGATGACGGTTTTGATTAACTTTCCAAACTTCAGGTTGTTAATCCTCCGGTCCTGGAAAACAGGGTACTTGGTGCTGATGGCGAGAGGCGACAAGACTATCTTGCCAACTTCCTTCTTCTTCAGGAAGCGCCGCTGCACCGATGTCTTTGGACCTGCTTTAGGGGGAGGCGTTGGGGTCTGGACACAGAACTGAGCCAGAATACAATCTTGGTCGTCTTTGACCTGGATTCTTAAGGTGAAGTCGGAAACGTCGTCGGCATTGCGCGAGGCAATGACGTAGACGAGTCTGCTGACTTTGCCTAGTTTAACCTGGAAGCCCCGCACCACTCTGGCCTGCTCGCTGGACTTTACCTCGTAGTTTGCCATGTTGGAGTAAACCCCAACGCGGAGGTCCTGCGGTCTGGACAGGACAAACTGGTGTTTGCCCCAGAGCTGCAGCGCTACCGGCGGTACGGCCTGCGCCTGCTTCCCGACCTCGCTCACCAAAAGTGTCTTTGGAGCACAATCGTGGCCAAACATTGCCACGACTGTCTTGAAGGACGGGTGAATGTGTTTGGGACCGTACACTCCTAAGGTGATCTTTTTAACCACATGCTCCCAGACCGTGGAGTCTGGAGCTATGGACTGCGACTGAGCCACGACGCACACGTACATGCACGGTTCCAGGTTGTCCAAGCACACCTGCACCGTGTCCCCGTACATGTAGGCCTGAGGAATGGGAGTATAAGGTCCCTCTTTGCAATCGCTCCTGACACACAGGACCTCAGTGGTCTTCCTGCTCTCCATTTTCACCACGACAGAGACTTTCATCTCCAGGGTAACAGTTGTTTTGGTCTCCATGTTGCTGAGTTTGATCTCCACCACGGGGCTGACGGTGGTGCAGCGGTCGTTGTTCAGCTCGAGCGGCGGGTCGAGCAGAGCCTTGATGGAGATCTGTTGGGTGTCCCCGGCGGCCACGTGACCCTCGGGTATGTGGATGCTGATGTTGGTGTCCGGGAGCTGGACGGCGCCTCCTGAGCTGTCCAGCCGACAGACGATGTTGGTTTCCACCGGTTGCGTTTGACCCCATCCCGGGTTCTGACCCAGCGAGTCCAGGTCGTGGCAGGACCTGGCCAGCTTACGATGGGTGAGCCACGCCGTCCGGAAGTCCTCCCTGCTCTGGAACTGCTCCGGCGCCGGTGCTTTCAGGCCTCCGAAGAAACCGCCGGAGGCCTGAGGGGCGTCGGACTGAGCCTGCAGGATGGACAGCTCGGACAGACTGTAGGACCGCTTGCTTCTAAAAAACGGGTTGTCCCTGCGCAACGTTTGCCCCGTCCCTACCGTGGGACTGAGAGGGTTCAAGTTAAAAACGCCACTGCCAAAACCGTTGATGTCGGCAGTGCTGCTGGTGGAGTTGGGCACTGATGGAGCGAGGGTGTCAAACAGAAGGAGGTCAACTGATTTCTCATTACTGTTCTGATCGAGCGGGCTCTGAGGACCCCCGTTTAGGAAAGGGTTTGTAGAGGTATGGGTTGCTGCAAAAGGGTTTCCATTTTGGAAGGTGGTTGGTTTCAAAATCACTCCCGCCCACTCCCCTAAAAGGTCCATTTCTTTGGCTGCCTCCTCGTTACTGTCTCCCACAGTGTCGATCATCCCGCTGTCACTGAAGGACGAGTCTCTGAAGTTTATGGGCTCCACGTAAGCGGCAGGGATGTAACCCATCTCCGTGTTGTTGTGGGCGTACCACCACTCCGCTCCTGACGAGTCCAGGACGTAGAGGCGGTCCCCTTTGGAGAACTTCAGCGTGGTGAAGCTGGAGGGGCAGTAGTCCTTTATGGCAACGACTTCCCTGGCAGCGCCGAAGGAGGCGGTTGCGTCCAGGCGTAAGGCACTGGGAGAAGGCACTGGGGAAAAAAGAGGGATAACATCAGAAGTGGTGAATTTAACAGACTTTCAGTGACTTCCTGTTTCTGTGACATGAATCTCTCAGGCTTTAGCAGCTGACCTTTGACATCTGTGAGACTGGCTTCTGACACTCCTTCGCTGAGATCGATGAGCGTCCCCTCGGACTTGCAGCGGGGGAGGGAAGCGTTGTTGTTGGTGGTGGCTCTGATTCGATGGGCGGCCATGTTCGGAACCCGTCACTGTGCACCACTGCGTGTTCAGGCTACTCTAATGGGTTTGTTCCAACTCGTGGCCAAGTCGGACGTCAACAGCCTCCCATGATCTCTGAAAGACACAAGAAACAGAGGATTATGTTCAACCTTTACACCTTTATTGGAGGAATGGTCACCACTTCCTGACAAAAGTGCTTCTATCCTGCATCTTTCAACTGTGTCACATTGGTGTTTGAATTATTGAGTTATGGCCAAAACCAGTCAATCAATGTTAATGCCAAATTCAAACAAATTCCCCCAAAATGGTCTCAAGTCATCACATTCAAGAAGTCAAGACTATGGTTTATAAGGTCACTATGACCTTGACCTTTGACCAGCAAAATCTAATCAATCTTCCCTTCAGTCCAAATGAATGCATTTGCCAAGGCTCCTCCTAAATAGGACTAACTGCTGGGAAAACCCGAAAACACAACACCAAAAACAGAATAAAAGCAAAAATAGCTATTTTGGAACTCTACCTTTCTTTCTTTCCTTCTTTCTTTCTTTCCTCCGATATTAATTATTTAAGCACTACATCTTTTTATGTGAAACATCAGTTGCTCTTCGTCCTTAAACTGTGATTTTCAACCCACTTTTAATCCAGAGTGTTTTTCAGTTTGTTGCTTATAGACTTTTAATGTGCTACAAATCAACATAAACTAAGCAGTAAACTGCAGTGTGAAGTGGATGTGCATAAATATGAGTGTGTGATTAAAGTCCTTCTAAAATAACTTTGATCCTCCAGCCCCCTCTCAGGAGTTTCAGCTCTTCGTGCACAAACCAACAGCAGCGGACTGGTGCAAACGGAATAACAAAATAATTTCATGCAGAGTTTTGGCTGCTTTGCCCCTAATTGCAGATGTTTGATTACTGTTGATTAATGGATATCACATTATCTATTCATGTCAGTTTATCCATTACGCGATACCTGATTTCTGGGATCGTTAACAAACTGATGAACTGGGTGGAAAATTAATATTTAAAAGATCTGCACCGCGTTTCATTATTTACAAAACATGCAACCATTTCAAAAGCCTCACTGACTCAAAGTGCCACTTCTGATTGAGTGATTCGTCATCACATTGTCTTCACTTTGGACCAACTCATTACCCTCAACTACTTCCTCCTAATTAAAACAGCTGCAAAACAAAAACATAATTCATTATCAGCATGTCTTCCTGTTAAATGACAAGGCTTCGGATATAACTGTGAATGACTGTCAATGAAAAGAGCAGTGCTTTCTGACTTTAGCTCCAAGCTCTTCCTGCAGAAGACGTTAACCTTTAAAGGTCCTAATAATAATAAAGCAGCTCTAGGTTCTATATTAATGCACACAGCCTGTATTCAGAAACTGAGCCTGAAAACCAGCCGTCAGGACTTCCTGTCACTTTGTGATGTCACAACAAAGCAGGCAACAACAAGACAGCAACTAGATAGATAGATAGATAGATAGATAGATAGATAGATAGATAGATAGATAGATAGATAGATAGATAGATAGATAGATAGATAGATAGATAGATAGATAGATAGATAGATAGATTTTAGCATTAAGGTTTGCTCTTTAAAAATTCCGTTTTCGCTGACAATTTTCTGGCGATTAAAAGAAGAAAGACAAAGACAAAAGAAGACGACACAATAAACGGGTGAAGAGCAAACAGCAGATGTGGGTCAGTGGAGCACACGTTGGTTGGAGAGACACCACCAGGCTTTTTAGTTGGATCCATAATTCATAGCGGTGTCAGCTCGGGGACGAGTCGCTGCTCAGCAAAGGAAGAGGCTGATAGTTTACTACCGACTCTGCTGCAGCCGGAGACGTCCAGCTGGAGCTGATCTGATCCGAGCAGCCCTGCCTGCCAACACCGGCCAAACAACTGCTCCCACTCAATTAACAACAATTTATACCTTTATTTAATTCCATAATAACACATTGATGCTGATGGAGAGAGAGCTTCAGTTCCCAGTTGGTCCGACTGCACGGTGCTGCGCTGAGGCCTCTATCTCTGCAGAGACCTTCCTTCTGCAGGTGTCACTGATAACAGACACAATGGCTCCGTTGTAATCCAGCGTCCCAGCGCGGCGGCCTGCACGCTGCCAGGACCCTGAAACTGGAGCAGCGAAATGGGAATCCGGCCGTCACTGGTTTTTGTATTTACACCTGCGCTTTGGTCTTTGGTGAAAAAGAGCCTTTTTGTGTTGTGATCATGTGATTTTTATCATGTTATCATGTGTTCTGTTATGAAAGTATTTCTCTGTGTTGTTGCTGATGTTGCTGATGTTGTCATGGAGTTTCTCTGGGGATGCTGATGTTGCATAACAAACGTCTCTTCCAGACACTGAGGCTCTCCCTCTTGAGTCTTTTGTAAACACCATTTGGAAGCAATTTCTCGCCTGCTTTCTGAGTGTGAAAGGTCCCAAATGTCTTGACTCTCCTCAGGCTGCTAACGCTCTCTCTTAACCTTAGAGATATTATTTGTTTGCATAATAATCCAAATGATCTTGGATACTTTAGTTAATTACTGTAAATGCAATAGAAATTTGCCAAATTAATTCCCTAACTCTCAGTTCATTAAACAACAAGAAGAGAAATAATAAGCTTTTGGAAAAATACAGGCATTTAACACCTATTTCTCCTATTATGTGAATATTTATCTTTTTATGTTCAGGTTTATGTGCTGTTGTCTTATGTGAGTTGTTGTATATTTCCTTTAGTGTAAGAAAAGAGGTATGTTTGTAAATGGACTTGCACTTATATAGCGCTTTTCCAGTCACTTGGACCACTCAAAGTGCTTTACACTGTAATGGTCGCATTCACCCTTTCACACACATTCATACAGCACTGAGCATGGTGCAGGAAACTAAGCATTCACACGCATTCACACGCATTCACACGCATTCACACACATTCACACGCATTCACACACATTCACATGCATTCACACACATTCACACGCATTCACACACATTCATACACCCGATCGGCACATCGGGGGGCAAGTGTGGGTTCAGTGTCTTGCCCAAGGACACTTCGGCATGTTGACTGGAGGAGCCGGGAATCGAACCACCAACCTTCCGATTAGTGGACGACCCGCTCTACCGCCCCACGGTATGTACAGGCGTTCATGTTCCACTGAAGATGAACCACCCTCAGAATAAACTTAAGTGGTGAAAAAAATAACTATCTTTGCTATCAGCGCTACATAATCAGGCTTAAAATGCTAAACTAAGCTGATTAGCATGAACAACCCTATAATTCATTATAGCATTGTGAACTTGTTAGCATTCAGCAGAAACCACTTTTTGTGCAAGAGCTGCTGGTGTGGATATTAATGTTCTGTCAGCACTATTGAGTTATCATAGTGTTTACAACTCATTCTTATGATAACATGATATTATTTCAACAATATCAACGTCTGCTCTTTAAATAAATGTCTTTTATTTCTCTCTCTGTGACACTCACATGTTTGTTCCGACATCTAAAAGCAGAACACAGCACAGACAACACTCTTGTTCCTCTTCACACAGACAGACTGGGCACTGACGCTGCTGCTGCTACATTGTGTTTCCATCTGCAGGAACCAGAAGTAGCCACATACAGTAACAACTTCCCACTGTCTTCTTCTGTTGACGTCCAGGACTTTAGAGGAATTACTCCATTACACCGTTGGAGCCGTTAGCAGCTCATTGACCGAGGCTAGAGTTATCATTTTGCAGAGTCGGCAACTTTACAGCATTGCACACACTCCATAAAGCTCAGAGCGGAGCAGCGGCCCGTGCATGTGTCCTGTCTGAGCCTCATAATGCTGGATGACACAGGACTGACTGATATGAACTCCTGATAAATGTGTTTTCACTTATATGTTGCCTGAAACCTGATCAGTGTCTAATAACAGCGGAGACACGTTATTACCAACAGCAGCAGCTCGGTGGGTGTGTTCCTGCCGTTCAGAGTGTGAGAGGATGTCTGCAGGCTCGCTGTGGTTTACCGCCGCCGCTAAATGATTTCCCGGGCATCAGAAAACTGCCATCAGCCATCAATGAGTCATCAATCATCAATCACTCAGGGCAAACAAACCAAGTGTTGATCCATAATAAGATATATTTGTGGTTTTAGGAACCAAAAAACCATCTCTGTGTAGTTTTCCATCTCCTCTCTTTCCCAGCGTCCCTCAACAGGTCGGCGTCAGCCAATCAGAAGAGAGGAGGAGACTCTGAGCTTCTTTTCTGATTGGCTGACTGTTTTCTGAGTGATCCAATAAATATAGAGTATAGTAAATAAAAACACTCAGAGAAACCAAATCCTACAAGTTGTTGGATGGTGGGTCCAGGTGGTGAGGGGGCGGGGCTTTGTTGTGACATCACAAAGTGACAGGAAGTCCTGACGGCTGGTTTTAAGGCTCAGTCTGGAGCCTTAAGTACCATCATGTTGCTGTGTAAACAAACCGTTTGTTTACAAATTAACTGAGCCAACTTTAAAAGTGAAAGTGAACAATCGACTCTGACTGATGCTGTTATGGTATGTACTCTCCATGGAGACGGGATGTTCTCCAGTAGCTGAAGAAACAAAAGACGTGGGTTGCTGTCCACCTCTGGAGACAGATGTTTCTGAGTGAATGAATCAAACAGATCTGACATTAGCGATGCATCGACAGCAGATACAAACACACAAAAAGCTCCTTTAAATTGAAACGAGCGGTTCAGAGGACGACGTGTTTGTGCGTCAACACGAAGCCCCCTCAGGACAAACACTGGAGGCAGATGTGACCTTTACCGCTGTGTGTTGTTCAAACACGCCGACAGTGTTGACGCGGCTCTAGGTGTAAATTCAACACCCTCCATATTAACCAACCAGGCTTCTGTTTATGGCTCTTGTTTTATTTTGTCTTCTATTCCGTTCATTTGAATCCTCAAACATCTCCTGTCGTGGATGTTAAAGGTCCAGTGCGTAAAATGAGGCGAAGACAGTGACATCTAGCATCCCATTCTATTATGTATCTATTAAATAATTATATTGTTTATTTATGAATGTGAAACTTGAAATGTGCTCTCTGGTTGGCTGGATTTTCCATTCTGTGCAAACATGGCGGCGCAAGATGGCGACTCCCTCTAGGCAAGACCCTTGATGTAGGCTGGAAGAATTATAAGGCTATGAAATCCAAACTGATTATACACTTATACAAATATATTCATTGGTAGTATATTCTGATTTTGCCAATAAACCTTGACAAACATTTATATAGGAATACATGGGAATAAAGGGAATTAATCCAAAATTTTACAACATTGGGGTTCATGCTTTTGTTGTTCGGTAAAAGAATCGATTGTTCATACAAGAATTAAAACTTGATAAAGTTCTACTCACAAATAAATCTGTTGAAATGTCATGTTTTTCAATTGTATTATTATGCATGGCTATGTCTGCTTATGACAAAAGAAAATATTTACATTTATGTTTGGATATAGTTTGTTTAAATAAGCCCCAATGTCCAGTTAATTCCAATAAATTCCCCAAAATTCCCATAAATTCCCATTATTCCCAAAGTTTCCAATTTGGAATATTTCCAAAATTCCCCAGCTTAACTTGCCATGGAAAGTCTCTGGAAATTTACCGGAAATTTACTGGAAAAATCTTCGCCCCTTTGCAACCCTACAAATATTACGCACTGGACCTTTAACGCACACACGCTGTGTTAATCTCACATCGAGCCGCCCCGCTGCGGCCTGGACGAAAAGTTCAGCGTAAATAGTTTGATTGGTCCGAATCCAGATGTGTCTTCATGTATCAGCAACTTACTTTGGTCTAAAAATATTAGTATGACATCCCATAATAACCCCACGCGCCTCAGACCCTGAAGGCAGCTCTGTCATCGCTAATTCCATCCCGATGCGAGGGCGCTCTGCAGCCTCGACAGCACCGTGTCTGGATCTCATCTCTTCAAAGCAGGGGAGAGGAGGGGGAGGAAGAGGAGGAGGGGGAGGTGAGGTGAGGTCAGACGTAAACTCTGGGTGGTCTGCAGCAGCAGCAGCAGCAGCAGCATTAACAGCAGCAGCAGCAGCAGCAGCAGCAGCAGCAGCAGCTCCAGCAGCAGCAGCAGCAGCAGCAGCAGCAGCATTAACAGCAGCAGCAGCAGCAGCAGCAGCAGCAGCAGCATTAACAGCAGCAGCAGCAGCAGCAGCAGCAGCAGCAGCATTAACAGCAGCAGCAGCAGCAGCAGCAGCATTAACAGCAGCAGCAGCAGCAGCATTAACAGCAGCATTAACAGCAGCAGCAGCATTAACAGCAGCAGCAGCAGCAGCAGCAGCAGCAGCAGCAGCAGCAGCATTAACAGCAGCAGCATTAACAGCAGCTATCTCCCCCTGCAGCCTCTGCTCCGACCACCCTGTGCTGCTGTAACTCCCACCAGCAGCAGCGGGACAATGGAGGGCGGGTGTGGATGTAAATCTGAGGGAAGGACAACAACGATACGACATGCAAATCTCCACACGCCGCCTGGTAATGCGGCGGTGGGCGAGGCCGTAATGAAGCCGGGCCGGCGCGGTCTGCTGCAGGCGGCTGAGCCTTCCCTCCCTCTGGAGCTCTCTAATAACATTTCTGCAGAGTTTAACCGTTGGCTCCGACTTCTGTAATGTGTGGAATTAACATTTAACGATATTTCATGTGTCTCTCTGATGTGGGGTTCTTCCCTCCGAAGCTCCAACAACAACATCGCATCGAGCTCGTGCTTCTGGTGCCGTCGATGTTGCTGCAGCAGCGTCAAGTCTTTGAGGATTAAAGGAGGAAAAGAAATAAAAGATTGTTGTGTTGTGTTAGATTTCCTGTGCAGACGCTCGGGTTCGGGCTCTCTGAGGTCACAGGCCTCGTTTAACCTCCAGGCTGCATGGAGATGTGTGTGGTGTGTGTGTTTATGTGTGTATGTGTTTGTGTGGCCAGAATGTGTGTGATCATGTTTCTGTATTCAAGGAGCTGCAGCTCAGTGTGCGGTGGTGAAGTAAAACTCCCTCCTCCTCCTCCAACACCACCACCAGGATGTGAAGAGTCGTTAAAGAGAGATCTGAGCTGATCTGGGCTCGGGAAGGAGTTTCATCCTCGTCCTGACTCCTCCAACAACTCACTAGGATATTTACATTGTGTTCGGGGGTTTATTGACATTTGTGTCAGATTCTGTGGGGGAAAAAACCCCTGCACTTTAACAGAATCATACAAACATAGACGGATATCGACATGTACATCTGTAATATATTGATTATCACAGAATCACTGCATTAAAAATGATTTAGAGTTGCCTTTTAAAGGGATAGTTCCACATTTTGGCAAATTAGCCCATCACCATAATCCCTATAGTCATAGCAGTAGGTTCGTTACCTTTAATTGTCAGTGCAAGCTGTTTTTAGAACGGCGGAGCAGAGCCGTGAGCTGCTCAGAGCTACGCTACGGAGGCTCATGGGATTTCTTGGTTCAAACTCATCAAATACACAATCCAACAACTCCACAACGCTCTGGTGGACAAGTTGTGACCTGCACATTCACCACGCTATGAGATAATAACACAACGTTACCACACAGAGTTGTTTTAGAGGGAAATTCATGCAAAACCGCTGATGCACGTTGCCTTCAGGGACATTTTTCAGCAACAATCTCTGAGTATACCTCTAAAATATGCATGAAAAACACATAATCTGTATGTTTGTAATATACTGATTATCACATAACCGCTGCATTATGATACTATCAGTATCTATAGGGCCATGCATCATATCACAAGGTTGCCCATCATTTTCTCCTCTATAATAACAAAGAGAAGATGAAGACACTGTTAACAACGTCACAGGGACAACACAGCTGCAGCACACACACAGACTATTATTGTTATTAATAGTCATTTATTCTGTTTAATGTTAATACGTTTATAATATTTTCGTCTATGTAAAGTGAAAACTGCCACAACAGACACACACTGTTCATGATCATCATTAAAAACCATCAGAAACAAATAAACCAGCCCCGTCTCATTAGAGTCAGTCAGTTGCCCTGAAAACACACACACGTGTGCTGCACATGTTCAACAGTCGCAGTTTGTGTGTCATCACCAGTGTGTGCCTCTTTACTCTTTGTGTGCATTTCAAGGAGGATTGTGTAAATAACAGTAGGAGACATGTTAACACAGGAGGATTATGTTTTCCACTGGATTTACTGTTTGAGACTGAGGGGGAAAAATCTCCACCTCTGAGCAGCAGTAAACAGAGCGTAGGAGAGATTTACAGGCACGAGTCAGACTGCAGAGGCTCAGATACAACACACAACCTGGAGATCGACAACCAGCACCAAGCCATGAGGGCTGGCCTCAAAACACAGCCCCAAACACACTTCTTTTTGCAATGATCCTTTAACAGTTAAACAATTAAAGGAGTCATCAACAATTTTTAACTTTCCAGCCCCCTTGGATCCTTTGGATCAATTGCAGTGAAACTTATTAATAAAAAAATAAATAATTTTAATCAAACATTGAGCTTGTTCTGACCCAACCTGCAAATCACGCGAGATTACGCTAAGGTTTTGAGCCAATGGGTCCGGAAATGAGGCAGGTTGATTCGGAGGAAGGAAGAGCCGGGGGGGCTTGCCTGCATGCAGACTCAAAACATAAACAACCCCATGGTACCGTGATTTCAGGTAATGGGTGGTGAAAGAGGCTCCTCCACGGTGAGGTCACCGTGGAGCAGAATCAAAATCTCCTGCTTTCAAGGCACACCATTGTGTGCTATTCCTGTTCATTGAAAGAGATGTAAAACGGCGCCGCTTTCAAACTCCAGCTTTTCAGGCAAGTTTCAACTGAGGTCAAACACCAGTATGCATGTTTTAACAAGAGAAATTGCGATTTCCGGGTGATGACTCCTTTAACAATTAATAACTTTGACCGTTGTGTATCAGTGTAGCTCTGGAATAAAACCAGTGTAAATGAGTTGTCAATTCAAATGTGTTTGACAGGCAGTGTGTACTGCAGGCCACTGGTTACCCAACTGCAAATACATGTCGCCAGCAGCCAATGGGAAAGAGGAGGTGGGATACAGGAAATAACCTCAAAAGCCAACAACTCCATCCCATACGTGATTTTCTAATGGATTCCTCACAGCAGATATTCGTGCAAACAAAATCCGGCTTTCCTATCCCTCGTGGCCTCCCGTATTCCAAGATTCTTTCTTACACACAACACAATAAGGAAACGCTCCGAAGGCTGGACCGTCCTATTTACCAACGGTTGACGTGGCCGTCGGAGGAGCCTCTAAAGTCACGGCCCAGTCCGTGGACTTCTGCTTACAAGAAGTTAGCAGGTTAGTTAGCTGTTCAGTCGGTCTAAACGCACCATTTCCTCGCCTAGCGCAGTCGTTAAAGAGGAACTATGCAAGTCCGATGGCTTTTCTGCCATTTTGCTAACCCTCCTCTCCTCCATGTGCATTTGTTTACAAACAAGCCGGTGAAAAATCAATACATGGATCGGTGGATAACGTTACGATGTTACGACGTGTGTATTTGTGTAGTTTTAACCGTCATAGACAAAAGGTTGCTGGTCACGGAGCGTGTTTGTGTCAAGATGCTACAGAGACGAGAGCTGGAACACCGAGTTTTCAGCCATGAGATGCCAGGTGAAGACAGAGAGCCTCCGTTCTCACTCGTAACAAGTCACAAGTGATGTAGTTAGTCACAACTAGTCTAGAGATTTTTAATCAAGGTGAAAATGTAGCATTAGTTCCTCTTTAAATGTGTGGTCATAAACAACCTGCTGAGGCCGGTCGGTTGGTCTGCAGACTACTCCAAGTCTTTCCTTAGGTTGTGACGATCTGCTCTGTTTCCTGATCGATCAGCTGATCGGCCGGTGACGCTCTGTGTTTCCCTTTGAACGTGTAGCAAAAACCTATTTGGCACTCGGCTGCTGCTCCAGGGAGGAGGTGAGGAGGAGGGGGGCTCCTCCACAGGAAGTGCGGCGCTGAATGAGAGGAGTGGCGTGGACGATGGCTTCATAGAGGAGGACTTCCTCCTCCGAGGGAACGGCTCAGTGCTTGTATATATTTTCACAGGCGGGCCGCTCTCCCACGGTCGCTGCTGTCAGCTCAAGTGTGGAAATCGGCTTACGGTGGCTGGGCAGGGTCAACCCCCCCACCCCCCCTCGGCCCCCGGCAGGAAGTGAGAGCAGAGGGTGGAGAAGCACGGACGTGATTTTAATTTTTATATTCATGGCTGTGGTTTGTGTTGGGAGAGTCCTATCAGTCTGAGGAGGCAGTGAACACAACACAGCCTCCTCCTCCTCCTCTTCCTCCTCTTCCTCCTCGTCCCGCTGCCACAGACAGAGCAGCCTCGGGGCGACTGACTCTGGATCAGTGTCGTTAAACCGAGTCTGCAGAGAAGGGCAGCAAAACAAAAGATACGACCAAATCATCCGAGAAGCGCGACGACGAGGAGTTTACTGGACGATCTGCAGCCCGTTAAATGTTCTGTGCAAACAACTTTACTGCCTCTTCTTCTTCCAACCATAAACAAAGACGACTGTGACGCGTTCGCAGCATCTTGACTGTAAACGCATCAAACAGGAGCAGGAACAATTGTTCCCACCAGATGGTCGACATCTTCACTTCCAGATGATAAAACCAAGAATTAAGTCTCTGCATCTCTATAAACTCAGCGAGCTGCAGAGAGACGGGCACAGAAAAACAAACCGCTCAAGATGTTTTTTTTTTAAGTTTTAAAACGCACGTCTCTGCAACTTCAGGATGTCGGCTGGAATTTAAAATAATGATCAGTAGCTTTGAGGCAAACTGCTGCATAAACAACTGCAGTGACTGTGAATCTGCTGATTAACAAACAACTTTAACTGTAGCTAAATGTCAAAGTCCAAACCAGTGAGAAGATTGAGCTGATTCATGTTTTGGAGACATCGCTGCTGTTAAATAAACCACATTAACAAAACTAAAAACTGATCAATCAACAGATTTTCATCTTTTTCTGATAATCATTTCATAAATCAATGAGATAATCTACTGTTTGGTTTGTCAATTTATCCAAGTCGACTCTTATTCTGAGGTTTTTGTAAACCAGTACTTGAAGGCATCATCTTGGACTGTGAGGAACTTTTAATTGGACTGTACCTCAAATACATTTTCCAATAATTAAAGGGATAGTTCAACATTTTGACAAATTGCCATAATCCCTATAGTCATAGCAGTAGGTTCATTATCTTTAATTGTCAGTGCAAGCTATTTTTAGAACGGTGGAGCAGAGCCGTGAGCTGCTCAGAGCTACGCTACGGAGGCTCATGGGATTGATTGGTTTCCCTCATCAAACTCATCAAATACACAATCCAACAACTCCACAACACTCTGGTGGACAAGTTGTGACCTGCACATTCACCACGCTATGAGATAATAACACAACGTTACCAGACAGAGTTGTTTTAGAGGGAAATTCAGAGACAGTTTTTCATCAAGCAGTCTCTGAATTTACCTCTAAAATGGCTCAGTTTCATAATGTTCCATTATTATCTCATAGCGTGGTGAATGTGCAGGTCACAACTTCTTGTCCACTAGAGCGTTGTGGAGTTGTTGAATTGTGCATTTGATGAGTTTGAATCCCATGAAGCTCACGGCTCTGCTCTGCCGTTCTAAAAACAGCTTGCACTGACAATTAAAGGTAACAAACCTACTACTATGACTATTAGGGATTATGGCAATTGGCCAATTTGCCAAAATGTTGAACTACCCCTTTAAAAGATAATGAAAAGAACTCCATAAATGTGATATTAGCATTTACATGACATTTTCCAGTGAGATAAATTATCACCATGATTCTTCAGAGGGCTCTTAATTTGAAACAACAGAGAGGGTCGACACCTCGCTGAGACCAAAGAGAGAGAATTTCATCAAATTTGACTGGTTGATTAGATATTTAATTAGTTAATACTGATTCACTTCAATAACACTGTGCTGTGGCCACTAAAATACCCCCATGAAATCACAGCACTGTCAGTCCGATGTTCAGATTTATAGATGAACAACTATGAGCCTTTATCAGAAAACACAGTAACTCAGGTTCAGCTGTTGTCCTGCTGCTCTAACAGGACAGTATATTCTCTACAGACACAACATTAATGAGGCCTGAGCCATAAAACTGTTCACTGTACAAGGTCAAAGACACAACCACGTTCACCCCGCTGCAATAAAAGCATCCCGGCGATGACCGCGAGTCCGTATCAGCTGCTGCGAGGCGAGCGGCCGAGTCCCTGCTGCTCTGAGTTAAAGGACGAGTGCTCCTGAGCAGGAAGTGGCTGAGGAGGAAATGCCTTTGTGATGAGAGGCAGCCAGATCTGTGCTGACTCTCCCTGCTGCCACATTTCCTTCAAAGCATTGTTCTCATCTGCTGGAGGATGTTTAAGACTCAGCAGCAACAAGAAAAAGAAAAAAAAAAGCTAAAACTTGAAGCTCCATGGTTTCTTCTTCTTCTTCCTTTGGTGTTTTATTGTTTTATTATCCATGAGAAGATCTAAAAACCATCTCAGTGTAGTTTTCTATCTCCTCTCTCTTTCAGCTTCTCTCTGGAGCTCTGGTAACAACAGGTCGGTGTCAGCCAATCAGAAGAGAGGAGGCTCTGAATGTCTCTTCTGATTGGCTGACTGTTTGATTTAATAAAAAATAGAGCATATTTCAGAATAAAACACTCAAGAGAAGCCAAATCCTGCAAACCCTTCAGTAACTCCAGAAGCTCGACTCATATTTGGCACAAACATCGACCTGGACCGGATCAAGGATGAACTGATTAGATTTTAGGGGTCGAAGGTCAAAGGTCAAGGCTAGTGTGACCTCCCAAACCACAAACACTCTGGATAAACAAACCTGAACCCAGCGTGAGAGGTGGGAGGTGATTCTAGTATCAACAAGACTTCAGTTCGTTAAAGGGATAGTTCAACATTTTGGCAAAATGGCCCTTTGCCATAATCCCTATAGTCATAGCAGCAGGTTCGTTACCTTTAATTGTTTAGAACGGCGGAGCAGAGCTGTGAGCTGCTCAGGGCTATGCTACGAAGGCTAATAGGATTTCTTGGTTTTTCTCATCAACAGTTTTTCATCATCAGTTGTTGGATTGTGCATTTGAAACAACTTTGATGAGGTAACCAAGAAATCTCATGAGCCTCCGAATGTGCAGGTCACAACTTGTCCACCAGAGCGTTGTGGAGCTCACGGCTCTGCTCCGCCGTTCTAAAAACAGCTTGCACCGACAATTAAAGGTAATGAACCTACTGCTATGACAGGGATTATGCCAATGGTCCAATTTGCCAAAATGTTGAACTATCCCTTTAAGTCTAAATCCAACAGAAACAGCAGAGAGCTATGATTTTCAGCTTTAATTAACGAGCTGAGCTGAACATATTCATTAGGACACGTGTGGCGTTTGTTTACGGAACCGCTCTTTAAATAGCACTTTACATAACAGTTTAATATCAGGTTGTCATGTGATTCTGTTTCAGATCCCGACATGAAAACAAAGCCGGCTTTCATTATGTGTGTGTGTGTGTGTTTTGGTTGTTTTTTTTCTCACCACATGTGGAGTTAACAACACTTAAACTGATCCCAGGCCTGTTTCACATCCAGTCAGCCCTGATATAGAGAGAAGCCCAGGTGCTGCGCTCTCAGGCCGACACGCAGGAAGGCAAACACTCTCACGCTGAGTCAACACGGCTGAGTGTCCGCGAACAAAGGCCCAGTATGTGATGTGGCGACCCGGAGCGAGCGGGGGGCGGGGGGGGCACGAGACCACGAGGTGCACAGTGACGGTCGGAGACTCACGCTTCATTATCACAACCATGTACTATCATTACAGAGATAAAATGAATACATAAAGGCGCTTGGTGGAGGTTTCTCGTAAAATAAACAACAGCTACATTTGCATTCAGTGGCTATAATTATAATCAACAAAGCCAGTGAGTGAATATTTGTTTAATTTCATTTACATCCACTTGCTCACATTTGTTGACACAGCGTCTTACTTCCTGGTACGAAATAAACAAAGACACATGGGAAAAAAAGACCACTAGAGGTCGAGTAGAGTTACACCTGACTTTCAATTAGATAGGCTATGTGTGTTAAAGGGATAGTTCAACATTTAGTCAGACCCTCCTCTCACCATAATCCCTATAGTCATCATAGCAGTGGATTCATCACCTTTAATTATCGCTGCATGTTGTTTTGAGATCGGCGGGGCAGAGCCGTGAGCTGCCCAGTGAACACAATGGAGGTGAATGATACAAGTCCCCTGACCCTCATCAAACTCATCAAATACACAATCTGCACAACGCTCAAGTTGTGACCTGCACATTCACCACACTATGAGATAATCATGTGACATTAGAGACAGAGTTGTGAGTGATTTCAAAAGCTCAAGTAGTTCAGAGTTTTTGCTTCATGTGTCGCAATGTTACATCATTATCTCATAGCGTGGTGAATGTGCAGGTCACAACTTGCCCACCAGAGCTCACGTCTCTGCTCCGCCGATCTCAAAACAACTTGCAGCGATAATTAAAGGTGATGAACCTACTGCTACGACTACAGGGATTATGGAGAGAGGAGAATGTGACTAAATATTGAACTATCCCTTTAAATTGTGTTCTAATTAGCACATAAAGACTTGAGCTATGGCCAAAAACATATTTAGTGAGGACACTGTGACCTTTGACCTTTGACACTCAGACACTAACCAGTTCATCCCTCTGGACGGCGCTGCAGCAGATTCTCCGACCTGTGTTTTTACAGCAGGTGAACAACTGACTTTACAAAGAGTCCAGACCATAAATATCCTCAGTTTCCGCTGCAGGAATATTTCCATTCATCAGGAACTTTGTGTTTTCTCTTCTTTCACATTCACCTCTCTCTCTCTACATGTGTCAGCTTGTGCTGCTGCAGCCGCCACGTCAACACGACACCGCTCGGCTCAGACATGTGATCATATGGAAATGTTATGGCGACTGTTAACCTGATAATCTGTCCAGCTGTCATCAAGGCTGCAGGCAGCAGTGGGAACCTGGGTCTGTAGCTCCTGCAGCAGCTACTTGGATGAAAACAGTCCGCTTATTGAAAAGGCAGTAAAATCTTGAACCAGCAAAAACAAAAACAAAAGAAAACGTACATAAATACAGAAGAGAAATGGTGTCACCTTCGTCACACAAAGGTGTTTTCAGATGAAAGGCACGAAAAAGAAAGAAAACCCTCAGCTAACCCTGTGTGAGGAGGGATGGCATCGCAGCCACAGAACATCATTATTTCAGCGTGTGGGAGCTGAGGGGGTTCAGCAGGGACTCAGACTCCCGATCGCCTCGGGTCACAGCCTGGAAACCACAAACATGCCGACACGGAGAGTTTTCTGTTGACGCTGGTTTGCTGCTGCTGACCAGAGGCCATGACAAACAGGCAGGCTGCAAATCAAACATGCATGCTTGTATATATTGACACATGTTGACTGTTTGGTTGATGCTACAGTTGGGTTTTGTGTTTCTTCCTCGCCGCTCGGCTCAGTCGGCGCTGCTGCTGCTGCAGCTGCAGCCATCATTCATCCCTCCACTTCACAATATAAACATACCAAGGTGGAATGGCTGCAGGGATAAAGTGAGGAGGAATGCGAGGAATGTGTCGAGCTCCAAATGAAATCATGCATTATTCAGACGAAGGAGGAACGAGAGAGAGAGGAGGGAGAAAAACCTAAATGTGGAACTTATCATTCTTCTGGAGACAAAGAGAAGGTTAGAGATCACGTTCGACTGTCACTCACGGCCTTTATCAGCAAATTCATTGGGCTGCTCCTCCTTGTTGCCAGTCTTGTCACGAACCTGAAAACAATGGCTTTGCACACACACACACACACACACACACACACACACACAATCCCCTCCTCAACAAGTCTAGTTTACGGTGCCATCACTCAGCTGTGAGGCTGTAAACTCCTACACACCAAGTTTTTCTACCTCTGCTCTGAGAACCAGTCTGAGCTCGTGTTTGTATTCAGTTATTTCTCACAATCTCTCTGAAACAAACACCACAGCTTCTCCGTCAACACACACACACACACACACTGACACACGTCAATCAGACTAATAGAGGATCGATCCATGTGGTTCTTTCAGTAATTAGTAATCAAGGAAACTGAAAACTGATATTCTTTTGCAGTAAAAATAATAACACTCATGGGATACCGTAAAAATGCCGAATATCGACCTTGCTGATAATTGGTTGATCCCAAAATTAAGGTTTAAAGGGATAGTTCAACATTTTGGCAAACTGGGACATTGCCATAATCCCTATAGTCATAGCAGTAGGTTCGTTACCTTTAATTGTCGGTGCAAGCTGTTTTTAGAACGGTGGAGCAGAGCTGTGAGCTGCTCAGAGCTACGCTACGGAGGCTCATGGGATTTCTTGGTTTCCATCATCAAACTCATCAAATACACAATCCAACAACTCCACAACGCTCTGGTGGACAAGTTGTGACCTGCACTTTCAGACAGACACAGTTGCTTTAGAGGTAAATTCATGCAAAACCTCTGATGCACGTTGCCTTCAGGGACAGTTTTTCATCATCAGTCTCTGTATTTCCCTCTAAAACAACTCTATGTGGTAACGTTGTGAATGTGCAGGTCACAACTTGTCCTTCAGGGACAGTTTTGATGAAGGAAACAGCCTCCGTGAATTTCCTCTCCGCCGTTCTAAAACAACTTGCTGTTAAAGGTAACAAACCTACTGCTATGACTATAGGGGTTATGGCAATGGGCCAATTTGACAAAATGTTGAACTGTCTCTGCAACAAGGAAAATCTATGGTGGCCCTGAGGGTTCATCTCACTGTAAAGCCAAAAACATGCTACACATTCAGAAACCAACTAAATCGATTTGATAACACACGACAGCTGCAAACACTCACAACACAACAGCAGTGATTTACTTGATTTCATAAGGTAGTTCTAGAAAAACTGCTCTATAAATAACAACTACATATTATTTTTACTGTCAATAAAGGTTCACAAATGTAACTCTAATGTTGCAACAACATGAAACATCAGTCACATTTTCATTTAACTGATTCATCACAGTATGGAATCGTGAAACTGAAAATCAAATAACAACCAAATGCAACTGCAAAAAGAAAACTCACTACAGGCCCATGAAGACCTGAACCACCTGGAGAGGTTTTATCCACGAGCCATTAACAATGATCTCTCCAACTATCAGGATGATGCAGTAGAATAATATCACCCTGCTGAGTATTTACTTACTGCTGCCACCACTTTATTTATTATACATGTGAGTTGTTGTGTTTTGTCCTATTTTATCTTCTTTTTCTTTATTACACTTTTATTTCTTTTACACCACTGAGAGGAGCTGTAATAAAAATTTCATCACTCGGCTGTTGAACCGAGGATAAAGAGTCTGTTGTGATCTTTCCTCTGGAGACCATGAACGACGCGTTAAAGAAGAATCAACCTCAGTGTTCAGGCTCAACTTTTAACATCGTCTGTGACTTCGTGCCAGACTCTTCGTGCCAGACACTTGGTGCTCGCCTCCAGACCAACAGACACTGACGACCTTTGACCCACAACAGATAACAGAGAGAGCAGCTCTAAAGGACGAGTCTCCGTCCTGACATCAGGTGGAGACGACTCCCGACTCCCGTGGTGCTGAACGCTCGCTCCGGCTGCAGCTGATGCCAGGCATGACGGAGGCTGTGGGGGTGGGGTGAGGAGGGGGCAGGGATGGGAGAGACTCCAGGATGACTCACCCCTCCTGCTATAATGGCTGGCTTTAGTCCCTGAGCTCCAAGGGGGGTGAAGATGAGTGCGAGGGTGGCGACCCAGAGCCGTCATAACTGTAGCTGTAATCAGCTGATAGAGCCGAGCTTCAGCGACACCGGAGGAGACGCACGTTCACCCCCTCGAGGGTGGGGGTGGGGGTGTGGGGGCAGAGGGGGTGACGCTTATCTGGAATCACATGCATTCATTCAAACAATGAAGTCTATTCAGGTCCAGCTGCAACCAAAGATCTGGCCCTCAGTGATGGAGGGATGGAGTCAGGGTTTTTTTTGCCAAAGTGATAAAAAGACGAGAATTCGAACTGAGAGGTCAAACTCAGTCCAGAGGGTTCGACTTCCACGTCCTCGTTCAGTCAAGCCTCCACTTTAAAGATAGCAGTAGGTTCGTTACCTTTAATTGTCGGTGCAAACTGTTTTTAGAACGGTGAAGCAGAGCCGTGAGCTGCTCAGAGCTACGCTACGGAGGCTCATGGGATTTCTTGGTTTCCCTCATCAAACTCATCAAATACACAATCCAACAACTCCACAACGCTCTGGTGGACAAGTTGTGACCTGCACATTCACCACGCTATGAGATAATAACACAACATTATGAGACAGAGTCGTTTTAGAGGTAAATTCATGCAAAACCTCTGATGCACGTTGCCTTCAGGGACAGTTTTTCATCAACAGTCTCTGTATTTCCCTCTAAAACAACTCTGTGTGGTAACGTTGTGTTATTATCTCATAGCGTGGTGAATGTGCAGGTCACAACTTGTCCACCAGAGCGTTGTGGAGTTGTTGGATTGTGTATTTGATGAGTTTGATGAGGGAAACCAAGAAATCCCATGAGCCTCCGTAGCGTAGCTCTGAGCAGCTCACAGCTCTGCTCCGCCGTTCTAAAAATAGCTTGCACTGACAATTAAAGGTAACAAACCTACTGCTATGACAATAGGGATTATGGCAATGGGCCAATTTGCCAAAATGTTGAACTATCCCTTTAATCCAACAAATCTGCGTTATTAGTGTTTTTTAGAGGGTGAACTCTTTAGAGGGGAGGGACAACGGGCCGAGGAGGAGACACTGGTGTTTCAGATAAGACCGCCAATCAAAGCAGAGTAAACAGCATGTGAACGTATCTGCAGTATGAAGTATAACAGCACGACATGAACACGATCAAATCTCAACTGCTAATTTTTTGTTATCTCTTCTTTGTAAAGAAGTTGTTGGTGCAGCAGAAAAGCTGAAATCACGACTCTAACTTCTCTATTGCAGGATGTTTCTGTAACGCACGACTTCAAAGAAAAAGTTTTGATAATATTATTAAAATGTTAATTGTCGGCATCAAAGATCAAAACCATCAATTAAGTGATTCAGAGCCTAATGTGTCTCTGTGCTGGAGCTCCATTGTTGTCCAGAAGCTATTAAAACACATCAGACGTGTTCCCTCTGTTATCATGAACAAACACACACACACCATCCTGCTTCCACAAATACTCACTAAAACAACAAACGTGGATCAATCCGCCGCTGAAAATAGTCCCAGTTTTACTCCCGTTGAGTAACTTTTTGTTCAAGACGACACCAAGCAGCTGTTACAGAGGTGAAAGATGAATGTTTGAGTCAGAAACTATTGAAGGACACTCACACATCATTGGTTTTGATCGTTAAATTATAAAATATAAAGAGTTTTTTAATGTTTGTCCTTCAGTTGAAACTGTCACTCATTGAAAAATATCAACATTTTGGGAAGATGAACAGTATAGGCTCTACTGTTGTCAAACTGGAGCAGGGGTGGAATTAGCTTAGCTTAGCATAAAGACTGGAAACAGAGGGAAACAGCTAGCATGGCTCTGATAAGCTACCGCTACCAGAGCCTCTGAAGCCCTGTGGTTGGTTGGCTCAGGTGTGTGGCTCAGGTGTGTGGTTATGATGGGATATCCAATCCCTGAATAAACCATGACAGCATCCTTATCCATGGAAACCGAGCTCCATAGCAACTGAGCCAAATTCCATCAACTTAAAGGAAAAAGATGTGGTTGGAGTGTATGTGTGTACGTGTGTGTTTTAAAGGTCAACTGTAAACCCCTGGGCTCTATTTGTGGTGTGTTATCAATGACACAACGGTCACATCTGAGTCCAAATTTGAATAGATTTACAGAGTCAACACATGGGGGGAAACTATATTCTACACTGTTTCCACCTTGGAACAGCAGATCATCATCATCATCATCATCATCATCATCATCATCATCATCATCATCATCATCAACTAACCATCGTTAATTAATCAGACAGTCATCAAATCAACATGATAATAATAATAGTTATGTTCTCTCTGTTGTAGCTCAGTGTTTGGTCTCCACCAGTCAAATTATCTCACGTTTAAGATGCCTATGACAACAATGACATTGACAATTTACAATTCATCACATCATTTTTTATGTTCTAAAAAAATGTGTTATTTAAAGTCAGTTTAAGTATTATATGTGTATGTGTGTTACGGCATCAAAGTGTAGTCTGGAGACAACGTCCTTTAATCAGTCTGGACCATCGCTGAGTCCATTTAGTCCTTTAGTGCCGTTCATTATTTCAAACTGTGTTATTCAATTTAGATTTAAGTGTAAGAGAAATGTGTGTAGGCCTAATTACTGCTCATGTAATTGTTTCATAATTAGAATGTAAATGAATCTTTAAACGAGCGTGAAAAGAACTAATTTTATTAGAAAGTTAGAACCTAAATGAAACTTTATCTTTCATCCCCTCCCCCTCGTTTAACTCTCAGTGTGTGTGTGTGTGTGTGTGTGTTGTGTGTCTGGTCCAGTGTTCGCTGACAGTGTGACATATTTCTGAATCAAACATACATCAGCATCCATGTATTATTCAGTAAGGAAATGATATGAGCAGTAAACAAGTCTGCGGTTAAGATGCCACATCCACGTTAAATCCAATCTTTGGGAAAGTGATTGCTATTGCTGTTGTTGTCGCTGTCGCTGTCATTGTTGTGGGGCATGCTGGGAAATCACCGGGTTTATGACTCCTTGTGTTAATAGTGCTGCAGTAAAAGAAGTATCACATCCTCTTCTCATATCCAACGACCTTTTCAAGTAGAAAAAGGTCATTACAGGAGTTTTTTCAATAGGTTTCTGTTCATTTCAACACAAAATCAACATTGACCTGCAGGAAGTTGAAACAGACAGTGTCAGGTCAGTTCTATCTGATATTAAACCTGCTATAACTAATAAAATGATCATATTCATGTCTGTTTTAGCTCCGTGTTTGGTCTCCATCAGCTCCAGTGGGAAACATCTGGCTCGTTAGCTGCTATAATGTTTCTCTACTGTATGTTATACATTTTCTTTTCTGTTCTCACGCCTCATTTGTAAATGAGATCTTGACGTCAATGTGATTTCCTTATTAAATTAAGTACACAAGAAATGCTACAGTATGTTCCCCAGCTGCTCTCTGACTGTACGCCTGCTGTTTGCTGCTGTTCCTCTGAAAACATCTGTCAGTTCAAATGTTGATTGTTTCAACCCTAAAAGAACAGACTTAGAGGAAAATGCCATTTTTCTTTATAATGGGTCCTTGATTTGCAGATTCATCCATTAATTCTGTCAGTTAATTCAGTTTTGTTTATTGTGGTGTCACTGAGTTGTGCCACTAATGAGTTTGTGGTTGTCTGTTTCTAATGTGATGGTAATACATCCAGTGTTTGTTGAGACCAAACTGCCTTCCCTCAAGCTACGCTGTTAGCAATAAGAAAGCAGTCAAAACAAGATCCTTAATGACCTGAAATGTGACTAATAATCCAAAACTTTGGGAAGAGTCAAAGGTAAATCAAGTAGCAAGTGTAAACCAAGATGGATGTTCACAAGAGAATTATTTTCGCATTGGTTTTCTCTTTATAAATAATTTGAGCAGAGTTTACATCCTGAGAGATGATGTGGTAACATTCTCAGGTTTCGGCAGAGACTCTTGTTTTGACACGTTATCACAACTGAGAGAGACGACAGTCAAAACTAGGAATATGAGTCAGGATATTTTTCAAAATAAAGGCGGCCTCGGAGCGCCAGCTTTTTTACAGAGTGGAACAAACTCAGCAGGTCCCTGTCAGATATCAACTAAACCACTTAACGTGGTATGTGTAGAGAGCAGCAGGTCAGCCGAATGAGGAGGAGGAGGAGGATGAAGTCAGGGGACTTGGCCTCAGCATGTTAACAGTTTTTCTCTCCACTGCTGCTGCTGCTGCTGCTGCTGCTGGGAAACACATCAGGGACGAGGAGCAACTGCTCCTGAGTCATTCTCACTTTGTAAACGGCCAATTCAAACACAGCAAACTTGTCTTCTTGGGAAGAGTGGCCATGTGGTACAAGACCCACAATGCACTCTGATAAGACTCATATCTATCACTCTTTGTGATATTTTCCCAAATCATTTTCCATTGATTTTATGTAACGTGTAGCACTTTTAGATGCCTCTATGCCTTAATTTACTCTTTTTTTGTTGCTAATAACTTATTTTTTCAATCAAATTCCAAACAAAGTTTCCAGTTCAAACTTACCAACTGGATTAAAAGTACATCATTTTCAGAATAACATTGTATGAGAGACACTTGACAAAAATAAGCCCTTTTGAACTCCTATAGTGAAATTTGATTCAGAGAAAATGGTCATTTTGGTTACCCTAACCCTATCTTGAATAGAAACAGTATGTATCACAATGTAATTATGAGATGCTTATTACTATTGAGCATGTTATCTTTTGATCAATACATTATTTTCTCACACAATCAATTCATTCAAGCTGTTGATTAATAGCCATGGTTCTGATGTTCAAGATGCAACAGTCCAAAATCCAAGTATAGCCTATTCAGTTTATTGTGATTGACATTCCCATTCAGCCAATTAACATTCTGTCAATCAGCTAATTCATTAACAAATCATTCAAGCTCTAATCTTCATCCTCCTTCCTCTTCCTTTTTTCACTGTGGTCTCCTGAGCTCCCCACTCTGCCTGTTCCCTGAACACATCAGCAGCAGCCTGTAGTTACTATGGTGGTGATGAAGATGATGATGAAGAAGAGGATGAAGATGAGTGGTGTTAAGTCCTCACTTGAAATCAGTGTTGTGTTATTTAATGCCATGGCAACCGGTGCCCCTCCACTACCCCTCCGCCCCCTCCCACCCCACAGCCCCAGTCCACCACAGCTACAGTCGGACAGAGACAACCGTTAGACAGACACCGTGCTCGGTAACAACAGCAACCACCGCTGCAGCTTCATATGTCACATTTACCACTGACACGCGTCTTTCACAAGCAACCCCAGATTTTCCGTAGAAGAAGAATAAAAAGAAACCCAAAAGAGTAGTAGAAGAAGAACAAGCAGCGCGGCAGCAGCAGCGAACGCCGTTACTGTAGTTTCACCGCAGGTACAGTTGGACCACAGATCTCTTCAACAAAACAAGCACACACGAAAACCAAACACAAAAAATAAGAACGAAAAAAAAGACAAACCAATGCTCAACACTTGCTCTGTTTCAACATTAAAACACTTCAACACAAACACACCGGGAGCCAGAACCGGAGCGGCTCGGTGCTGCTGCTGAGTCGACTGACTAACTAACCGTCGTTTCGTTTTCCCCTCAAATATGTGACACTGTGGCCGGAAAGTGAAAAAGTTGGAGGCTTCGGGTTTCTAACGGGTCCAACACGAAGACACACGATAAGAACTAGTGGAAGAAGAAGCAGAAGAAGGTGTTGGTGGCAGCAGCAGCTTACCTGGAGGAAAAGGAGAACAAGGAGAAGAAGAAGTCCTGTTGTGTCCCATGAAGAAAAGAGGCAGTTTCCCCGTCGAGCTCCCTCCTGGAAGTGTGTGTGTGAGAGTGTGTGTGCGCGGATCCACCGTGTCCTCCTCCTGGAGGAAAGCAGCAAGCCAAGCCGAGCTCCGGCTGATGTCACCGGGACAGGGAGGGGCCTCACCGGGGCACATTTCCATAAGGACATGATGTCACTTCATCGGTTGTAACGACTCTTAAATCCACACAGAGACCCGGAGCCCCGGGGTTCAACACCGGGAACGACGCTTTATTATCACCGGTCGGCTCACGGTGGAGGGTTTGTGGGTCCAGGCTGAGAGAGACAGGGCAACAGCTCCCCCATATAAAACTACACTACAGTACAGTACACAGCCAACTGGATCTGATTTTATGTTTTAATACAACATAGCGAAACTTTATAAGCTACTTTTCACTCCACTAGTTTATAGTCTTGTGTTCTGTAATTAAAACACATAATATGTTCATTAATTCATCACTAAATTAGTTCCACCCTGAGAATAAACTGAAATATTTGCTTGGGATCCATTATTAGGCTATATTTAATAAGGATATCAGGGTCATAAATAATCATAATAGTTCTTATTGTCTAGGCTAGTCATTACACCAGGAATTGCACTTACAGTGTAAAAAAAACAACAACAAAATATCTATTAACAACAAAACAAAAGCCATCGAGAATATGAATTAAAGATTCATTCATTAATTCGGGTAATATCCAATATTTTCCACACACAAAAAAATACAGTGCATGTTTGCTCATGTCCTTATAAGTAGAACAGTCTTGAGGTACTTATACCTTGAGTGTTCCTACTTATTATTTGTTTCTCTTTTTTATATTCATAAGGATTATAGGCCTACTTGTAATTTGTTTACTTACTTAGCCTACTTAGGCCTACTTATTTTTACCAGTTTTTTAGATCAGAACTTTACTATGAAGTTGTAACACACCACTGTAGATTAATCAACAGTAGCTACAAAGAGTATTATAAATTTTAATCTGCTTGGACATACCGGTATACAGAATTAAATAATGAACAACACTGAAAAGAATCATTCTGCTTTACAAGTTTATTGAGTTTTGAAAAGTCAAAACCTACAGAATAAGAAGAATGACTAACATGTCATCACCACAGGATCTATTTGTCTAAATTTGTTTAAACCAAAACACAAAAGCTCTTTAATGTTTTATATAAAACATTTGAACTTCTAAGAGAGGAGTTTCCGTCTGTGATTGTTAGAAAGGAAACGCTGCATTCGATAGCAGACAAATTATCTACTATTGACGATCAAACGCAGAATACTGCAAAACTAAATTACACATAATTTCAAGCAGCGTTAAAAACAAGTTGACGATCGAAAGAGCGACTGTGTGAGGTTGAATCACGCTCTAAAGAGTCTGACAGAATAATTCATAACCCGCATGGAGAAACAGAATATTAAACTTTGCTTCAACCTCCTCAGAGACTTTACATCAGAGACGAGAGACGCTTCATCGTGGTCGTCAGCCTTTCTAATAATCTGATATAATCTGCAGGAGTGCAATGTTTTTGCTTCATTATTCTGCCGTCTATAACGAGAAAGCATCATCTCTCTATTCTGTCTCTTTCTTTGTTAAAGAGAACCAACAAACTTCTTCTTCTGTGGTGTAAAGTCTTTATGTTTCAGACTGAACTTGCGTCGTCTTTCCTTTAGTTTCTGGGATTATTTCTCATCATCTCCAAACTCCTCTCTCCAAGGACAGATCTGCAGTTAATATTGAATCGAGTGGCATTTGAATGCAGCGCTGTATTCAACACGCCAACTTTCATTTAGAAGTTGGAGCACCAGAGGCCTGTTCCAGGGCGTCATTAAAATTGAGGAGGTTCAACCTCTGGGGAGCGAGAACGTGCTCAGTGTATCTCACAGTGATCTCCCCGCAGCGCTGGTGTTTAAATGTGAATTTTGTGGCCTGGTTGTGTCTGGAAGAAAAAAAAAATTCAGAGATGCAGCAAAAAAAAATAATCAGGGAACATCCTCTGGAGACTATGCCAGACTCATGGAAATCCAATTTCTCAGGACAAGTCAGTCAATCACCTAATCAGTTTTAGAGTTGTGGGACATGGATATGGCTCAGTATGATTAGTACCAGTGTTACAGATGGTGCAGATACATGCACTATGGCTTAAGTCAGTGTTTGAGCATTTAAAGCAGTATCATGGAGGAAAAAAAGGCAAATGTTTTTCTGCAAATT
The DNA here is from genome assembly GCA_030347415.2 of Decapterus maruadsi. Taxonomy (NCBI): domain Eukaryota; kingdom Metazoa; phylum Chordata; class Actinopteri; order Carangiformes; family Carangidae; genus Decapterus; species Decapterus maruadsi. Next base: position 26,307,709 of record CM064902.1, read on the forward strand.
GTGACTGTCTTGTATAATCATATACAGATTAACTTTGTTCCTGTGCATCAATCATTTGACTCTGATGACCTACATGGAGGAGGTGTAGTAGTATATTTAGTATATTTACTCAAGTCCTTACAGGAAAAGAAAAGATTTTGAGGAACTTATATAGAGTTTTCATATGTTTTCTCTTTTTAAATTTCTAACTGCACCATGCTTTTTCACTTTCAGCAGAATGTGACACAGTAGTAAAATATATTTTCAATATCAATATTGTTTTTTTCAGTGTTAAATGTAGCTCAGGTTCTTCAGTGGTACAATAGTTTGAAATTGGCAGTGATTTGGGTTCAGGTTCTTGTGAAAAAGAATTGTTGTCTTGTTCAAATAAAGAAAAAAAATGGAGAAAATGAATGTGAACTAGTTAATTTTCATATGAATTGAACCTTAAAGTAGTTTTTTTTCAAGTGTCAACTGGCACAACACTGTTCTCAGGTTGATCATGTTGTAGGTTTTAACAACCTGAGTCAATACATGTACAGTATCAAAAAACCTCAGATATTGATGTTGTGGACACACTAGGGGAAAAGTGATCGGGTGGGTATGTAGGGTTTCTCCTCTGGGGACCATGAATGGTTCATTAGAGAACATCCAACAGGTCTTCAGATTTCAGTCTGAACACAAAACTAAAAAAACAAACACGTATATGGGAAAAAGAAAGAGCGTAGTGTGAGTGATTGATTTCAGTCTGTGTTGTCATTATCGGGCCTTTCAATCAGCGTGATGAACGACAAGGTTGGAGATGTAGGAATTGATCGACTCTGAAGCTCCTGTCTGCCATAAATCAGCGGGCCGGTTCGTATCTGGAGCCACAGGCTGACAGATAAAAAGGCAGCACGACGATGAAACCAGATTACATTACAGTGACACCACAGAGCAGCAGCTGACGTTCACACTGTAATCACTCATGTCTCATGGTCCTTAAAGTAAGAGACAGAGAGAAAAAACAGTGAATAAAAGTCTCTTCATTCATATTCAGTGCAGGACGGTGGCGGCTTGATAAATGACTGAGGACACATGTGACCTCCTGGACAAAAACCCATGAGTCACCACTGGAGCTTCAGTCTTTTCAACACTTATGTCTCATGGCCAAAGGTATCAGGACACTAGTCTGCACTGGACCTGCTGCGGGGACGTCCATCATGGAGGGGGGTGGAGGTCAGGACTTAACACTCTTCCTCACCAAACAGAGAAAACCATTTATTTATGGAGCTGACTTTGTTTACAGAGGATGCTGCCAGGCTGAAACAATGAAACACAAAGGCCCCGTCCCATTTCTCATTCAGACCCCTCACTTCACTTGGCAAAGGGAAGTGAAGTGAACCCCCAATACTGAAACACAATAGGTCATCATCAGCATCAGGATGCACTGAGGACAGGCGAACCAACAGGCGAACCAACGTATCAACCAACAGGTGAACCAACATAAGAACCAGCAGGTGAACCATCAGGCAAACCAACAGGTGAACCAATGTATCAATCAACAGGTTAACAACGTATCAACCAACAGGTGAACCAACATAAGAACCAGCAGGTGAACCATGAGGCAAATCAACAGGTGAACCAATGTATCAACCAACAGGTGAACCATCAGATAACCAACAGTTGAACCAAGAGGCGAACCAACAGGTGAACTATCGGGTGAACCAACATAACAACCAGCAGGTAAACCAACATATTAACCAACAGGTGAACCATCAGATAACCAACAGGCAGACCAAAAGGTGAGCCATCAGGTGAACCAACATATCAACCAACAGGTGAACCATCAACCAGCAGGTAAACCAACATATTAACCAACAGGTGAACCAACATATCAACCAGCAGGTAAACCAACATATCAACCAACAGGTAAACCAACAGGTGAATCATCAGGTGAACCAACATATCAACCAGCAGGTAAACCAACATATTAACCAACAGGTGAACCAACGTATCAACCAACAGGTGAACTATCAGATAACCAACAGGTGAACCATCAGGCAAACCAACAGGTAAACCAACATATTAACCAACAGGTGAACCAACATATCAACCAGCAGGTGAACCATCAGATAACCAACAGTTGAACCAACAGGCAAGCCAACAGGTGAACTATCGGGTAACCAACAGGTGAACTATCGGGTAACCAACAGGTAAACTATCGGGTGAACCAACATAACAACCAGCAGGTAAACCAACGTATCAACCAACAGGTGAACCATCAGATAACCAGCAGGTGAACCAACAGGCAGACCAAAAGGTGAGCCATCAGGTGAACCAACATATTAACCAAAAGGTGGACCAACAGGTGAAATCAATGTGTCAATCAACAGGCAAATCAACAGGTGAACCATGTGTCAATCAACAGATGAATCATTAGAGACCAACAGGTACCTTCAGCTTCCTCCACCCAGCTCTGCTGATGAACATATTTTCTCCTGAAGACGTGTTTTTCATTCAAACGGCACCGTTAATGTTGTTGTCTTGTTGTTTCTCTGCTGCTGCATGACTGAACACACTCATCACATCTGCTGTTAATATTCAATTTACTCCATAAATCACCTTCTTTTTTTGCTGTCGCTAAATTTGAATTCACAGCTGCAATTTACTTCTGCAGACAGAAATTACCTTCTCTTTGTGGCCTGATAACAGCTCCATGATAATAAGTGTCATGAATAAATACTCTCTGCTGCCTGTTTGGAAAAGAGCTGTTTTGTTTTTGCCTGTTTAACTGATCCCAGATCCCTGTTGCACTGATTCATTTTTGCTTCATCAGGGGAAAAAACTCCTGATAACATTAAAAAAAAAAAAAAAAAGATGAAACACCTCCATCGTTATCTTTTATCAGAGGTTTAGCAGAATGTGAAATATGCCGAGTCAGAGGTAACGCCACCGAGGAACAAACACTTTGTCTCCATGAGCAAATGAACCAGCAGCAGTTTAAGCATATTAAAGCATGACTCAGCGGCCGACCTGCAGGAGACGTCAGCTCCAGCTGCTCCGCTCAAAGAAAAGCTGGAAGTGGTCAAACAAAGGAAGGAACACCAACCTCCGAGCCACTATTGACATGTGACCACCACTTTGTTCCCCTGAACGCACCATGCACCGCTGCTCAGTCTCTATACTATTTAGCAAGAAGTAGTTTATTCAAGTGTACTACAAGTACACTCATTTTATACTAAAACTGAGGCAGTATACTTGAAAGTGTACTTTTGAAAACTTAAAATGACCTTATAAAGTATACTTCAATAAACTAAAATGTGGACTAGAAGTATATACTTAGTACATTATGAGTATATAGATGAGTGTAGTTGTTGAGTGTACTTTTATAAACTTAAAATGTTGCAATTTAGTCCGAAGAAGTATTAAATTAGTATACTTTCTAGTATGCTACAGTACAAGCATACTTAATAAAATATTACTTTTTGCTAAGGGTTGGTCAACACACAATTATTTTATATTTGAATGACAACAATAGTCAGAATAATTAACTTGTGTCTGTAGTAAAGTTGCAGCAGGTTGTGGGTGACGGAGTGTTTGTGTTAATCCAAACATCCTCCACTCACATCCTGTCTCATTCAGGAGCTGTTGACGTTTTACCATGACGACCGTCTTTCACTTTACTCAAGGCAATGGGATTAGCTGCTAAACATTAAGAAACAATAGCAATGCTGCAGTATGTGTGTGTGTGAGCGTGTGTGTGTCACTTCCATCCAGCTGCTGCTTCTATATGAGAATCTCCTATGCTCACGTCCTTCAGTTCTGTTGGTTGGACCTGAGATGTGTTTATGTGGAGTATTACTGTATCACTGTATGACGATATATGTCATTTTTGTCCTTGAGTTCATCCATATTGAACAGGCACTGAATTTCCCTTCATCCATCTCACTCTCGTTCACAATAATAATACATTTCACCTCATTAAGGGAAACATGATCAGACATACAGTATACCCCTATAGCATTGTGCGGTGATTTTGACCTTTGACCTCACCGCTCCTCCACCTCACCACCGTGAACCACTGTGTCTCAGAGTTTCAGTTCAGATTTCATCATGACAATGTGACTTTTTACAGTAGAAACTGAACCTGGACCAGTGAAGAAAAAACTGAAAAAAAGACAGATAATGTTTGACAACAACACCGAGTGATTACAGATGATAAAATATATTGTTTAGTTTCATACCAACACAATCAGCTCGTCTCTCTGTCTGTTTGCTCCAAATTTCATCTGCATTCTGGTTCCCGTCTGTAGCAGATGCTGAAAACACCAAATTCACCAAAATAAAAGTGTTCACCAACATAAAACTTATAAAATAGACATTAACTTTTCACGTTTCACCGCAGTTTATTAGCTTGGCGCTTTTATTTTGACGGAAAGGCCTGTGTCTCTCACCCTGGTTCTGTTTCCTACAAAAACAGGGAGTCAACAGCCCCAGACCACTAAACGCCTTTCAGAATAAAAGCATCATCCTCACAAAACAACCTGGAACATTCTGATATTCTACCTCATCCACACACACAGTTATGTATTGTCACGGTCTGGACGTCCCGCTGGCAGAACACATTTCTCTGTCAGTCTGTGTAAAATAAATAAATAAAAGAGGTATAAATAAAGAAAAAAAAAACTTTTATTTTCCTCTTGTCACCTCCTGAGTTGTGTTGCTTTCAAGTTGCTCTAAATATTTGTCAAGACCATATTTTTCAGCCGTCACAACAGGAGCGGAGCAGCAGCACAACAACATTTATTTAAACACAACACAACAACTGTCATTCTTCATCACTGCTTTTCAGGCGAGAAAATTTGATTTTTTATTATTCATTTATTACTATTACATATTTATTCCTATATTTGTCTTGTATTTTTTCTTCTCCCATTAATCATGGGATCTGTTTTGTTATTGGGAACCAATAAAACCAGCTCCACTGTTTCTACTGGATCCATTTTAATATCTGCAACCAGGACAGTCGCACCACCACTTTACTCTGATCTTAACCATCAGTTACATACAGAGTTTTAAATGAACTATCAATAACTCAACCCTGAGGAAACCAAATCTCATTTTACAAAAGCATTAACACTCACAGATATAATGTCAAATGCACCAGTCACAATAATACTTTTATCTACGAGACCTAAAAATGATTATCTATACTTCATGTCAAGAATTTCCATTATGCCTTATATACAGTATTATTGAGCCTTCCTTGTTTATCGCAGTTCGGCTGCAGAACAGTTACAGTTTCTAGACTTTTCCAAATGGACGTGAAACAGGCAGAAGATTTGACGATAAGAAAAAGAAACTCTCATTATTTTGAATTTACTCCAGCAGAGATAAGAAAATCACCAGAGGATTATATATTTGTGTCGACAGCAGCAGCAGCAGCAGAAGCTACGAGTGAGGATTTTCAATTCAATCTCGTGGTGGTTTGAAACAGAAAGTGGTGAAAAAGATCAGGTCCTGAAGAAGAGCAGGTTTCTGATTAGACGGCCTCGTTAGGAGCTTCAGCAGAGCGAGGGGTCGTTAATCTGACCTTCAAACACCGACGTGAAGTTTTCATAACTTTAGAAGCTGAAGGAGACGAGCTAACAGCTGCAGGACGGAGCGCATGCAGGGTGAATCCTCTGCATCAAAGTGATGATTCCTGGGTGGAATAACTTTGTGTTCTGTTAACGACCCTGTGGTGGAGGAGGAAACTTTAATTGAGACAGAACCGAGCTGAAGAACTTGTCGTCACAGCAGCTGGAGCGTCGTCTGCATGAAAGGAACTCTGCTGCAAAACAACATCAAATATTAAAGCAGACGTCGAGTCGCAGTCGCTGGGATGAGGGGAAGTGTAAATAACGAACGAACGGCGCTGACGACAACGTTAATATTTGTCTTCAAATCGACCGACCGCTGGTTTCTTAAACCAAGTGTTTGATCACAACACACAAGGCCACGGTGTGACTCGTCAAACAGGTGGAACTAATGACGGTAATCACTCCCTGCAGGATGCTGGAGGTGTTTGTCTCCTAATTACTGCTGCTGATGAAAATGATTGAATTTGTGAATAGAAATTTGTAGAAGCTAAAAAAAAGAAATTTAAAAAAGGAGCCGTGGTGAGAGGAATAACAGGTGTGAGAGCAGACTGTAGCTGTGAAGGTAAAAGGCTCTGTTCTGTTCTCCTTAGAGTTTCTGTGGAGAAAATCTGCAGGTTTATAAGACATTAATATAAAACAAAACTGTTTCTGAAAACTGGAGTTGAGATCTATTTGACCTCTGACCTTTGCCTCAAAACATTTACCTGAGCAAAGTTTGACTTTACAAGCAAATCACTGAAAGTTTTGGCAACATTTCCTCTTTTACTTTCCTTTTTTATTCAGTTTTAATCATCACTACCTGACCAACCATCATCTATATTGTATTTTATTGTTTTTTAAAAGATATCTTGGAGGCATTTTTGCTTTTAATTGACAGGATCTTCAAGAGAGACTGCAGGAATGAAGTCCAACACGGGACATGCACTTGACCTCTTGACCTCTTAGCATCCTCTATCTATGTTGTTATCTCCAAACAAGAACATTTTGGAACAAACTCCTGGATCCAGTGTTTTTAGGCACCAAACCAAGAAATGCAGTCGAGTTGTTTCAATATAATTACATAGAAATACAGTATAGAAGGAACCAACATCAGTGTTTTTCCTGCTCGTTCTTATGTTACTGTTGGTCTCGTTGTAAAATCTGTCCTCAACCCAAAGTGTGGTTTTTTGTTTCAGTTAATGAACGTCTCCAAATCAACAAGAGGAAATTCTCCTGCGTGTTTTGATTTTGCAGAACAGGCCTCGGGACGTTCAGAGACACACAGATCCATGAGTTTGAAGCTTCAGAAGCCAAAACACCAGGAGGCAGGAGACAGATCCACGAGGACAGATCGTCCTGCTCTGCAGAGCCGCCGCCGCCGCCGCCGCCACGGTGGAAACACAGCGTTCAGGATTCACTAACTGTTGTTGTAAGTCGAATTCATTATAACAAGCGGTCGGCATGTTGTCGGTGAAGCTCATCACACCGACAGGCCGAGGAGCTACAGGTGAAGAACCGGCCGGCGACTCCTGAAGATGGAAACCAGCCAACACGAGCGTCTGCAGCGAGGCGAGGTTTTAACAGCGTTCAGAGCGTGACGACGAGTTTCCCCCCAGCTCATCATCCTCACTCCTCCTCCATCTTTCGTCTTCTCTGCCTTGAAGATGATGAAGATAAGAGTTTTCCACCATGTTGAATTGTCGTCTCCCTCGTCACTTTGTCACTTCTGAAGCCTGAAGCCTTAAAACTACAGCCTCACATTATTATGATAATTAAGATTACATGGTTTTCAGCAGTCTGGTCTTTGTTGTCATGCATGAAGTGATGCTGCTGGGAGCTTCAGAGGTTTTTCCTTTTCTTTTTTTTTCTTCTAGATGTTTCCACTGCTGCATCATGTCAGACATACCAATTATGAAGCTGCAGCCAAGTGGTTGTGAAAGTGAGAGATAAGAGCTGGAGCTCAGTGTTATAAAAACACTGATACTGGCTCTGAAAGATGAAATCAGTCGTTTGTCTTCACTTTAACTGAGGGAGGAAAGATAAATAGAAAAACGATCAATTCTTCCTCAAAGGAGCCGAAAACACCTGAAACCTTAACACAATTTATCACAGTCAACAGTTAATAGGAGGAACTGTGTTTAAGTACAAATATGGAGTGTTTTAGTGGTTCAGACCTGTTGTGAAAGAAACATTAAGTCTGTTTATGATACTGAAATGGAAATAAAACACTACTGTTACTACAACAGACTTTATGTTAACTAAATACTCTGTTCACCCTAAGAGGTTTTTTAAGTTTTAAAGAGTGACTTCTGCTTTCGTTAACTCCTGGATTCAACCAGTAAAAGCAAAATTTGGTGTTTTACCTGTTGCATCATGCATTCACCACCTACACCTGCATTATTTTAAAGAATGAACACAGATACTGAAGAAGCTGCAGCTGCAGTTCCTCTCCTGACCACTAGAGTGAGTCATTGAAACCTGCATTATTATTACGGTGTGTTCACACCAGATGCAAAGCGTATTTTTGACCATGGGGGTATTTGTGTTTACTCGTGTTACTCGCTGGAATACGTGCCTACAAACACCTTGTTATCATGTCTGGGTTAATAATATGATCGGAGCTGCACACAGGTGAATTTGGAGCTCCGTCGGGATGACGGCGGCTTACATCTCTCTCTCGGCAGGAAACCAATTAGCTGCAGAGCTGCCGTCCATCTGCCTGTGAGTGGCATGTTTGGTGTGAAAATCAATACATTTCTTAATTAATGATTTATGATGATGATTTATGATTTATTGAAATCACTATTGACTGCAAGTCACTGACGTCCTGGCATGAGGAGGATCTCAACGCTGATAGGCTGTCCTCACACAGCATTATGTGAATATTTTGCCGAAGTTGAATTTTTTTTTAACTTGCGCGAATTCATCATTCAAGCCACCAGCACAAATCAGCATCTTTGCATTGACTTTGTATGTTATCTCGTCACGCAAAAAAATTCTTAAGCTGATGCATTAGCAATGGGTTAGCCTCAGCTAACAATGCTAACAGGAGTGTATATGTTTACCAGCTTCAGCTCTGCACACAACCAACCACCTGTGAAAGAGTCAGATGCTGCCAAGATGGCGATGGTGGAGCAGCTTCAGAAACCTGTGGGTGGAGTGAGTCCATCTTTAACAACAGTGGTTTCCTTTAAATGCTCATCATGTTTGATGATAGACAAATATACTGGTGGATCTGTTGCAGGCTATGAAGTTCTTGTTTTATAACATTTTGAGACTGGTCCAGATTGCGCAGCGTTAGTTGAAGTTAATGATCTACTCTGGCGAAGCTCCACGAGAGCAGGTGCAGCTCATCAGGCTGAATTCTGTTCAGACGTCTGAGAGACATTTTGCTGAATCCGACTCGGAGCAGGCGAAGGGTTTGGGACATGTAGGATATGAATATAAAAATCTTCTCTTTACATTTTAATTTCCTCAGAGATCAGAGCTGTGATTCAGTGTTTTATTCAGCGCTCTGATCTGCCTCAGTCTGGAGGATTAGCTTTTCTAATCCTCTCTCTGTCTCTCACCTTCTTCTTTTTAATCTTCTGATGGTATTTTTCTGTTTTTCTATTTTTTTATTTCCCAAATTGTTTGTAACTCATACATACAACATTAACTTGCCTCTGGTGCAACTTCTTCCTTCAGCCAGATGATTGATTTTCTCTCTCCGGCATCAGGCGGGCGGCAGAGAGAAAACACACCTGCTGCTCAGACATCCACCTGGACGAGCAGCAGACACCTCTCTGGCTCCGAGTCGTCATTTTTCAGCCTTGGCAGCGGAACATTAAACGCCTCACACCGAGGAGCAGGAGGAGGAGGCTTTGTTATCTAATTTACAGAGAACTCAATATACCCTCCCACATGATTAACCCTCTAACATCCAACCCATTTGTCTGTTTTCTGTCCCCTGGGGCGAGTGTTAACATCCATACGACAGGATGACAGACCATAATAACAATCAGACTGGCACAGACTCATTCATCACAAACCTAAAGAAACCACCAGTGTTAGGGCCACATTAAAATTCTGAAATATTTTGAGCGGGGTGGGGGAGTCATATGTAAACAATAAATTTAAAAAGTCAACATTTCAGGAAAAAAGTTGCAATATTATGAGAATATAGTCAAATATTTTTAGGGCAAGAAGTCAATATTATGAAAAGGAAGTTTTATATACAAATATTTTAAAGAAAATGCTTTAAAGGAGATAGCCTAGGCTACAGTATTTGCAAGTTTTGTTATTGCTACCTAGCTAGCATTAGCATTAGCTGTTTACTTACCAGTCTTGTGAGTTTAGCATCAAACTTTATCCCAATAGTTACCAACATCTGTCTCCAGAGGTGGAAACAAACACCAGTGTCAATTGTTATCACCTCTTTTCCTCCATTAAAGTTAGCATGCTAACAAGCTAGCTCGAGTTTGTCTCATCACTTCCTGTTAGCTTCTCACTGTCCTGTAGACGTCGTAGGCTGTAGCTGCTCAGAGGACGTACGACCTCAGGGGTTATAAACGCAACTAGAACTGATATTAAAGGGACAACTAGGAGTTTCGGAAAAGCGAAGTGTTTTCACACTACATTTATGAGCCTCCGCGCGCACCGTAGCATTCTTCCACCTCACGCAAGACGGACTCATGTTTTCATTCATTAATAATTAAAGTCAGAGGTTCAAAGAGGTTCAGTTACCATCGTAGTTCCGACCATAACGCAGCTGAATCACCATTATTCTCATTCGCGTCCGCAAAACCAAAAGTAAGGAAACGCTGGCCGGCTTGACCAAATTCTGCCAGCACTAATAATAACAAAATAATGATAGAGAGAAAACGATATATTGATCATCCATTAACAAGTAACGTGAGACTGTTTTATAATTCATCCAAACTTAACGTTGGACTGTTTAACTAAAAAATACAAAACAAAACAAAACAAAAGCACATGGCCTTTGGCCCTTTAAAATTGCATTGAATCCATGAAAAAGCTGTCAAAGATTAATTGACATTTCAGTTTGAATACCTTAGTTTAATTGAAAAAAAAGACTAATTCACTCACTTGTTTTCACTGATGTTTTTCCCTCCATCCTGCAACGTAAACATTGGAAAGACATTTTATCTTATCTATCACTGCAGCATCAGCACAAGAATATAAGATATGAAATGAAAGCACCTTTAAAAGAGGAAAAAAACAACAACAAATAATCACATTCATGGTCGGCAGGTTGGTGTGAAAGCAGCCGATTGACGGGAGGATGAATATCTCACCTAGGCATCGAGCCGACGTGTCAGCTCCACGATTTCCTCCTCAGATGCGCAGAGGAAACAAACACATCATCTGTTTGAACGGATCCTCCAGGAGCCGGGGCCCATTTTCATTACGTCTACAAACTCTTATCGAATCTACACGAGACAGGAAGTGAATTACAGATTCAATCAGTTTTTATTTCTGGTTCTATTTCTGTCCAAGTCAGTGTGAGACTCGGGTGAGTAAGAGAAAGGTCATAAATATTTGATGAAAGAGGAGATTAATGAGAAACTTCTTACAGGGGCTGAGTCGGTGGCACATGGTTGTCGTCCTCCGTCATCTTGTCATTGACGTCTGCGATGTCAAGTCTCAATCTGCTTCGTGTCCAAGTGTTTGGACGGTTCCTCTGTCTCTGTCGCTCCAGAAACACTTCATCCTCCACTCATGAGGCTGAGTGAGCCGCGACGTGACGGCCGTCTGGAGCTGGAGCCGGAAACCATTAAGATTCAGCTCACAGGTCATAACAGCAGCAGAACGTCTCCGAGGAACCGGAGTTCTCTCTGCTCTTATTTCCTGTTTTAGCCAGTGATCACTTACTGTAAAATCCTGGCACTGTCTACCTGCTGGAGTCTGAATCAGTGAATGTAACACTGACGCGCTCCTGACATGTGAATCCTCTGAGACAAAGGGTTTGAATGAAATACGGAGAGGCAGTGTTCTGGTGCCTCGACGCCATCGCGCACCTGCAGAAGTTGAGGGAACGCTTCGCTGTGCCATTCACCACCGAAACACAGAAAGATCATTTGCAAAACTTTGTTCATCTTCCTGCTTTGTTCTTCTGCACCACCTCGCCGCGAAGTTAGGATTTTTTGGAGGAAGAGGGCTCTGCTGGGGGTTCGCTGTCGACCTGACATGAGAAGAAGATTAAATCAAGCTTTACAACCTGCCTCACCTTATAATGGCGACGATCTCACAAACTGAAATTGCAATAATTTCAAATCCTATCTGCTTTGTTGTTTTAAGGTGAATTCGAGTTTGTAAAGCATTTTTGATAATTGTTTACTTAATCTACTTAAAGTTCTCAGGTTTCCTCTCACAGTCCGTCCACAGTTGTTCATCTCTGTACAGTGTGTCAGCCTGGGTTGATGCAATAATGTCAGTTTCTTCAAAGGATGTAAAACAGAAAAATAAAATCATGTGTGTTCACATCAGCTTTGAAAAAATAGAAAAAGCGCACACATCCATAAATCAAAACAAGTAAATGATAAAGTAATGTAAAGTACATTTCTTCACATCAGTTTTGACCATCTGGAGTCTAGATGTCAAGTAGACACAGCTGTGATTTAGTTTCTGAAACAGTCATTGATGGAAACGTCCAAACAATACAGATGTTAATAAAGTGGCATTTAGATCAATTGACGTTATTTTCTCTCCTATTGACACAAACAAATGCGTTTTGTATCAGTCAGTGTTCTGTCCCTTCACCTACAATCTATTGTTCCCATCTGCATCAATGTGTTTCTTTAAAAAGAGGATATATTTGGGCTTGAAGTGGAGCAGATGAAGGCGGTTTGGTTTGTTTCGTTTCGGACCCAGACGGCTGTAATTTCTGACGGGTGTAATTTCCGATCGTCACCAGCAGGGATTGCGTTCTGGGTGATGAAACAAACACAGTTAATTTGGTTCCCATTCAGCAGCAAACTAAACGACTGTGTTCACAATCCAATTATTATGATCCTGAGTGTGGCGAGACCTCTTCCTCCTCAGTGTGATGGGATTAGTCACGGCAGCAGCAGAAATAAAGCACAGACACACTGAGTGTCAGCGAAGAGGCCGCGATGCATTCAGGTCCCATCAGATGGATTAATGAGCAGCGGGCTCTCTGAAGGACAGTGGCCTTCATCACTTCAACTCCTACTCCTCCTCCTCCTCCTCACATACTGTTCATTGTCTTTACTAATGTGTATGTTTCATCTCCAGATCGCTACGTCGATAAAGCAGATTCACAAACAGATCTGAGGTCTGCTGTAAGAGACGTTTTATGGCTTTCACGGATCTGGTTATTGTTTGGGGAGAGAGGAGGGCAGCGAACGCCTCACGGTTTGATGCAGTCCAGCTGAAAAAAATGACCACAGGCTTTAATTGACCCCCCTCAGGCTTTACAAGCTTCGTATAAATATGATTTATTGCAGAGCTGCTGCTCAGGAATCAGATCAGCTGCTACATCTGTTCCATTAAACTCCATTAACTCCGAGTTTATTTAATAAAAAATGCATTTATTTAAGTGTGTGGACACCTGAGTCACTGCAGGATGTAATAGATGGAGCGTGTCACTCGGACACTGTGGGAATCTCCACCTCCACCCTGACCTTTGACCCCTAGGAGGTCAGATTCACATTAGTTTAGTGTTTGGAGGCAGTAGATGTGGTATCCAGATCTGACATCAAATCCCTCATGATTATTATTATTATCATTATTATTATATTACAGCAGAGCACCAGCAGCTAACTGGTTAGGTGGTAACAGAGTAATCAATAAGTAGAACAGATGCTGATGGGAATTTTGTTACTTTTGCAGGTTTTGTTGTTGTTGTTGTTCTACTATTTTACCAACGTCATTATTCATTAGTATTAGTGATAACTATGAACATTGTTCATTGATGTTAACTTCCTGTGGGTGTAACTGCTATTTTCAAACAACACAGCTGAAAAACAACAGAACAAACAAACAGAAAACAACACTAGCCGCTAACTCGTTGCACATGCTAAAACATGCTAATTAGCAGTAGTAAACAAAAGTGGAGCTGTGGCTGAAAGTTGTGTTGTTTTTGGCGGAAATAATAATACTGCAAAAATAATAATAAAAACGAGACTAAACATTTCTTCTCGTCTTGTTTTGGTCATGATGAAGAACATTTTTTATTTTGTAAACTACGCTTTGTCTCGTTCCTATTCGTCAACAATATTATCACATGAGCACCATTTATGTCGCGTCTCGTTTTTGTCACATGATAAAGGTTCATTGACGACGATATTTTGTCATAATTTTCGTTGTTTCGTCGTTTGTTGAGACATTTGATTTTAAAGCATCAGAACAGTTGAGGTTTTTGTCACTATGCCTCCAATTGATCATGCGCCCTGGCTACTTGGCCAAGGTGATGTCCCTTTGGATGACTGGCAAGCACGCGTGACTCTTACCCGGGAGGTGAGGGTTCAATCCCGGCCCGGGCCGTCTTCACCTCGCCACATTCGCATTAAGCTAGCAGGCTCGGATGGCGCCCTCTGCTGGTCCATCGATGGCGCTTGCACTGGTTCCAAAACAGTAACATAAAGGTTTGGTGACAGGTTTTCTTGTTTGGATGCAATGACTTTTGATTAACGACATGATATTTTGATGATGTGATGTTTCTCCGTCGAAACCAGAAGGAAGAATACGGTGAAGGGTGTGCGAAGCCGCTCAGATTGCGAACATCAAACATGCTGCAGATGTGCTCATGCTGCAGATGTGCTCGCCTGTTTAGTTTTCACCCACGCTTGCCTTTGTGCTGCGGCTGCTTCACAGGTTTCTTGTAAATAAGGGGATCGGGGGCTGACAAAGAGCTTTTCAGAGCGCTGTCCTGCTCCGAGTGGAGGGAACGGGCCTTTCACAGAGACCATGTTTGCTCACTGGAGCTGAACGAGCCGCTGCAGCCTCCTGTTTTATCTCGACTCAGCTGTTACGGCGGCGCTACCTGAGTCGATATTCAAGCTGCAAGGCTGGATGTGGCATCGAGGGCCTCTTTCTCCCTTTGATGGTGCATCACTAACCCCAGCGCTCTCAGACCCTTCCTCTGTTTTCTTCCTTCACGACGGCAAAGAGTCATTATAAGCTGAGCAGAGCTTTGTGTTGCGCCGGCCGGCCTCTCACGTCAGAGCCAATGTTCTGCCGCTCAGATGTCGACCGGCCTCCCGCGACAGCTTCGATGCAATTTAACGGGTTTTCTGGGTGGCAGGTGACCTCCAGAGTCACAGAGCGATGGAGAACAGGTGAATTACAGCTCCAGCATCCAAGCCCAAGTGTTTGTCGCCATCATTATTGTTTTTTCATTACAGTGGAGTCAAAGTGTCGGAGCAGAGAGCCACACAAACAGCAGGAGAGAGATTCACTAAATCACTGCTGGTTTTTATCCATGTGGAGAATAAATAAAATAAATCACAACAACCACCTTGTATGACAAATAAAAACTCATTTCTGCTCTAAATGGAAACATATTCGAGTAAATGTTTTTTCCTGAGCTGAGTTGTCATCAAAAAGACATTTACATTCTATGTAATGAGTCTACGTGCACAATAAAAAGTTTTATTTAATCTTTGTATTTTAATGATTTCTCTCATTGGATGTGGATTCTTACTTTATTACCAAACACAACACTGAGCTCCATCTTAAATCTTAAATTTAACTAAATTCAAGCTACGATTCGTCAGAAACAATGTTTATATGTCGGGATTCTTTATGGTTAAAGAGAAAATTAAGGTAAAATATAAAGAGACTGGACTCGGTTGTTGTTTTTGTTGTGTGTTTGTGTGTCATTACGACTCTTATTATGACACCTGCTGCAGAAAAGTGTCATTATACGCTTGGAAATAGAAAACTGTTCATCCTCAGCAGCGGCTCTGATGTTTTCTATTCATCCTCCATCACATATTGAAAAATAGTTTTCACACCTTCTTTTTTTCAGATGTTTGTTTCCAGGCTCCGTCCCTGTGTGTGTGTTTATGTGTGTGTTTGCCACTGCAGTTTTATCTCCACACTGATGAAATCAATGAAGAGGTGTGTGTGTGTGTGTGTGTGTGGACGTCGGCCAGAACGACCTCTCCGGTGTACGCAGTTTGTTACAGACGGTGATCAGGGCTCAGCCTTTGATCGAGGCCTCGCCGCCACTTTGAATTGATTAAGTTGGCAGAGGTGAGGCGTCGTCCAGCTGCTGACACAGGCCTGTGTCTGCTGGGAAGAAAACACCCTCAATCACTGTTAGAGCCTTAATTATAATGAGTTTGGCCGGAGTCCGCGCGCCGTAACGCCACTCGCCTGATCTGACCCTTTGACCTCTGGCGGGGGAGGGTCGAGTCGACTCGGTTCGACTCTAACATACGAGCGACAGTCGGTCGACGTGGAATCAATCATGTTTAATCTGATTAACAGGCTAATTATTAGTATTATTACACTTTGGTTTGTGATTGTTCTTCAGTGCCTCCTGGTGGTTGAAGAGTGAATTACATAAAAATCACCAAAAAAAACTTTTAAAGAGGCTGAAAAACTTATAGGGATAGTTCAACATTTTGGCAAATTGGCCCATTGAGTTGTTTTAGAGGTAAATGTAGAGACTGCTTACCAAAAAAAAAGCCTCTGACAGGAACGTGCATCAGTGGTTTTGCATGAATTTCCCTCTAAAACAACTCTGTGT
Source organism: Decapterus maruadsi (assembly GCA_030347415.2). NCBI lineage: Eukaryota > Metazoa > Chordata > Actinopteri > Carangiformes > Carangidae > Decapterus > Decapterus maruadsi. The sequence goes on from CM064902.1 coordinate 26,324,011, forward strand.
GGTAACGTTGTGTTATTATCTCATAGCGTGGTGAATATGCAGGTCACAACTTGTCCACCAGAGCATTGTGGAGTTGCTGGATTGTGTATTTGATGAGTTTGATGAGGGAAACCAAGAAATTCCACTGCTCCGCCATTTTTAAAATAGCTTGCACTAATAATTAAAGGTAACAAACCTAAATGCTATCCCTTTTAAAGATGCAATAAACATGGAGGCTTTTGATCTATGACCTTGTTCACAAAGAGATTTTACAGATACAAGCCGTGGGTTTGAGTCCAAGCACCAGTTTTTTAAGGTTTTTATATCTACACCGTTTGCCAGGCTCGTTAGCTTAACTCGTTAATGAGTTGATGACTATGGAAATGCTTTAGCTGTAGGTCGGTCTCAGAACAACGATGCTGTGGTGCCTCATTGTGCTAATGAGGCTGTAGCATGTGTCTCTCTCTGCAGGCTGGAGTGTTGTGTTGCTGCAGCAGACATCTGTTAATCAGCAGCTGATTGACTGTGATTGAAGACACTCGTAGCTTCAGTAAACTCGACCAATCAGCAGCGGCAGCGAGTGAATGGATGGATGAACTGTTTTCTTCACCTGCTGCATGGCAATTTTTAATATTGGCCTGAATGAAACTAAATCCACTTGATTCAATTAACTCAAATTAATTAAAAACAAACAGCTGATAAATCAACCTTATTCGTTTTTTCAAAAACTTTAAAGGTTTGGTATAATTTTGATGTTTGTAAACAAGCTTAAATTTGCATAATTATGACCAACACACAAACTATTGTGCAGCCATATCTCACACGCTGAAAAAAGCAAATGTTTATTTTCCTTATCTATTCATTTGCTGATTATATTTTCAATCATTTGTTCAGTTAAACAATCCCACAGCCTCACGATCCTGAAAACCATTTAGGACATTTAGCTCATCCTAAACTATTGTATGATGGAGACAAAATGAGTCTTAAATATTAAATGACACTGAACATGAAACATAAAACCTGGTCACATTCACTTTCTGTTCGTCCCTCATGTTTCACTGTATCTGTGATTTTATTATCTGCTGCCCTCTGCTGGTGTTTGTCTCCTCTGCAGCTGCAGTCAGGATTTTTTTCTACCATAGGTTTCACTGTGTGAAACAACATTGAGTTGAATCTGATTTATTTCTGGGAGATGTTTTTACAGTACATATGAAAACAGAGCAGAAGTTGTTGTATATTTTATCTTATCTAAACTGATTTATCTGATCTAATGTTGCGTTGTGGAGTTGTTGGATTGTGTATTTGATGAGTCTGATGAGGGGAAACCAAGAAATCCCATGAGCCTCCGTAGCGTAGCTCTGAGAAGCTCACGGCTCTGCTCCGCCGTTCTAAAAATAGCTTGCACCGACAATTAAAGGTAACGAACCTACTGCTATGACTATAGGGATTATGGTGATGGGCCAATTTGCCAAAATGTTGAACTATCCCTTTAAGTGATGTTAGTAATGGGGGTAGATGTGACCTTTAACCTTTAGGGACAGGAAATAAACTGATGTCAACAGGAGACTGGAGTCCTGAATGTTTAATACAATAATACAGAAAACAGCTGTACAGTATACAGCGCGCACACACACACACACACACACACACACACACACACACACCCATACACAGCGTCACTCGCACATACACACACACACACAATGTCACTCATACACACACATACACACACACACACACACTGAGCCAAAGAGCACATGATTACTGTAGCACACGTTGCATGAACAAACACAGTGCTCAGAGGATCTAGAGAGTTTTCACTGTCGGCCATGTTGGCTCCACCGCTCAGCTCGCTGGCCGTTGCTATAGAAACCGGTGGTGTGTTTTGTTTTGTTTTGTTTTTTGTTGTTGTTGTTGTTGTTGTTTTGTTTTTGTCGCTGTCTCTGTCATCACCGTGGTGACGACACGGAGGGCACCGACTGCTGTTTATCCGCAGTCAGGAGAGGTGGCGCTGAACGAGGCTCCTGGCCACTTAAAGGTTAATTTAACTTCCTGTTTCCCAGTGTCCAGGGGAGGGACGCCTTATCATGGTGACTTATGGGTAAATTGGCCAAAAAGTGATGACAAGATGATCCATGTTGTAAAAGAAACAAACAAACAAAAGAAAACTATGTCCTGTGAAGTGACTGATTGGCTGCAGCTCTGAGGGTTCAAACTGTCAATCATGTCTGACCTCCCGATGGTGAGGTCACTGTGATGTCACAATCACAACAAACTTTTAATGGATGATTGAACCTACAGGTGCATCTCAATAAATTAGAATATCATAGAAAAGTCAAACAGCCCAAACCAAGTACTGAGTGCATATAGACGGACAGACTTTTCCATATTAAAAATGCTTTTTATCTTCGTATTATTCATTAACATATTTAATTTGTTGAAATACTGAATGTCCTCATTAAATTTAAGCCATAATCATTACAATTAAAGGGATTAAAGGAGTTTCGGAAAGCAAAGTGTTTTCACACTACATTTCCCATGAGCCTGAAAGCGAAAACATTTGCCAAGAATGTTTTCTCATTCATCGAGAATGAAAGTCGGAGGTTGGAAGACGATCAGATACCGTCGTAGTTCGACCGTAAGCGACGCCAACTAGAGATCTGGTGGCGTTATTCCCATGAGCTGCCGGGCAGCGTCCTGGAAACCAGGAAACTAGGAAAACCTGGACAAGTCGACCACTAAATAATAAATAATATCAAAATAACTATAAAGACAAAACCATATATTTATCGAGTGGTAATGTAGATTCATCCACATTAATATGAGACTATTTAGAACCAAAAGCAAACTCCTCGGGGTCTCTTTAAAACATGACATGTTTCATTCTGTGTAATGGATCTATAATGTATTAGTTTCTCTTTTTGAATTGAATTACTGAAATAAATAAACTTGTCCATGATATTCTAGACCTGGATCCTGGTCTTTGGCTTCAACTGAGACTCTGGCCTCTACAGGTAAATAAATACCTTTGCATGCAGGTGAATTCATTATTTTAAACATCTAACTCTGCTTTGTGTTTAGTGTGTGTCACCTGGCGCAGTGTGTCACCACATGCAGCGGCCGCGAGTTCAAATCCGACCTGCAGACTTTTGCTGTAAGTCATCCTCTCCCTCTCTCTCTCTCCCTGACTTCCTGTCTGTCGCTGTCCTGTCAGAATAAAGGTGAAAAATTTAGAGCTTTGATTGATATTTGTGGTTCCATCATTACACAGCTAACTGGTTGTCGTTTGGTCCTGATGAGATCTGTTGTCTTATTGATCGCCAGCGTGTGAACATGTTTGACGGTTTGAACCCGGAGCAGCCGTCGTTCAGCGTCTCCTCAGCTCCATGACTCGTTCCTGCAGCGTCGTCGCTCTGGAACTTTAAATGCAGATGTTTCCATGAAATGAAAACCACACGACTGCTGCGAACGGACCAAGAAGCTGCTGAGAAGCCGGCGTCTGGTGAGTGGAGATGCGTTCGAGGTCCGTTGTAAACATTAACGTCTGGTGGCCATTTGTGTGTGTTTGGGAGGGGGATGATGAAAGAGAGCCAGGGTGGGGGATGTGGGGTGTGGGGGGGTCCACCGAAGAGGGGGGGGGGGGGGGGCACTGAGTCAGCTGCTGCGTTTTTAAAAACAGAGGAGTCTGAACTCTCCCTGTCACTGCACCGGGGCCGCCTGTTGCCATGGTGATCCGCCACCGCCACAGATACAGTGGCGAGTTTGCCGCCGAGTGTCATCAGGCGTTTTCAGGCACTTCATCATCACCGTTTTCCTCCTGCTCCTCCTCCTCCTCCTTCTCCTCGTCTTCCTCGTCCACCTTCTCCTCCTCCTCGCCGCCCGGCCCTTCCCCTGCAACAGTTACCATAGCAACAGGTGAGCTCACTGTGTGTGTGTTTTAAGTTTACAAATTGTTTGCACAAGTACAGACACAAAGACATTAATTAAATCAAAGTTAAAGGGATAGTTCAACATTTTGGCAAATTGGCACATCATGCATCAGAGGTTTTGCATGAATTTACCTCTAAAACAACAAACAAAGAGTTGAAATTCATGCAAACCCGCTGATGCACGTTGCCTTCAGGGACCGTTTCTTATCAACAATCTCTGTATTTCCCTCTAAAACAACTCTGTGTGGTAACGTTGTGTTATTATCTCATAGCGTGGTGAATGTGCAGGTCACAACTTGTCCACCAGAGCGTTGTGGAGTTGTTGGATTGTGTATTTGATGAGTTTGATGAGGGAAACCAAGAAATCCCATGAGCCTCCGTAGCGTAGCTCTGAGCAGCTCACGGCTCTGCTCCGCCGTTCTAAAAACAGCTTGCACCAACAATTAAAAGTAACAAACCTACTGCTATGACTATAGGGATTATGGTGATTGGCCAATTTGCCAAAATGTTGAACTATCCCTTTAAGGATGTTGACTGTCACTCTATCTGCTGTCAGTCGTCTCAGTGTGTTTCTACTCTTCATGACTCAGGTGTGATTGATCGTTGTGATCATCTCTGAGTCTCTGTTCACTTTCTGTTTTATGAATCATAATAAAACAGGTTTGTGTTGTTGTTGTTGTTGTTGTTGTGTTTATACATCAGTGTGTGTTCACATATCTCTACGTGTTGTGTCGTGTTTGTACCATTCCAGGTCAGGTGATCTGCAGGCATGTGGTCAGGTGACCTGTCACCTTGTGTCTGTGATTGGCTGGAGGCGGGTCCATCAGGGACGCTGTGATTGGGTGAGACGGGATGAGACTGGACGTCTGAGTCGACGCCGGACTGCAACCGCTCCTGCTCCTCCCGCTCCTTATTGGCCAGTTCTGTTCACAACACACACACAGGAAAGTTTAGGTTGCTGGAAACGTAAAGGGACATTTCAACATTTTGCAGTAGGTTTGTCACCTTTAATTGTCGGTGCAAGCTATTTTAATAACTCATCAAATACACAATCCAACAGTTAGACTGTGTATTTGATGAGTTTGATGAGGGAAACCAAGAAATCCCATGAGCCTCCGTAGCGTAGCTCTGAGCAGCTCACGGCTCTGCTCCACCGTTCTAAAAACAGCTTGCACCAACAATTAAAGGTAACGAACCTACTGCTGTGACTATAGGGGTTATGGTGATGGGCCAATTTGCCAAAAATGTTGAACTATCCCTTTAATGAATACGTGTGTGTGTGTGTGTGTGTGTGTGTGTGTGTGTGTGTGTGTGTGTGTACCGTGCACAGACAGCTCTTTCCAGCGGTCCTTGTTGCTGGCGATGACACCAGACAGGTGGAGCCTCAGAGCCGGCTGGTCGATGGCGGTCAGAGAAAAGTCCATTTGTCCATCATCACTGTTTCCGTGGCGACCACTGTTGTGTCTCTGCACCGACTCCACGGTAACGGAGCCGGTCCCCGTCAGACTGGACCTCCTGGTGCCCGTCTCTCTGGCCTTCCTGTCCTCCTCGATCAGAGGACCAATCACCTTCTCCGTGGTGTCGACCAGGACGCTGAAGGTCGGCTCCACGATGAAGTCGATGAAACCTGCAGAGGAATCGAACACTGATCAAACCACCAGCAGGTGTCGCTGCTGAACCACCAACACCAACAGCCTATAGGACGCTCCCAGACAGACCGGTGCTGAGTCTCCATTTGCCATTCACAGGTTTGTTAAAAAGCAGTGTGAGTTGTTGAGTGTTGACTGATGCACACTTCACGCCCCCAACGAGCGCCGTCTGGGCTGCGTAGCGGGGTTTAAATCAACATGCTGGCAGGCCGATGCTTTCTGCCAGCTGTGGCGTAATCTCCACCTCGCATTAAACAGGTGGTGCACACAGGCAAAAAAAGAAAGAAAGAAAAGAAAAGGAGGAGTAAGGCGTTCATTATCACTAATTGAAATAACAAACAAACATGGCGGTAGATTCTGTCAGTCGCTGCTGTCTCCTCCTCCTCCTCGCTGCTCGTCTTCACAGCCTAGAATAAGACACGCCCACTGATGATGTCATGGTTCGCAGGGAAGAACCAACTACTGTTTGATTCTCTTTTCCAGCTCATGCAGTAGTGCTGCCTGGCTGCCGGTGTGAAACCAGCCTCCTCCACCTGCTGCAGGTGTTCTTACCTATCTGTGATTGGGCGATCATAGTGGCTTTACGGTCACAGAGAGGAGAGAAGGGAAGTCCCAGCTCCACCTCTTTGTCTCCCTGGAAAAGAAAAGACACGTGGACAGAATGTGAGTGCAGTGTTTGAATCCACCTGGTCATTAAACACAGAAAAAAACAATGAGGCTTCAGCAAATTCCCTCCGTTTGTTTATTTATTTCCTTGTATAATTATAATAGAAGACATTCGATGTTTATGTTATTTTATAAAATGCTTATAGGATAATAGGATAACACACTAATCAGGATTAGGTTGCAGTGTGTGTGTGTGTGTGTGTGTGCACCTGTCTGAAGAACTCCTCCATCAGGCTGTGCGTCCAGCGGTAGTGCAGCGGCCAGGCTTTGGCTGGATGACTGATGTCAGCGGCGTGGAGCATCAGAGACAAAACCTTCACTTTGTCGATGCTGCAGAGGAAACAGACCCAGACCCAGACCCGACCAATCAGAGACCTTTATCAACACCAGTCCTCATAATAATAATAATCATGTGTCTTGATATTTACATTATTCCTCCTCAGCTATTTGATGTAAAATCTAAACCATATTTAATGTAAACAGAGTTTTACAAAAGCAACTATTTGAATTATCTCACAGAAACCAAAGTGAGACAGTGACAGAGCGAAAATCCAGAGTCCAAGACCAAGACCTTGGAAATGTGGTTTCAAGACCAAGACCGGTCTGGAGCACTACAACAGTAAACAGAACAAAACCTGATTCAACTGAACTCAGTGAGAAACTGTGAGTCAGGCTGTGATTATGTGAAGAGAGAGAGAGAAACTGAACGTCAGACTCTCCGTCTCCTCTGAACGTCTGAACGTCTCAGTGAGTTTCTCCTGTGAGCGGTGAACAGCTGCTGCAGCAGAACCGGCCGCTCCACGGCTGAGGCAGCACCTCCACCAAATCCTCACTGGAGCGTGAGGTGAAGAGAGACAGCTGCCCCCCCCCACCACCACCGCTCCCCCTCCCCCTCCCCTCCATCCACACCTGACTGACACACACAGGCTCAGTAGGCTGTGAGTTGACAGACTGCAGGTCTCAGGTCTCCAGCGTTTAGTCTGAGCCGAATCTGACTCACAGCCACATCTGTTCACTGCTGCTTCTACTTTATTTCATATTTCTGTCTATCATATTTTAACAGAGAGCAGAGAATGTGACACTCTATTAACAACAGGGAAAACATAATATGCGACGGTTGTGATTTCATGGTTTCAGCATCTTGAACACTAACTGTAAATCCAGGATGAAAAAGAAACTTTATTCTTAATTTTCCACTGTGTAATTTCCTCTGTTTCTTTGTGATTGGATGAAATTTATTCAAAATGGTTTCCGTCCTTAATGACTTTTTGCTGTGTTTCAATATTCATGTTTAATGCATTATGTAAAACGCTTTCAGCTGCATATTGAGAGAAATGTGCTTCGTATATTAACTCGTCTTTCCTCGTTATCGTCGCTCCGCTCTTTTATTTGACTCGCTGTAATGAATTATCAACATGAATGAAAGGACAAACCCGCTTCTCTAGAATATTTTCTCTTTATATCTGACTTCATTTAATCATTTATTTTCATCTTAACGTATATTTTTTTTACATAAACATCTTCAGAAATGTGAAAGAGGTCAAAGTTCACCTGTGTGTCTGTGTGAGGGCGTTCCTCATGGTCTTGATCTGCTGGAAGTGACAGGACATGTCTGTGGACATCACCATCTCTATGACCAGAGACCTCAGCTCCCTGGCAATAATCAATACACACAACCAAGATTATTAGTGATCAGTCACCCCTTAAAGGGATAGTTCAACATTTTGACAAATTGGCCCATTGCCATAATCCCTATAGTTACAGCAGTAGGTTTGTTACCTTTAATTGTCAGTGCAAGCTATTTTTAGAACGGCGGAGCAGAGCCGTGAGCTGCTCAGAGCTACGCTACGGAGGCTCATGGGATTTCTTGGTTTCCCTCATCAAACTCATCAAATATGGGTTAGGGTTAGCTCACAACTCTACTCCGCCGTTCTAGAAATAGCTTGCACCTTTAATTAAAGGTAACGAACCTACTGCTATGACTATAGGGGTTATGGCAATGGGCCAATTTTCAAAAATGTTGAACTATCCCTTTAACTCTTCCAATACGGTATGTGTGTGTGTGTGTGTGTGTGTACCTCCAGTCGTCCTTGTTCAGGTTGACCAGGATGTTCATGTCTTCCTCTGCCATCAGCCTGTAGGCGGCGCTGACGTGATGATTCTCCAGCACCGACCGGTCGTTGTAGAGAATGGCCACCTCCGACCTGACGGACACACACACACACGACAGCCAATCAGATGCTGACGTCAGAAGCTTCCTTTTATATCCAGAACAGTAACAACAACATGTTTGTGTTCTCGTTGTTGTTTCCTGGAAGAATGATGAAGATGGAGATTATGACAATGACGATGATGATGATGATGATGAGTCTGTTGTTGCACACTGAGGCGCTGAACCTGGACGGATTATTGGACGGCCATTAGACCTGATTATTTCATTACTTAATCACACACACACACACAAGTGAATCACTGCACGCACACACACACACAGGCAGTTCTAAGAGGACGGTACAAAGGAGTATTAGGGCCAGCAAAAAAATTTATAATTTCAGCACAAGAAAAAAAAGCAAGGGAAAGAAAAAAAAAAACGGCAAAAAAAAAGTCAGACAAAAAAAAATGAAAAAAGAAAACAGGCCAAAAAAAGTCAGACAAAAAAAATGAAGAAAAAAAAACAGGCCAAAAAAAAAAGTCAGACAAAAAGATGAAAAAAAAAAAAAAACGGCCAAAAAAAGTCAGACAAAAAAATGAAAAAAAAAAAAGTCAGACAAAAAAAATGAAAAAAGGAAAAACGGCCAAAAAAAGTCAGACAAAAAAAAAGAAAAAAAAAACAGGCAAAAAAAATCAAATGAAAAAAAAACCAGGCAAAAAAAAGTCAGACAAAAAAATGAAAAAAAAAACAGGCCAAAAAAAAAGTCAGACAAAAAAAATGAAAAAAAAAAACAGGTAAAAAAAAAAGTCAGACAAAAAAAATGAAAAAAAAAAAAACAGGTAAAAAAAAAAGTCAGACAAAAAAATGAAAAAAAAAAACCAGGCAAAAAAAAAATCAAATGAAAAAAAAAAAAAGACAGGCAAAAAAAAGTCAGACAAAAAAATGAAAAAAGGAGAAAAAAAGCAGGCAAAGAAAAAAAAATAAAGATCGTGTCGTACTTTTACCATCGGGCCCCACATCACGTCACCTTCATTGTCCAATCAGATCGCACAGGTTCTTTAAACTGCTGATATCCAGGTTAAGGAACCTGTGTGTGTGTGTGTGTGTGTGTGTGTGTGTGTGTGTGTGTGTGTGTGTGTGTGTGTGTGTCTTACCTGGTGTGGATGTGGAAGTTGTTGGTGGTTCCCGTGTGTTCGAAGTCGTGAATCGCTGCAGCGAAAACCATCGCAAGGATCTCCAGCTCGCTGAGCCAGTGCTGCACACACACACACACACACACACACACACACACACACAAACTGTTACCAGTGTGTTAATATCTATAAAGACTATGCACAGAACAGATTGTGTGTGACATTGTGTTAGGGTGTGTGTGTGTGTCACCATGAGTCCTGTGTGCAGCATCAGGAAGTGTGCGGTCTGAGTGACATCAGCGGCGTGGACCAGGTTGTGGTACGGGTTCCTGTGTTTGCTGTAGCCGTTCTCCAGAGCCTCCACGAACTGAACCAGAGCTTGGACCGGGATCTGAGCACACGTAGCACAGGTTTTATAGGAACTATAGGAACTACTATAGAAGGTAGGGTACAGATAAGATCAGATAAGATAAGCCTTTACTCGTCCCACAGTGGGGATATTTACAGGGTTGCAGCAGCAGAAAACAGCACAGAAATGTCTAGGACTGATAATAAATAGCAGATGCAGCAACGGCAATAGAGTATGATTAAGATTATGATTAAGACAAAATAATACAAGATAAATACAGGTGATGCAGTGTTGGTGTCTCTTCTCTGTGACCTCAGTTTCAGTTTTCTAACTATTACACTAAAATGTGTTGTGATAACAAGATTGTTAATTTACGATTGCCTGATCTTTATCTGCAGAACTTGTTGAAATAATTCTGAGGCGTTGAGTCATAACAAAACAAAACCCGAGTCTCATAATTACAAGATGCAGAAGTTGTAATTACATCACTGCATCTCAGCTTTTTCTTTTTTCCTTTAGTGACAGTTTTATACAACTGGGCTGTTTGTCCCATAAGACGGAGAGTGGAGCGACCGTCCTGGGAAACCAACTTCTCCGTCACAACTGAGCCTCAGATTTAATCACCTCCAGAGAGCCAGGCTAGCTGTTTCCCTTCATTCCCATTCATTGTGCTAAGCTAAGCTAATCAGCTGTTGAAGCTGGTCTTGGTTGATTAAACACTTCCTGTCCTTTCTTTAGGCCCCACCCACCCAACAACAACAACAATATGAACAATATGAGGTTGTGTACCCTGAACCTGTTGACGAGGTCATAGCGGGTCAGCAGGTCGTAGACCAGGAACTTGAGGGCGTGGTCTCCGGTGGCCTCGTGGAAAGAGAAAACATCAAACGACCACTGATCCACTTCCTGGAAAAAATAAAACATCACAATCTAAACATCATGGACCAACTGGATGATGATGATGATGATGATGATTGGCTGCTGTCGCCCAGTCCCACTGTGCTGTAATGAGAAGAACTCGCCACCAGAGGGCGCTGTGGTCATGACGTTAACTCAGACTGAGAGGAAAGATAAACGATCCCGACTCTTCATTAGTTCACAATTATATTTAAACTTCCCTCCTTCCTGTTCTTCTGTATCTCCTCTCCTCCTCCTCTACCTCCGCCTGTCTCATTACATCTCCACCTCTCTCTACTTTCTTCTTCTACCACCATTTCTTTTCTCCCTTCATTCTCTCTCCTCCTCTCTTTCTTCAACACTTCTTTCTCTTCCTCACCTTTCCTCCTCTGTATTGTTTTCTGTTTCTACCACTTCCTTTACTCTTTTAACTCATTCTTTCTTTTCCTTCCTAACCATTCTTGTTTTTACTGTTTTACTTCTCTTTTTCCCTTTCCTCTCCTCTGTTTCTACTTTGTTTTGATTCGTTTCTGCTTTCTTTTCATGCTTCCACCTTTCTTCCTCCTTTCCTTTTCCCACCTCATACCCCACATCTTTCTTTCCTTGATCCTCCTCTTCTTTCTCTCCAGCCATGATGATCGTTGCTGTTTTAAATGATATTGTTCGTGCTAAATAAATAAATTAAAAATATCTTTACATTTTCTCCCTGCTCGTCTCCTCGACATCTTTTCCTGCTATAACACGTCCGTCCATTTCTTCTCGTTTCTTTTCAATACTTCTGTTGAAACTTTCTCAACTTCCAATCAAAGGGTTAAAACAATGCAATGATGTCACTTCCTGTCGGGGATACCGCAGCAATAAAACTGTTTTGTTTTTTTTGTTTTACCTTGAGAGCAGTCAGAGCCGTGGGAGGGTAGGTCAGACCCGCCATGTTGGAGGTCCGTCTGTACATCCTGATGTCACACACACACACACACACACACACACACACACACACACAGATATCATCATCATGCATTAATCTCACACATATGTTGACAGTTTGACAGTTGCACACATATAAACACTCCCCACACGCAGGTCCACACTCCAGCCGCCCTCCTCCACAGTTTGGCGACCAGGATGGATTGTTTGTCGCCATAGTAACCGTCTCCTAAACACAGACACACACACACACTCGGCGCAGCAGCGGCGGCAGCAGCAGATATTTTTTGATTTCATGCGTCATTAAGCCGCAGCAGATGAACCGATAGCGTTGGTTCGATCACTGCGACTCATTTACACTCTAATGACATTGGAACCTGTGATGTGATGGGACGTGTTTCCTCGCACGCGATCTCCATCTCCAGCGCGCGCACGCTAACGTCGTTACACTTCATGTTCGACCTTGTAATCACATCTGCGGTGAAGTCGGGGCCGGATGTTTTCTGCAGCGTGTTTTCAAGTCGCTGATTGTTTTTTTTTTCTCCTCCTCAGACGAAAATAACAGACCGAACGTCTTTAGTTTGACACACGTCCTCAAGTATGTGGACGCCTGGACGCTCCTCATCTGTCTGTGTGTGTGTGTGTGTGTGTGTGTGTGTGTGCTGCATGTTTCTGTCCCACTCAGACACAGTGAAGTGAAGCTGGCGGCTCAATTAATCCTAAATATCAGGAACACAATCAGAGGAAACGTTATTGATCCCCGGAGGGAAACTGATCCCACCGGAATATAAGACTGAACCAGGTCTTAAGTCTCTCCTGCCGTCAGGCTTCGTAACTCACAGCAGCCTTGATGTTTGAGTTTTACTTCCTAATTGTAATTTATTTTAATGCATCTCTATTTTATACTTACTTCAACTCTACTTTATGTGTTTATTTCTCATTTCCTGTTCTCTTTAAGAGGTTTTTATGTGCAATAAATCTGTGTTTGTGTTGTTGTGCTGCTGCTGCGGTGACTACATAATCTCCTGCTAAGGATCAATAAAGTATCTTTATCTTTATCCACAAACAAACTCGATGGATACATTTTCTGTTTCTGTATTTTCTGTATGTAAAGTGTCTTTGGGTCATTGAAAAGCACTATATAAAATAAATATAATTAATATATGATTAATGATTATAAATGATGCACTTTCTGGTTAATTTAATATATTTCTATTCACTTCAACTTATATAGACGTTTTCTATTTTAGTATGTTAGTTATTATTTATTGTTTATGTTATTACAAGCAATATTACTCAGCACTTTGGTCCACTGGGCTTTATAAATAAAGTTGGTTTGGTTTGGTTTGGTACAGTAGTGAGACCTGAGTCCTGCAGCTCGTTCCTCATATTTCATGGTGTGAATGACAATTAAAATCTAATCTCTAAAATAAATACAATAATACATGGAATATAAAAGGGAAATACAACAATACCCACCCATTTTGGGTTTTTTTTGTTGTTTTTTGCACTGATTCTGTTTTTTCTTGTCATTTCTTTTTTGTTTTTCTTAATGTTCATGTTCACAGTTTGTCTTGCACTTGCCTCCATGAAACAGATTTATTTATTTATTATGATTTTAGCTGATTATTTCATAGGGATATGAAATATGTAGATTTACTGTATGTTACGTGAACTGATTATTTACCATTGGTAAAATTAAAGGTGTTACATTATCATAACATTATATAATAGCAGGTGAAGTGCAGGTGAGACGTTGTTTTGTGTTTGGATCCTTCTCTCTGTGAGTTAATTTAGTTCCTGTAACACAGTAACAGATTCGGCTGAATACTTAGTTATCTGCTTACAGGGGAATCAACAGTGCTGTTTCTACGGTAACAGCAGTATTATAGTATGTGCTGACATGAGGACTGATGTGGTGTGTGTGATACATCCTGTGCTCATCAGCTCCTCATTAGAAGCAGCAGCAGCGGCAGCAGCGGCAGTGTTTACCTCTCCACGAAGATCCCGGCCTGCACGGCGTGGACGATGCTCCTGAACCTCGGCTTCTCCTCGGGGCGCCGCTTGGCCACGCCCATCTTCCTGCTGAAGGTGCACGCCAGCCAATCGCGCACCTCGCTGGGCACCGACTCGGCCTGCAGGTCGCTGAGCTCGTCCTCCGTGTCCAGCAGGCGCCTGCGGAGCGGGAACACAACACACAACACACACCTGTCGGCCACAGCTTGGATCACCAGGGACCAGGGTTTATGTTCTCTATCATCCACCCACCTTCCCTCCCCCCCCCTCCCTCCCTCCCTCCCCCCCTCCCTCCTCTGTTCCCTTCTTACTTCCGTCCATCCCACCTGGTCTCATCGGTGTAAACAGCGTCCAGCATGGCAGCAGCGAGCTCCAGGTTCCTGCGGAGCTCCTGCAGGTCCACGACGCCGCGGTCCATCTGCTCCAGGACCGCCTTCAGCCTGACCACACACACACACACACACACACACACGTTCACATGCATGAAGTTATTAGCTTTCACAATTGTTTCTTAAAAGCATCTCTACATGTATGACAGTCATTCTTTTCTTTTCTTATTTAAACACCAACACATACACAACTCATTCTACTTAATGAGATACTGATGAGGTCATCACCTGATGAGGTCATCGATCACCTGAACCACATCTGGTTTTATAGGAAAATTATAAATGAAAACCACTGCATTGACATTATTCCACAAAAACTGATTTATAAACTCTTCCCGAGTTAAAATATTCTTGCCGTGTTGTTTCGGAATAAATATGAACATGTTTTCTTTGCATTATTATTATTGTTCAAGGTCTGAAAAGACTTGATATTTTTTGTTATTTAGACTAGTTCAGTCATTTTCAGCCAATAAAAGCTCTAAATTACAATATTTTTATTTTAGTTTTGGGAGAAATGTTGTCGGTAGTTGATAAAATAAAATAAAAAACTCAAACCCATACCCATAAACAGTAAAACCAGAGAAACTGATCATTTTGGGAGTGGTCTCTTCATTTTTTCCAGAGCTGTACTGTATACAGCGGCTGAATGTGAGAGTGTAATCACTGAAGTACTGAAGGTGATTAGCTCGCGGCTCATTAATTAATAACAGTTTTAATATTTGAGGTGTTATTTTTAGGTCTATTATGGGTCATTAGATGATGATGATGATGATGATGATGATGAGCTGTGGTAGAGGGAGGAAGGTTATGAAGCCTGTGAGTGTAGAACAGGGAGTTGGTCATTTATCTTTCATGCTCAGTTATTGTGATGAAGGTGGAGAAAAGTTTGTAATTCACCTTTAAAATCTATTTTCCCGCCTGGTGTCGAACAGTTTGGACTATTCCTGCTTTTCTGCCTCGTTTCAAGTGACAAAAGGTGAAAAAATGTTTATTTCAAAATCTCTTTAAACATCTGAACTTGAGTCTGACGCCGGCTGTTTGTTGATGTCGTCAGGTCAGAGGTCACACCCACACACACACACGGTCCTGATGCTGCAGGAACTCACACTTTCTCTCCAGGTCATACTTTTTTTTCTTTTTTTTTTACAGAGAAACGTTTCATGTTTGACCCTCGAGTTTTAAAAGTTTTAAAAGTTTAGTCAGTTCTTCCTCTTTGACTCCTCTCATCTCATTCACCTCTAAAAGTGGTTGAGAATAAAAAGCGGTTATTAGAGGAATCAGCAGTCGACCCACTCAGCCATCAGCTCACCTCCGCTTCAGCTGTCAGAGCTCCACACTTTTAATGCTGTGATGTTAAGGTTTTCAAAGGGGAACTGGGCGCGTTACGTTTGTGTGGCGGTGCCGCAGAGACGAGAGCTGGGACTCCGGGTCGGAGGCTCTGATCTGACAAGGTTGGTTTTCATCTACAGTAAGAAGGTGGAAGACAGAGAGCCTCCGTTCTCCCTGGAACTAGTTACTAGTCACTGATTTAACCAGAACCAGGACTCTGGAGCTGGAGACAAGGGACACATGGAGCCGACTGTAAATTCTCAAACAGACTCCTGTCTCCTGACTGTCCAGGTCTGGCTCCAGGTTTGAGCAAATAAAAGCCGGTCTTAATTAAAAGCCGGGTCTTTTTCTATTTTCTGCAAGTTCCTGTGAACGTATGAACCTCTCAAAGTCCACAACAGTCCGTTAGAGTTAGAGTTGGGCCTGAAAATTAAGAAGCAGCCCGGTCCGACCCGCAGCTGTTGAACCTCAGACCCGGTGCAGCTGGACTCACAAGCATTAAAGGGATAGTTCAACATTTTGGCAAATTGGCCCATTGCCATAACCCCTATAGTCATAGCAGTAGGTTCGTTACCTTTAATTGTCGGTGGAAGCTATTTTTAGAACGGCGGAGCAGAGCCGTGAGCTGCTCAGAGCTCATGGGATTTCCTGGTTTCAAACTCATCAAATACACAATCCAACAACTCCACAACGCTCTGGTGGACAAGTTGTGACCTGCACATTCACCACGCTATGAGAGAATAACACAACGTTACCACACAGAGTTGTTTTAGAGGGAAATTCATGCAAAACCTCTGATGCACGTTGCCTTCAGGGACAGTTTCTCATCAACTGTCTCTGTATTTACCTCTAAAACAACTCTGTCTGGTAACGTTAGGGATTATGTCGAACTATCCCTTTAATTCTCGGCCCAAATTTGGCCCCAAAAAAAGGAAGCCTGTGGTACGACCCTACCCAAGTTACTCTATCTATGTTTTCGATCCGACCCCGGCTCTGACTGAACTCTGGCAACACATCTATTGAGTAGAAGTTTAATCGGTGCTGATTAAATTTGTAAATGAAGCTGCTCCGTCTCTTTCCTTCTCCTCTTACTCTTCTAAACAGTAACAAACCATTTGAGAGGATTTTCCATCTTTGCTGAGATAGTATTTGTCCCATACAGTATAGACGTCTGTCTCTAACATAGCAGTTGAAGCAGATAAAAGCCTGGAGCAGAGTTCCTCTTTAAAAAAGCTGAAGGACGGTTCAGTGCTCCTCTAACCTCGGCCTGTTGGCGCCTCAGTCTGATGAGGTCAGAGGTCGGAGGCCTGTGGCGCTTTAATCTGAGCTGATTGAAATGATTTACTGACGCAGGGCTGAGCAGCAACGTCTCATCCTGAGGACTCTCCTCTCCTCTCCTCTCCGCCGCTCTGCTCTGCTGTCCTCTGCTGTGCTGTGCTGTGATGTGTGTTATTCTGCTGAACTGCTGCCATCGCTCGTCTCCGTGCACCTGAGCTCCTGCTCCTCGTGCTTTGCCCCCACACAGCTGCCGTCCTCTTCGCGCCGCCTGACGGGAACGCGAGAATCTGTTTCCTCCAGATGGACACGCACACGACACAACACACACACCCGGCCTCCTGTCAATCAGCCGACACCCACAGTTAGTAACAGGAGCCTCCTCCAGGAAGCAAACATGTTGTCTTACAGACGTGGAGTTCGCTCCGTGGCGGCGGCGGCAGCAGCAGCAGCAGCTTCGGTTCCTGGCGCCCTGAGCTCAGATCAACACGCAGCTATCTTTGATATTAATCCTCTCTAAATCTAAAGCCCCGTTCAGAGTGGATTAATTTCTCTAGGGGAGGTGGGGCTGATTTTAACATCACCTGCTCCAGTCCGTGGTTTTAATCCTGTCCAAAGCTCACAGGTGTGTAATCCACCTCCACCTCCACCCTCGGCGTCCTCTCTGTAATTATTGCAGCTGCACCTCCCCACTGTTGTTCGCTGTTTCCTCCTCTAATTTGAAGCTGTCAGAATATGAAGATAAATATCTTTGTGCATTCAGAAACTGAGCCTTAAAGGGGAAATTATAAAAGTCTGGTGTCTCTTCCTCTGTGTCTCTAACCCTCCTCTCCTCCATGTGCATCTGTTTCCAACGAAGCCGGTGAGAAACTAGGACTCTGGAGCTGAGTTAAGGTGAAAATGTATGCATCGTTCCTCTTTGAAACCAGCCGTCAGGACTTCCTGTGACTTTGTGATGTCACAACAAAGCTGTCACCCAGGTCCCCGCCCCCTCACCAGCTGGACCCACCATCCAACCAACAACTTTGCTGGGTTTTGTTTCTCTGAACGTTTTATTCTGAAATCTGCTCTGTTTTTAATTTTATTACTTAGAAAGCAGACATCCAATCAGAAGAGAGGCTCAGAGCCTCCTCTCTTCTGATTGGCTGACACAGACCCGCTAGTTTTTCATACTTCATCCTTCTTCTTCTCCATCTATGCTTAACATTTCTGACTCTGATTATTTGAAGCAGGTTTAATTAATGAAAGTATTTGAGTAGGAAGCCTCATTTGAGCCTCCCTGTTAAAGGAACAGTTCACCAAAAAATGAAATTCAGTCATTAGTGACTCCCCCTCATGCTGATGAATACTCCAGAGGAGTTTTTTATTCCTGAAAGTGCATCTGGAGACCTGGGAGGCCAGTTCCTAGTCCAAGGTGTTTGTGTAGTTTTAGTTTTATGGTGCTATTACTCTCATATAAAGTTTTGGTTGGACTATGAACCGGTCTCCCAGGTCTCCAGATGCACTTTGAGGAATAAAAAACTACTCTGGAGTATTCATCAGCATGAGGGGGAGTCAATAATGATTGAATTTCATTTTTTAGTGAACTATTCCTTTAACTACAACTATTAAAATGCCTCTACTTTATATCTTTATAGCTGTAGTTTAGCAGTAACCATCAGCTTGTCTGTTTGCTGTGTCTAGTTTAGTGATTCCTCCACCTCCTGTAGCAGCTGGTGGTTTATTAGCCGTCGTGGTCGTGGAGCCGAGGCTCAGTGAACTGGAAGCTCAGCTCTGCTTCCTACGGAGCGCGGGGATGCCAGGGCGGCTGGGCTGGGGCGGCCGGGCTGGGCGGCCCCCCCAGTAACAACAGGTGTAGCCCCGAGGCCGCGGCGGGTTCACGCCACCATTGTTCCGACAAAGAGCTTGAAATAACCTGATTAACACTGTTGATTTGATTCCGTCAGAGCAGGAGAAAGAGATGCACGGTTTGCTGAACACACGACACGGAGGAGAGGGAGATCTGAGGCGGCGTCTTCACTTCACGGAGGTTTATTCTGGTCATGTGAAACCATGATATCCTCGGGAAGTGTGAGCCACACTGAGCGATATCAATATGTGTTTGACTTTGCTCCGTGTCTCTGCCTCCCCTGCAGCTCTCCCACACTCCACCGGGGAGGCTTCTTCTGTCTCTCGCTTTTGTCTCCGTCGATCAATTAAACTCGACTCGGAGCCGCGGCGAACGTCTGATTCACCGGCTCAACAACAGTCAGTTTAATGGAGTGTTGTTCATTTAAAAAGTTCCTGTACTTTCTGGGTGTGAACCCTGGGTATTTTATGTATGCGAGGCAGCCGGCACCATACTGTAGTGTTGACTCAGCCGCGCTATAGAAGCAGATGGAGGCGGAACACGACAGATGGATGCATCTTAAACGCTACTTGCAGGATGGAGGGATGCTTCCACTGTTTACAACAGGGGAGACATAAAGACTCTGCCGTGGCCAGACATCCTGCCGTCGCCCCGGCAACCGAAACACCTTCTTGTAAACTGGACAAAATCTGTTTTAGTTGCCATGGTTACAGCTGGAGTCAGAGAAAAGGGAGAGACGGGGCTTGGCGAGAGAGAGAGAGAGAACTAAAGTTCAAGACTGCAGAGACTCGAGCGTCAACGTTTCCATCAGGGACAGAGTTCAGAGTCTTTTCATTCAACTTTGGGAGGTGAACCATTATTTTTGGCCCATGCTTGAATTTTTAATTGTTTAAATTATTATAATTTTCCCGCTACCTACTTTAAAAAGTGCCAGTAATTCATGCAGTTAACAGTTTATTCTCTGCAGACGCCGTCAGGCCCGTCACACAAGGGTCTTAATGATGAACTCAATGTGTGTCTATGTTTTTTGTTGATGTGTATACAGTATTACTGCTGCATTGTTTTTCCATTTTAAACTAATGCCCTTTATGTATTATCATATTCTCCTTGTATACATAACCTGTTTTGTACCCACTATTGTGCTGATGGACTCTATTGTCACTTGGTGTATGTGCTGAATTATCTACAGTGGGTGCTAGTTTCATTTGGAGCATTTCACGCGAGATTCACGCGTGAGGCACGGGAGAGCCAGGCGGATTTTTTGTGGAGGAGTTCACCAGAAGCTGCGTGCGCCCAAACAACCGCCAGGTGGCATCTGTGAGCAGGATAAAACGCCTCAGCAGTGAACACGAATGGGGAATGCAAATAATAGTCTTTCAATGACAACAACGGCAGCTATACTCTCACTCTCTTTTTTCGGTCCTCTGTCTCGTCAGCTCCAAACACACCCGTCTGTGTTTTTAAAATGAGCCAACTACTGTAGCTACAGTAGTGCAGCATTTCTCACTGCGCACCATGTATGAGAGTGGAGCTGTTTTATTTCTTGTGAATGAACGGGTCTGTGTCACTTTGGGGCTGGGCGATAAAACGTAGGATAGAATAACTTTCCCTTGATAGAAGACGCGGCCGATACAAAGTCGATTGGTTTCATTCATCCATGTTTTGACAGACACAAACAGCCAGTAATGAGACCGGTGACACCGTCAGCCATGCAGCCGGCCTGGACTGGAGGGAGTCCGGGTCAAAACCTCAAGCCCCGGTCCGAGTTAACACGATACGCAGCTACAGTTATCAACCCAGCTTCATGCTCTGTGCCAGTTCACATCAAAGGAGGCGTGTGTTTTATTGAAAGCGAGGCTTGGTGTGCGTATGAAAATCGCCATGGAACGCATCTGGACAAGGAGGGAGGGGCAGTGTGCGTGTGTGTTGTTCATTGGAAGCTCCGCTCCGGTCTAACCTGGTGCTGAATGTAAACGAACCCCACCGGCGCAGAGCGTGAAGAGAGAGAGAGACAGAGCGCAGTGTTGCCAACCTATCGATTTTCCAAACAGTCTTGGCAACTTTTTTTTGTAAAAAGCGAGTAGCGACAAATCTAGCGACCTTTTCCAGAGAAATTACAAACGTTTCAGGACCCGAAAGTATGTTATTACAGCTGTTTCCAACGAGCAGCGGCGCTGCCACCGAGCACTCATTGGTTGTCAGCCTACACAGTAGTGTCACAGAGCTTCTCCGCTGCATTCAGAGACGCACTGCTCCACAACATAAACACATGGGGTCTCAATTGGAAATATTTGAAGGGAGAAACGTTTTAGGGGTCGGACAAGCACAAACACGTCAAGGCTCCATCTAATGATGATAATAATCTGATAGAAAACCGGAAAAAAAACTGATTTGTGTTGCTACGCGCTCCGTGGGCGCGCACTTCATCCTGCGTCAAAACCTCAAGCCCCAGTCCGAGTTAACACGCTCTGTGCCAGTTGACATCAAAGGAGACGTGTGTGTGTTGATTGATTGATTGCAAAAAAAAAGAACAACAGAAACGAAAATGAACAGAATTGAGAATGTATCCTAATCCTAACGAAATTAACTTAGACGTCACAATTTACAAAGGGGACAATAGCTGCCTGCAAACTAGCCTACAATATTTCGAAAACTAAATCACATGAGCAAAGCCTCACAGAAACGGGGCAGAGGAGGGAGAAATAGACTGCTCTTTTTGTTGTTTGACTGCGTAGATGTTTCACATCACATAGGCTACTCACAATAAAACAGTGCGATTGGTTGAAAGCTGATAATTAGCCATGTGCTTACAAGCTGATTGGCCGAAACCAAGAACAAAGCAGCGTGAATGGCCAATCGCCATGTGTTAACAGTCGACATGTAAATCAGATGTTGATGGGCGTTACGAGCGCGGAGATGAATAGGTGTTAATGTGTTTCAACTCATAGGGTACTTTGCAATAGGCTACTATCGAAAACAGCCAGCTGGAGGAATGTGTTGCTTTCACTCTTTCTCAGACAAAAGTCCTGCCCGGCTGCCCCCTCCCCCCACAGTAGCCTAGTTCAGTGGGTAGAGCAGATAGCCTACCCCACACACAGATAACTGAGGATCGAAACCCGGGTGGCATAGATTATAGGCTATGTTTTTAATGCGCAATTATATTCTGAATTAAATAATACAGAATTGAAATATTATTCTTCGAGTTTACATGGAAAACACATTATGTACGTCTGGGGGTCGGGAAGTGTTCTGATTGGGGGTGCACGTGTTATGTATTTACGTCTACCGGGAGAAAACAAATACATGGTGTGAAGTGAACAGAGCAGCAGCACTCAACAAACAACAAACCACTCAGTAGAAGCAGAGAGTTTCTCCTCCTAACTGGATGGCCTTCCCTGGGTGTGTGAGCCTGGCCGCCCGCCGCCACTGCTCCGGCGCAGAGCGATAACATCCCGCTCTGCTCCGATGGGGACGGCGAAGCTCACTGATCGCCTTCCCCGCCTGGCCGCCCCCAGCAGCCGCTGCTCCGGTGTGGATTCTGGCAGTGAGCATTGCGTTCCCCGCCGGAGCAGCGGCAGCAGCAGCCGGGGACCTGGGTCTGTGGAGCGGATTCATGAACCCTGGTTGTCCCGTTGTCCCAGCAATTGCTCTGGTCCCGACATGACTCACTCACAACTGCGGCTGTAACGTGATACCGTAGGCTACATAACGTGGGCAACATGGGCCGGTGTGTCCCCCACTAATAATGTAGCGTACAGTGGTATAGACTCATGTGTTTTCATAATGTAGCCTAGTCATGAAGTGGATACAGTAAAATCACACACCCAGCCTCGCTTTCAACACACGCCTCCTTTGATGTGAACATGATGGATGAATTAAACCAATCGACTTTGTATCGGCCACTACTAGGCTACCATTAAAACAACCTGCTGCTATTAGCTGAAACAAAGTCACTGTTAACAAAACCAACATCTAATCTGTCCCTTCAAATTGTGTGTGTAGCAGCTGCTGACAGATGTGTATTAATGCTCCGCTCCTGAGTCCAGTCGCATCGGGTCCAGGCTGCTGGCACTAATGAAGCAGTTTAGAAACGGTTTAAACGAGCGATCGTCGGCTATGAGGTGGTTGTTCACAAGAGCTTGCAGAAATAGAGAACCACTGATCCTGTTGAACGTAACCACTGTGACACAATAAATATAATCGACATTGATGTGACTGAGCGGCGTTGCGGTCCCTCTGTCCGTTCACTCTCTTGCTCTCTCGACCATAGCTGCAGCTGAATAGCCATGGCCTGGGAACAGCGCCACTCTCTCATTGCAGCTACGTTGTGGTCAAACGCGGAATTACTTAAACATCTTCTCAGTACGATGCTTCCATCTAGTGGCTACAATGTGACCTGCAGTTTCACGCACTGCGTGAATCACGGTCAGCGTGAGGCAAACGTCCAAATGAAACTAGCACCCACTGTATTGTTATGATGTCACTGCAGGTGCGATTGTAACATAACCTGATGAAGACAGTGAGCACGAGCCTCCTTTGATTAACACACTAAACAATAGTGCTGTGGTACTTAACTCAAGTACAAATCTTAAAGGGCTACAAATATATTTTTTATGCGACTCAAAGGTCAATTTATTGATAATACTGTTATATTCAAAACAAATCGTCCTTTTCATTCAAAACATGAATCCGGACTAAAATAAGATGTAATTTCCATTTTGACATAAATGATAGGTGGATAAAACAAAACATGAGCCCTGTCATGAGTCCAAAACAAATCTATCAGGAGAGGGTTAAGAACACTTTTAGTTTTAAATATAAACACAAGAAAGAAGGAATGATGTATTTCTGTCCTGAGGTGAATCAAGCATCTCAGGATTTCCAAAACTAGGCCGTCTATAGAGAATCACTGCAACAGTGTTATTCATTTTTAAAATGACTTTGTATGAGTGTTTATTTTGCACAATTACGCTAGAGGCATATTTAATTTAATGCACTGCAAATGGTGAGTTTCTGCTGCCTGTCTTTCAGGTTAGAGCGGAAGGCTCTGAATTAATTCCACTTGGAGACTTCCGCTCCGTCTTGAGAGACAGGCAGCAGAAACTCACCCAACAGCGCCTGTGTTTCAAACCCTAAATTATTTGTTTGTTGTGCTATTGTTGCATCTCTAAAATCAATTTGTTACTCTTTGTAATTCTGTGTTGACATGTATTGCTGCTACGTCGCGTGCTGCTGATCTTTTTGGCCAGGTCACCCTTGTTCACATTAACAGGCATTTTAAACGAGGGGGGAGGGGGGCAAACTTTTGCATGATGACACTGTATCTGTACTTAGTCTTTGTTTTAAATGAAACAAGACACAACTGGAGAGTTTTATGGAGATGAAGAAGACGAATCTGACTGAATTATAATCACATCATTATCATAAATTCTTTTGGCTTCAATGAGTGTGTGGTTAAAACCTGACATTATGACACCTACTCATTTCTCTGCTTCACAGAACATTTGGCTCATTTGTAAGAAGAAGAAGAAGAAGAAGAAGAAGTGTCTGTGAATTAAGAAAAAGTGTGTGTTTGAAAACTGTCACTGAAAAAAAAGGCAAACATACACTCACACACACACATGCACTGAGTCAGACAAACAGAGTGAAAGAGTTTGTCTGCACAGGAATAGACGGAGACGGGGTGAGACAGGTAGAGACAGACAGGCCGTCCAGGTGTGTGTGGGAGGAGTGAGAGTCTCTTCAGGCCTCTGCTTCAGACTGAGAGCTTCCTCTGTGTGTGTGTGTGTGTGTGTGTGTGTGCATACGTGCGTGTGTGTGTGTCTTACCTCTGCGATGTACTTTTGTATTTCTGCCTGTAAACAGAAAACAGAAACAGAGTCAGTCAGGTGAAACAATCTCACGCTGCTGCCTTCACAGACCTCATCATAAATTCATTAAGCCATAAACTGGCCATGTGACCAAGTGTGTGTGTGTGTGTGTGTGTGTGTGTTGAACACATCTGCAGCGTGGCCACGTCCCTCCCTCAGCGCTGCGGTGTCTCATCATCCAGCAGCTGCAGCGACACACACTCAGCTCAGTCAGGTACTTTTCACCATTTTGCTGCAATTTGCATCAAAATTCACTTCTTGTCAGTGATGTAACTACACACACACACACACACACACATCTGTAGCGTCAATCTGACACACACAGACACACACACTTCCTGTGATGCCATTATTCCTCCTAACATCCACTGTGAACACATCTCCAGGCATGAAAACAGAGCTGCTGTCAAATCCATGACTTGTTTCAACGACAGTTTCTTCTGCTACATGTAAATATAGTCATTCAGTTTCCTGTTCATTCAGGTCAATTCACCCAAACTTAAAGGGGAATTGCCGTTTATTACAATCTGGACCGTAATCTTACACTACCTTTTTTTTTACTACCGGATTTCTTTTCTTCTTCTTTTTTGCCTGACTTTTTTTTTTTCTTGTGCTGGATTTTTTTTTTTTTCTTGTGCTGGATTTGTTTTGTTTTTTGTTTTTTTGCCTGACTTTTTTTTTTTCTTGTGCTGGATTTTTTTTTTTTTCTTGTGCTGGAATTTATTTATTTTTTTGCCTAACTTTTTTTTTGTGCCGGATTTTTTTTTTTTTTTTTCCTGACTTTTTTTTTTTTCTTGTGCCGGATCTTTAATTTTCTTTTTGGCTTTTTTATGTTTTATTTTTGGCTGGCCCTAATACTCCTTCGTAGAAATAGCACTAGCATATCATAACTAAATCTTGGTGAAATGAAGGAGTTTCTCTGCAGATAAATTGTGTTATTTCGAGGCTGCATTCTGAGACTCCATTATACGCAGCCCTCGGCTGGAGATAATTTCATCAGAACGACTTGTAATGACACCAAAGTTATCTGGGGGAGGAAATGATCGTATTTTATGCTAGAAATAAGGTCCAGATTGTAAAAAAACAGCAATTACCCTTTAAGCAAATATCATCTATGAGTAACTCACTGATACCATGGCTTCACCTCTGAAGAGCATCATGGGGGATACAGACATATGTCATCACCTTAGTTATGGTTTATAAAGACAAAGAAGATGAATCCACTCTGGATAAATATTCCTGCTTCCTGCTTGTAAACATCCGTGTGTGGGAAAAAGAGCCTGTAACAGCTCAAAGAAACGTAGGTAATATCATTTTATTTGACTGATACTTGATGGGAGGATATTAAAAATATAAAAAGTAAAACAGATGGATTTTAATCTGCTCCATGTTTGTGATGATCTGTTTCAAGTCTCTAGTGACACATGAGTGGATTCAAGAGGAAGAACAAATAAGGCATAAAAAAAGTGAAATTATCAGGAGACGAGATGACGCTCAACTCTCATTTCCATATTTTGTCACGGACTTTAAATGTGTGAACTGAGATTGAAGCAAAGTGGAAGATCACGACTTCATTACTTTTCCTCATTTTGGGTTTTAAAGAAGTCAAAACCCTATTTTTTTTGTATTTTTTATGAACACACTTCACAGAGAACAAGAGTTGAGTGTGTGTGTCTGTGTGACCGAACAAAGCCACAGTCAACAATGAGGCTGATGAGGCTGATGAGGCTGACGAGGCCGCGGCTCAGCGGCCGACCCATTAGATGAAGTGGACGACGTTGTGAACCAGATTTATAAAACTCTGCGAGTTGATGTCGAGCATGTTGGCCTGAAATTAGCCAATCACAGCTGCGGGATCCGATCTGACCTCGGCGGCGGCTAATCACAGCTGTGACACGTCTCGGCTTTGAAATCTGACAGCAGGAACCGCTTATTTCATGGTCGATTGGTAATTGTACACTGGCCTGCGTGGGCGGACCGGCGCTGAATTACAAAGCAGGGGACGCAGCAGAGAGCAGGTCGCCGCCGCTGCCGCCGCCGCCGCCACTGCTGCTGCTGCTGCTGCACTGAGGTTTATCATCCAAAAAAGAAAAAGAAACAGAATGAAAGAAAGAAGGAAGAAAGACAAAAGCGTGCTGCAGAGCATCGCTGACAGGTGAGGACAGAGATAGTTTGAGAAGAATGAGTCACCACTCTGTCATGACGCCTTCACACTGAGAATTAGCATTTTCTTCTTCTTTTCCTTCGTCCTTGAGCTGCTACGTTTTGTACTTCCACCTCCCGTGCATTATTATCATTATGAGCATGTAAAGTGTGTTTTTTATTCTTAGATGCATTTCTTCTCTGCGTGAGTCTGTTAGCGATGCGCCGCCGCAGGGTGCATTTCGCGCTTTTTTAGCACTTAACTCCATCTACACACCGCCTACGTCAGGACGCAGCACCGGGCCGGCAGGAACAGCAGTGCATCTATTAAAATGAAACGGTCTGATAATAAACCACCTGCAGCACACACACACACACACGTATATAGTAAAGGTATATAGAGACGGGGACAAATTAAAAGAAAAACCTGAATAAACGAGCAGAGACACAGCGAGTGAAGATTCCTCCGTCCTCAGGGCAGGAGAGGTCACTGATGGTTTGAAGAAGAAGAACAAGAAGACGAAGAACAAGAAGACGAAGAACAAGAAGAGGAGGAAGAAGGAGAAGAAGAAGAAGAAGAAGAAGCTCCTCTGGGATTCAGCACCAGGAGACAGTTTCACAAAGACAGACTTTGAGTCGTAGATAAAACAGACAGTCAGACTTCAGAGTCTGAGTTCTTCTCCTGCACAGAACAGTTTATTATCTCTCAAAGATCTGACAGTTATAAGAGTTCTGAGAAAAGTAAAGTTAAACTTATTTCAAAATAAAATAAATCTCCATTTTCCTCAGACTGGTTTTAAGACGAGCAAATATTAAAACACCAACTGGAAACCAGCTGCACTGACCAGTAGAATCCAACAACAACAAATGGCTCATAATTTGGTGGTTTGCTAATATTTTTAAAGGTATTTAGAAAAGAAAACTGAACTGGGTCTTAACATCAGTGTAATAACTCATCTATCAGACGATGAAGCCCAAACTTTGTGCAAAATTCTATTTTGCAGTTTGTTTTTTTCCGCATAGGATAACGCAGGCGCACGAATTATGCGTCATGTTGCTCACGATTCGATACGATACGATACGATAAACTTTATTGTCCCGTACAGGGAAATTTGTCTTGGACACTGTAGCTGCGCCATAAATGCAATTCATCAGCCAATGATATCAGGATCTGTCATCCGTCGATCAAACGTCTGAGAAAAATGAGGAGACTCGTCCACCAGCACCGACACAAACTCTCCTCCGTCCCTCCTCCACCCTCCTCTCCAGATCAAATTTACTCGGGTAAACTCGCGCAGCAACTTGTGGAAACTCGTGGACGGCCATTTCTGAACCCCTTTAAAGTAACATTGCAGAGTTTTTCGGCCTTAAAATAATGTTTTCAGACTCATTGCAATGGTAGAAAAATGGTTAATAGGATGAACGGTGCTGCCGCTGCAGCCTGTGCCGGGTCACGTTGCTGAAACTGCACTAACTTCCCTGCACGGGTACGAAACACCTCAGCCCAGTTGAACCATGGGAGATTTTGGAGTAAACTGCGTTCTCCATCATCAACAACAACAACAACAACAACACAAAGCACCAACACTGTTTGTTTCCAGCGTGTTGGTGGTTCTGTGTTGATCCTCAGTCGACTGGACGTCAGACCGACAGGTAACTTCAAGTAAACGACTTTTAAACTGTTGTCATTGCAGCAGCTCAACTGTTTCCGTTCGTTTCTATTCCTATTTTCTGCCTCATGAAACAATCTGATGAACTCTGTGGAGCAAATTTCATCTTTTCATCCTCATAGTTTCTGCCGTAAAGAAACAGAGAGGTTCATTAAAAGAAATGCTATTAACCACAAAATGAATGAGATGAAACAGTCGCCCTCTCCTCTTTCTTTTTTTCTTTCTTTCTTTCTTTTTCTCCTTAGCGGAGAGTTTGCTGCATCGAAATGCTCTCCTGTTACCATGGAAACTAGGGAAGATGACAAAAAAAACACAAACATGTAGACTTAGTATTTGTTTTCCCTCCACACATCTGTCTATTGTCTGTTTGAGGATCTGAAGATTCAGTTTATCTCCATCAGGAGGAATCAATCGGATCGATCAGGAGATAAATGACACACACACACACACAGACACACAACATGAAGCACTGAAGCTTCATCCCTGTTTTGTTGCTGTTTTTGCTGTTTTAGTTTGGATAAAACTTGATAAATACATACATTAAACCATAAAATCAACTTATTCAAACAATAAATCTCCTTTGAAACTAAATAAAACATAATAAAAACTAAAACGAAGTTCCTGTTTCTACTACTTAAGGCAGACAGTTTTTTTTTTCACCTCACAAAATGAGCTTCTGTGTCGAATTGTGCGTTTTTATTTTTACACCTTCAGTGTTCCTCTCTCATTGAATCACTGCTGCTGACTGATCACACATCCACACACACGCCAATATTTATTACAGGATTTGGCAAAAAAAAAAGGAGAAAAAAAGTAAAAACGCTCCTCTTGGCTTCAACTTCTCCAGCCAACACACAAAAACTTTTGATCACACAAAAACCTGTGATCTTTGGCTCCGTCTCCGACGACGACGACTCACTAATACAAGATGCTGCAGGTCTGCTGGTCACAGCCGGAGCTGCCAAGGCCCGTAAACCTGATACCACACACACACACACACGTTTCACTACACTGCTGCTGAAGGAGGATCGTTCATTTACAACTTCAACAAAGTTCTTCAACCCATCAAACTGCTTTACTGCAGGAAAGTCAACAGACAACAAGGCAAGACTGTACGATCGGACTATGCACAGACGAGAAGGTGGTGATGCAATCATCTGCACTAAAAACCTACTCATTACTTTATTCATAACTAGTTATTTAATTTGTTTTAAAGGGATAGTTCAACATTTTGGAAAATTGGCCATAATCCCTCTAGTTTTAGGAGTAGGTTCGTTACCTTTACCTTCATTGTCGTTGCAGCCCATCAGCGGTTTTGCATGAATTTCCCTCTAAAACAACTGTGGTAACGTTGTGTTATTATCTCATAGCGTGGTGAATGTGCAGGTCACAACTTGTCCACCAGAGCGTTGTGGAGTTGTTGGATTGTGTATTTGATGAGTTTGATGAGGGAAACCAAGAAATCCAATTTGGATTGGAGGGGCCAATTTGCCAAAAATGTTGAATTATCCCTTTAATTGTAATGATTATGGCTTACATTTAAAGCAGACTTAATCTCAAAAATCCATCCAGCCATCTATATGCACTTGGTTGGGGCGATTTGACCTCAACTGGAATAGACTTTTCGATGGTATTCTAATTTATTGAGATGCACCTGTATGATTATGTAGTATCATAGCTGCATTTCTGACGTTCATAACAACCCAAACTGTTCAAAATCAGTCATCCTGTTTAAAAGGCACCTGCTCGACCAAGTGAGCAGTACGAAGTGAGTGCTCTGTGCAGACCGGCTGAGTCCATGGTGAACCGGTCCTGACCGGGCTTTGTGCACACAGCCACGGCCGTTGTTTCATCACCGTCACATTGAAGCAGAACACAAACAAACACAAGATGTTGTTGATGCAAAGTTGGAAATGATAAAAGGGCTGCAGATAAGTGCCGCTTTTACCCAGAGTGCATTGCAATTTGCCCCTCATTCACACGCTGCCAGAGAGACGAGCTATTTTCTCCAACATCATCAGCATCAAGAGTCCTGCTCTGATTTAGTATTGTGCTGCTGTCGGACAGGGGGTTTTTTTTTTCCTTCATGCAGCAGAATCAGAGACGTCGTCTTTTTTTATGCCACACATTCTTCCTCCTTGTCAAGACGCCTACGTTTCCCACGACGTGTCAAATCAAAGAACTGAAGGGACGTCTTCACTTTGCAGATTCTAAGGCGAGTTAAAGGGATATTTCAACAAGGCAAATTCGCCTATTGCCATAATAAATAGTCATAGCAGTAGGTTCGTTACCTTTAATTGTCGGTGCAAGCTATTTTTAGAACAGCAGAGCAGAGCCGTGAGCTGCTTAGAGCTACGCTACGGAGGCTCATGGGATTTCTTGGTTTCCCTCATCAAACTCATCAAATACACAATCCACACTTCTTTAAATGTAATTAAAGGGATTACAATTAAAGAGATAGTTCAACATTTTTGGCAAATTGGCCCCTCCAATCCAAATTGGATTTCTTGGTTTCCCTCATCAAACTCATCAAATACACAATCCAACAACTCCACAACGCTCTGGTGGACAAGTTGTGACCTCTCTGTTCACGTGAGATAAAGCCAATTACGGCACAGAGTTGTTTTAGAGGCAAAAGCCACCACTGCACATTTCGGCATAACACTAGCTTTACATTTCCCACATTAGGAGCGCTAGATTTGTGGAAATTGGTTAAATTCCACACAATAATCCCACAGCGACTTTTGTGATTTAGTGGGCAGCAGCTCATAAAAGAATGTGTGGGAACAAACTCTGGGAGGTTTGTGGGTTATAGTGTCGTGATTTCAGCTTCGCTACGCAGATCGTTACAGGCTTACAAAGAACACAACTTTTATGACTATAAATATAGTTTTCTCTGGTGGAGGCTTCTCTGGATTAAAAAGGCTCATGAGCAGATTTCAGATGAGGACAAAGGGTTAAGATGATGAGATCAAATCGTCTTCTTCTATCGATGCCAGACGTCATGTTCTTCTCTAGTTTCAAGTCGCCTGTCTCTCGGCAGCACCACTTCTCCCGGAGAAGCGAGCTGACTGGAGAGTTTCGTGATAAGTTGAACCTGAGTGACGGGACCTTGGTGATCTTGTCCTGTCCCCCGGAGCTCAGGAGTTATCTGCAAAGACATTTTTTGTATTTGTACGGTGACACATCTATCTGACAGCTCATCCCTGAGAGTCTGTCTGCAATATCCAACTTCTCTTTGCCCCCCCCCACCTCCACCTCCACCACCACCACCACCACCAGCATCATAACAAGCCCCGAGGCTCGGTGTGGTCACAGGAAAACAGATTATCCTGAGAGAGAGCGGAAACCAGCTTCCCCCACGTCTTTGCTTTAAAAATGGTTAAACGACATCATTCCTTGTCTGTACCTCGCAGACATTTGGGAATGAAAAAAAAAAAAGAACACCTCTGTCCACTTTAAGGGAGGACTGAGGATGTTTATTGAACAAATACAAGAGGGCAGGTATCAGCCTGGGTAACTGAATTATACTGCATTGTGCTGGGATTTCAGCCTGTGGGGTAAATAAATCCACCCACCACCATCACACCACCACACCAGCACCTCAGGAGCTCAATAATAACTAAGATGTTAGATCCATGCAGAGTTACCAGGCACAGAGAATCAAATAATGAGACACAAGGACCGACCAGAAAGACTTTGTAAGACCGACAGAATGACCGTTTTCTTTCTGACCAATGAGGTCAAAGGGAAAAAAAACCTGGAAACAACTCTTATGGACACTGATGTAAATGTAAATTTCATTTATACATCCCTCCAAGTGCTTTACAGCAGGTAATAAATAAAAAGAAGAATAAGTTAAAAGTTAAAAACAGTAAAAGTACTAAAATACAGCAAAATCAAATCAGGTGAAAGATGTGAGGACGCTGACTGTGATTGTTTAGTTTGTATACACGGCTCTCATCTTGTCATCATTATTTTGTGCTTGTGATGAATGTTCGAGATGATCTTTCAAAGGTGTAAAGCTTGTTTGCTTTGTTTTTAATGGGAATGTTTTGATTATTTCAATTAGAAAAAAAAGGAGAGAGACACAAACTGAAGTCATAAAAAAACCTCAGAGACTCCGCCCCCCTCCTGCAAAGACGCAAAATATCCTCTAAGGGACTCAGACTGACGACAAAGAGACGCAGAATATAATATAATATAATATGATATAACCATAAAGAGATTCTAAAATTAGCACAAATGGTTGTAAAACTGCTGCTCAGAGACACAGAGCGGCCGTGGTTTTAGTGTCGTCCTGCTGCAGCGGAGCCGTGGGGCCAATTACAGGTCTGAACCCAGGGGTGGAGGGGGTGGGGGGGGGTTAATCCATCCATCCATGGACACGGCTACAGCACAGAGGTGTAGAGGTGACAACATGAAGGTTTAGGTGTGGTCATGGAACAGTCCACCTTTCATTTTTTTTACCCTTTGGCTTTTGTTTTTTTTGTAGGAAAGTATGACAGAAACAAAACAGTTAATAATTGGTCTTAGTATCAATTAGGCGGCTGAGCTGACACCTCCTCTCATCTCACTCTCACTCTGAGGAAAAGTGAACGAACGAGTGAATTAAACGTCCGGCGGCTTTTCATTTAATCACATGACGAACTGTTTCCTGCTCGTTAAGACACGTTTCAGCGCCGAGCTCGCGTCTGTAGCGACCGTGCTCTCTCTCTCTCTCTTTCCCTCTCTGTCTCTCTCTTACTCACTCACTCCTGATCTGTCTATCTCTGTGCTGCATCGCAACGCTCTGCCGTTGCCATGGCAACTACGGAGCACAAAAAAAAGGCATGCCGTCTCTTTCTTTTTTTTTCCCTTTTCTTTTTTCTTATTACATTTGCTCAAAGCCCGACAGATGTGGCGATGTGATGTGATGTCGTTCCCGCTGCGGCGTTCGCTTGTTAGCTCCTGAGAAAGTATCTGATGAGATGACGACACGTCACACACACACACACACACACACACACTCACAGACACACACTCTCATGTTGAGTGATGCTGCTGCTGCTGCTGCTGCTGCACACCCACTGTTTCAACTCTTTTCCTGTCATTCATCTTCCCTCCATCCTCCGGTCCGCGCCAACATCACCACGGCAACCAGGCTGCCACACTGATGCCGCTCCAGAGGCTGTCAGTCTGATCGATTGATTCTCCAATTATCAATGGTGCTATAACCTTCTCATCATCATCACCATCACCATCATCATCATCATCATCATCATGACATCATGTGTCCTCAGTGTTTACTCACATTCCTCTCAGTCGGATCAGGACCTGGTTGTTGTTGTTCTGCTCCAGAGCTTCTGCAAACTCCTGCTGCACCTCCTCGCTCTGATGCTGCTGCTGCTGCTGCTGCTGCTGCTCCACAGCCCATGACACCCCCTCAGTCTGACCACCGTGCTCCTCCTCCTCCTCCTCCTCAGTCCACTGCACCCCCTCCACCTGCACGACCACCTCGCACTGCTTTTGTTTCATCTTCACCTCCTCTCGCTGCTGCATCTCCTCCTCCTCATCCTCTTCCTCCTCTGGCTTTCCCGCCTGTTGCATCTCCTGTTGCAACTCTTCCTGCTGCTCCTGCTCCTGCTCCTGCTCCTGCTCCTGCTCCTGCTCCTGCTCCTGCTCCTGCTCCTGCTCCTGCTCCTGCTCCTGCTGCTGCAACTCCTCCGACTCCTCGTTCATCTCAGCGTGTGTGAGGAGGAGAGGGAGTTGTTGTTGTTGTTGTTGTTGTTGTTCTTGAGTTGTTGAGTTCGGTCTCTGAGCGTCCGGACGTCTCTCAGACCGACGCATCGACGCCGACCGCAGCCCGGTGGGTTCGATAAAACTTCATCCAACTTCCTGTGATGTCACCTGTCAGCACCGGCCAATCCAAAATCTAAACAAAGCTTCGCTGTGGTGATCCGTTTGGTTTTGGCGAGGAAGTGGTTAAAGGGTTAAAGGTGACAAGACGAAGAAGAAGAAGGAGAAGAGTTCTTTTCTTTCTTTAAAAAAGTTGCGGAGCAGGAAGAGAGCGAGAGTCGGGCGGGAGGAGGAGGAGGAGGTGATGAGCTGATGAGCTGTGCACTCCGGCACTGCGGCGGAAAAATGATCCAGCTGAATGTCCCAGAGCATCGCCGTAGCAACGCACAGAGGAAGTCGACCAGCAATAAAGACAGGATGGAGTGAGAGGGAGAGAGAGAGGGAGGGAGACGGAGAGGGAGAGGGAGAGAGGGAGGGCAGTGATGGAGGAGGACAAAGGAGAAGCAGAGAACATCGCGCTGCGTTTCCGTGGTAACTCAGTAACGGTTGCTAAGAGTGATGGAATCCTGCAGCTGACAGACCTCCCTCCTCCTCTTCCTCCTCTTCCTCCTCCCTCCTCCTCCTCCCTCCTAAATTCAAACACACATAACTTTACGCTCCGTTCAGACGCAGCAAACGCACCTCGGTCTGTCCTCCGCTCGCTCTGCGCTGCAGCTGAGAGACTGAGTGTGTGTGTGTCTGTCTGTGTGTGTGTGTGTGCACTGAGCTGTGCAGTGTGTTTTTGCTGTGTAAGAGTGTGTCTGCGTGTGTGTGTGGTTTTTTTAGACAATGATGTAATGTTCCTGAAAATGAGAGCCACAAAAAACCTCTCCAGTCAAGTGGCAAAGCCAGACAATCAGTGTGAGGTGCTGCTGCTGCTGCTGGCGCCCCCTACAGGCTGCACCGCTCACTACAGACCCCAGATCAGTCTGAGCAGCACTCTTCATTTCAAACTGTTTGTTTACCATAATTGTGGCTATTGTTGTCAGTACAAATGAGCATCATAAATAATCATTTCAACAGAGAGCAGCTGCCTCCACTTCTTCTGTGCCATGATGGATGACAACAACGCTTCACATGTTGCTGCTGACCCGATCGTCCTACACACCGATCATCTGCTGCTCCGTCTTCAGAGTCATTAACCCGACCAGAACCGGCTGTTTATCTACAACAACATCTTCCTCCAGAGGATGTTTCACCCAAAAATCAGCCGGTCGACAGGATACACGCTCAAGAAACAATTATTAAATGTCAAACACCATGTGATGGATCACCTGAGATTAGCATTTATAAAGATGGACATCGCCTCTGTGACGCCACTCACATATTTGTGAAGAGCAGTTTTAAAGGATGCTCCTTTTCCACAAATTAAAACAGTTCTATAGGTGTTTTAAAGCTGAACTCTCCAGGTGTGGTGTCTCCTCCTCTGTGTCTCTAACCCTCCTCTCTTCCATGTGCGTCTGTTTCCAACAACGAAGCCGGTGAGAAATCAATCCATGGAGTGGTGGATAAGGTTATTAATCATCTACCATGTTATCATGTGCACAAAATACCACAGCTCTTTTCATCCTCTCAAAACAGCCCTGTTCAGAACGGCTGGTTTCAGTGCCTGTCCCTTTAAATGCAAATGAGCCTCTGCTCATCAGGCCACGCCCCTTTTACCTGTTCTCACAGGTAGAGGTGGTATTTTGCAAATTCGAAGACTGACATCAGAATGACATCAAAATCACAACTGAGGGAACAGCTCATAAAACCAATGATCTAAAAACAGCTTGCACCAACAATTAAAGGTAACAAACCTACTGCTATGAGGGACTATTACAATAGGCCAATTTGCCAAAAATGTTGAACTATCCCTTTAAAGAGCTTTTTTAAAAAGTGATATTTTATTGCATGTGCCCTTTAGAGCTGCTACACCATCACCATCTTGGCTCGTGCTCCTTCCCTGGATCTCTAGACCCGTAGCGGTCAGCACAAAGTTAGCGTGACACACAGATGGGAAACAGGTCGAAATAAGCCGCAACTACCCTTTAAAATCCAAAAGGATTTGTCCTCAGGGAAGCAGGAATACCTGTGCATTAAAAAAGGATTTGGTGTGTGTGTTGGTGTTGGTGTATCTGTTAAAAGCTGGAGGGACTCTGAATCCAAGCAGCAGCAGCAGCAAAAGTCAACACATCCCTGAATCTGACTTCCTTGTATGGGTAAAGATCCAGAAACACTGAATAATACCACAATTCCCAGTTATCCCGTAACACAACACAACACAAGATATTACACAGTGCAGACAGACTGATGATGTCCCACCGGCCCAGACAGTCCTCCAGTGGGACGCTTCACCAGTCTGTGTTCATCTCCCTTTATGACATCTTAGACTTTGAAGCTGCTGGAGCTGCAAGAAGAAAAAGAAAAAGAAAAAACGCTCCTAGAGTTTCTCATCCAGATCCACTGGAGCCGAACACGTCTGCAAAAGGAGCTAATATTTTCACACGCTTCTTTTCTTCTTCTTCTTTTTCTCTTGCGTGAGTAACAGTCAGAAATGTGCCCTGATGCACAAATACGACAGACGAGGCAGAGATGAAGGAGGTGAAGCTCTGAGTGAACCATCAAAGACCTTTCAAAGCTTTCACTACTGTGTACTACAGGCAGTTTCATCAAGTACACTTTAAAGCCTCCTGAGGAGAAGAGCAGCTTTAACAGAGAGGAGGAAAAAAACCCAGGAGAAGAAAGACAGAAAGACAGCAACTCTGTCTCACATTCAACTCATCTGCAAAGGCTGATGTGTCCTGAAGGAAACACAGCTCAGACCTCAATAAACTTTTTTAGTATCACTGATTAAATGTTGTTTATTAAAGGGATACACCAACATTTTTTTTCATGTCTTGCCTCACTCCTGAGTCCATGACCAGCAGATAGACGCCATCCTTTCGACTGTGCGTGCAGTAACAAGGGAGATAGAGCCATATCGCCTGTAATTAGCTTAGCTCAAACACTGGAAGTGCATGGGTAGTGTTAGCCTGCCTCCTACCTGAGCAGAAATCAGCAGCATTTTAGCTCTAAACTCTGTAAATATATCACTTTATCGACATTTTAAACATTTTTAGGCGAGAAAGTAGCCGTTTAGATCAGCAGTGTGTCGTTAATTTGTCTAAATACCAGCTGTTTACTATTTTGTTGTGACGAACGCACTTCCTGTTACTTTCACAAAATAAAACACCCGTTGCCCTTTACATACAGAAAACCATGAAGATAGAATTTGTGCTTTTACTTTGAAACAGGAAGCTAACCTACCCTCGATGTAGCTAGCTTGAACCAAAATAAACCGTCTTTGCTTGAACCCTCCATTTTGACCGATCTCGTCCCGTTAGCGCCATTTGACCGCTCAAGATGCCTTACCGGAGAGTTTTGTCAGCTCTGAGATGAAGATCGGTCCGTTAAGAGTTGCTGAAGAGTTTCTCTGATGACTTTCGGTGGAGGCAGGCTAACACTACCCATACACTTCCAGTGTTTGAGCTAAGCTAAGGCTAACACTACCCATACACTTCCAGTGTTTGAGCTACGCTAATTACGGGCGATACGGCTCTATCTCCCTTGTTACTGCACGCACAGTCGAAAGGATGGTGTCTATCTGCTGGTCATGGACTCAGGAGTGAGGCACGACACGTACAAAAAAATGTTGGCGTACCCCTTTAAAATATTTGTTGAGTCACGTATGTTGATGATGAGTGTGAGTATTTTTCCACACATCCACCTGATTTGATTTGGTTTGTTTCTTACCGGGTCTTGGGGCTTTTCACAGCACAGTGACTGACGGGTCCGCGCACACGCCTCACCAAGCTGCACCTGCTCCTGATTGGATGCTGCAGCCGACCTGCTTTGATTGGCTGCAAAGAGTCGCCTGATGGAGAGAGAGGAGAGGAGGAGAGGAGAGAGAAAAAAGTTTGAAATTCAACTTGAGGAAATAGAAGGTCACACTGGCTGATTATGTATTCTGCAGAATAAACATGGTTCGCTTCAGTCTGGACTCAACCTGCACAAAGCTGACCCTCCAAAAAACTGCAAGACACGTCAGGCCTAAAAACAGACGACCCTAAAAATAAATAAAAAACACCGTAGAGGTGAAATTAAAGGCATCAACAGAGTGAAAACTGGAGAATCAGTAAAACTTTGATGTGATGCCGGAAATATTTTGTACTGATTTCTATTTTGATATTTAATTATATCCTAATCACCATCATCATCATCTTCGTTTGTCCTTCCTTCCTGTCTTTATTTAGCCATTAATGACACAGCTAAGAATAAATGAAGTGTTAAGATGAGATGAAACGTGTGTGTGTGTGTGTGCTTGTGTGTGTGTGTGTGTGTGTGCGGGCGGTGGGAATGTGTCTCCCTCTGCTGGTCAGTCAAACCAGGCCACCAACATCAATCTACAGTGGCATTATGCAAAAGTTTGGCCACCCCTAGTTTAAAATGTCTGTTAATGTGAACAGTTCATCAAGTGGAAGATGAAACAATCTCCTAAAGACATAAAGTTTTCTACAGTTTCAGAGTGAAAAGGGGAAACAAAGCAGGAGCAGCACAAGAATGGGAAACCCAGGAGACTTGAGCTCTCAGATAACTTTGACCAAGATATCAGACAAGATATTTACTATTTACACACTGTCATAGTTACCAAAGGAGGGAGGGGGCTACTAGATACTAACTATGCAGGGGGCCCAGACCTTTACTGTTCAGTGTATCTGGATTCAGACAGTCCCATCTGACTTTCACTGGTTCTAGTCTGGGTTAAGATCCGGGCTCATCTGGGTTAGACCGGGTGATCCTGTGCTCAAATATCAACCAGAGGAGACGAGACCAGCGACAACCAGAGACCAGAGGAAGGTTGTACAGACCACAAGAGACCTTTAGAAACCAGGGGCCGTATTTATCAAGATTCTCAGAACCACTCCTAACAACACTGCTAAGAGTCCACTTAAGAGTAAAATAGTTCTTGGCTGAAAACGGCACTTCAAAGTCAGTTATCAAGCGTC
Organism: Decapterus maruadsi; assembly: GCA_030347415.2. Lineage (NCBI taxonomy): Eukaryota > Metazoa > Chordata > Actinopteri > Carangiformes > Carangidae > Decapterus > Decapterus maruadsi. The sequence goes on from CM064902.1 coordinate 26,363,073, forward strand.
TAATTCATACTTTTAGTGAAGCACAGGACTGGATCTTAAGTGTCTGTCTCAGAGCTGAGATACAACAGGACTATGTGCCATAAACTGAATTTTAGACGTCACTTTATCATCTTTAATTTTTTGAAATAGTGTATAATATTGCTGTTGATATTAAGCCAATGCAATTATAAGTATACAAAGAGGCAGGTATTATAAGTTTTTCTTCATCCTAAACCATGAATGGAACAAATTAAAATGAAAATCAAATCAAAAACCAATGCTCCTAATCTTTGCAACTGGGATGGGACTCTAAGACGCTTGATAACGACGGCCCCTGAGGAGACAGGAAACTGGAGGAAACTCCACTGGCACCTGAAAGCACCACGAGACGCCTGGATCAGCTGTGGGACTCTGCTGTGTCCTTCCTGATGACAAACATCTTCAGACACTGTGAGACGAACCGTGGAATCAGCAGAGTGTGTGTTTAATGTGTGTGTGTGTGTTAGCGTGTGCTGCGTCCTGCTGTGTCCGTGTGTGTCCGTGCGTGTCCAACACAGCAGCTCTTGTGGTTGTAAACAAACCCTCATGGCAACACACTGGCCGTCTGATTGGTCAGCTGGCTAATTGACTGTTAATTGGTTCTTCATAATCAGCAAAAAACACTGAAGAGACAATTAAAGACGATCGTGTGGGCGGCTGGAGGAGAGTGTGTTTGTGTTTGTGTATGAGTGTGCGTGTGTGTGTGTGTGTTTGTGTATGAGTGTGCGTGTGTGTGTGTGTGTGTTTCATTAATATATTCAGGTCTTTGTTTGTCAAAAGGCTTTCGAGGCAACAAGTAGAACGACGTGAGCGGAGCTGAGAGACATGTCGTTTATTTTTAAACCTTCATTCGACAGAAGCCATTAAATATTTTAGGATCATTTAATTAATTTAATCAAATGCTGGGCTGTGATTGGCTCCAAACTGGTTGTGATGTCATAAAATCTCCCAGGAAGCTGAGCACAGAAACTTTTCCTCACTCAGCAGAGAGGACTTAAATATTAAATATTAAAAGTATTAACTCTTTCACGTTATGATCTATTTTTCTTTCTTTTTTTTGACCTCATTTTGAAAACTTTGATACAGATCTGATGGCGACATATCACGTGGAAAAACATGACAATACGCATGAAACACGGTGGATATGAAAGTGGATATGAGAAGGAGCTACGACGGGTCTGGAGAGGCAGATAAACGACTGTCTGACCTGTCACTGTCTGAACCGGAGACTCCTCACGTGGCGTCACCGTCACCACCGCCATCTTCTTGTCCAGAGACGAGCAGAAGGAGCCCATCGTCAGCAGAAACCACAGGAGGAGGAGGAGGAGGAGGAGGAAAGGGACGGAGGCTCGGAGGACTCTGTTTCTCTGTGTTTCTCTACCTGTTGGAGAGACATCTTCCTCTGGCTCTCGTCCACATGCTGCTCAGCCTCTCAGCTCCCTGGCGGCTGCTGCTGCTGCTGCTGCTGCTGCTGCTGCTGCTGCTGCTCTCTTCTCTCTCAGATGAGGTCTCTTGCCCTTTTAACAAGAGGTTGCAGCCAGGAAAGGACTAGGAGGGTCACTGAGTGTGTGAGAGAGAGAGAGACAGAGGGAGAGAACATATTTACTTATTTATTTATTTACCGTTACACTGAACACTAAATCTCTGCTCACCTGTGAGCAGACAGCGAGCCGATAAGCCCGATAAGTCAGAATTAACAGTGTTCATGTTGCTCATCAAGTCTGACCCTCTCACACAGAAATGACAACTGCCTGAAGTGAAGACAAAAACACACTTGCCACCTATTTAGTCATAGGAAAAAGCAGTAGGCCCCAAAACCAGTGTTGCCAACAACCATTGATAGCTGTGTGTTTACCAGTAGCACCAAACAACAACAACAACAAGAAAATATGGCTGGAAAGAGTGCATAGACAGTTGTTCCCAATTAAAAAGTCTTTATTTACCCACAACTAGGAACTAGACTAGAGAGTTACCTTCAATATTTCTATGGCTTTACCTTGTGGGTGGGGGGTGGGCTAATGGGTAAAAAAAAAAAAAAAAAACGACAAAGTGTTGCTTTAAATCTAACTATTGTGGTTTACACAGGTAATTTACAGTTCCTCCTACACAGTAGAAATGTTTCCCTATGTTTTCGTGCCGAAGTCTTTAAACCCACCTCAATTTATAAGTAAATCTTATGTAAATTCAGAGAAATTCTAATGTAAATTTAACCGTTAGTTGGGCGGAGTCAGGAACGACCAAGATGGCGCCGACGGAGCAGTCCAACGGTCATCAACTGTTAGCTAACTCGCTGATTGAGCTAACGCTAGCTTGTTTTCTACATAACTTACTCGTATTTAAACAAAAAGCCTGTAACAGAGTCTTAAACAAACAACTGAAGACGCCGAACATGATATTGTGAAAGAGACTAGAGGTCGAGTGTTCCTTGTAGAAAAGAAGAAGGGCGAAAAGGCGCCATCCTCACCTGTTGTTGATCCTTGCAATCGTCGGCGGAACAACGGCAAAGTCCCTGTCGCCATCTTGATGGTGCATTCAGGTACGGTTGGAATTTGGAAAGTCAATATTCTGATGTTTTTTTTTACTGAAAAATCACAATCAACCATCTGTCCAGTATCAAGACGTGATGATTCATTTTAACTTTTTCCATCTCAGGCAAAGAAAGAAAAAAAACAACTGCAATAGGATTTGTTTGTGACAACATAACACAGCAAGGTTCAAAGACATAAATCATTTCTAAATCATTTCAACAGTGAAATGTGTAGGCCTTTTAAAAACGTAACCTTGAACAGTAACAGTGAGATTTGCAGGAATCACTTCTGCTTCTGAAGTTTTTATTGATTTTTATGTTTAGAAATAACATTGTGGAGCTTGTGGCAACCCGCCGTTTCAAAACAATGAGGATGGGTCAAAATTCAAAGGATAAATATTATTCTAATGTAACAAAACACAAAGATGACTATGAGAACAACAGCACCAATACATAAGACACCATCATTAAAAACAAACAAACAAGACTATAACCATTTAGAGTCAATATTGTAACTCATTCTAAAATTCAAGTCAAAACTATCTGCACAGGTTGATACGACTACTTTTTTATTTAGATAAAAGTCTATCCTTTCAGCTTGTGGCATCAACTATTTCAAAGTCAAATATTTTTTGTCAACCTCACATTCTCACATAAAAGATAAACAAACCAAAACAGATCTTCCTTCTCAGTCCAAACACAGAAAACACACACAGTTTGTACATTGCAATACTTTTTCTAGTTCTCATTCAAATCTACCTCCTTTATTTTTAAACTGTCTGATTAATAGTGTAGTATTGATCAGTACTGTGAATATTCAGTGTTTGGATCCATTCATCGTCGGTGTTTTGTAGCTCCTGAGCTGGTCCAGGAAGCCCGGGTTCGGGGAGGAGACGGGCCGAGCTGATTTGACCAATGAGAGGGCGTCGTCGAAGGACTGGCCGTCACATGACATCAGGTAGCCCATGACCACAGCCGGCGCCCGGGACACGCCAGCGTTACAGTGGACCAGCACCACACCTTTCTGATAGAGATAATGACACATAAATAACATTATTAAAGGGATAGTTCAACATTTTTGGCAAATTGGCCCATTGCCATAATCCCTATAGTCACAGCAGTAGGTTCGTTACCTTTAATTGTTGGTGCAAGCTGTTTTTAGAACGGTGGAGCAGAGCCGTGAGCTGCTCAGAGCTACGCTACGGAGGCTCATGGGATTTCTTGGTTTCCCTCATCAAACTCATCAAATACACAATCCAACACAATGCTCTGGTGGACAAGTTGTGACCTGCACATTCACCACGCTATGAGATAATAACACAACGTTACCACACAGAGTTGTTTTAGAGGGAAATTCATGCAAAACCGCTGATGCGCGTTGCCTTCAGGGACAGTTTTTTTTGTGTCAAGCAGTCTCTACATTTACCTCTAAAACAACTCTGTGGGCCAATTTGCCAAAATGTTGAACTATCCCTTTAAAATTTAACTTGAAGAAACCTGTAGGAACCCTGAATAGAGCTCCATGAGGCGTTCAAGAACACACAATGAGGAAAAGTTTGTTAGTAGCACATCCAGCAACATGATTATCCCATTTTTATCCCAATATTAATCAGTTGGTTTGCAACAGTAACCTGCAGTGCTGCTGTGTGGACACCAGGAGGCTCCACAGACCGACACACCAGAGGCTCTCGACAACATCACAACCAGTCAGCTCCTCCACTGACGTGCTGTTTAGTTAATAGGCTGCTTGTTTTGTTAGTTTGTTGGTGTGTCTGGATTCTCATTACGTCTCCATTACAGCCTCTCTTTTCCTTCTCACCCACAAGCTGTGAGTCCCAGGTGTCAGTGCTGCTGCGTTCACTGCACCCACAACAACACAAACACAACAAGCTTCTCATGTGACCCCCGGGAAACAAAAACCTGACCCGAAACATTTGTTGCTATTGATTGAATATGTAAAAGAGAAATCTGAGAAATCCTCTGAACATTCAGGTCAAATCAGACATGAAATTTGCAGCCAAAGAGAAAAAAAAAGAAATTAAAAATGTATTAGACACACGTAGCTAATGATTTGAAGATAAAATTCAACTTTGATTTCAGGTTTGTGCCAGAATTTCTACACTTTTCCGCAATAAAAAAGAAAAATAATGACGATAAAGTTAAAAAAGATCAAACATTTGATTTGGTTTCATCTGCTCTCAACTTTTTTTTATTTTATTTATTTATTTATTCTATATTTACAGTGATTGTGTTCTGTTTTCTTATTTATTAATATTTATTTATATTGTAATATTGTTTTCTTAATATTTAACTGTATTTTTAATGAAATATGTGTTTTTCTTATCGTGAGCCGAAGGCAATTTTCCACGATGGTGGACAATAAAGTTTTATTGTATTGAATTTGTATTTGATCAGTTTTCAGATCTGTACTGGAATTTTTCATATTGTTTCAACACAACATAGACTTTATTATTTTAAAACACTTTATCTAAAGTTGAAAGTCATGTTTCGATCCTGTTTTCATGTTTTTCTTCCTGAACATGCAGATCCAGTGATGACAAACTGGAGTGAACGTTGTTCCTGAACGCTCTGGATTTTAAAATTTCTGAAAATGTGAGAAAACGTCGTCCCTCAAAACTCCAGGATCTGGGTCACATGGTACCGCTCTCGTTGTCATGACAGCATCAATAACTGATAGTCATTATTGCCTCCAGCCAGATGGCCTGCTGGGTAATCCGAGCCTGCTTTTCAAAGTAAAAGCATCAGTTTGATTATCAGGTCTGGAATTTCCACATAGAAGCATATCATAATGAACACACACACTTCCTGTAATCATACACCCCTAATGACTGCTTAATGACTCGCCACTCGCCGTGTGTGTGTGCGTGTGTGTGTGTGTGTGGTATCATGTTAAGGTGAGTCGCAGGCTTCGCTGCTAAAAGCTTGTATGACACTGAGATCTGATCTGTGTGCAGTTTAATAAAACATGAACAAAACTACACATCTATTATTCAGAGCAGAGGAAGAGGAGGACGAGGAAGAGGAGGAGGATTTTTTAAGACCCTGGGATCCGCCTCACTCTGCCCATAATCCCAGAGCATTATGGGATTGTTTCTGGTTGTTCAGTCTGATCCAGTCATTTGGCTTCACCTGAGCTTCAGCAGCGTCTGTAACCTTTTATTTAATTAGTTCAGTGATTTAATGAAGGAAACAAAAGCAAAGTGACTGTTGTTTTATAGTTTTTGTATGTTTTTTGGAAATAAACTTAATGTTTATTAATTAAGTTTTTTGTATTAAGTTTGAAATAAGATGTTTGAGAGAGATCAGAAATTATTATTTCACCTTTGACTGTTTTCTACGGTGGCCCTGAGGGGTCAAGTCACTGCAAAATACAGACATGATTCAAATTTGGAAAACAACATCAATTTGACAAAAAAAAAACTCTCAACACAACAGGAAGTGTTTCTGGAGGACACAATAAAGGGAAGGACCAGGCTAAAGGCTAATGCTAAGCTAACAGTCCACGTGATCAATAACATTATTATTAATATTATAACGATATTGACGTTATAATAAACCCAACAAACTCATCTTATTGTCAAACCCACTAACAGGAAGCTGTCTGCACAACTTCTAAAGTCAAGAAGAAGAACAACTCGAGGCTCCAGAAGAACGCTCCTTCACTTTATTTGGGCGCTGTCCCAATCTGCACACTCGATCACACTTAGACACTTGGCGTGTGCGTTAATCATGGGCTTAGTTTAAGTGCACAAGTGTGTCCTGTTTCTCCAATGACAAGAAGTGCAGCTTGATTTGCACTTTACCCACTTAGATTAAAACGGGGTCATCCCTATGTTCCCCGGGTTCTCCACTTTTTCTAAAAAAGGGTCCAGTGTTCCCCGCTTTTCCCCAAAAGGACCTGGGGAACATGCAATTTTTGTACCTATACCTGGAAGTGGAGTTGTGACTTTGCAGATGTTTGCCTATATCTGGGACAGGGTCAGGCAAGGGCCTACAGACTGGCTCCAGTCGCCATATTGAAACAGGCAACTGTCCTCTGGCTGCAGTTATAGCAAGATGGTGATCATCTCTTCACTGTTCAGTTGGAATCAGTATGGAGCTATTACTTCAACTATTTGCATTTCATTAGAATGTTACCTTTACAAAAAAAAGTACATGATTAAAATTATCCGTGATTTTGAGTGTGCTGCATCATAACTGCATCGTTCATAAAAAATCAAACCGTTTTGAAATTTGCTGAGCAAGTTCTGTTTTAGCAGAACATGCAAAGAGAGTTGCCTGTTCCAAGATGGCCGCCGTTCTGACTACGTTGTGTCATTGGGCAGCAGCCGCGGGTGAGACATCTAGTTTTTATATATATCTATGGGGTCAGGGCCACAGACTGGTCCCTCGCTTTATCGTGTCCCCCAGAAACACTTCCTGTTGAGTTGGGAGGTTTTGTCAAACTGTTCGCTGCACGATCGTGTTTTTGCATGTGAGTTGAGCCCTCGGGGCCACCGTAGCAGCCTGATATGTTGTAGCAGGATTTAATGTTTAGTTTTGTGCAACAGGCTGAAGTCTGTTTATGAACATCTGGTTGAGTTTCAAGATTCATTCTCATTTGCAGACGGGAACGTTCCTCTGATCTCGACGGCTCGTTGATAATAAATTGATGACACACACACAGTGACGGTGTGAGTGTGAGCGAGGGTGTGTTACCTCTCTGTGCGCCTGCTGGATGAAGTCACAACAGTCCTGGATGTGAAGCAGCAGATCGGCATCGGGGAGATCCAGGATACTGACGGTCTTATAGATGAACAGGTCGGGAAACACGTTCTCCACGCCGAAGGCCACGTTCAGGATGTGAGACACCTGAGGAAGAGGAGGAGGAGGAAGAGGAGGAGGAAGAGTCTGTATCTCCATAATAAACAGACTGACAGTTTAACCAACAACAGAAATCAGTTCAGACTCACCTTGTGTTTTCTCAGTGTCCCAAAGTCGTGTGCAGCATCTTGAGAACCTACACACACAGACAGGTGCATAATTAGTCATTAAGTTAATTAGTTAAAGGGATAGTTCAACATTTTTGGCAAATTGGCCCTAGTTACAGCAGTAGCTTTGTTACCTTTAATTGTTGGTGCAAGCTATTTTTAGAACAGCGGAGCAGAGCCATGAGCGGCTCAGAGCTACGCTACGGAGGCTCATGGGATTTCTTGGTTTCCCTCATCAAACTCATCAAATACACAATCCAACAACTCCACAACGCTCTGGTGGACAAGTTGTGACCTGCACATTCACCACGCTATGAGATAATAACACGTCACCACACACAGAGTTGTTTTAGAGGGAAATTCAATTGGCCGACACCACACTTTACTTCCTATTTTACCTGATCCCTACCGTTTTTTTTTTTTAAATAATTTGATTATTGTTAAAGAAGAAGTAAGTGGTCCGGTCGTTTTCGCTAATGCTGCGTTCCAGGCAGGCTTTTGAAATCGTAAATTACAGCTTCAAGTCAATTGGCCAAACACTACTCCGATTTTTTACTTCCTGTTTTACCTGAGATCCTGGTACCACTTCACCGGAAAAATTTTTTACGTCGCCACATTCACGGCGTTCCTTGGCTGCAAATGATTTGATTATTGTTAAGACCCGTGTTTTGGTCCAAACACTCTATGGTTTTCAATTTAATTCAATTTAATGTTTTTGCTTTAAGGTTTTTAATTTAATTCAAGTTAATGTTTTTGTGGCTTTTTGTTGTTTGATTTCTCTACACTTCTTGATTTTCATGTTGTTTTGCTGTTGTTTCTTGTGTCTAAGACATTTTTATTTATCTTTTGTTCAGGTCCCTGCTACTACTAAAGTAAAGGTTGAATAAATTAATGAATGAATGGATGGATGGATTGTTGCTCTGTAAAACTCTTGAGTTTCCCTCATGTTTTAAATGTGCCACACAATTAAAGCTGCATCACCTTTATACACTCACCGAGTCAAATGTTAATGACATAATGTTTTTGTTATATTATTTAAATCCTATTCAGTAAATTCAAGATGTCATTAATGATTAAGTATCATTAATAAAGTTCCAGGTCAGACTCAAGGAGCCACTTCACTCAGCTAATCAATAAATCAGCGGTTGTTAACCTTTAATCACACAGCACCTGAACCTGAGTGTGCTCATTTAGTATCAGTTGGTTAAGTAGATGGTTGGTTAAGATCATGGGTCAGGATTTTTACAGGTGGACCTGTGACGTCATGACACGTCACGTGACCAGGTGTGGTGGTGGTGCTCGTGATGAAGAGTTCACTCTCTGTCCGGACAAACTTTCCCCTCTCGTGCGTTTCTTCAGTTTTTTGTCACTGTATGCACGAGTTTACCTGCTGACGTCATACCCTACAGGTAGCCTACCAGCACCTGTTTTGCTTCCTGTCTTCATCCTGTGTGACGTCACTCACCCAGCAGCAGGTGGGGCTTCACGATGCCCACCTGCACGTCCCAGGAAGTGTCCGGGATGTATCCCAGCGTCTTCTCCTCCGGGGGGGCGGGGTCTTCCACCACCGTGATCGTTGTGCCTTTCCAGGTCTCGATGATGCGGCGGCCACTCAGTGACGTCACGCGAGTGCACTGCTTCCGCAGGCGCGTGCGTGAGAAGCTCTGGATCTCCGCGGTCAGGGACTGCATGACCGAACCGGACCAGACGGGAACGGACTAGGGTTAACTGAACTGGACCTGAAAGATGGACGATGAAGTTAGTGAGGTTGATTTCCAACACGTGCATCTCAATAAATCAGTATCATAAAGTTATTTATGTCAGTAATTCGGTTCTAAAGGTGAAACTAGAATAGAACATTTCATGTCCTTTATTTTATTTCTTTTAATTGTAATGATTATTACAATCACATTCATTCAAGACCTACAATTCAGTGTCTATCAACAAATTTGAATATTACAAAAGACTTTATTGTCACTGTACAATTGTACAGCGAAATTCAAAGCCCTACAATCAGTCAGACACAATCAATAAAAGACAATAAGACCATAAAAGGACAGTAAGACAAATATAGAAAACACCAGCAGATAAAAATAAATAAAAGTATATCTATCTATGCACTCAATACTTATATTATTATGTTTATTCTGTCCATTTTGCCTCCTGGAAATGGACTTTTCCATGATATTCTAGTTTATTGAGATGCACCTGTATGTAGTAACAAAGGAGGATGTACGGTGGCCCTGGGGGTCCAAAACACTGCAGATCAATAAGATGCATGTAAAAACATGAAGATGCTACAAAAAAAGCATCATCAGCCTGGTCGGACTGAGACAGACTCTGATCAGAGGAGTGATCGATCAGGTCCTGATCAATAGCCTATGTATCAAAACATCAATAGTCAGAAACATGCAGGTCTTAATTATCAATGTGCATCATGAGACGACCTGTGAAATAGCCTATATTAATTTAGAGACGACCACACACTGAGGACAGAGATGAGTTAATGATCAGAACCTGTTTGTTCAGACGTGCAGCTCTGGTCCGGCTCCGATCAGCTGACTGGTGGTTTTAACACCAGGAACCAGGTCTGTGTTTGGATCCAGGTCAGTTTCCAGGACAGAAACACACTCTTATCGTCCTGTCATCGTCATCGTCATCTTCCTCAGGTACAGTCCACAGTGGTCCAGGTGGTTAAAGTCCAGCTCCTGTTGTTGTTGTTGCTGCTGCTCTGCCAGAACCAGGTCCAGGTCCAGGTCCAGGTCTGGAGCTCTGGTCCTGAGGTCGGTGTCGGGCCGAGCTCGGAGGGTGAAGTGTGAACTGGGCCATCGCTGCTGGAGGTGAGGCTGACCTGCTGCTGTGTAACATGACACCTGCCGCCTCCCTGTCCACCACCTGTCCACCTGTCCACCTGTCCACCTGTCCATCGTCCTCTATCTCGGCACCAGCTGTAAAATAATAACAGACACACAGCGAAGTCCAGATAAGGAAACATCAAATATTCACAGGTTTAATTTGATGCTTTAATTCTTATTTAATCTGCATAAACTAGTAATTAGTGCATCAAATAAATAACAGTGTGAATGTGTTGCTGCAACCTACAAACTCACAGTTATTTATTGTTTAATTAAAGATACTCACTCTATGTTCTTCATGTGTAGTCAAAAGACATAAAACTTAAACATTAAATATGTTAAATGCGTCTGTATAAACCTGTTTTTTTAACTTGTCTTTATACTAAATCACATAAACTCCTACATATGATAAACAATAATATCTTTAAATGACAGAAACACTATGAATTAGACTTATTTATCCAACTTAAAGTACCAGTATCATGTATTTTATACTGTATCTCCCTTAAAGGACGAAGTTTTTACTTCTTATTCTCTATCACTGTCCTACATGGTACTGATAATACAGACATATATTTCTTCATTTGAAATGGAGAAATACACAAAACACTAGAATGTGGGCCAGTAGCAGCTTTTGGCATAAAGTGCAAGGCAAGAATGCACAAAGTGCTAGTTTTCACATTTTAAATAGCAACAGAAACATGGTGATATTTAATTAATGGCACATTTACACACTTAATAAATCTCAGGCTGTATCATAAAGTTACAAATATTGATCATACTATTAGATTATTAGTGAGGAAAATGATCAACTGGGCTCATTAGTCACGATGCATGTTGTTCCCTGTGCTGACCACTAGATGGAGACAACCAGCTGCTGCAGACTTTACAGTCATAGAAACTGATGCTAAAACTCATTCTCACTTTGGTGAATGAAGTAAATGAAAACAATGGATTAGATTTAATTTTAAAAAACAAACAAAAAATAACTCTTTGATTTGTGCCTGAGTCCAGAAGCTGTGAACTCTAAAGGAAGCTGTGCTGACTGTGTTGAACTCGTGTCCTCCTCCTCCCGCTCCGTGTTTTCACAGCTCTCCAATAAAAACCAGGTGAACAGGTGAAACCACAGCGACTCTGCTGCAGCCGCCAAATAACACAGACCAAAAAAAATGAATATGTTACTATTAATAAAACTGATTTTTTTTCTTTTTTCCTGAAGACTCAGTGACCTGAACTCAAACTGTGAGTGACTGGAAACTGAGAAAACGGTTTTATTAAATAAGTCTGGGAACTAGTTCCTGGTGTTTTGGCTCGATGACATCACTCATCATCCTGCTCCACAGAGGATGAACCTTCAGGATTAGGTGGTTGAACTCTGTTTCACAAGTTTATGTGCAATTAAACTGCACTAGTTAAACATGTTTTGTTGTTTTGTGCAACTAGAAGACATTTTCTTTAACCATAACGAGCACATGTTGTGTATGTTATAATTAATATTTACTGTATTTGATGAGAACACATTCATGCAAATGTATTTTCACAATGTTTTGATGCACATGCAATAAGAATGTAATGTTTTGGTTTGGTTTTTTTGCACTTTATATTTTAATATCTTTATTTTTGATTTTATAATAATAAATTTGACAGCAAAAACTCTAAATCTTACCAAGAATATTTGTCTTATTTCTAGTCAAAACAAATCTCATTATACCTAAAATATGTATATTTATATATACATAGTTATACATCAAGAAGCAGCTTCTTTTTAGACACTTTTTACTTATTTCAAGTCTATTTTCATTTGAAATAAGTAGAAAAATCTCTTAGTGGAGCAAGTTTTTTCTTTCACTGGCAGATTTTTCTACTTATTTCAAGTGAAAATGAGTTTGAAACAAATGAAAATGATGTTTATTTTTAGGCGATGAGTCTTATTTAAAGTGGAAAGAGATTAGTTTTGACAAGAAATAAGACAAATATTCTTGGAAGGATTTTGAGGTTTTGCAGTGTTGAAGTTGATTCTGTGACTTTGTGGTTTTGACCTTTGACCTTTGACCCGTGGTGTCAAGCTAAACCATCTCTGCTAACAGCTACTGCTCTGTCAAACGCAGTGAGGCCTTTTAACGTTTCTGAACAATAATTCATTGTGATTGATTATCTTGATCAAGTATCGTATTTATATTGATATTGTCAGTTAAAACGCTGAGAGACGAGTCTGTGATTGACAGGTGAACACGATCGTTTCTCTTCTTTTCTCTCTGAGTCAACTTTGGTCCAGTTTTAGAAACAGCGCTGACCTCTGCTCACACGCAACAATAACTGGACGTTTTTAGTCGCAGCAAAGCTCTGAAGCAAAATCTGTAATTGTTGAAGATTAGCTACAGCCCTCTGCAATATGAGCGTGTGTGTGTGTGTGTGTGTGTGTGTGTGTGTGTGTGTGTGTGTGTGTGGACAGCTGCAGTCTTATTTATGTTGGAAAAGATTCTGGCAGTTTCCAAGAATATTTCCACACGGAGAGAGAGAAACAGTTTTCTCTCTGGCTGAAATCGGACCTTTTCATTCCCCACATTCAACACACACACACACACACACACACACACACACACACACACACACACACACACACACACACACACACACACACACACACCCACACACACACACACACACACACACACACACACACACACAGAGGAGGAGAGAGAGAGAGAAGAGAGAGAGAGGGGGGGGGCGAGCAGGTTTCTACCAAAGTTTGTTTCTCAGAAAGAGAAGAAAAAAGAAAAAGAGGAAAGAAAGAAAGAAAGAAAAAGAGGAAAGAAAGAAAGAAAGAAAGAAAGAAAGAAAGAAAGAAAGAAAGAAAGAAAGAAAGAAAGAAAGAAAGAAAGAGAAGAAGATTCACAATCAAAAAGCATCAAATAGACAAAATAAAAACACACAAGGAATGAAACACAAACACAAACAAAAGGAAACAAAACAAAGATCCACAAACATGAGATAAGAAACTGTTTAAAAGAGTTGATTGGATTTGGACAGGAAAGGAGGAAAGGAGGAAAAAGAGGGGAGGAGAGGAAGAAGAAGAGAAATGAAAGAGAAAGAGAAATAGGGGAGGAGAGGAAACAAGGAAAGGAGGAAAAAGAGGATAGGAAAGGAAAAAGAGAAGAGGAAAGGAAAGAGAAAGAGGGGAGGAGAGGAAACAAGGAGGGGAAGGGGGGTTCAGTTGCACACCCTCCGTGTGTGCGATAAGAATTTCCTGCCAAACGCGAGAGGGTTTTACGTCAGAAACTCAAATACACTTGCAGAGATGAAATCATGAGAACGAAGAAAGACAGAAGAGGAGGAGAAGGAAGAAAAGAAAGAAGAAGAAGAACAAGGAGGATAGAGGGAGGAGGAGGAGGAGGAGGAGGAGAGGAGGAAGAATAGAAGAGAAAATGCTGACTCAGCTTTCTGCATGTTGATCCATGAGTCAGAAAACCCAGAGAGACCCTCTGCATGTGTGTGTGTTTGCGTGTGTGTGTGTGTGTGTGTGTGTGTGTGTGTGTGTGTGTGTGTGTGTGTGTGTGTGTGTGTGTGTGTTGGCTGTAACTCAACCCTAACATGGGAAGCTCCACCAACATCTGACAACCATTACTGCTATCACACACACACACACACACACACACACACACACACACACACACACACACACACACACACACACACACACACACACACACACACACACACACACACAGTTGCAGTTTGCAGCGTCATATTCAGCTTTAATGGCCCAATAACGGAGCTGTTAATGCTACGGGCCTACCGGAGGTCAAAGGTCAACATCTGCCAGTGAACCATTGAAACAGTGACATCACCGTCCGTCCGTCAGTCAGCTGAGCTCCCTGATTGGCCGACACCTGTTTGAGCCGTTAATTCACTGGTTTAAAAAAAAAAAAGTGCAACACTTGATACTGTGATGTGGTTTCATGTCAGCTGCAGGGTTTGACATCATCACTGCAGTGCATGCTGGGAGATGGACCTCAGACTGGTCATCGGGATATCCCATAATTCCCTCTTCTGTGTTTTATATTTAAGTGTGAGGAGATCTAAAAAAAAAAAAAAAAAAAAAAAAAAAAAAAAAAAAAAAAAAAAAGCATCTCAGTGTAGTTTTCCATCTCTCTCTCTCTATTAGCTTCTCTCTGGAGCTCATGTCGGTTTCAGCCAATCAGAAGAGAGGAGGAGGCTCTGAGCCTCTCTTCTGATTGGCTGACTGTTTTCTAAAATGACCCAATAATAATAATTAAAAAAAACAGAGCAGATTTCAGAATAAAACACTCAGAGAATGCAAAACATGCAAGTTGTTGGATGGTAGGTCCAGGTGTTGAGGGGGCGGGGCTCTGTTGTGACATCACAAAGTGACAGGAAGTCCTGACGGCTGGTTTTAAGGCTCAGTTTCTGAATACAGGCTGTGTGCATTTCTCTGTGGACTGAGGCTTTGATACTTTCACAGTATTAATATAGAACCTAGAGCTGCTTTATAATCACACTACACATGGACATCTACCTTTATACTGTATGGAGCTTTAACACAAACATCTACCTTTATACTGTATGGAGCTTTAACACAAACATCTACCTTTATACCGTATGGAGCTTTAACACAAACATCTACCTTTATACCGTATGGAGCTTTAATATAAATAAACCTCAGGTATATTTTGATGCTCCTTATGTCTCATGTCATGTTTTAGACTTTTCCCCTTTAGACTTCTTCTATGGTTTTATTTCCAATATTACAATAAAGTGAAGATTAGTGAAAAGTCAATCTCTGCTGACTCAGGATCAGTCACAGGGGAAGTTTCCTTTTTATGTAGGCTATTTAATGACATTTTGATGATAATACTTGTGCTTTTTCCCCTCTACTCCTGCAGAGCATTTAGCTCTAACGCTGGTGGTGGTTGTTGCACTGGTGCGTTCACTGACCACTGAACCACCGACTGCACATGAAATGTCCCACTGACGCACATCTACGAGCTTTTCGCGGCTTTACTGCTGTTGACTTTTCATCTAAAAGGAATCTGTGTTTTAGTATGGAGGATAAGAGGAGAGAGAGAGAAAGGGGGAGGAACAAAGAGGAGAGGTGAGGAGGGGAGGTGTAGTAGGGAAGGAGGGATAGAGGAAGAGGAGGAGGAGGTGAAAGTCTGAATAAGAAAGCGGCTCCTCCCGCTTCCTCGAGCTGCCTGCAGACCGGCTCAGCAGGAAAACCACGTCCTTGCCTCGGATTAAACTCAGTGAGAAGGAACCGAGACTCCGCCGAACTGAACTGAACCGAGCAGATCCAGATCCAGATCCAGATCCAGATCCAGACATGCTCTCCCCGGGACTCTCCGTGTCTCTGCTGGCCGTGTCCTGCGCGCTGTGGCCGGCTGCGGTGCGGGCGGCGTCCTGCGAGCCGGTGCGGATCCCGCTGTGCCGGTCCATGCCCTGGAACATGACCAAGATGCCGAACCACCTCCACCACAGCACGCAGGACAACGCGGTGCTGGCCATCGAGCAGTTTGAAGGGCTGCTGGGTGAGTTCTGCACTTAATTAACCCCTTAATTAGTCCTTTAATGGCGCCACTAAGTGGGTTTAACTCTTTATGTCAAAGTTAATTTACATTTTATTCTGTCTGTGCAGCTGAAGTTCCAGATTTATGCTTTTACAGGTTCTTTTATGACAAAAATGAAACATTTCGCCTGTTTTTGTTCATTAATTGGAGCTAATAATTCTCAATTCAAAAACTCAACTCAAACTTTATTTATAAATCACTTTAAAAACAATGGAAGTTGACCAAAAGACCAATAAAACATACTGTAGATATAGGCTAGCACAAATTACATAAGTAAAGTGCAATAGAATACACACTATAATTAAACAAATACAATTATGATGATTAATCAAACAAATGATACACAAATCATTCTAATATTGTCATTCATGGAAATCAATAGACTGATCATGGCAATGTCAGTGATATAAAGTTTAATTGGCTAATAGGGCAGCAGTCTAAAACATCATCAATTAGAGCAGAAAAAACTAAAAAAAATTAATTAATCAGCGGCTATTTAAATGATTAATTAAGTGTTTTTTAAATTACAAATGGGCTATTTCACAAGTTGCAGCTTCTCTGATTTGAGGTTTTTGCTTCTTAAACTGAAAAAATGAAGGGGAACTGTGATGTCACTCATTTTAACCCCCTGAAGAGTGAATCAATAGGCAGATGGATCTCTGGTGAAAGTGATCAGTAGTTGATAAAAGAGTGAAGGAAATAAATGAAGGAAAGAGGGGGAGGAAAAAAAAACATTTTATATCAGACCACATTAATTTAAAGGGATAGTTCACCCAAAATTCAAATTTCACTCACACATTATCTACTCACCCTCATGTCGACTAAGAGCAGTGAGAATTTTCAGAGTCCTCCGTTCCTTCTCTGAGTTACGGGGGGTCCACGCAGCAGTATTTGTCCATATAATGGTTGTGAATGGACACCAGGTTTCTTCGTCGAAAAAGACACACCAAAAAACATCCAAATACCTCCATACTGCTCGTCTGTAATGTCCCTCTTGTATTGAAGCCCCGACATGAGAAATTGTTCAGAGAAAAATTAAATAAGTCTATATTTTAAGCTTGTGTGTAGCGGAAGCTCCCAGTGTCTCAGTTCACTGCTCTTCCTGTAGTGGAACAATTTCTCATGTCAGGGCTTCAATACATGAGGGTGAGTAGATAATGAGAAATTTGAATTTTGGGTGAACTATCCCTTTAAAGGTCCAACACATGATCCTCCTCCATCGTCATCCCAGTGGACTCGTCTCTCCTGCCTCCGCCTCCACCCAAACGCTTGGAGGCGACCGATGCTGAGCGTTTTTCAAAGGGACTATACTTTTCTCTTTCCACAGCCTGAAGTGAAATGATGGTCTGCCGTCGTCCTCTCAGATCTGAACCTGAACCCGCGTGACCGACCGCCCTCTGGGTTCAGGTGCTTCTTCTGTTCACACATGCAGTCGATCCGAACAGCGATGCTCTGGTGTCGTTTTTAGTATTGTAGTGCTGAGCCATCACTTTTGTCCAATATTTATTCATCACCCACATACGAACTGTGACTTCATCCTCCTCTGGGCTGAAGGAGGCGGCTCAGGTTACCCAGGACGACCTGACGATGATGATGATGATGATGATGATGATGATGATGATGATGATGGAGGTCTTTAATCTGTGGGTTTCTTTCTGGTTTACGTCGCTCCATCATGACACCAGAGCTGCAGGCTCCTGTCACACAAAGAAACAAAATTACAGAAGAAAAAGAAGGAGAGACTGAACGTGGATGTAAACACGATAATGTTTTCCATCCGTCCAGTGAAAACCACACAGTGTAAACACGAGTTTGTTTGTGAGAAACCTCCGCATGCAGGACGACTGTACAGTAAACGGTCCGGACGCCTCACCACACCCGTCAGACCAGCTGCGTATACGGTCAGGTGTGGTCAGGCAGAGCTCAAGGCCTGTGGTCACATAGAGAAACCACTCAGACCAGATCCACTACAGCCTGAAACCACCAGCCAAGCAAGAGAAAGTTATTTGTTTTTGTATTTTGCCATAAATGTGTGATTTGATGTGGCAACCGTTTATAAACTATTGAATTTCTTTTGAGTTTCTGTCAAAAGTTTGTTTAAAAAGCTCCATATTTTCTTTCTTGTTGATCAGAAGAAGATGTATTTGTGGTTTTAAGAAACAAAAACCATCTCAGTGTAGTTTGCCATCTCTTCTCTCTCATCTCTTCTCCTCTCTGGAGATCTAGTAATAACAGATTGGTGTCGGCCAATCAGAAGATAGGAGGCTCCGAGTCTCTCTTCTGATTGGCTGACTGTTTTCTAAAGTGATCCAATAAAAACTGAGCATCTTTCAGAATAAAACACTCAGGGAAACCACAAATCCTGCAAGTTGTTGGATGGTGGGTCCAGGTGGTGGTGAGGGGGCGGGGCTTTGTTGTGACATCACAAAGTGACAGGAAGTCCTGACGGCTGGTTTTAAGGCTCAGTTTCTGAATACAGGCTGTGTGCATTTCTCTGTGGACTGAGGCTTTGATACTTTCACAGTATTAATATAGAACCTAGAGCTGCTTTATAATCACACTACACATGGACATCTACCTTTATACTGTATGGAGCTTTAACGCAAACATCTACCTTTATACCGTATGGAGCTTTAACACAAACATCTACCTTTATACTGTATGGAGCTTTAACACAAACATCTACCTTTATACTGTATGGAGCTTTAACACAAACATCTACCTTTATACCGTATGGAGCTTTAACACAAACATCTACCTTTATACCGTATGGAGCTTTAGCACAAACATCTACCTTTATACTGTATGGAGCTTTAACACAAACATCTACCTTTATACTGTATGGAGCTTTAACACAAACATCTACCTTTATACAGTATGGAGCTTTAACACAAACATCTACCTTTATACTGTATGGAGCTTTAACACAAACATCTACCTTTATACTGTATGGAGCTTTACCTGGCTACACGTGTACTGTGTGACATCAGTGTTTACAGGTGCAGCAGGACTCGGTTCTGACAACTTAAATCCAAAGTGAACGATAAAAAGCAGCTTTTCTGGCTGCTGTTGCGATCTGATAACGTCTTTTTTAAATAGAAATCTCCCAATCTGAATAAGTAAAACCACATGTGTAACTTTTATTTTTTTGTGATTTGGGTGCAGAAAGTCTCGGCCTCCAGTCTGCAGCTGCGATCGCCTCGACAGGAGCAATCAGACCTGTGGTGTGGGGGATGTTTAAGTGGGTGGAGCCACTGTAGCGTCAATGGACCTTTTATTTCTGCTACAGTAGCTTACTTAATGCTTAATTGGCAAAAAAAAAATTACTTGGGGTGTTTGCCTTCCACTGCTGTACATAACCTGACTGCACATGTTTCATTGACTGTATGGTGAGCAGTGTTGACCTGCATGAACTCAATTCTAACTTCTACAAGATAATAGAGTTAAAAATACAAAAAACTGAAAGAGAACTGGATGAACAACAGATTTATGAACCAGGTCCAGACTAAACATAAAACCCAGCTCTGACCAAGGATGACTTATTATGTCCACAGACATTAAAGGGCCCATTTACATAATTAACTAACTGGCTGACCGTAAAGCCTCAGAACATTTCAATACCAGGAACCCACATCTTGGCATTTCTCATAAATTTTTACCAAAAATGTGTTCCAGGTTCCCAGGAAAAATAACTGTGGTTTTCCTGGATCTTTGAGTCGGTGTCTGGAACAGTGTGAAGGCCACACGCCCCAAAGTCGATGGGATCAAATTTAACCAATATTGAGTCATTACAGAACAAACACAACACTGGATTATCGTAATGAGAGCCGTGAAAACCACAAAATCACAACAATGGGCTGTTTGGATGAGCATCATCCTGCTGTTTTGTTTTTTTTAACATTTACCCAAGTAAAAGCTTTAAAACCTCATAAATCTGAGAAGCTGTAACCAACATTTGGCTTTAAGAGTTCATCTGACCTTGTTTAGTTTCTGATCGATCGACTGTTACACCTCTAATGTGAATCATTTATGTTTGATTAACGAGTAGCCTATTTCATTTTACAAATTACAATAGGCTACATTAGTGGAAGTTTTAAAGGGATACGCTAACTTTTTTTTTTTTTTTTGCATGTCTTGCTTCACTCCCGAGTCCAAGATAGACACCATCCTTTCGACTGTGCGTGCAGTAACGAGGGAGATAGAGCCGTATCGCCCTCAATTAGCTTAGCTCAAACACTGGAAGTATATGGGTAGTGTTAGCCTGCCTCCACCTAAAGTACCTACTTAGCCTAGCTCAAACACTGGAAGTGTATGGGTAGTGTTAGCCTGCCTCCACCTAAAGTACCTACTTAGCTTAGCTCAAACACTGGAAGTGTATGGGTAGTGTTAGCCTGCCTCCACCTAAAGTCATCAGAGAAACTCTTCAGCAACTCTAAACGTCCTGATCTTCATCTCAGAGCTGACAAAACTCTCCGGTAAGGCATCTTGAGCAGTCAAACGCCGTTAACGGGACGAGATCAGTCAAAACGGAGGGTTCAAGCAAAGACGGTTTATTTTGGTTCAAGCTAGCTACATCGAGGGTAGGTTAGCTTCCTGTTTCAAAGTAAAAGCACTTCTGTATGTAAAGGGCAATGGGTGTTTTATTTTGTGAAAGTAACCACAAGTGCGTTGGTCACAACGGCTAGCTTAAGTAGCGCCAAATTCATCCAAATAAAATAGTAAACAGCTGGTATTTAGACAAATTAACGACACACTGCTGATCTAAACGGCTACTTTCTCGCCTAAAAATGTTTGAAATGTTGATAAAGTGATATATTTACAGAGTTTAGAGCTAAAATGAAATCAGCTTCTGACTGCTGATTTCGACTTGAGGCAGGCTAACACTACCCATACACTTCCAGTGTTTGAGCTGAGCTAATTACAGGCAATACGGCTCTATCTCCCTTGTTACTGCACGCACAGTCGAAAGGATGGCGTCTATCTACTGGTCATGTATGCGGGAGTGAGGTAAGACAAGAAAAAAAAAGTTGGAATATCACTTTAAGAAAAGTAACAACCAGTTGACTGACCAATGACTGTAGCAAAAACATGCAGGTTTTTATCTTTCTGTTCGTTCTTCGTTATTACATAACCAACTTGACCAATAATCAAAACTTGAATTGCAACAAGATGCATCTTGTTTGGTGAAAATCCAATTGGTAAAACAAACAAAAATCAAACAATCCAACAAATGGGGGGAGAAGTAAACCACTTGTTAGAAGTTCATAGCATCGGTTGCAGCCATGAACCAAAGAGAAACTTGTGGTTGGATGGATAAAAACTGATCCACAGTTCTTATGATTAATTACCGTCCATAAACTTCATTTAAGGCAGCAAACCTCAGGAGTCACAGAAAATGAGCGTTGTACATCACTGGAAGTAATAATACAGATGGTATCAATGTCAAACCTCCATGACTCATGACTTTATAATTCCTCCTCGGCCTCTTCCTCGGCCTCTCAGGTCCAGATCAAACTAAAACATGAAAGAGAAACTGCATCATCCATTACTCTTCTGCACCACTTTTATCTCTGACTTCCATTTGTTAAACATTAAAAGTTCGGCCTTGTGATTCATTCTCGAGTTACTTGCACTCGCAGTTCGCACAAAGCAACAGACCTGGGTGTGTTCCTGCAGGTTTTCTGTTCCAACTCAGTGATTTAAAGTTTCCCTCCGGACCCCAAACAGCTGATGTTGTTCTGGCAGCACAACTGTTGGAAAGGAGGATGTGACCAGAGCTGATAGAGGTGATGGATTAAACTCACCAAATAAGACAAAAGACTGAGGAAAAGGACGGGGAAAAAAGCAGAAATTTCCTTTAATCAGCCGTGACACTGAACTGTTTCCTCAGTTTGGTTTATTTGGCTGTAAATCCTGAACAGGACTCAACTGAGAACATCGACTTGGAACTGGAAAAAAGGCTTTTGGAGATTTGGGGAGGTTACAGTGTGTTTATAATAACTCTGAAGAGTCAGAGTCACAGCCGGGCCAGCAGCTAAGTGAGGCTGTAAATCCCAACAGTAGCCTGCTGTGACAACGCTAACACGCTAATGTTTAGCTGGTTAACCATATTCACAAGCTTGATTTAGCGTGTAAGCATGCTAACTTTCGCTAAATTAGCCCCACAAATCAAGTCGGACAGAAATAGGGAGGCGTAGATGTGATGTGAGCATCGAGTGGTTGGTTTTCTGTAATGAGTTTGGTGCAAGAAATGGACATTTTGACCAGCTGGTGGCGCTAGAGAAGTCAGAGTGAAGAAAAAACGATGCATCCTCTGGAAAACACGAATGTTGTTGAGATATTCTTACCGATTGCTTGGTGACAAAACCCATTGGATGGAGTCTTCTGGAAACCATGAACGTCTGCAAAACTGATCATATCAGTCCGTCCAATTGTTGATGAGATGTTTTGACCAGCTGGTGGCGCTAGAGGAAAGTCAGGGTAAAAAAACAACAGGATTAATCCTCAGGGAACCAGGAATACCTGTGACAATGATAGCTCGGTCAAGCCAATAGTTGTAGATCGGCTACTTCAGTCTCGATCAAAGTGATGGACATTATGACGACCAAGTTTCAGAGCATAAACCCTGAGTTAAACAGGTTAAAGGTGAATTCAGTGAATATTACAGTTGTGGGTGTTTTCTTGTTCTTTTTGTTGGGTTCTGTTGAGCTGAGGTGGTTTTACAGTCTGACTGTTCATGATGGTGGAGGGCCGCTGCGTCCAGCTGCGCCTCAGCCAAACCTTCATTTTACGGTTTTACTTGAGCCCAGAAGGCAATAAAATAAACTCAGATTGATGCAGCTGATCATTAAACACAAACTGGCCTCGATGTTAAAAGTTCACACAAATTATAAAACTGCATATTTTCCTCCCGCCCTCTGCTGGTATGTGACCATGCAGATAGTTTTGGTTTTAATTGTCAATATTCTGAGGTTTCAGCCTCCACCCAACACGGTGAACATAGTT
The DNA here is from genome assembly GCA_030347415.2 of Decapterus maruadsi. Lineage (NCBI taxonomy): Eukaryota > Metazoa > Chordata > Actinopteri > Carangiformes > Carangidae > Decapterus > Decapterus maruadsi. Next base: position 26,386,054 of record CM064902.1, read on the forward strand.
TAGTCAGTGGATTATGTGCAAAAGGTTAAATAAAACAACTTCTATATTTGACACAGGGACTGGAAGGCGAACCCTGATACTGGACCGGTCTGGTGTTTTCTCTCTAAGCCTGAAGTGTTTCTTCTCCACATACCTGCTGATACTGTGTGCCTTTTGATAAGTTGAGCTAATAACGCTGCTCTGAAAATCTGCACGTTCTGTACATACTGTCCTTTTTTTCTTTCTTTTTGGCTACACAGACTGTCTCCGGTTTTTCCGTCTTAATCTTGATGCCACGCTCTGTAGAAAGTAAATATTACACTGTTCTTTTTATTTAAGGGTGAAGTTGATTTAGTCTGAGCAGTAAATCTCTTTTTCAGGCTCCAGCAGTGTCATTAATTCACCACATTATTACTCCTCTTTAATAAAGGATCAGAGCTGAGGTTTGTGGTGTAATGGGCTCAGGATCTCGAGTTCTTGATCAAACATGTGAAAAACATTTTTAGTTGTCATTTCGTAACTTCCTGAAACAGACAGTTGAACAATCCGCAGCTGTTTAACATCTGATTGGACATTCTCAGACATGGATGACATATTGTATAGTCTACTGTTGTTTGTTTGGTTTTAGTTGCAGATTTTACATTTATTTTTAGAAAATTTGGGTCTTAGTCAATCAATTCCTGCTTGTTTTTCATTAGCATTGTAGATTTAGGGTTAGCAAGTGGTAAGTCCGCCATTTTGGTCCAGATTCTAACATCTGGACGACTGTTTCACATCAGATGTTCATGTTCATGATGAATTATTTATATTTGTTGACTCTCTGACTTTTCATCCGGTGGTATCATCACCCCAACATTTTAACTTAGGAGATCTTCTAGTGACCTTCGGTGCTAATTAGCATATGGACATGCTAACTAGCAGCCGTAAACACGCTAACAAACGTCGCCTTCGCCAGAATTTACACAATCATAGTTTAAAGTTTCAAACCTCATTCTTGATTAATGAAAACATTCTTGGCAAGGGGTCATCCCTATGTTCCCTGGGTCCTATGTCCCCCACTTTGTGGGACCGGAATATGGGACCCTTTTCCTAAAACAGGATCCTACGCTCCCCATTTTTTATATGTTCCCCACTGTGTATGTGACCAGGGAACATAGAACCATTTTTTAGAAAAAGGGTCCTATGTTCCCCGCTTTTTGGGGAACATGCAATTTTTGGTCCCATACCTGGAAGCGGAGTTGTGACTTTGCAGATATTTTTGAGTGAGAAGTGTAATTGCCCCTTATGTTCCCCGGTATGTATTGCGACCGGGGAACATAGGATCCTTTTGGGGAAAGACCCTTTTTTCAAAACATAGGACCCAGGGAACATACTGTGGGTACGCTCTCCTTGGCAAATGCTTTCGCTTTCTGAAAGTCCTCGTAGTCACTTTAAAATGTTATTAAAATAAATATGAATATATGTTTTCATTTAAGGCCCTGTATGTTTCCATTTCAGTTTACTGCTAGCCATAGCTAACTGCTGAGTCATCTTGTAAAATGTGCTTAATTAAAACCAGAACACTTTACATTCTAGTCCCTAATCGGATTTTGTTGTTTGATGATCTTCTTGCACATATAATACAATTACAACAGATCATTTACGAAGGTATTTTAATTGCGGTCTCAACATCCATCTATGAAATGCAGCATAAGCGAGTTATTCAGCTCAGCGCTTTACTTCTGGATGTTTGTGGTTTCAAAATAATATATAAATCAAATTAAAATGTTTTAACTGCGAAACAAAATCAAATTTAAATGTATGTGGATAACCCGATTAGCTGCCATCATGTTTCATGGTGCGTGCTGCGTACTGATAGGCCCTGGGTGCAGTTAGGAGCTCAGCTGAGGTCGGAGAGAAAGTGGGGAAGGCCAAAAAAAGCTCTGACCAGAAAAATGTCCTAATGAAAGATCTGCAGGCCAAAAACCAGGAGGTCACAAGTTCATAATATTTCTGTGACTTCACCGTGAAGCCGAGCAGCCAAACCTCAGTCATCCCTGCAATAAAAACGCTGATCCGTCCTCCCCTGCACCCGCTATTGAACTCTTACATGGCATGAAAGGGAGGACCCTGAACGCACCGCACTCAGGTCTTGTGTGTATTTGATCATTGTAGTTGTACTGTTACCAACAAGTTGATTGATTTTTAGGGTAAGAAACAATTGAAAATAGAGAAAAGAACATATTCAGTTTGTTTTTTAACATCTAAACCATCATAGAAATCTTGGAAAACACACAAATATCCAGATAGATGAAGCTGGTACCAATGGATTTGTGGCATTCTTGCTTTGAAAATGATTTATCTGTTGCTCATGTTTAAAGACTTGTATCTCATTCAGCTGTTTCATGGAAGAACCAGACTTTATTTTTTTTGAAAACACAGTTGTTCATCTTCCATGTTGACGACTTGAGTGGGAAAGATTTACGTCCATCCAAACCGCAGAAGAGCTCCGACTGTCATGTAACACTGTCCATGAGGAAGATTAATGGGGTCTTTTTTTTTCTGTCCAAAATTTGCTTCTCCCTTTTTACAACTGGTGTGACATGCTCTAGTTAGTGGTGCATCATGGCAGCTGACAGGGCGTCCTCTGTCGATGCCAAATCTCAAATGTTATTCAACTGCTGCCATGGGAAACATCCGCCCAGAGGTCTGAATCACAGACAGTGTTTCCCCTTCATGTCCAAGAGTGGTTTTAAAAAGGAAAAACATGCACAACGCTGTCACTGAAGTATTATTATGGTTTATATTTCCTCGCACGAAGAGCTCTGTTGAAAAGTGTTTTCAGCTCAAACTTTGAACAACAGACAATAACAGAACTCACCTGTCTCGTGTGTGTGTGTGTCCAGGTACCGGCTGCAGCCCGGATCTGCTCTTCTTCCTGTGCGCCATGTACGCGCCCATCTGCACCATCGACTTCCAGCACGAGCCCATCAAACCCTGCAAAGCCGTGTGTGAACGGGCCAAGTACGGCTGCGAGCCGGTGATGAAGCGCTACAACCACAGCTGGCCCGACAGCCTGGCCTGCAGCGAGCTGCCGCTGTACGACCGCGGCGTCTGCATCTCCCCCGAGGCCATCGTCAAGGCCGAGGGACCAGGTACCAACATCACTCATCATTTACATCATCATTACATCATCATCGAACTGTTGTAGATATAAATGCAACACAAAGGAGAAACGTTAGCAAACAGAATGTAGATAATACAATTAATAACTGAGTGCATATTTACCTCTAGGGTTTAAGGGATAGTTCAACATTTTGGCAAATTGGCCCATTGCCATAATCCCTATAATCATAGCAATAGGTTCGTTGTCGGTGCAAGCTATTTTTAGAACGGTGGAGCAGAGCCGTGAGCTGCTCAGAGCTACGCTACGGAGGCTCATGGGATTTCTTGGTTTCCCTCATCAAACTCATCAAATACACAATCCAACAACTCCACAACACTCTGGTGGACAAGTTGTGACGAGATAATGACACAACGTTACCACACAGAGTTGTTTTAGAGGGAAATTCGTGCAAAACCGCTGATGCACGTTGCCTTCAGGGACAGTTTTTCATCAACAGTCTCTGCATTTGCCTCTAAAACATCTCTGTGTGGTAACGTTGTGTTATTATCTCATAGCGTGGTGAATGTGCAGGTCACAACTTGTCCACCAGAGTGTTTTGGAGTTGTTGGATTGTGTATTTGATGAGTTTGATGAGAGAAACCAAGAAATCCCATGAGCCTCCGTAGCGTAGCTCTGAGCAGCTCACGGCTCTGCCCCACCGTTCTAAAAACATCTTGCACCGACACCTACTGCTATGACTATAGGGATTATGGCAATGGGCCATTTTGCCAAAATGTTGAACTATCCCTTTAAAGAAAACTGCATTAGATCTGACAGATGTTTACAGCTTCGTGCAGTACCTGTTTTGTGTATAGGTTTGTAAAATATAGATATACTGATCTACACAAAACTCCCTCAGTAAAACTACAGAATTCTGGAAATCAAAAGTTTCATTCATATATCATCGGCGTCTTTAAAGGTCCAAACTCTCCACAGTGTGAACACGGAGTCTGGTTCTGACTGAGGACGTTTCAGTCTCTGCACCATCAGGAAGCAGTTTGTTCCTGCTTTAGCTGAAGCTTATCGGTGTTTTCTATCATGTTTCTGGTCTCAGCAGTTTGTTTCTGCTCCCTCTCCAACAGATAGCGTGAGTCATTTCCCCTCCAACTTCACTCCCACTGACTTTCTCAAAGAGCTCTTTGATACCAGGCGGCCCACTCGTTTTACACTCAATAAAACCCTCACTGTCCTCTGCTTCTTTAAACAGGCCATGGACCAGTGAGTCCCTAAGAAGAAAAAAAAACAAAAAACCCTCATCTCAAATCCCCTCGACTTCCATAACGATACACCCACGTACGGCCGAGCCGGCCTGGCTCAGCTCGGCCCGGCTCGGCCGCATGGGCTCAGCTCGGCTCAGCGGGGTTTGGGGATTTTCCCTCGGTGTGGGTTGTTGATTCTCTGAGGTTCAGTCAGGGTGGACCGTTTGAGTCGTGCCAGTGATTTTCAGCAGGACTCCGCTCTGAATGTTGCTTTAAGGAGTTCGTCTCCTGTTGGAACAGAAATCTGAGGCAGCCTCGGTTTGTCTCTTTATTTATTGCTCCGCTAAGTTTCCTGCGTGTCACACTGTGCAGGATGGATCCAATAAAATTTTTTAAAAACCACCACCGGAATCGGTTTCGGCGATGTCAGTGTGAAGGATGTGACGAAGGTCTGGGCAGAACGAGGCTCTGCTGCTGTGTCAATAGAAACAAAACAGACAAACAGCAGAGCGGCTGAGGTCATCGCATCCTCGTGTTGGGATGAAGGAAAATCACAACCATCGTGCACCACCAGACTTCAGAGGAAAGAACTTGAAATCTGTAGCGAATAAATCCAGATCTGCACCAGTTCTTCTCTGATCCGGTCTCAAACGCTCCGCTCCAAGTTTGGATTAAGCGCTTTTTTACGTAATTCTGCCGACAAACACGCAAACAAACACAACACAAGAGCGAAAAGAGAGGCTCCTGAGTGGAGCTGATAAACACACTTCACTCACTTATAAACATTAAAAAACAACAAGAGGAGGAGGAGGAGAGTGTGAACATGGTCAAAGTTTCACCTCAGAGCTGCAAGAAGCATCATATTGTGATATTTTTCTGTGCAGATGTCATTTCTGCTTAAAGGGATAGTTCAACATTTTTGGCAAATTGGCCCATTGCCATAATCCCTATAGTCATAGCAGTAGGTTCGTTGCCTTTAATTGTCGGTGCAAGCTATTTTTAGAACGGCGGAGCAGAGCCGTGAGCTGTTTTCAAGGCAAATGCAGAGAAAAACTGTCCCTGAAGGCAACGTGCATCAGCGGTTTTGCATGAATTTCCCTCTAAAACAACTCTGTGTGGTAACGTTGTGTTATCTCATAGCGTGGTGAATCTGCAGGTCACAACTTGTCCACCAGAGCATTGTGGAGTTGTTGGATTGTGTATTTGATGAGTTTGATGAGGGAAACCAAGAAATCCCATGAGCATCCGTAGCGTAGCTCTGAGCAGCTCACGGCTCTGCTCCGCCGCTCTAAAAATAGCTTGCACCGACAATTAAAGGTAACGAACCTACTGCTATGACTATAGGGGTTACGGCAATGGGCCAATTTGCCAAAGTTGAACTATCCCTTTAAAATTAAATTATTAATAATAAATGAAACAATCAGACCTTCATGTTGTGTCCGTTGTGTCTCTGTCTCTGTAGATACGTACCACCAGGACCCGTCCAGGTGTAACCCAGGTGAGGCTGTCTTCTGTCTTGTTTCCCCTGAAGCTCCGGCCGGTTGCGTTCGCCGGTCGATGAGATGTTTAGTAGGAACATCTGGGTGTTTCTCACCAAGATCTTCTCCGTGTTTCATCCTCTGACAGAATCCAGTCCAGACTTCCCAATGGACTCCAACAACTTCCACTGCAGAGGACCGAATGGAGGTAACCCGTCTGTCCACCCGTCTCTGTCCACCCGTCTCTACCTCAGGATAGTTCAGAGTTCTTCTAACCCGACGTCCAGGCCGTAGTCACACCTGGGAACATCTGGAACATCCAACTTATTAAACCCACAACATTTTAATATCAGTGCCTGAAAACCAAACAAACCTTTTGTTGCTTCACATCAAACTGATTTCTGTTCTTCAACGTGATTAAACCTACATTTATAAGTCGTCTCCACCATCCAGTCCACATGACAAGAATGTAATGCATTCATATGCATTCAAATTGTGCATTGCCACATACTAAGACATTAACACTAAATAACACAATCACTGTGTGGGTTTGTGTGTCAGTTCTTTTGTTGTGTGTTTGTGTGTTTGTGTGCAGATCGCTGCAGGTGTAAGGCCGTGAGAATGATTCTGAAAACCTACTTGAGGAACAACTACAACTACGGTGAGTCGACCTGGACTGGCTCCACTTTTTATTCTGACCTGTAGTAATAATAATAATGATCATGATGTGTCTGAATCAAACAGTCAGTTTCATTTAACAATGAGCACAGACCTCAGCGCAGTGATGTGTCAGTTCACACTTTAAACAAACTAGTTCACATTCATTTGTTTGGTTTTTGTTTGATTGATTGTTTTTATAAATATCTGGCTTTTCTTTTGAACACAAATCACTGCAACTTCCAAAGTAAATGAAATTCTGCACCATTCAAAGTTACATTTTAAACTAATACAGTAAATAATCATTATATTTAGAGTATATTATTAAACAATGTGTTATATTTTGCTGAAAGTGAAAAAATCAGGTGCAGTTTGTGTTTATTATATATGCAAATACCTGTTGCCACAATTTGGATAAAAATTTGCATTTTTTATTTCCATCCATCTGCATTTGGCGTCTTCAGCAGAAGTACATGTGTCCGTTCTGCAGCAACATAACATTGATGCTGGGTCGTATCTATATTATATATTATATCTAAATTGATTGGTTCAGTTTGACGTTCACAAAAAGTAAAATTTAATGTTCAACGCTGCCCTGAGAGGAGATTTCAGAGCGGGTTAGGGTGTGATAAACTTGTTGAACTGGACCTTTAAAGTGTGAACGTCACTTCACTTCGGTTTGACTCGGTTAAAAAGTCCCTGAACTCTTCTTCTCTGGTTCGTCCTCTCAGATTTAGTTTTCCTCCTTCGTGTCGTGGGGTCACTGATACGTTACTTAGATTAAATTAGACACAGAAAGGCTTTTCCAGATGATTGCTGCAGCACACACACACACACACGCACACACACGCACACACACGCAGCCATGATTTGGCAAATCCAGCAGAGATTTCCATGTGGACTTCTCGGGCCTCACTAATGCCTTTGGCCTCAGAATCCACTCGGGGAAAAGTTTTTAGATTTTTTCCAGCCGTCGTTAAAAAACAAGAGCTCACGTAAAAAAAAAAAAGAAGAAAAAAAATCAGATATAATTAAAACAGAGTAGTTTCGAGGTGGTCTGTGTAATCACAGAGTCTGTTCTGGTTGGTCTGAATCATTGTCTCCTCGCCTCCAACACTTTATGATGTTGGAGCTGAAACAACACGACAGAGAAACGGTCTGAGGTCAGTGACCAGAGATAAACGACTCAGGAACTGGTTTTTACTCTAAAATCCAATTAAATCAGTCGTTTTTCTGGAAGTTCAGCTTCATGTCCCATAGATTTCTTCTGAAGGACCAAAACTGACATAAATATTAATATATAAATGTAGAAATACATTATGTAATCTCTAAATGAATTCATTTTGGTAACAGAGAGACTATTTTTTCCATGCATTTATTTTTATCTATTTATTTTCAAATATTCATAGATTTATGCATTTCTGTTATTATTCCTAAATGTATTGATACATTTATTTATTTCTGTGTCCATATGGTGATGAAGTTGTCGTTGGGATTGACATATATATATATTTAAATTAATGTTTAGATGAATAAATACAGACATAAATAAATGTAAGCAATGAAAATGAATTTACAAACCATTTGTTTTGGGTATTTTAATTATATATTTCTATATTTGAGTGTTTATACTAATGTAATTTCTTGTCCTGCAGGTTTCAGCTTTTAGTGGAATCACCATAAACCACAGCTCTGGTTCTAATGCTGCGTTCGATTGCACTCGGAACTCGGAAAGATCCGGGTCGGAAATTCCGACTTCTGAGGTGAATGCGTTTCATTGCGCAACCTCGGAAAACATGGCCGGCCACTGTAAGCTGATGTCTTTCGAGCATCTAAAAGTTCTGCTGAGGAAGAACATCAGCTGCTTGGAGGAGAGAGAGAAAGAGAAACGGAGGTCGGATCTTTCCGAATTCCGAGTGCAATTGAACGCAGCATAAGACAATATTTAGAGACATGGTCACTGATGCGGAGCTCCAGGTCAAGACAAAGTCAATGATGATTTTAGTGTTTATATATTTTTCTACCCAACCCCTCAGTGATCAGGGCGCGGGTGAGGGAGGTGCGGAACCGCGGCCTGGAGCCGACGGCGGTGGTGGACGTGAAGGAGGTGCTCAAGTCTTCTCTGGTCAACATCCCCAAGGAGACGCAGACGCTCTACTACTCGTCCTCCTGCCTGTGTCCTCCGCTCACCCCGGGGGACGAGTACCTCATCATGGGCTACGAGAACGAGGAGACGTCCAGGTACGAGGACACGAGGACCCGAGGTCTGATTATCAATAAGATTATTGATCAGAGGAGCTCAAACACAACACTCTGGTCTCTGCAGGTTGCTCCTGATCGACGGCTCCATCGCTCAGAAGTGGAAGGACAAAATGGGCAAGAAGGTCAAGGTGAGACTCAGAGTATATTCTACTTATTCTCCATTAAAGGGATAGTTCAACATTTTGGCAAATTGGCCCATTGCCATAACCCCTATAGTCAGAGCAGTAGGTTCGTTACCTCTAATTGTCGGTGCAAGCTATTTTTAGAACGGCGGAGCAGAGCCGTGAGCTGCTCAGAGCTACGCTACGGAGGCTCATGGGATTTCTTGGTTTCCCTCATCAAACTCATCAAATACACAATCCAACAACTCCACAACGCTCTGGTGGACAAGTTGTGACCTGCACATTCACCACGCTATGAGATAATAACACAACGTTACCACACAGAGTTGATTTAGAGGCAAATTCATGCAAAACCACTGATGCGTGACAGTTTTTCAGCAACCAGTCTCTGTATTTCCCTCTAAAACAACTCTTTGTGGTAACATTGTGTTATTATCTCATAGCGTGGTGAATGTGCAGGTCACAACTTGTCCACAAAAGAATTTTGGAGTTGTTGGATTGTGTATTTGATGAGTTTGAGCTTGAGGGAAACCAAGAAATTCCACCAGCCTTTGTAGCGTAGCTCTGAGCAGCTCACGGCTCTGCTCCACCGTTCTAAAAATAGCTTGCACCGACAATAAAAAGGTAACAATTTGCCAAAATATTGAACTATTCCTTTAGAGGTACATTGTGTAACTTCTCCTGTTATCTATTCACGAAAATCCAATTATTTGGATATGTTTTTACCTTCAGTGGCAGAGTGATGGTACAATCACGACGCTAGATGGAGGAATTCCTACACAATGTACCTTTAAACGCAGCTGCTCAGCTGCAGGTGGAGGTGGTTTTGGTTTTCTGACCTGTGTCACGTTTCACTTCCTGTCCGTCTGTGTTTCTGTGCAGAGGTGGGACTCCATCCTCCAGGGGAAAGGCCAGGGGCGCCGGAATCGCCAATGAGATCTAACTGTGTGTGTGTGTGAGTCTGAGAGTGTGCATGTGTGAGTGAGTGAGTGCGTGCATGCATGTGTGTGTGTGAGTGTGCACGTGTGTATGTGTGTGTGTGTGTGTAGATATTGCACTATCACAGGCTGTTGTAGCTGAATGTAGTTCATCTCTTCATCCGTCAGACTGTCGAGTCTGATTTTTGTCATTTACTTTCTTTGCACAAACATTATTTAGTATGTGTGTACATGTGTGTGCGTGCGTGTGTGCATATGTGAAATGCGTGTGTGTGCATGTGTGTTTGTGTGTGTGTGTGTGTGTGTACACCTGAAGCACTCAATAAAGACAAGAGGAGGGGGCGGAGCTTGTGAGCTGTCGTACTAACCCTACGCAGCCCGACAGTCTGTACATGACACTTTTTTGGAACAAAATTTCTTTTCAGTGGCGGCCATGTTGGCTCCACGGCTCCTCTCCTCTCCACACGGTCACAGTCTTTAGTAAGAATAATAATAATAATCCTGGATGAAGGCCACGTTACCATGGCGACGGGATGGAGGACATTTTAAATGATGCGAAAGCCATTCGGACTGTGATCGGTCTGCAACCGTGACCGGAACTTTAACTGAACTCTGCAGAAAGGAAGGAAAGACGATTATTCACGCTGTGTTCAGACGGCAGCAGCAGCAGCAGCAGCAGCAGCAGCAGCAACTGAGTTCACTGGCTTCTTCAGCACGGATCACTGGACCGGCCACAGCGTCTGCTTGAACAGACTGGAACAGTGGGAAACTCAATCATACGACGACGACAAAGGGAGGAAACAACTATAAAAAGACAAAAAAAGATACGACAGAGAGACTGAAAACTACCACAAAAAGTCCCCAAACTACATTTAAAGACACAAACATGCAGGAAATAATGACGATAGCAGCCGCAAAGAGACTAAAATGACTGCAAATTAAATAAAAATGAGACGCAAAACTACCACAAAGAGACCCGACCAGAACGACAAAGCCACCACAGAGACACAAAATGACCACAAAGAGACAAAACAGCCACAAGAAGACGTAACATGACAGCTGATTGTAGAACAATGATCACAAAGCCACTATCAAGACATAAAACTGACTACAAACTACTCATACACAATACAAACACTCATAAAATAACACAAAACGACCAAAAACAGCCACAAACTGTGTCTCTGGTGATTTCTGAGCTTCACAACAAAAAGTCTGTTTTACAAACTATTTGTTCAGATCATTGTTTGTTGTTGTAGTTTTGTGTTGTTTAGTTTTTCGAGTGTGTCACTGGAATCGTTTTAGACTTTTTTAGTGTTTGACTCAATTGATCAGTTAAATTTTAACAAATATAAACGAAGAAAGTGGGTCAGACCTCCATTAAAGTGTCAGTAATGTGAAAAAAAATGACATTAAGCCTTTTAATTTTTATAATTTCAAATTCTTTTTAAAACTGAATTAGTTTTTTAATTCATAATCTACACAGAGACTCCAGACCCTGGTTTACTGTAAAGCGTAAATATGAAATGCTCAGGTTCCACTTGTTTATGAGAATTGGAAAAGTGTTGATGATTAATTTACATCAGAAAGAATTGGATTTACTTGGTTTTCTTTTGTGATGACACCATGTGACAGTGTTATAGTTTCCTGTTGATCTGTGGGGAAGTGGAATTTAAACTGTTACTGACTTGGTGTGATGATGCGTTTACTGTCACATGACTCTTCTGTTTTTCTCAGTTTCCATGTTTCGAAGACGATCGTACCTGAACACACCATACAAATCTGTTTGTTTTATTAGTGTTAAAGGTGAAGACCGACTGTCGTCAACAATATCCTGTGTAATTATGAGACAATCCATCACTTGTTGTTGTTGTTGTTGTTGTCCACACCTGTTGTTTACCTGCTGCGACGTGTCGACGGAGCCCGATTGGCTCCTGCTGTCTGAACACGGCCTCTGATTAACAGTATTCTCATTATCGCACAGTATCTCTGTTCATGTAAACACACTAACGCTCAATACTACACGACTTTTATCAGTAAACTATACTAACACTCTGATATTGTGAACTCTGGACTTCACAGCAGTTTGAACCATTAAACGTGAATTTTAGACAACGTGGTCCGAGTGGGTTTGATGTCGTTATTCTGTGAGTTTGTGCAGAAGTCGTTCGCGTTGGTCTTTATTGAACTACTAGACAAAGTAAAGAAAGTCGCGAAGCTAAACTTGACTGCTAGTCACAAATGTAGGACTTTAAAGGACCAATGAATTGGGTCTGTGCATGACCTCAATGACATGTATGCACCAATACACATCAGCCAATAGTGTTGCAGGATACCTAGAAGTCAGTTAGCATGTTAGCGCTCACTGTTTTTGTTTTCATTCATTTTCAAGACATTTTGAGATGTTATAGTAGGACAGAAAATGTCTTTTGTTGAAATTTGGAGGTGATCAGAGACGCCCCTGAAGTGATGTCACCAATCCAACTCAGAGGAGCCCAACCCAGAGCTCACAATCCAAGATGGCCGCTCCGTCCATGAACAGCGAATAAAAGCTGAACATTAAACTGTTTATCAGACACTATAGTCTTGTTTTTATGGCATTAAATTGGTTGCAGCAACAACATTATGCAAATTGTACTTGTAGACATATTCTTAATGGGATAGTTCAACATTTCTGGCAAATTGGCCTATCACCATAACCCCTATAGTCATAGCAGTAGGTTTGTTACCTTTAATTGTCGGTGCAAGCTATTTTTAGAACGGTGGAGCAGAGCCGTGAGCTGCTCAGAGCTACGCTACGGAGGCTCATGGGATTTCTTGGTTTCCCTCATCAAACTCATCAAATACACAATCCAACAACTCCACAACGCTCTGGTGGACAAGAATGGGCCAATTTGCCAAGATGTTGAAATATCCCTTTAACATGGTTTTCAACCATCACATACTGTGTTGTTATCGGCTTGTATTAGCTAACAACGACAATAGCTAACTAAATGGTTGGTTTTGTGGTTTTCTGGAGCCTCCAAAGGGATGGGCGGGGCTTCCTGTGTGGTCACGTTGCTTTAGGCCAATTGTTTAATCCAAAACCACATTTCACCTCAATGACACAGGTTTTTACAATGAAAAACAAATCTAACATCACATTAATAACTCTGAGTTGACCTGTGACTGGCTAAGTTTGAATCTGTGTGATGATATTTATTATCATTAGTCTAGTTTAGTTAAGATGAGACTGATCTGAACTGATCTGAACTCCAGTGTTAATAAGCTGGTTGATGTTGAGTGAATCTAAATATAGGCAGGAACAGAGCGGCGGATCCAGAGCTGAACCTTCAGACCTTCGGTGATGGGAGTCAAGTTTGTTTAACAAAACTGAGCTGCGGCATGAAACACAGCCAGCATGTAGTGTGTGTGTGTGTGTGTGCTAAGTATGTGCGGGTTAGTATGTTCAGTGTGCAGTGTGTGTGTGTGTGTGTGTAGGCGTGCTTCCAGTAGTTTCTGGCTACTAATTTCCAGCAGTGTTTTCTCAGCTGCAGTTTCCATGAGAGAGAAGAGAAAATGTTTTCATGGATTTACTGCTATTACGCCTCCTGATCCTCCTCCTCCTCCTCCTCCTCCTCTCCAGCGTGACTTCAGCTGACTGCCTGACTGAAAACACACCTGGTGTTGGTATAAGGTGCAGTTTGTTTCTTGAGCCTGAGTGGCTCTATTCATGTTGCTGAGTGCTGACACAGCAAACAAGTCTATTTTCATCCTGACTGACCTCGTTGAGACCAGATCAAGCTGCATGAAGTGAGTTTTTAACACTAGAGGGCAGAAAGTGGACAAACACAAACTGTTAATAAATCCCAGGGTACTGCCTGAACTCGCCAAGGTCGAAGGTTAACGCGTTAACATGAAAATAAAGGAAGCTGCACAGAAGCTCGGTCATTCAAATGCACCAGTATTTGTTGGCGTTTTATTCTCGACTCTACTCTTTTGCATCACAGGATAGTTGACCAAATCAAGGCCTAAACACCAGAAAAGAGTTGACCAATCCAGGGCTTAAAGGCTTTAGGATGGTCAATCAAACCTGGGTTAAAATACAAGAACCAACGAAGGTTAAAAGACATAAGGACGGTCCATCAAACCAGGGCTAAAACATTAGGTATGAGTGAACCAAATCAGGGCTGAAACACAGACTGATCCTTGGCTAAAACTCTAAGGACCAAAAATGACCAAACCAAATAAGGCATTAACACCAGAGGAGAATCGACCAATCCAGGGCTAAAACTCCTGAGCATAGTCGACCAAACCACGGCTTAATACAGAACAAAGTTGACGAAACTAAGGTTACAGTAAAGCATTATCTAGAGGTTTAGTCCTGGTTTGGTCAAACAGTCACTGGTGTTTAGTCAATGTTTGGTTCTATCCACTTTGGTTGTCTATGCCTGGTTTGGGCCAATCCTCTCAAGTGTTTTAGCTTTGATTTGATCAATCTTCCCCTTGTCTTTTAGCTTTAGTTTGTTGACTCAATTCCTGTGGTTTAACCATGGATTGGTCAATTATCCTAAGGAGTTTTTAGCCATGGGTTGGTTGACTCTCTTCTGGTGTTTTGGTCGACAATCCCCTGGTTTGGTCAACTATCCTTTAGAGTTTTAGTCAAGGTTCAGTTTTTCATTATCTAGGGTTTTAGCCCTGGTTTGGTTGGTTCTCTTCTGGTTTTTATGCCTATTTTAGTCAACTTGGTTCTATCGACTTTGGTGGTCTAGACCTTGTTTGGTCCAATCCTCTCAAGTGTTTTAGCCTTGATTTGATAAATCTTCCCATTGTCTTTTAGCCTAAATTGGTTTGGCCAATTATCCTAAGGAGTTTTTAGCCATGGGTTGGTTGACTCTCTTCAGGAGTTTGGTCAACAATCCCCTGGTTTGGTCAACTATCTTTTAGTTTTAACCAAGGTTCAGTCTTGCATTATCTTTTTAGCTTTGGTTTGGTCAAACAGTCACTGTTGTGTTTAGTCAATGTTTGGTCCAATATTCTCTGGTGTTTGAGATCTAGTTTTAACCAATAGTCTTTGTTGCTTTAGCCCTGGTGTGATGTAGTCTTCACTAGTGATTTATTCCTGCTTTGGTGAAATAACTGCAAGTGGTCTCGGTTAATATTTGGTGGTATTTCACATGTGTTTTCTCCAGCATTTGCTGATGTTTTTTAGACATGTCTTAAGTATTTTATCCCCCAGTATCCCAAGATTTATTGGTATTTTGATCTCTTTTTGGTCTGATGTTTACAGGTATTCAAGTCGTGGCGAGATCCAGTTTTCCAATATGGTTTAGTCCAGTATTTCTGGTGCTGAAAAAAAAAAAAAAAGTTGCATTTGATGGGTTTATTTTGTGCGTTAATCATTGCGATGATCTGCGTGAAACTATATCAGTTAATCAGTGCAGAGCGTCACAGACACACATGGCCAGGTCTCCAACAGTCCAACAAAGAATGATTTTAATCTGACATCATCATCCAAACACACACACACACACACACACACACACACATAAACACACACACGCACACAGGATTACCGGGTTGGTTCCCACAATACCTCAGCGAGTGTTTGTCCAACTTGCTGCTCCATTTCACA
Organism: Decapterus maruadsi; assembly: GCA_030347415.2. Taxonomy (NCBI): domain Eukaryota; kingdom Metazoa; phylum Chordata; class Actinopteri; order Carangiformes; family Carangidae; genus Decapterus; species Decapterus maruadsi. The sequence goes on from CM064902.1 coordinate 26,401,448, forward strand.
TCATGAAACAATAGAACGCACACACAGTAAGTGGTTCCAGTGGTTTATGGAGCAGTGCTGCGTCAATGCTGACCTCCGACTGCCCACAAAACAGAGAGAGGCTGCGGAGGAGGGAGAGGTGTAGCGAAAATCTCCTGCTTTAATAATATTCACAAGTGGAAAGTACCCAAGGTCATTTAGTTAATTACAGTAGAAGAATACATTTTTGGGCGGTGGTGGTCCTTTACCTGAGTATTTCCAATTACTGAGAGTTTCTGCCTCATACTTTACTACATACTTTACTTTTTGTCTGATGGGTGGATTTTATTCCCACAATATAAGCGAATGCTAGTATTTAACATCTTTTATCTAGATAAAATAAACAATCAATCACCATATAGCTAGTCCGGTCTCTCCTCCTCTGTCTTGTTGCTAACCCTCCTCTCCTCCATGTGCATTTGTTTCCAACAAAGGCATCACAATAATTATGAAGCTGTTAAATTAAGGTACAAATTTAGTAAAGTTAAGTAAACAATCCAACACAGTGATCCAACACACAAAGAAAAGCTGAATCCCTACCTTTTTTCCAGGTCCCAAACAAGCATGTTCACCTCGAGGCCTAAAAATAAACAAAGTAACAAAAAGTGTTAATGATAATGACAATCCTCCAATAATATTAGAGGCACTTTAAAATAACATTTATAATTCATTAGAGAAAAGAAAAACAGATGCCGGTACACGTTGGCTAATGCCAAAGCTAACGTTAACGATGAGGCTAGTTAGCCAATTAACTAGATATTGTCAGTGTAATAAAGTGATTTAAAATAATACAACATCAGAGTTACATTAAAATTCATAATTAAGTCACTGGGGAAAACAAACAATGGCCACATACTATAACTTAATGTGCACAATAAGTATGCTAGCCAGCCCCTTTAACGCCCAATCACTAGCATTAAGCTACCATCAAGTAGTTAAATGCCTACACAAGCAAGGTAACAAACGCCTTTACAAAATTAGTGTAGCCAAACTGAGGCTAACGCTGTGTTCAAGACAACTTGGAAATAACCGAGAAGTCGGAACTCCAACTCGGAAATTTACGACTTCCAACATTATCGTGATCACGCTACAGGTTTAACTTGGAAGAGAAAAAACATGGATGCCTGAGAGAAGTTTGTCATTTTGTGGCTGATTGCTGAACATGAAAAATATATGCAGCAGAAATTTATGTTTATTTTGGAAGCAAAGATGTGAGAACATCGTCAAAATACTTTTTTCCGTTTCCGTTCAGGAGGGTCGCCATGTTTCATACTGACGTCAGGTCACAAATTGAATTTTCAATCTGTAATTTCTGAGTTTGACTCTGAAACAATAAGTGTTCCACTTTGCACTAACTGAGCACTGCTGCTGAGAAAAATAATTTACACACACATTTTGTATCATGCTTGAACTCGGTGAGCAGCAGCTTTAAGTTCAGTCAGTTTCAGGTTCGACCAGCAGCAGATGAACCCTGACCCAAACAACGGTGGACATTCATTAAATGTCTTCAGGACTGGACGCTCTGCAGTCTGACTGGACATCAGTGCGACTCCTCAGGTTCTTCCCGTTTCCTGCTGAGCTCCCAGAGGAACAGCTGAGATACGGAGCAACACTGACACCTGTTGGTCAAACTGGAGAAACACATCCGTTAAACAGAAACTTACCTGAGGAGCTGTGAACAGGTGAACTCAGGAGAAATGACATCAGCATCTCTTTGAAACTTCAGGAAATCGAGATTCCCATAAATATCCAATATAAAACCAGAAAATTGAGGAGACACTAGAGAATATTTGGTATTTTTGGTTCAACAGGGAACCCAGTATGAAAACAGCTGCCCATTCATTTTCTATCAGTTAAGTCATTGATGAATTGACCAATCGTTTTAATCTGAGGTCTAATAAAAAAGATGCAGTTCAGGTTATAATCGATGTGACTGTTGAAATGTTTTAACAGAAACACACCATTTTATTCTGAAAGTCCAACAGTGTCTACATGAACAATAAAATACAACACTATGTCAACGTCCGATTGTGTGTGTGCGTGTGCATGTGCATGTGCGTGTCGGTAACATGTCCACTATTCAAGTGTCCCACAGTTTTACTTCATAGAGTAAATACGAACGATGGAGACGAAATAAAAACAAAAATAAAAACAAGGCAGAAGTGTCCGGTACATTCAACAACACAGCAGCAGGTTAACGGTCAGCGTCCTTCTGTCCGTCTGTGTCACAGCTGTGGTTTCTTCCAGGAGTGTCTGTCGACCAATCACGAAGCTGGTCCAATCAAATCCGCTTCTGTCGCTCCCTGACCAATCAGATTGCAGGTCGTTTTTCCAATTTTTTTCCCTCCTTCCCCTCAGAGCTCGTCCTGCAGAGAGAGAGATGAACACGACACGTCAGACTCTTCTTCACCACCAGGTACCAGATTAACCCTCCTGTCGTCCTCCTGTTCCCTTCCTCCATCCTTCCTTCCCTTTTTGATCCAATTGACCTCTGTTCCCTCTCCCTCCATTCTTCTTTCCGCCCTTATTTTCCCTCTTCTTCCTTCCTTGAACAAATCTGTTCCCTCTCTCCATCTTTCTTTCCACAATCCTTTTCCCATCCCTTCCTTCCTTCCTTGAACACATCTATTCCCTCCCTCCTTTTTGACCCAATTAACCTGATATCTTTCCTTCCCTTTCCCTTTCCTTCTTTCCTCCCATCTTTCCCTTTGTCCTTCCTTCCTTCCTTCCTTCCTTCCTGACCAAATTAACCCAGTCTGTTCCCTCCCTCCTTCTATCTTTCCTCCCATTTTTCCCTTTGTCCTTCCTTCTTTTTTGATCCAATTGACCCAATCTGTTCGCTCTCTCCTTCTATCTGTCCTTCTTTTTTCCCTTTCTTCCTTCTTTCCTTCCTTCCCTTCATCCTTACTTCTTCCTTCCTTCTTGACCTAATTGACCCAATCTGTTCCCTCCCTCCTTCTATCTTTCCTTCGTTTTTCCCTTCCTTCCTTCTTTCCTTCCTTGACCCAGGAGGACAACAGGAGGGTTAAATATGAAGTTAACTCATATTTACTGTACCTTTGCTGTGCTGTGTAACCGTGGCGACAGCTGCTGTAGCCGCTGTTTGATGGTGTCGGCGATCACGCTAGCATCCCGGCTGTTGATGTATTCCCCGCTCTGCTCATGCTGTTAAAACACATTAAACACAGAGGGTGAGCTTTTATTTTGAAGGAGCCACAGGAACTGCAGTGTATTTATTCTAAGTGTGTGTGTGTGTGTGCGTGTGTGTGTGTGCTCACCCTCCTCGTCCCCCTGTATGGGTAGAACCTGACGGTGGGGTAGGCGGTGATTCCTGCTGACTGACAGGTCTGGTAATGAGCCTGACAGTCCACCTTCCCCGCCCGGACCTCGCCCTTCAGCATCTGTCAATCAAACCCACAATTTCTCTTTCAACAACGTGTCGGTTTGTGCTTCGTGTCAGAGTCGGACTCCGACAGACAGAATGAGACGCTGCTGGGTAAAAAGACGTCTCACCCGAGCCAGGACCTCAAACTCTGGGGCGAAGTGTTGACAGGGTCCGCACCAGGGCGCGTAGAAGTCCAGGACCCAGTGATCCTGACCCGACAGAACCAGAGACCGGAAGGAGTCCGGGTTCAGGTCCACGGACGCCCGGGGTAAAGAACTGGACTCACAAGAAGACACGGACCGGTCAGTTAGGACACAGCAAGGAGGGAAGGAAGGAAGGAAGGAAGGAAGGAAAGAAGGAAGGAAGGAAGGAAGGAAGGAAGGAAGGAAGGAAGGAAGGAAGGAAGGAAGGAAGGAAGGAAGGAAGGAAGGAAGGAAGGAAGGAAGGAAGGAAGGAAGGAAGGAAGGAAGGAAGGAAGGAAGGAAGGAAGGAAGGAAGGAAGGAAAGAACGAAGGAAAGAACGAAGGAGGGAAGGAAAGAAGGAAGGAAAGAAAGAAAGAAGGGTTAGGGTTAAGGAAGGAAGGAAGGAAGGAAGGCAGGAAGGAAGGAAGGAAGGAAGGAAGGAAGAAAGAAAGAAAGAAAGAAAGAAAGAAAGAAAGAAAGAAAGAAAGAAAGAAAGAAAGAAAGAAAGAAAGAAAGAAAGAAAGAAAGAAAGAAAGAAAGAAAGGAAGAAATGAAGGATGGAAGGAAGGAAGGAAGGAAGAAAGAAGACATGAAGGAAGGAAGGAAGGAAGGAAGGAAGGAAGGAAGGAAGGAAGGAAGGAAGGAAGGAAGGAAGGAAGGAAGGAAGGAAGGAGGAAGGAAGAAAGAAGACATGAAGGAAGGAAGGAAGGAAGGAAGGAAGGAAGGAAGAAAGGAAGGAAGGAATGAAGGATGGATGGAAGGAAGGAAGGAAGAAAGAAGACATGAAGGAAGGAAGGAAGGAAGGAAGGAAGGAAGGAAGGAAGGAAGGAAGGAAGGAAGGAAGGAAGGAAGGAAGGAAGGAAGGAGGAAAGAAAACATGAAGGAAGGAAGGAAGGAAGGAAGAAAGAAAGAAAGAAAGAAAGACAGAAAGAAAGAAAGAAAGAAAGAAAGAAAGAAAGAAAGAAAGAAAGAAAGAAAGAAAGAAAGAAAGAAAGAAAGAAAGAACCGCCAGTTTCACCTGAGCGCCCACATCCTCAGTGAGTGAGAGTCTCGGTGCCAGCCGTTATAAGCTCTGCAGAGACACGGATCAATACTGATCAGGATCAATAATCTGACATGATGTAAACAAAGTGTAAACAACGTAAACAACAACAACAACCACAACAACAGAGTGGATCAGTAAACCAACGTACGTGAAGCGGTCTGGTTGGTGGGCGTTGCCTGGATACAGCCGTAGCTCGGGATACGCCCTCACGCCCTGAGACTGACAGAACGTCTGGAACCGCTGGCAGTCGACGGAGCCGACCAGGATCTGACCCGACAACATCTGGACGGACACACGGACACACACACACATACACACACACACACACCTGGTGTCTTATTCTGGTGTTTCTTTGATATAAAACACTTGTTTTTTTTATCTGTAAATATTTCTATATAAATAAATGTCGACGTCGTCCTCCTCACCCGCGCCATTCGCCTCCACTCAGGCATCAGAGCCTGACAGGGACCGCACCACGGAGCGTAGAAATCCACCGCCCAGATCTGACCATCAGACAGACCTGAGGAGGAGGAGGAGGAGGAGGAGGAGGAGGAGGAGGAGGAGGAGGAGGAGGAAGAATATGAAGAGTCATGTCTTCACCTGAACTGATGTATTTCTATGGTTTATCACAACAAGTTAAACTGTATTCCTGTACATGTGTATGTTTATGTAAATGTATTAATTAGAGGAAAAGCTTGAGGCTGAAGTACGTCTATGTATTTGAAGTACAACAGCGCCCTCTAGTGTTTTGGGGACTGTGGATGTAGAGGTGTATTTACTGTGGGGACTCTAGCACTCACTGTCCATTAATATGCATTGTCCCGACTAAATAAACAAATAAAGTGAAGTGAAGTAAGCACAGGGAATCAACAAATGGATTTTAGACTGTTTTGGACTTGATTGAATTCAATTTAATGGACTTAATTGAAATGAACTCGATTCCCATACAAGAGGAGTCTCTTAAATAATGGACACAAACAGGAAACTTTAAACTGTACTAATGAGTCTGTTAGTTTTGGATCATCTGAGCTTTTTTCTTCTTCTCTCTTTATAAACAGGAAAAAACCAATAGAAATAAAGCTTTTTATTACAGTTCCTCCTGGTTTTTACCTTTGACTCTCTCGGCGAAGCTGGACGGGTCGAGGACGACCACGGACGGGTTGACCAGGTCCTGCAGAGACAGAGACAGAGACAGAGTAAGAGACAGACAGAGGTCAGGTGTTTGTTTGACCTGGTGACCTCTGACCTCTGACCTCCAGGTGAGTGTGATGACATCATCGCACCTGTATGAACTCCAGGATGCCGTCGGCCGAGTGCTGCCCCTCGTACTCGTGCACAGAGGAGCCGTTGAAGATGACGGTGGTCGGGTACGCCTGGATGTTATACTGTTATACACACAGGAGGAAGAGGAGGAGGAGGAGGAGGAGGAGGAGGAAGAGGAGATTAGAGGTTATCCATCCGTCTCCATCTCATTCATAATGGTTCAGTCCAGAGAGGCTGAGCCGTTACCATGGAGCAGAGGTCGTGGTGGATGGTACAGTCCAGAGTCCCAAACTTCATCTGCCCGGCCAACTGGATGGAGGCTTTCCTCAGCTCAGGCAGCAGCGCTCGGCACGGAGGACACCACTACACACACACACACACGAGAGACACACACACATCTGATGAACATCTGTACTCGACTACAGGAACAACACATCTGCAGACTGAGACTTTAAACGCCTCACGTGTCTCTTTTCTGATCTCAGGGTTACAGCTCTCACAGATCGAAGTTCAACAGGAAACTCAGTCAGATCTGTGTCTGTACTGACGTGGACTGAACTGAGTGTGTCTGTATGTGTGTGTTTGTGTGTGTGTCTGTCACTGTGTGTTTTAGGGGTGTCGCTCCATCTCGGCCCAGAAGGTAAACACATCGGGCAACGAGACGTGAAATGTAAAACAATCTAAAGTGAAGTGAAGCCGATCAGCTGTGACGTGGTTGTTTCCTCCTGTTGACTCATCAGCAGCAGCTCCTCTTCTGTTTCTGTCTCTTTAAAAGGGATAGTTCAACATTTTTGGCAAACTGGCCCATTGCCATAACCCCATAGTCATAGCAGTAGATTCGTTACCTTTAACAAACCTTTATTTTTATTTTTATTTAACCTTTATTTAACCAGGCAAGCAAATTAAGAACAGAATTTCTTATTTTCAAGTGCAGCCTGACCAAACCTACCGCTATGGGCCAGTTTGCCAAAATGTTGAACTATCCCTTTAAGAAGACAGGCGATGCATCTAGGTTCCTGAGGTTCATCATGTTTTTTGAACATTGGACTGAGACACGTCGAGAGGAAACGACCTCTTAACGTGTGCGAATCAATGAGCTCGTTACGAACCGGAGCGAAGAAGTCGACGAGCCATGGCTCCTTCCTGTCTGAGGGGAAGTTGTCGGGTCTCAGAGTCGTGACGTGCGCTCGAACGCTGTCCCTCGCAAAACCCACAATGTTGTACAGCACGTCTTTACCTGCAGGTCAGACAGAGACACAGAGGGAGAGGAGACGGACACGGGGAGGAATCAGCCAGAGGATCAAAATGTGAAAAAAATGAATTTTTTCCATCTTAAACATGTTTTTCAGCATCTGCTGCAGAATGAACTCATTTTCTTTAAGTTTGGAATAAAATTAGAGTGTGTATTATGGTGTGTATTAGAGTGTGTACTACTGACCGTGGTGGATCTCAAAGTCGTGGATCCCCAGCCCCTTGAACACGGCCACACACGGTTTATGGATGTAGAGCGACTGACACAACTCTGAGTCGGCCGAACAGTCCACCCTGCCCACCTGAGGAGGAGACACAGACAGTCAGACACAGACAGACAGACACAGACAGTCAGACACAGAGACACAGACAGAGAGACAGACAGACAGAGCTACAGACAGGAACAGTCCAGTACCTGGATGTGGTCGTTCCTGAGAAACGCCTGCAGCTTCTTGTACTCGTTGGAGGCGGAGCTTTGGTCTCCGAACGTGAAACTGACCAACCAGCGATGATGAGCCAACTTCCTCTGAGGAGACACACACACACACATCACTGAGCCACTGCAGTACTACCAGTGTGTGCGTGTGTGTGTGCGTGTGTGTGTGTGTGTGTGTGTGTGTGTGTGTGTGTGCGTGTGCGTGTGCGTGTGTGTGTGTGTGTGTGTACCTCGAAGTTGTCCCTGGTCAGCTGCTCCAGGTCCGGCAGGTGTTTGATGACCTGAGTGTAAATCTCTTTACTGTCCAGAGTCTTGATCCACTGAAACACAAACACAGTTGAGTCAGTACTGCAGTTACACACAGTACAGTACAGTACAGTACTACTACAGTACACACACACTGCATACACACAGTAATACTACACACACACACACACACAGCAGTGAGCTCTGACTCTCACCAGGACGCTGCCTTGTTCGTCCAGGGAACTTCCAGGAGGAAACAAACCAGTGGCTCCGCTGGTCACCTGCAACATGGGAGACGGCTTCAACAACTTCAACTAGTACTAATATATTACTACTTACAAATACTACAACTGTGTAAAAAAAACAGTGAGAAAAAAAAAAACCATGATATTTCCACAACTTTTTGGGGTGGACTTAAGTTTCCATGACATTTACCAGGCTTTTTCAAAACAACCAAACTCTGGATTCATCTCCTCTCTTCTTATCTTACAGTAGCAGTAGTAGTATTAGTAGTACAGTTACAGTAGTAGTAGTATTATTAGAGGTACTTACATGGAAGCTTTCACAGAGCTGCTCCTGTGTGGTGCACTCCATCCAGCCCACTTTAACCAGACCGTCCTGTCAACCACACAAGAGCCGTTATTATCATTATTATAATAATTATTATTATCATTATTTATCTATATCTATGTCTATATGTATTGATTCATACAAAAGATGCACTTCAAAGAGTTTCACAACAAGAAATGAAACGATACAAGCACCTGCAGCTCAGTGTGTGACCTAGTCCCTAACTGCAGCAGCATCTACGGCCTCATGCTCAGTGTCATCCTCTCTCTGTCTCTGAGCTTCCTGTCTGTCTCTCTGTCCCTGTCAGAATAAAAGGCACAGGTGTCCTCCTGCACTGACGGTCAAATTAATGTGTTGAGTTTTCTTCACTACAAGATACATGCATTTTGTGGGATGGCTCCAATGGCCAAAGAAACATGTGTAATGGAATATATATGAACTATATTAAAAGCTCCTCATAATCCCGTCCAGTGTGACGTATGTTCCCACTACGTTCACTAGTTAATTTCTCACCAACATTCCTGCCAACTTCTGTCTTGTTCTTGGCTCCAGGCAATCTGAGGAGGAGAGAGATAGAGATGAGACGCCGCAGCAGCTGCACACGACCAGACCAGCTCACTGTGTGGTAGAACATGTCCGAGTGTTCAGCTCTTCTTATAAACAGGAAGCAGACCGACACGTCTCTGTGCAACATGTCACACATCAGACGTACGCAGAGGAACTTGTGCTGCTGCTGCATGTTTCTGACGGTAAAGCTGACATTTATTAAAGACCTGCAGGTACGAACACGCCTCAAATGTGTGAGAGAGACTGTGTTTCACCTCCGGTGTCGGAGCAGAAGGTGATGAGCCAGCCGAGGCCTGAGGAGAAGGCGCTCTCGATCTCGTTGAACACGTTTCCTGTAAAAGAAGAAGAAACAGGAGGAGTGTGAGTGGCTGCAGAGCTCTGGGATCAGGTGTAGATGATGAAGAGGAGGAGGAGGAGGAGGAGGAGGAGGAGGAGGAGCTGACCCTGCCACAGCTGAGTGACGGTGGTGGTGATGAACTGCATGGAGAAGTGGACCAGGCTGTCTTTGGAGCGCTCGCCGTTGAACTTCTCTGGTTTCTACAGAGGAAAACAAACACAGAGTCAATGAGGAGTAAAACACGCTCTGATGCTAAGGATGCTACGCTAACAGACTCCAGACCAGCCGGAGGAAAGAGACACAACACAGGAATTAATCACTCATCCTTTAACTGAGGTTTTTATTTATCTGTTATTGGTAATGTTCAATAAACACGTGACTGTGGCTTTAACATCTGGTTTTATTATTGTTGCATTGATTCAGTGTTTGCATTTATGTGCAGTTCGGTATTAAACATCTATCTATCTATCTATCTATCTATCTAGTGAACCCACCTGTCCGGCTCTGAAGATGAACAGACTGGGGTAACTGTTGATGCCTTTCCTCCTGCACAGGTGGTTGTTGTCTCCACAGTTCACCGCTCCGATCCGGATCACGCCGTCCATCTCCTTGGCAAACTCCCTCCACTGACACACACACACACACACACACATTATAATCCAGTGTCAAGAAATTATAAAGTATAAAACGGAGCTTCAAAGGCAGAAGAAACCGTCAGAGCTCTAAGTGTGTGTCCCGGGTGTGTAGTGTGTTTGTTGTGTGTTGAACACACAGGTGAGCTGCTGTGTTGTGTCATTAGGTGTTTCATTACCGTTGGAGCCAGTTGGTGACAGTGAGAGCATCGTGGGAAATAGAAGTTAATGAACCAGATTTCTCCAGAGTTCACCGCCGCCTCTGAAACACACACACACACACACACACACACACACACACACACACACACACACACACACACACACACACACACACACACACACACACACACACACACACACACACACACACACACACACATCCATTAAAGTCGTATTCAGTCACTGCTGGGCCGATGTTTGCAGAAAACTAGACTAGAGCTGCAACAATTAATCCATTAGTCAAAAAATAATGGATTATTAAATTAATCATCAACTACTTTAATCTAATAATCACTTTGAGTCGATTTTCTAACATAAAAAAGTCAAAATTCTCTGATTTCAGCTTCGTAAATGTGAATATTTCTGGTTTCTTTGTTCCCTTATGACAATAAACTGAGTCTCTTTGGTTTGTGGACAAAACAAGACGTTTGAGGACGTCGTCTGGTGGTTTTACAAACACTGACTGATGTTTTTCAAGATTTCTTTTTTTACATTTTATTGACCAAACAACTAATCGATTAATGGTTTAAATAATCAATAGATTAATCGGTAAGGAAAATACTTGTTAGTTGCGGCGCTAAACCAGATGATAATTCTTATTTCTTTTACCCAAAAAAAAAAGAGAAAAATAAAGCAGTAAAAGTTGAAAAATGTTAAAGGTGGAACAAAAACAGTGGCTCTCACCAAAGTCTCCGCTGTCCAGTGTGATTATCTCCAGATCATCGTCATAGATACCTGAACACAGACAGATTCATTTGAATATTTCCTCTCAGTCAAAGCATCATCACCATGGTTACACACTGTGTCAGACTGTGTAGTATTCAGAGACGCACCGAAGTCGTAGCGGTAGTAGTTCCAGCTCTCGTAGCGTCCGCCCTGCTGCTGCTCGTCCAGCCCCTTCTCTCCGTACTTGTCGTATTTCTTCCGCAGGTCTTCGTCCTTCAGGACCTCGTAGGCTCGGTTCACCGTCACAAACTTGTCGTGGGCCGACGGGTCGCCCTGCAGCGCAACGTTGGGATGCAGAGTTCAGGGTTTTTGTTGCACGATGACACAAATTTCATCTGTTTGTTTGTTTGTTTTAAACCAGTTTTTCAGTTTCATCAGGGCGTGACTCACGGGGTTTTTGTCGGGGTGCATGGTGAGCGCCAGCTTCTTGAAGGCGCGGCGGATCTCCCTGGTGGTCGCCTCCCTGTTCACTCCCAGCAGCGCGTAGTAGTCCTGGCTCTCGGCCCAGACCGCCACCAGCAGGGTGACGGCCACCGGCAGCAGCAGCAGCAGCCGCGGCCACGTGCGCCCCATCACCAGTCCTCCTAGTGCGACCACAAGAACGACCGGCTACAACCAGAGCAGCTGAAACACACACACACACACTGTTCACAGCAGAAACACACACACACATTTTACAACCCCGTTGCGGCTCAGAGCAAAGGAGCGGCTCCAGGAGGAGTCAGTGACAGCCGGGCCCCGACATTCCCACTTTATGGCCCCTAAGGCTGATGATACTAACAAAACTTAAAGGGATAGTTCAACATTTTGTCAAATAGGCCCATCACCATATCCCCTATAGTCATAGCAGTAGGTTCGTTACCTTTAATTGTCGGTGCAAGCTATTTTTAGAACGGCGGAGCAGAGCCGTGAGCTGCTCAGAGCTACGCTACGGAGGCTCATGGGATTTCTTGGTTTCCCTCATCAAACTCATCAAATACACAATCCAACAACTCCACAACGCTCTGGTGGACAAGTTGTGACCTGCACATTCACCACGCTATGAGATAATAACACAACGTTACCACACAGAGTTGTTTTAGAGGGAAATTCATGCAAAACCGCTGATGCACGTTCCCCTCGGGAGAGTTTTTCCAGCAAGCAGTCTCTGAATTTACCTCTAAAACAAGACTATAATGTTGTATTTTTTCCAACATGACAACATCTGGACAATTTCCAGATTAAAAGCCCCTTCTGAAACACTGAAAAACTAACCCTGACTTTTAATCAACACGAATAATAAATAACTTGTTATGGTAATGTAATACCTCAAAATTTGGCAGTGTACAACAAATTCCTGGGAGTTAAGACAGTCATCAAATAGTTTATTCTCCACACGCCCACGTTCACAGAAACTCTGACATATTCTATAATCAAAAAGCAGAGAAAGACATAAAATCATCATAAATTACCAACTAATTTCTGCCGATCAACTAAGTAATTAGACATTAATTGTTGCAGTTATGAAGTTGTTTTTCTTTCTGGACCACTTCCAAATTAAAAACACTTTTTCTCCCCATGTTCATCAGTGAATGAGATGAAACTAATCTCTTTCATTGTGACTTTTAATTAACCTCTGATTTTAGTAATTATTTTGTTGATGTTGCACAAATTATACTATCATAAGTAACACAAGAAATAATTAAAATACTCGTTATTGGCACTAATGAACACATAGCAATGAACACCTACTTTACCACTTATGAATTAAACAGAGGAAAAGGCAGGCAGAGAGGGGGGAAAACTGTATGAAGAAATACATTTACTGAGAATAACCTGCAGGAAAAATACACAATGTTCCTAAAACCAAACACTTAATTTAATGCATATGACAGTACCTTTTCCCAGGTATCCAGATGCTCTACGGTGTGTCCACAGAGCCAAGTGTTGATTATCTATAAATCTGTAAATCTGGTCCAAACAGAAGAAGCTAAATGCAGCTAAAGGATGCCAAGCTACCAGCTAGCTCTGTTTGCAGCAGTTACAGTTACACAGCTAATTAAGCTAGTTAGCTGCTCCAGGACGTTGAGCTGTTTGTTGACGCTGTTGCAGAAAACCGGGATTAAAAAAATCATCTCAGACAAACCGAAGTTTTAAATGTGACCTGAAAACAGCAGCTTCGTCACCTTTAAAGACGCCCCAACTTCTAGAGAAAAGTCTCCGGCTGAAGATCCGCATCAGGATCCGGCTTCTCTCTCCGGCTCCGACCGGCGTCAAGTTACACGTCACACTGTGATTCACGTTTCCGGTCGGGGCGTTTCACAATAAAAGCGACACACACAAAAGAAATAAAAACATTTCAGACAAATGTTTCCAAGCAGCAATTCAAAACATTTGGTAAATTCTAAATTACCTCTGAATCCATTACAGTATATACCGGGTTTGACTTCAGGGGGAAAATACAGGGAAGTACTTGTGAAAATGATAATCTTGTCCTGGCTATTGAATATTAAGTGTAAATCAACCCCAGGCTGCACTTTTCGCCGAATTTGGTGGTCAGAAACGTGTGTTTTCGTCTGCATTTATTTGTGCTTGTTTTGTGCTTTTATTTTGACGAACCGGATTAGTTGTATTGACCGTGATTTAATGCGGCAGCTTGGCGAAATTTCTTTGGATTGCCGGTCGCATGTCGATGACGTAAAGGCGTAAAAATCATACAGCCATGGTAAAAAAAAAAAAAAAAAAAATTGGTGCATTCAGGACCACATATGCATAACACACCCCTTTTTTGAGAAATACCCAAATCATCAGTGTTGTTTGTTTGTTTTTTCATTTAGTACCTCTTCTGGTGTGTTTTTTCTTTATATGTTTAACATTGCCAAATGACATTAACACCATTGATATTCCAATTCCCAAACAGGAAAGAAAAAAGAAATACAAACTTACCCTTATATAAATTCATCCACGAAGGTGGAAGTGCTGCTGGGTCCTGTTGTTGATAGTCCTCAGGTCTTTGAAAACTATAGGTTGAGTTCGACACAAGAGTACAAATAAACATTCAGAAAAACATTAGAAAAAAAATTAGCCCTGATGAAGACCAGTGTTTGCAAGTGGTTGCAACACGTTGGCTATGCTGAATTACTTACCATGTGAAATAAAGGAATTTTAATCATTATTTCACTGATCCTGCAGATTGCCTTGAATGTTTTTTTTTCTCCAAACTTTTTAATAAATTATTTCAATTCTGAGCTTTGGGGTGAGTTATTTTATATGCATATGTTCAGAGAGTTTTAAGCCACTTCTACAGTGACGTCACGTCGAAGTGACCGCCGATTTGACAGTTCTCCTCAGCATGCAAACAGGATGGAAATGAGAGTTTCTTGACAAAATGGCAGAGTTTTCATACATCCTGTCTGGGTTTATTTCTCCATAACAGCAGACAAATTCTATATTATCCCACTTATTACACGGTTTATGAGTGAATTAATTAATTTAAGACGTATGTTGATCAAAGTCTGAGGTCCGGTCACTTCTCCGCTGTTTCCTCCTCACCCTCCTTCCGATCGACCCGTGTGCAGTTGTTTTCAACATGCGTTTGATAATAAATCAGTGGATCGATGAATTATCTTATAATATGAATATGAACAGAGACCGGCTCTGATATGAATTATTTTTATGAGTTCGCCTAATACATCCATGGTTCGCCCATAGATATATTTTATATCTATGGGTTCGCCCAGAGCAATGGATTAAAACATTTTTTTCCATTGCTCTGGGTTCGCCTACATAACTTCCTGTAAAACCCATGGACGCAAAAACACACGAATGAAAATACTGCGCCATCTAGCGGCCAAAAAATGCAAGTGCAAGTAAGATGTACACAGTTCCGTAACAACCCTAAAATGCAGAAGCAGTGAGTAGCTAATTAATAAGAAAGTAAGCTAACCAGAATGCAGAATTCAATATTTCCATGAATAATGAATTCACTCTTTTTGTGAGACATGCTGCGACTGATCACTGCCTGCAGTCAACAATTTATTCCGCCTATTTACGCCCTTTACGTCTTTTAGGATGGAATAAAACTGCAGTCCGGGGTTTCTTTGCCGACTGCTATCACAGCCAACAGCACAATATAATCCAGGCATCTGTCAAATAACGTACATTTTCGTTCTCTTGCTGATTTCCTCCTACTACTCCACTTGTTCTGGTGACGTGATGCTGTGATCACACGTGTCTAGAGTGGGGCACTTCGGAACGCTACACTATTATTGCTGTTGCTACGGTTACTATCAGTCACTACCATACATCCATGGTCACTACTGACAGCATTTCTGAAGCACTCTGAAATCAAAACACCAGGTAAGCTTGAACTGAGTTTTTTGTTTGTTTTTTTGTTGAAATGTTAATATAGAAAGGGAATTCAATGTAGAAAAGTCAAAATCGAAATCTCAAAAAGAAACAGTAAGAGCTTTAGAAAATAAACTAAGATACAGTTTAACCCTTTGATGCACAACATGGGTCAAGTGAAAAATGTATTTAATCATATAGTATCCCAGGTATTCTTCAATTAACTTGTTTTTGTACTTGTTTTATCCTTATTTCATCAATTTATATAGGTCTATTTATTTGTGACTTTTTGAAAAAAAACAAATTGTGTATCATCACTACTCTGCACAACATAGCCTAGTACTAAGTGACCAACATTCTTTTTCAATGTGATTTCGTGCTGAGTGAGTGTCTCTTTGCTGTAACTTTTGAAATCTACCTATTTTATGATTGAATGTTCCGAGTAGTATTTAATATCTTGTTTTTTTTATTAGTGAAGTCACTTTCTTGTTTTGTGAACAAAAAACATGGGTTGCAGTGACGTCACGTCGAAATTTAAAGGTGATAGCTACAACTTTTTCATCAAAAGGAAACATTTCTAAAAAATAATGCATCCACAGAATGTCTAGAGGGGTGCAGAATAAAAGTATTACTGAAATTTTTAAAAATAGAATAGGCCTAATTGTTTAATAAATTTTGGTGGGTCCGAAATATGTAAATATTTACATCTGGTCACGTTGGCAACGTGGGCATGGAATGATCTCTATGGTTACAGCATTAGAATGTGGATGTCATGTGTAACTGGCAACCAGTAAAACGTAAGGTTGGAGCGATCTTTGATCTCTGAACAATGTAATCAGCATTCATATAATAGCGTTAACATTTAGCAACTTGGATCTTAGTGTTTTTTCACTTTCTGTCTTTCTATCCAACAGAATACGGACACAAATCTACATCAGGATGGGTGTCAATATCCTAGGGGTGGTGGTGGTATTAATGTTCGACTTGTTGATCGCGTTGACCGGCGTCTGGGCAGCGATGCGCTCCAGGAGGGCGGAAATCAATAGCCAAGGAACTGGCATGGAAATCGCAATATTGGCTGGACGTGCCATCAGCCTCCCTGTTGGCATCTTCACCCTGACAGGTAAAGCAGAGGGAGTTCATTTTAGACACTGGCTTATTACTTTTAAATATCTGACATCCAAACACGTTATAGTAACTCGCTGACAATGCATTACCCTGTCTTTATCACAAACAAAAACTGTGTCACTGATATAAATGGTTACAGCTTGAAGTGGAGGTGAGGTATTAAAAAATATTAAGAAGGTCTTGAAAAAGTCTTAAAAAGGTATTAAAATCAGATTATTAACTTCAAGATTCCTGTGTATACCCTGAACATGTATGTTTTTTTTATCTTGACAGCGACGTGGGTGGGTGGAGGATTCATCCTTGGGATCTCTGAAGCCACCTACAACCCCACACTGGGTCTAGTGTGGGCTTTCATGCCGGTTTCCTACGTCTTCACGTTCTTCTTGGGTAAGTGGCATTAGTGACCAACGCCTGAAGGTCTGAACACCCCCAACATGCATTGTAAAAGATGGGAACACGTATGCCTGATATCCAGCAAGATCTGGAGATAAATACAATATAGAGAATGTGAAGCTGACGTCACGCTGCTTCGGCGTTGTGGGACGCCGGCGCCATCTTTAGAGGAACGCAAACGTAAACAGAGTGGGGGAAACGGAGGAAAATGAGCAAGAAGTAAAAGAGAAAGAAAAAGAGATGAGGAAGACGGACAAAAAAAGAAAAGAAAAAAGAAACAGAGAAGGGGAAGGGAAAGAAAGGAGGAACGTATCGTGATAAACTCAAATTTAACAAGAAACAAAGGTAGACAGAAAAACTACTACTTATTAAGACCCAGATTTACTCCCTCCACTGACTTATGCAGACATCGTGAACTTTCTCATTTTTCGTATTAGTGCATATACTACTGTGGCATTTTTTATGCAGCAGTTATGTCCCACCATCATTACTTTTAAGCGACTTTGGGAACTTTTTTCAGGGGCTCAAATCTCAAAGGGGTTTGCAAGCCAACATAATCGGGAACGACTGCTGCTCCCTTCCGACATCCACTCAAATCAACACCAATAGAACAAAGAAACCTTATCTAACCAACAGAACCAAAACTTTGTGTGACTCCCCCAAGTTACTGACCATGGAACAGGATTATCCCGGACGAGCCCCCATTTGTCACAAACTGGCTCAGTGAATGTGACAAGGAGGGAGACCACACAAAGTTTAACTAAGAACAAATAATTTATTGTAACTAAAACATAAACCAAATGTACAATGAGGTGTGAAAGTCTGTAGGATTTATCATGAATGCGATGCATGGATGAGTGGTCTGTATGCTGTGGAGGTGTTGAAGGTGCAAAACCAAAACCAAAAGGATGTCAGCGAGTGGAAGGGAGAGAAAGAATGAAGCACACGGCCCAGCCTTTATAGAACAAGCCCAGGTGTGGCAAATCAGCTGACGACCCTAAATTGGCTGCCAGGTCAGCCTCCAGCTCATGAGAGGGTCGTCACAGGGCGAGCAAGTGTTTACATCCGCGATCCTCCAAAGATGGCGGCCAACTTCCAACGGCGTGACGTAACTTCACATTCTTTATAGTCCTTTCCTCTTCCCCTTCTGATGAATTGGAATTAGGGCTGTCAGGATTAGTCGACGAGTAACGATTACGTCTACTATCAAAATCGCCGGCGGTCTGTTGCCAATCTTGATCAATAGATGGCGGTATTCTGGTAATTCTCCTCTTAAAATGCATGTGGTCATCGCGTTAAGCCCGCCCAAGGACTCTCTAAACAGATAGAGCGCTGTGATTGGTGAACACAAACTGTGTTCGAGACTCAAACAGTTCCTATGGCTCGTTTCTAGACCCACCTGCTGCCGCTAGGGTGCGTCTAGATTTTCTAGGCTCAGAGAGAGACTGATTGAATGGTAACGTCTTCCCCTCTGCTCCAGGTGGATTCTTCTTTGCCAAACCGATGAGAGAGAACCAGTACGTCACGATGATGGACCCGTTCCAAAAGAAGTATGGGAACGCCGTGAGCAGCGCGCTCATCTTCCCTGCACTGGTGGCCGACTGCATGTGGGTGGCGCGCACTCTGGTCAGCCTGGGTAGGTCACCTCACGCTCTACACAGCTGGTGTTGTAATGCAGGCTATGCACACTGCACGGATCTGCAGACACAAACACAAAAAGAAAAAGTTTATATAATGATGATTATTATTACTGCCAGGTGGTACTTTGAGCGTGATCCTGGATCTGTCCTACGCCACCTCCATCATCACCTCCTCTGTGTTGGCCATCGGCTACACGCTGATGGGGGGGCTCTTCTCCGTGGCCTACACGGACGTCATCCAGCTCATCCTCATCTTCGTCAGCCTGGTGCGTAACATCTTTCCATCCATTCGCACAGCAGCACATCAAGTATGTACGTTCCCTATCAGATCATTCACTCAGCTACAGAGGGATTGAAGTACCTGTCAAATTAAAGCATCACTGATTTTATTAGCTTGTTTGAGTTTTCCTCCCCACACCTCACGTTCCAAATGGCGGCTATAATTTGATTGTGCGGTTGAATACCGAGTACCCACAGGGCTCGCTGGTAAAAGTCAAGTTAACCACTGACACCACAGCCAGCAGGACTAGGGATGGGAATCTGAAACCAGATGCTGAAACTAAATCAGATTAGTTGTGCCCTTGTGTGTGTGTGTGTGTGTGTGTATCCAGTGGCTCGGCGTGCCGTTCCTGTTGACAAACCCTCACTCAATGGACATCGCTGCGACAGCCTACAACCAGACCTTCCAGGCTCCCTGGGTCGGCGCGGTGGAGTGGCAAGATGCCGGCAAGTGGTTTGATGACTTCATGCTGCTGGTGAGTGGGAGTGGGAGTGGTCGACGCAGAGCTTATGAAGTATGTGTACAACTCCCGCTGTCATAGCGTTTAAATTAAATACAACTCAACCGATGAATCAGATTAATCAGCAACAACATGAGAGAACAGTTCTTCTCATTGCTGCATTGACTGATTCCTGTCCTGTGTCTGTCCCAGGCTCTGGGGGGTCTGGCCTACCAGGCCTTCTATCAGAGAATCCTGGCCGCCTCATCGTACGCCCAGGCACAAGTCACCTGTTTTGCATCGGCAGCCTTCTGCCTGGTTCTGGCCGTTCCATCAGTGCTGGTGGGAGCCGTGGCTGCGTCCACAGGTACACACTCTTAAACATCCCATATTATACTCTTTTCACTCAATTTCACTCAGCTGTCAGAGGTCCAACTAAACTCTATTGGAAATGTATATCCCCAAACTGATCCATGGTCCTGAATGCCGTCTGTCTAAAAGCCGCTCAAAGGAGCTCTACTGAGAACAAGCTGTTTCTGTGCAATGCACCTTTAATGGTTTACGGTCGGTTTTTCATCACTTTAGCTCAGGTGTTTCTTGCTGTGCACTGCAGCTATAGAAATAGAGGTGGTAGGCGTTTTATGGCGCTGAGGGGGCGGCCTCACTCCCGTGGTGACATCACAACAGGAGCTGAGTCTGAACGGCCTGTATGAGCAGCGTTTTACCAATCGCTGGGCTGCAGAGTCGATGCAGGACCCGTTTGCTTTCCTCATGTAGGAGTTGGTCATAAACACAATGGTCATAAAAATAAAATAAAAAAATCGGCAAACTTACTGGCTGCACATGCACGAGTCGATGAAAAATTTGCTTGCATTGTTTCAAATTATAGTCACTAAATGCAATCATTTAGACGCAGCATGTTGCATGCACGTTTTTATCAAAACATTTCAAACACTAATATATTTTGAAGCAAAACTCCACTTTCACTTTACAGGGACTTTAACTGAATTAAGATGTATTCATCACATTAACCCTCTCCTTCCCAATTCATTCATTTGTTCAGTCCGTCTTTGTTGGTCTTAATCTAAATATTCACCTCTCTCCTCCCAGACTGGAACTCAACCGCCTACGGACCGGACACCCCCTATGCAACGGGCCAGGCGGGCTCCATCCTCCCCATCGCCCTGAAGCACCTCACACCTACAGTAATCTCCCTCATCGGCATCGGAGCCGTAAACGCTGCCGTCATGTCCTCCATGGACTCGGCTCTGCTGTCTTCCGCGTCACTGTTTTCTTCAAACATCTACAAGAACATCATCAGAAAGGAGGTGAGATTTTGGGAGAAGGGAAGAAAGGAAGCGTGAAACTCTTTGCCTCCTAACGTCGTTCTTTTTGCTCCTTCAGGCATCGGACCACGAGATGAAGTGGGTGATCCGAATCTCAGTGGTGGTGGTGGGATTGGCTGGCACCGGCCTCTCCTTCCTGGACAACAGCATCCTGGTCTTCTGGCTCCTTGGCGTGGACATGTCTTACATCATCATGTTCCCCCAGCTGGTCTGCGTCCTCTTCTACAAGAGGTCCAACGGCTACGGGGCCATCGTGGGATTCACCGTCGGCCTGCTGATGAGGCTGCTGAGCGGGGAGCCCCTCATCGGCCTGCCCCCCGTCATCAGGTTCCCCGGCTGTCGGCTGAGCGCAGAGGGAAAGCTGATCCAGTACTTCCCCTTCCGCACGCTCATCATGGTCATTTCCCTCGGGTGCATCATGCTGTTTTCTTTGCTGGCATGCTTCGTCTTCAACAAGGGTCTCCTGTCCGAGAGGTGGGATCTTTTCAAGGTCGCACGCGGGAACAGAATAACACCCACAGAGGATCAGGCAGAGGCAGAGGCAGAGGATCTAGTGGAGGAACTACTCTGAAAACTTTTTTGTTGTCTTTTTAAGGGATTCTTTAATTAATGTGTGTTTATTAAGATTGTATTATTGCATTTGTTGAAAAAATTAAAATAAAAAATAAAAAAAGTTGACAAGAGATTAGTGTTTCAGTTTTCCAGATGATAATCCACTCATGACGTGTCAGGAGACGAAGTATCTTGGGCATTTTCTTACTGATGATTGGCACGATGATAGAGATATTTATAGGCAGTGTTCGTACAAGGGCCTTTTTCTTGTATTGACATGTATGCTACATACTGAGCACTGATATTTGTGACTTTCTGGTGCTGATTGGTGTGTTGACTGTAGCTTGGCATGAGAGTTGGTTTTGCTGGTTCATCTTTGCAGCAGCACCAGATACCGGGTTGTTGTGTATTTTTTCCATCCACCAAGTGGGGGGCATCTACGAGCGGATGGGGGACAACTTCACCCGGGAGTGGGTGAGGTTCGGGCTTCCGGGGTCCCCGTCCCTCGGGGACATCAGGGCGGCGATCACCACCGCGGTATGTTTTGTCTTTTGTCAACAGTGTCTATTCCGGAATAAGAACGGGAGGGAGAATGTTTAAACTTTCACCTACTCTCTACAGGTGGACCGCTGCCTGGACGAGAAGTCCCGCATGGACGTACACCGGAGCATGTGTCATGACGCGGACACCGCGAAGCGCTTCTACGCCGTGCGGGAGGAGCTCTCTGAAGCAAAGGGGCTTGAGGTCACGAAAAACATCATCCGCTCCCTCAAGGGCTCAAAACGTAAACTTGCCAAATTTTATAAAGCGCGCGTTAAACACAACTTCCCTGAACGCCTCTTTGCAGTGACGTCATCTAAACGCACCGGAAGCAGCAGAGCAGACCTGTTAGCTGCAGATCTTCTGTCAGCTCGTCTCGTGAGCAGAACTGAGCTCTGGAAATAAACAGAGCGGACACAGATATACGATTTTTAAACACGTAATTTTCTTTATTTGGATGTCATCATTCATTACTGAGCTTTAGAGAACCGAACCTGTCGGTAACAGTAAGTTATAGTGACAGTTCAGTTAGCTGTGCTAGCCGCGTTAGCCTGCTAGCACAGCTCCTTAGCTTGACGTCAGTTCCTACTTTTGAAAATCGCGGCCAGAGAGCAACGAAGAAGAGATGGAGCTGCAAGGTAAAAGAGTTTTATAACGTGTTTATGTTATAGTTACAGTTATAGAGCTCTCATGTTGTTATATTTGTATGTTTATCAGTCACATGGCTCCTGATAAAAGCAGCTAACTAACGTTAGCCGGTGTTTATTTCTGGTTTCTGACACGTTAGAAAAAGTTCTAGGATCCAAACGAAAACAGCCTCGCCACGTTGTAAAAAGAAAAAAATGAAATTGAAGTGAAAGTTCAACATTTAGTCAGTGAACACAATGGAGGTGAATGGTGTTTTTTTTGTTTTTCTTGCTTTTCTTTTAAGATGAGACACTAGTAGCCATTCTTGAATGTATGTGTCTTATTAGCCCATGTGGGCTGGGCACAAGACACATAAACAATTCAATCCAATCAAGTGAAACTCGTGTTTCATTCAGCGCCTCAGCTCCCAGGCCATGCTGCTAAGTTGTTAACTGCTGACTTGAGCTTGAACCAGATCTCATTGTGACCACTTCCTGTCTCAACCCGTGTCCGTGTGTCTCAGTGGGGAACGAACCGATGACCCTGGGCTCGCCCACCTCTCCTAAACCGGCCTCTGGAGCTCAGTTCCTGCCCGGCTTCCTGATGGGCGACCTGCCGGCGCCGGCTACGCCTCAGCCCCGCCCCTTCAGCCTGTCCATGCCCCTGATGGACAGCCCAGGTACGCACCGAGGTCAGCAGGACGACACACACACTCTCACACCTGCAGATCAGCTGACGTGTGCTGTGTTTCCTGTAGATTTATTCTTTGTGTTTGTGTTGTGTTTCCAGTCGGAGGAGGAGGAGGAGGCTCGGCTCCTCAGCCCGTCGTCCCCACACCCAAGGATAAGAGCGGAGCCCCACCTGTCCGGAGTATCCATGATGACCTGATGACTGTAGGGACGCCCCTAAGTGCACACAGGCAGGTTAGTACAAAAGGTGCTGTCTGTTAACATCGCGGAGCTCCACAGGAGTCTGACCTGATTTTTGTGACCAGTCTTGTGCACGATGCAGAGGTCAACAAACGGATGTCATGGCGACCCTTACGCTTTGTGCAGCAGCAAAGATTGAATCAGAACTGGTGATCTTGACCACGACTCGGTCTGAAATAAGAAGCGCTTCAAAATGACTCAGCGCCCAGAGCGGCGTCGCAGTTAGATGTTTTATTGGTTCTTCATGGAGCAGAATTAGTGTCTCTGAGTCGACTAAACACAGCGAAGGGAGAGACGCCACGGAGCAGAAAATAACACGGGGATAAATTTAGATAAGTTAGATTCTCCCTCATGTTACAGGAAGAGCAATAAAACAGAGCTATTTAATGATCAAATATGTGTCGAGAGGTGCACTGTGCGCGTGCTCTGGCCATCAACCACTAAAACTATATTTATTATGTAAAACAATATGAGTTCATTCTAATGCTGCATCAGAGTCGGAGTCATTTTTATATCATTACTTCAACAGGGAAGTTAGTTTTCCAGTGCGGTGCGACAAACAACACGCCATCCAGAGGGTGATCAGGGCTGGACAAGATGCTCTGGGCCTTTTTCAGGACTCGACCCTCATTGGTCATCGAGTGCCAGTTGTGTTACCGTCTGCTTTGACAACGTCTTGCATCCGTTTATGGTTTTGCACTGTTAAGTTGCCGAACCACGAGACG
Source organism: Decapterus maruadsi (assembly GCA_030347415.2). Lineage (NCBI taxonomy): Eukaryota > Metazoa > Chordata > Actinopteri > Carangiformes > Carangidae > Decapterus > Decapterus maruadsi. The sequence continues at coordinate 26,425,254 of CM064902.1, forward strand.
ATACAAGAAGTTAAGATTGATTCGATAAAAGACTTATAAAATAACTCCATTAGTGTTTTCTCCACATTAAAAGTATTTAATCTGTGCAAAAAATGAAGTCTTTGCAGGAAGCATCAGTGACGCTGCTAATGTGGATACAGTTGACAGTCTTGATGATAAAAATGTCTAAATATGATTTAAATCTCTCTCTCTTCAGTCGTTTCCAGTGATGCAGTCTCCTCTGTCTGGACGTCAGGCTCCAACTCCAGGGACAGGTACAGGTACACACTCTACTGTCACTACAAGCTGTTTTAATGCTGATATCAGTAGTAATATGATCAAGTATTAACACCCATCCTGCTGTCTGTGTGTGTGTGTGCAGGTGTGCAGCAGGTGTGTCTGTCTCCGGCTCAGGTGGATCCGTTCTACAGTCAGGGAGAGTCTCTGTCATCAGACGACCAGCTGGACCAGACCTGGGTCACCGTGTTCGGGTATTTTCATTTCTACTTAGAGTCTGAACTCTGAGCTGCTGAACGTAGACTGAATCTAATACTGACTCTGTGTGTGTGTGTGTGTGTGTGTGCGTGTGTGTGTGTGTCTGTGTGTCTGTGTGTGTGTGTTAGTTTCCCTCCAGCCTCAGCCTCCTACATCCTGCTGCAGTTTGCTCAGTACGGAAACATCCTCAAACACACGGTGAGACACATGTACAAACACACACACACACACAAACATCTGATACCAGATCAGATCCAGAAAAAAACTGAGGAAAATCTTGTTTATCTAATCAGATTAAGTTCATCTCCCTTGAATTGTTTCTATTCTTATTAAAGGATTAGTTCACCAAAAAAAAAAAATTAAATTCAGTCATTGCAGTGCAGGATTGCAGTGGACGAGCAGTGTGGAGGAATATTAAATGGTTTTTGTGTAGTTTTATGCACATTTTCGAGTCGGGCCCTATTACTCTCATATAAAGTTTTGTTTGGACTACGACCCCCCCTCCCGGGTCTCCAGATGCACTTTGATGAATAAAAAACTACTCCAGAGTATTCATCAGCATGAGGGGGAGTCACTGATGACTGATTTTTTTTTTTTGATGAACTATTCCTTTAAATTAGACTGACCAACACAGTCAGGTTCTACTGCAGAAGAACTTTTTATAATAAAAGATCAATACTTGGTGAATCAATACAACATTACCACATAAGATATTGCAGCAGAACTCTGCAGCATCGATGGATTCAGGATCCAGATGGAGATCGTGTTGCTCTGAAAGAGGGAACGCAGCTGTATTGATACGTGTATTGATGATGTATTGACAGATGGCGTCTCCTGGTAACTGGATGCACCTCCAGTATCAGTCCAGGCTTCAGGCCAGGAAAGCTCTGTCCAAGGACGGGAAAGTGTTTGGAGACGCCATCATGGTGGGAGTGAAGCCCTGCATAGACAAGGTCAGTGCCTTAAACCTGTCAGTAGCACAGCTTTAATGATTATTTTTATTGTCTTAACTTTTATTCTTAATCTATGTTCATAGTTCATGTTGTTTTCCTGCTGTTATTTATTTCTCTGGCACTGGGTTGTATGTTGTGCAGCACTGAGGTTGTTTTTCTCTGTCTCTCTCAGAGCGTGATGGACAGCAGCGAAGCCGTCTCCTCTCCTCTCTCCACCTCCTTCTCCACCTCCGCCCTCCCCTCCACGCCGCGCTCCGCCATCCGGCCGCTCAGCGCCGCCTACCGGAGCTCCAGCAGCGACTACCAGGTGACCCCTGACCTCCCTCCCTCTTTCTGTCCTTCCTTTTCCCTTCCTTCTTTCCACAATCCCTTTTTACCTCCCTCCCTCCCTCCCTCCCCCTCGTCCTTCCTTCTTCCTTCTTTTTTGACCTAATCTGTTCCCTCCTTCCATCTGTCTTTCCTTCCTTTTTCCCTTCCTTCTTTCCTTTAATACTTCCTGCCTTCCTTCTTTCCCTTTATCCTTCCTTCCTTTCTTTTCATCTATCCCTTCATCCTTCCTAACTTCCTTCCTTCCTTCCTTCCTTCCTTGACCCAGGAGGACAAATAAGATACAATAGAATAAATTAAAATATTCTAGTGCTAAAAATCTGCATATACTATATACAATTAAGGATTTATATAAAAAGAATAAAATAAAGATCAATATACACAGAATACAGAAAAGGTTATTGTGCAAATTGTTAATTCGTGTGTGTGTGTGTGTAGGTGGTAGCAGACAGACAGACGCCCAGGAAGGACGACAGCATGGTCTCCAAAGCGCTAGAGTACATGTTTGGCTGGTGACACAGTGCATCATGGGATACTGATACCTGCAGCCTCGGACGAGAGGGGGGGGGTCGACAGATGAACTGATTCACTACACTGTGTGTGTATGTGTGTATAGATGAATGAATGTGTGCGTTTGTTTGTGTATGATCGCTAATTTCTCTCTCCACTTTTATAATCTGTATTTTTTACTGTCTCTGTCTCAATAAAGTTGTGTCTGGTTTGAATCCAGTGAAGCCAAAGCGTCATGCGCAGGTGTTGTTCTCTCAGCAGCCACACGGGGGCGCCGTCTGTCACGTGACACGGCCAGAGGTTTGTGGGCGCTGCAGCCGCTCTGACAGCCTCCACTTCACCGCGTTATGTGTCTCCTCCTGTTATTCAAACACAACTTTATCGCCAACAAACACTGATGCTGGTGTCATGTGACCTCAGGAGGAGGAGGACGAGTTCTTCCAGAGAAAACTAGGAGATCGGTGTCTCTTTATGGAGCTGGGAAACAGGAAAACCTGTGGACTCAGACTGTGAGAGCAGGGAACTGTTGTTCGACACCTAGATAAGGGATTAAGCCGGGATATGTTGGTTGTCAAGGCCACAACCCTCGTCTCAAACCTGGTTCATGACTGTTTGACTGTGTAACTTTTCTTATGATCGCCAGAGCATCTTGAACACTGTATAATATTTTGTTACAAAAAAAGGGAAAAAAATTACATTAATATGGGACCAATAAGGGATACTAAAATCTGAGAGGAGTCTCTGCTAAATCTGTGGTGCAATTTTTTGACATTATCTTTATGTTAACATTTTTTAATTATGTTTTAAATTGAACAACAGAGAGTATATTAATTCAAAATACCCAAATCAGCTAATTTGATTGAGCAGCTCTTTGCCATTTTTCTTGTTCTCATTACGCAGTAGCCTATTTTTCCTGACTTTTTTTTTAAGGCTAAGGGCCCGATTTGACATATATGTCACAGCAATATTTTCTTATAAGTTTCTTCAAAAAATGAGGTCAGAACAGGTTAAATACAACAAGGCAAGGCCGTAACCACCATTTACTTTGGGGGGGACATGCCCCCCCTCAATATTAGGGGAACACAATTAAATATAAAAGTGTGTGACATACATTCAAGAACTCCAGCTGTTAACGCATCCCTCTCTTGTTATTTCCAATTTATCTTGCATTTAATTCTATAGTTTAATTCATTTGTTAGGGAAACTGTGTGTGTGACCCCCCACCCCCCCCTCCCAGCTGTGAGTTGGTAGCGCCCAAGCAACAAGGGACATGTTATAAAACAATTTGCATCATGAAATGAGTGGTGGCTTATTTTATTGACAGAAAGCACGCTTTTTAAAAGCAGCTGCCTCTTATCTGTAAAATGTGCCGCCATCTTGGAAATGTTGTCATGGATAGACAGATTCACAGAGAGTCATGTGACTGCACCAGGATGTCCAATATATGTCACATAGGGACTTCATGAGTTAAAAGTTAAACATAAACATGTTTAATGGGCTTTCCAGGACACGTGAAGGACACTTATGGGTTAAACCAGGATGGACTGATGAGACTTTGTCCAACCTGGTTTTCCCACTTATCCTGGATGTATTTATTCTACTTCCGAACAACAGGTCCCTGGAGTCGTGTTATCAGTTGTGTTTTAACAAGATTTCCTGTCAGTGAAACTCAGCAGGACAAAACCATGACTCAGATCTAAAGTACACACACTGTAGAACAACTGTGTGTCCTTCTCTGTCCAGCAGGTGGAGCCACAAGTTCAAACCTCAAAGATGGTGCACGAGGCGACACATGAAAACAAATACAAAAAAAACTTGGCGTTGGGAATGTTTGACATGTCAAAATGTCAGGATCCCAAATTAAAAGTGTTACTTAAAACCAGGAGAGAAGATAAAACGGCGAGTAAAGGTTCAGAAACATACGTGATGTTGAGATCAGAGGAGTTACATAATGAGCAGCAGAGGTTTATGTAATTAGTCTCCACCTCACACCTGCTCCGTCCGTTTGGTAACGAGTTGAGCAACATTTCTGGAGCAGGGAGGAGGAGCAGCGAGCTGATTGTTGTGTCTATGGAAATACACTGGATGACTAATGGAGCCTGGGAAATGAAACTGACTCACTTCACACAGGTGTAAAAGTACAAATATACAGTATAGATGTATATACAGAGTGTAATTACACAGTGTAAATATACTCTAATTACATATTTCTGAATAATATAATGATAATTATTAATCACTGATACTCTCAGGTGTATCTAAGTTTAATATTACAATGTTTCAAAGTGTGGTTAATTATAATAATTCAGTTGTACAGCTGCAACTATCCATCCACCCAGAGGAGTCGATCCCAGCTGACAGGAGGAGGACGAGGCTGGAGTTCACTTCATGTTGACGCCTATGGATAAACGAGAGTCAGTATTCATGTGTTTGGACTGAGGGAAGAAGCTGGAGTTTCAATAAAGCCATTTATTATAATGATAATACACCATCTTTAAAATATATATATATATATTTTGAACATGTAAAACAAGATATTGCACAATTTCAGTTTGTTATTTCATACGTAAATAACATAAACAAGTTGAAGAACCAAAAACAAAATGTTAGAAGAAAAGAGAAAATGAAGAAAATGTTTTGTACTTTACTTTTAAAGCTTTAATCCATTCTTTAGACTGTTCCACAATAGTTTCACCCCACATAATGAACTCATTGTGTATATTTTATGATGTTTATCTGAATCTGCCCGGTCACTAAAGTTGTTAAATGAATGTAATGTAATGGACCAATGCAGTAAAATGTTCAGTCTTTCCTTCTGAAATTTGATATGAAATAGAAAATATTCAAATTAAGTTTACATTAGGACAGCTACACTGCAAAAGCTCAAAATCATTCCAAGAATATTTGTCTTATTTCTTGTCAAAATGTCTCATTTCTAGTCAAAACTAATCATCGCCTAAAAATTACCTTGTTTTTTTTAGATAATTTTCACTTGAAATAAGTAGAAAAATCTGCCAGTTTGTAGTAAGAAAAAAACAACTCGCTCCATTATCAGATTTTTTTGCTAATTTCAAGTGAAAATACGCTTCAAAGAAGTAAAAGAAAAAAAGGGGGGGGGGGTGGCTATAATGACTATAATAATGACTATAATGACATTTTGACTAAGACAAATATTCTTGGTAAGATTGTGAGTTTTTGCAGTGTATTGTGTAAATGTAGTTAGCTAGTTAAACCGTGTATGAAGGTGCAGAAGCTCTGGTTTAAGAACACAAGTGGATGACACAGTTAAGGACGGATGGGTGTCTTGAAGGACAGAGTCGAGGTAAGGCGGCGGGCGAGGGGGGGGGGGTTGGTTTTTTCTGGGCTCTCGGCCTCAAGTCATCGTGACTCATTTCAGAAATCTCGCTGGCACCGGCTGACCTTTCTCCTAGTAACCAATTACCTCTGCTGTACCTTATCCCAGCAACATATGGTCCCCTCGGCCCTCGCCCTGCTGGGGCCGCTACAGCAGGGGATAAATGACTGAGCAGGAGGAGGAAGAGGAGGAGGAGGAGGAGGAGGAGGAGGAGGAGGAGGAGGAGGAGGCTGAGCTCTGAACAGAAGGCACACTGCTGCAGAAAAGACAGAGAGGGGAGGAGGAGGAGGAGGGGGAGGGGGGGAGGGGGAGTGAGAGGAAGAGAAGGGGGGAGGGGGGTGGGTAAGGCTTTGGCTGAGCTTATGTTTGACCCTGCTGACCTTACAAAGACACTTGAAACCATATGATGGTTAGACGGCCGCTCTGCATGTCACATGTTCAGAGCAAGTTGGGGGCGACTGACTGTATGTGAATTTACAGTCGATGTATTTATACACACAGCTGAGTTGATACTAATGCAGTTATAACTAGATAGAAAGGGGCAGGTACTATAAGTTTTTCTTCATCCTGCTCCTTTTCATTTATGGTGACTATGTGTACATTATGTAAATATGTGCAACCATGTGAAGTCTGTAAACCATGAATGGAATCAATGAAAATGAAATGAAATATATAGGCCTCTCTGCACTGTATCTTTGTTGTGGAAGGATTATAAGACACTCAAACCTACAGTATCTATGCAGTGTAAAATACCTCAACCACCACACACTTCATAAGCAGGTTACACAAACTGAAAGCGACCTTGCATATCCGTTTAGTAATTAGGTTTGTGGTCTTTTCATGTCTCTTTGTGGTAATTTTTGTGCTTTTGTGGGTCTTTATTTAGCTTCGCTTTGTTGTGCTGCTATATTTGCATCTCTCTGTGGTCATTTTGTGTCTTTTTGTAGGGGGGGTGGGGGATTGTAGCATTGCATCTTTTTTGTGTGTGTGAATGTGGTCACTTTACATCTTTCTCACTGTTATTTTGCAGTTTGTAGTTGTTTGACTTATGTTTGGTGTCATTTCTAGGGAGGTTTTTGCATCTCTTTAGTGTCATTTTGCATGTATTTGCCCCTTTAGTGTGCGCCTATTATGTGGTTGTTTTAATGTAATGGTAACAAAAAACAACTCCTGGTTCTTTTAGGCCTACACTGTTTCCTGGGATCTGATCAAATTGTACATTTTTAGATGTTATACTTTTTACGACACAGCCCTTTTTTGCGAACATTATTGAAAAGGAAAATTTGAATAATTGAATGTACAGAGAACATCAGACAGTTGACTCATACAATATCAGAATAATCAGAGAAAAAATATTACTCAATATATTATGACGACACGGCCTTTAATGATCGGTTTCATGTGTCTGCTTATGCCGCTATTGGCTGGGCGAAACCAATCCGAGGGCTGAGATGAAATCTCGCGAGATCTGCCGGACGAACCCTCTGCTCCTGAGGTTACAGAGGCGATATCTCGCGCTACCTGAGCGCTCGGTGTCTCATTCCACCACGGTCAAGCGAGCCTGCCGGGAGGGGGTTATATCTATCTGTTTCAACAGCAGCTCCACAGCCAACGGAATTTGTATTATTATATTTATAACGAAACATAACAACGTAGTTTTATTTATTTAAAGTAACCGTTGTTTTGTTTATTTGAAGGTCGTGCCGTGAATTCTTTACAGAAAAAGGAAAAGCTAAAGTTAACGTTTGAGCATAGCTACGCGTGCTAACAAAGAAAATCCTTTCTCTTCAGAAAATAATCCCCCACTACTCTCTTTAGTTATGAGTCATGTGGTCATTGATAATCCACACGGTCTAGATCAGCAGGTGAGTACTTACTTATTTCTTCTTTCGTTTGTTGTTTTTTTCGTTGAAATGTGGTGATTTTTCCCCGTTACGCACATGTATGTATGTACTCTGATCGGGTAAACGGTAGCGGCGTTAGCTTATCTTAGCTAGCGGCTAACTGCCTAGCTTGTTAGCTCGCTAGCCGCGAGCTAATGCTGCGTTCGAGACGACTCGGAACACGGAGAATCTCCCAGTTGAAAACTCCGTTTTCCGACCAAAAACATGGCGGATCGGGACAAATTTTGCGTTAAAAGTATTAAACTTACCTATTAAGGCAATAAATCATTACTAAGGCTATTAAACAATTAAAAAGAAAGAGAAATAAAACGAATCTTATGTTTTCTAAGTTACAACGGTAATCTGTAACCATAAGTATCGTTAGGTGTTGTATTTCGTAACGTTTTAATGTATTAGCATTTTGTTGGGTGATGTCAGAAGTCAGGGTAGATTCTTTTTCCAACGACTTTTCCGAGTGGGGGCTCAACTCGACATTAGGTGGCGTTTGATTGCACTTTTTTCCAAGTCGGAGGTTGGAAAAATCCGAGTTGCGAGTTGGATGCGAACGCAGCACAAGCTAACGCTGCGGCTGCTAAAATGGAGGTGGCGAGAGGGGGAGAGAGAGGATTGTGATGGCGGATGCGATGTCCCCGTTTTAGTAAAAATTTCACAGACCCCCCTTTAAAACACGATTAAAAAGACCACACTTCAATTAATAAATTATTGGGAGAATTTGATTCTAGGTAACTGAAGTGTACGTGTTATTTTTTGAACCAAAACCAACATTTGCGGCCCGGCCGGTATCCCTGTCGAGTTACATAGCCCGGCTAATGTTGGGCCTTCTTCTTCTTCTCAACCTGAAACGTGGCGCAGGAAAAAAATGTTGGCAGAGGTTTTATTAGCGACCGTAAAAACGAGATCTGAGATTAAATGACCCCCTTTTAACTTTATGTAGCATTCATTTTATCGGTTTGGCTTTTACACAAAGTTGATTGCTCGTGTTTAAGTATTTTAAATTATTTTAATTTTTCGTCGTTTTTACTCATTATGTCAGCCGATTTCCTCTTTTAATAGGTTGGTTAGATAAACTGGGCCATGTTTTAATGATCAGGAGCTGGGTTGTGTTTTGAATTATTGTCAAACAGTTATGTTTTAAATCAACTGCAGGTCTTACAGCTGAGCTGATCATTTATTTCCATTATCAGCAGAAGGATCAATTCACAATCTGTAATGCTGTCTTAAAACCTTAATAATAGGTTATCTATATAATCATTGACATGTTTTTTCTTTTTATTCATCTACTACTGTTTTTGTAGTGGAGTGATGGGGATTATTCAGGCCTCCTTTTGTTTTCCAAAAAGTTTATGCCAGGCTTATGAAACTCTAATTGGTCTGCACCAAACAAACACATGGACAACGTCCAAAGTTGCCCCCCCCCCCCCCTTCACGTTTTAAATACCTCAATTATGGATTTCCATCAGTCTGTTTTAGGACAGAACAATTTAACCATCCTTTCATCTGACCTTTTCCAGGATGATCTCTAAGTCCCTTTGTCAAGATAGTAAAACAAATTAAAGATCTTAAACCCCATTATAATTCCCCCACAGCATAATATCTGTCTGTTTGATCAACAGACAAAAAAAACATCTAATAATGTTCATTTTACAGTCATCCATAACAGAGGAAAGCACTAGATCCTCATTATGACAAATGGGACCCAACAAACATGTGCTAGTTAGTTTTACTTGAAACAAATTGATGAGATGCCAGTTTAGATAAATCAAAGTCGTCGACACCATTGTGCTCTTTCCTCGCCTGACTTGTAGTGATGACTTGATTTCTAACCATGTTATTTTCTCTCTTTCTTTTTGCAGCTTGCTGCCCTAGACTTGAACCCTGACGGACAAGGCGGAGGAACTGGCAGTAAGTAAAACAGTATACTTTACTTGTGTGTAATTAGGCTCCCGAAATTGGTGATTTTTGCATTGATGCCATTCAAGATTTAAATGCACAAACACAAAACAAGCAAGGGAAATGTTTTTTATAGTGTTAATCAGTGGATGACTTTATTGCAAGGTCTAGGTTATTGTGTCAAAGTGCTCTATTGTAGCACAGTATAATTTTCAATGTGTGCATGTATTCATAGCTCCTTCAGTCAGTGAACAGCAGCAGCAGTTTTAGTAAATTAGTGTTTGACTCCGTGTGACATGTTTCTCTCCTCCTCCTCCTCCGTCCAGGGCGTTACATTCCACCTCACTTGAGGAACAAAGATGCTTCCAAAAATGGTGAGTTGAGTTTAAGAGTCACCCACTGAGCCACAGTCACACCATCAACACAGGTTTGACTTGTGCTCTTCTCCTTCTTCTTGGTTAATTTAAAAAGCCCATCAGAGCATGGTAAAAGCAAGCACGAATGAGAAAAACGAAACAATTGGTGAGGCATCAACCAGACTGTATTGTTTTATTTCTGGTTCTCTGCTGCACGAGGACACTTATGAGAGAGAAAGAAAGAAAGCCGTGTCAAATGGGCTTTCTGTGTCTGTCTGTGCACAATGGCTTATTTTGGCACGGATAAAGTAGGACAAGTGGGACTGTGCAAAAAAAAAAACGGCCGAAGTCTCATAAGTAAGACAATGGAGGAAATTTCAAAACACTTTGACATTTCAGTAACTATTCTCATAGGTGATCTTTTTTTATTTTTGTTCCCTGGTGCAGCGTCTCACATGTGGACAAAAAGAGGAGTGCTAGCTATTGACTGCTCTGATAAGGGGGGGCAATGTTGGGGGGAGGGCGGGCTGGTGGCTTTTATCAGTGTTGACATCTGTGGACGTAATGTTTTGTAACTAGGCTGAGGTGGTTTTGAGGTAGTTTAAACATTTTTTCTTCTTCCTCTTTCTTCTTCTTGTACTTGTTTGGCCTCTTAAAGGCTTTAAATCAAGACACATTGTTGTGCCTGACGTTCTGTCAAGTAATTTTACATTAAAACAAAGAAAAAAAACTTGGAATCATGGTTTTGTGTCATTGCACACTTGACGTTTTTTCTCGTTTTTACTGTTTTCTTATTCCACAGCAGGAAATGCTTATTCCGCTGGTAGACAGTGCGGTTATTCAGTGGCACCAGTAAATCTCTGTAAGTCCCTTCTGTCTGCTTTCGCTGAGGGCAACCTGCATTTCCAGATGCATGAAATAGCCATTTTTTTTACACACCAGCAAAAGCCAGTGCGAACTAAGGGGTGGGTGGGGGTTTAGATCAGGTCTATATGCACATGCACTGTAAGCTTTAACGACGGGCTCATGATTAATTAATGTGCCTGTCTCTCTGATGGGGATGCTTGCACTTTACAACAGGAAATCCTATAGGTAGACGGCAATTAGACGCAACATCAAATGCTCTTCTTCTTTTACTGCAGTGAGCTGAGTTTTCATCTTTTTGAAGCAAATGACTTCACCCCTTCCCACTCCCCCCTATATAATATATATACACATTTCACCTGCACTGCCCAACCTCACTCCCCTCAAGTTTCTCCTAAGCAGCGCCCACAACAACCATGGCAGGCAGAGTGTCAGCAAAAACACAGAGATAAAGAAGATACGCCAACTTTTTTTTTGTGTCTTGCCTCACTCCCGAGTCCATGACCAGCAGATAACAAGGGAGATAGAGCCGTATCGCCTGTAATTAGCTTAGCTCAAACACTGGAAGTGTATGGGTAGTGTTAGCCTTAGCTTAGCTCAAACACTGGAAGTGTATGGGTAGTGTTAGCCTGCCTGCTACCTGAAATCACCCAGAAGTCAGAAGCTGGTTTCATTTTAGATCTAAACTCTGTAAATATATCACTTTATCAACATTTCAAACATTTTTAGGCGAGAAAATAGCCGGTTAGATCAGCAGTGTGTCGTAAATTTGTCTAAATACCAGCTGTTTACAATTTTGTTTGGATGAATTCAGCGCTACTCAAGCTAGCCGTTGTGACCAACGCACTTCTGGTTACTCTCAGGAAATAAAACACCTGTTGCCCTTTACATACAGAAAACCATGACGATAGAATTTGTGCTTTACTTTGAAACAGGAAGCTAACCTACCCTCGATGTAGCTAGCTTGAACCAAAATTAACCGTATTTGCTTGAACCCTCCGTTTTGACCGATCTCGTCCCGTTAGCGGCATTTGACCGCTCAAGATGCCTTACCGGAGAGTTTTGTCAGCTCTGAGATGAAGATCGGTCCGTTTAGAGTTTCTCTGATGACTTAAGGTGGAGGCAGGCTAACACTACCCATACACTTCCAGTGTTTGAGCTAAGCTAAGGCTAACACTACCCATACACTTCCAGTGTTTGAGCTAAGCTAAGGCTAACACTACCCATACACTTCCAGTGTTTGAGCTAAGCTAATTATGGGCGATACAGCTCTATCTCCCTTGTTACTGCACACACAGTCGAAAGGATGGCGTCTATCAGCTGGTCATGGACTCGGGAGTGAGGCAAGACACAAGGAAAAAATGTTGGTGTATCCCTTTAACTTTACATCAGGATGGGATGGCTGTAAGTTTGGTAACTCCTTAGTGTTAAAAAGTAAAAAAAGCCCTCAGACACTCGTATGCTGCATGAGCCAGTGTTCATGGGTGGAGAGTCTTTTTATAGCCCTGCTTCCCTACCTTTGCTCAGGTTACCCAAGACTGGCCTCTCAAGAGCTTGCCTTTTACCATGCCTACAGTGGGGGTTGGCGAAACAGATGTGGTATACCTTGACCTCTACCTGCATGCCACACCACGCCACGCCACGCCATCTACTTTAGTTGGCAGAGTCTTACATAGTGCAATTTACATGCATATAAATATATATGTATATAAACAGCTGATGATCAGAACGCGCGCAATGCACCGTCAACTTGAAGAAGCAGAAACTGAAATGCAGCAGAAACTCTTTGGCCTAACACAACTGCAGTTTGTCACAGCTTGCAATTGAAGTTGCTTTATGATGCATGGTGATGGTGCCTTAAAGACTCTGCACTGCATCACTAGTGTGACTGTTTTACTAATAACCAGACCATAAGACATCTTCACCTTTTTTTTTTTTTTTTTTTTGCATTGTTCAGCCATTTTTTTGTTTTAATTTCCATGTTAACATCAGTGAGTCAGTCATGAAATCAAAGCAGGGCTTTTATTTTGGCAAGAGAGACGTCGTCGTTCAGCCCCAACAACTCTGTTCTTCCTCTTGTTTCCAGTTCTTTATAGAGCGGCCTACGACGTACTAATAAGTACAGTGGGGATTAATGAACCCAGCGGAGAACTGCAGTGTGTTTGTGTGTGCAGGCAGCAGCAGCTCAGCACAGTGTGAAGTTAGAGTCACATTTGGAAAGGTGGAGGAGAAAATTAAACCTGTGCACACTCGCCCGGCCTTCCTTGGCACATGACACGACCGAATACTCTTTCACCTGTAGCTGTGTCTTGTCTGAAAGGGATCTTTGTTTCTCTGAGGTTTTGTTGTCAAAGTCGACCCTTTTTTTTTCTTCTTCTTTTTTTCTCCTTCTGGCTACTTGAGTCTGAGCTATCAAGTAGATTAATCTTTAGCTCTGCATCTAATGGATGATAAAGAACTGGGACTGTTCTCTTTGAGGCAGATTATCACAGCTAACTTATTATCACCCGTGCAGCACGAGGTCTTTTCTTTTTTTTGAAGTCGCGCAGGGAGTTGGGTTTCTGTAGTGTTTGTGCGTCTGGTTGCATCAAGACTGAGCTGAAATATGTGTGACTGTAGGAGGAGGGGGGGGGTGTATTCTCCTTTCAAAGAGGCATGGGATTCCCTAAGTCACGTGCAGCATGAACGGTCGTGCATATTTTAATATTTCGAAATTGCCCAAATTGAGATAAATTATATGGTGCACAGTTTTTGTGAATGGGTGAAGACGTCGGGCTTTAGCAGCTTTAGCAGAGATTCTCCAGACCTGTTTCTGTGCAGCTTTCAGGTTTGTTCGTAGTGATGCTTCAGGCAACTGCAACCTCTTTTTGTTTTGTTGTGAAGATGCAACGTCCCGCATCATTTCAGCATCCAGCACCGGGTGTTGTTGTTGTTGTTTGGTCTGATGTGGACTGAAGTTTTTCTGCATTGCCGTAGCAGACGGTTTAGCTCAGCGCTCTGCTGCATGGTGTGCTGTGCTTTGTAGAGTAGAGTAGAGTAGAGAATACTTTATTCATCCCAAGGAGGGAAATTCAAATTAGTCCAGTAGCTTATACGACAATGACACACAAAAAAAAGAAAAGAAAGATGGAGCAGGGCCTCTGGATGGAGCAGGAACCGCCAGGTGGAGTTGGACCGCTGGATGGAGCAGGAACCGCCAGGTGGAGTCGGACCGCTGGATGGAGCAGGAACCGCCAGGTGGAGTCGGACCGCTGGATGGAGCAGGAACCGTCAGGTGGAGAAAGGTCACCGGATGCAGCAGGACCGCTGGATGAAGCAGGAGCGATGGTGAAGGGGCAGCTGGGTGGATCAGGATCATTGGTGGAGGGGCCAAATCATTTTGCTGATCTGCCCCACGACTATATTCCTCCATCTTGCAGCAAGGAGAGAGGAGCCGTCCAACCAGTCAAGGTGCCATACAGTGGATGATCCAGGCCTCCTCCTTCTTCAGTGCTCTAGTGCCTCAGGATGTTTAGTCTGTATCCTAGCAACAACTTCATGGAGAACTTCAGATGGAACTTAAGCAGTTGCCATTGGGTGGGATGTACACAAGTGTTGTTATGATTTGAAAAAATAAAAGAAATGTCTACTTTCTGGGTCTTCACCAATATCTCCAGCTCTTCATCACTCTTGTTGGGCAGAGAGTTGATATTTCCAATGATGACTGACCTCAGGAAGGACCGGACATCTCCACCTCCAAGCCTTTAACTTTGCACCAGCAGCAGCACGACAACCACCACAAAAGCTCCTCTTCATCTCTTCTGAGACAGGATGGTGTCCTCCAGATCTGTCCATTTTCAATGAAAAAAGCTCATCTTTGAAGAATCTCTTCTCTCCATAGAAGCATCCATCAGTAGATGACAAAAACACAACAAAAATAAAGCAAAATGTTGAGTAAAAACTCAAAAACTCAGAGCTACCAGACTTTGCTGCTCCCAGTTGAAGCGCATGTTCCGGAAAGTGGGCACATGCATCATTGTTGTCTGACACTTGTCTGAGTGATTAAATTCTATTATATGTTAAAACTATCAAATAGATTGGACTTTGACTTAAAAAAAGTTATGTGTAGAAAAATGAGCAAAGAGCTGGAAGCGACAGTGAAACAAGGAAGATGTCTGAACTCTCTGTTTTACTTTCATTTCCCTTTTCCCATAGTTTTGTCTGAGATCCTGATTTTAGATTTATTTTGGACAGTTAAAATATGCACAAGTAAAAGGAACAATTTGATTATTTATATTGTGGAAGAAGTGAAAACTCCACCTATAGTTAATGGGGGCGGGGTGGGGTGGGGGGGGTCGAGTTTGTTCAGACAATACTGAGAATTTGTTTGTATTACACAATATCTGGATTTATTTACTCGGATCAATGTTGTCAGAAGCACGTAGAGTAGACCACCGGCCTGTGAGCTGTGTTGAAGCGTTACAAGGCTTTTCCTTGTGCTTTACATGAGGACGGGGTGGATGTGTAGACCCCCCCCTGCCGCCCCCCCACCACAGATCTAGAATCAGCTCTTTTTTTGGCTGAACTCAAAGAAAAAAGAAAGATCTGTGCAGCTGCTCTGCCTCCTGATGCTGTTGTTGTGGCATTGAACCCGGGCTACGTAGCACGCCGTGGCAGCGCTAACTGTCCGTTATCCACCACCCTGACCCCCCCCCCTTCCCAACCCCCCCACCAGCCTCATCCTCAGCCTGCACTGATTACAGTGTGGCCTCCGATGGGAACGATGACACAGCCAGTGTCCAGAGCTGGGCAGATCGTTGTGGTAAATGTCCCACGCTGCAGGGCTCGGTAGCCGCCCGTCATCCTCTCAAAGCCCCCAGTGTCTCTTTTTTTGTTTTGTTTTTTATTTCTATTTTTGAAATTCAAATTCAGTGGCTTATAATGACCTCACAGTGCTTTGATTTCTCTGCATCCTCTCTCTTGGACAGATGTAGAACTTGCTTTTTGACTTCTTCCCCCCCTCACTTGACGACATTAACTCAACCCAACGACACGACCTGTTGCAGCATTTGTTTTTCTTATAGTTATCCAAAAGCTTTCAGTCCAGATCCTAGACCATAATAATAATATTGTAATTATAAAAGCTGCTTGTAATCCCACCTGTTAGACAGTTAGGCTGAACTTAGATCAGCACTTTGAGACGCAGCCAGATGTTGATGATTGATGCTCAGACTTTTTTTTCTCTCATTCGCTCACTGTTGTTGTTTTCTCTACCTTGTGTCTCCTCATGAAGACTCACCTGGATGGGACGGCGGACGCAGCAACGGCTTTGTGAATGGTTACCACGACAACCGCTCAAACGGGGGCTTCGGAGGGCGTGGACCCCCTCGCAATGATAGAGGTGGGCGCGGTGCCTACCGTGGTAACAGGGGTGGAGGCTCGTTTAATCAACCATTGCAAAACGCAGGTGGGGAAATCCTGTCGTGCCCTTTAAACAGATGTTAAGATGACTTCCATAGCTTTAGCGGTGACAGCGTAGGTTAAGGCGTTAACTCAACCCTCCCCCCACCCTGGTTTTTTTACTCATACATAACAGTTATCATATCAAGAGTCCTGTTACTGAGTTTAATCTAAGAGCAATAGATTAAGGTGATGGTTTTTAAAACGACGGTACTTTCCTTTAAAGGAGAGACCCATGTTCCCACCGATGGTTGGTAAGAACATGGCGACGTCTCACAGCCGATCGGCATTCAAAAGATCTCCAGTGACATCGTTAGCTGGATATTCGTTTTGTGTTTTAATCTTCTTCTTTTCTTTCCTTTTTAAATCTACAGGTTTCGGCAATTACGAAAACAAAGATGGCGGCTGGGGAGGAGCTCCCCGCGACGCCGCCTACAACAGCTTCGGAGGACGCAACGACAGGTCCAAGACTTTCTTCAACGACCGCGGCGGCGCCGGCTCCAGGGGAAGGTCGGTGTACGATAGAGCCGCAACAATTAATCGCTTATTTGAAAGATAATCGATTAATTGTCAACTATTTTGATAATCGAATGATCGGTTTGGGTAGTTTTTTTTTAAATAGAAAAAGACCAAATTCTCTTTTTTCAGCTTCTTAAATGTGAATATTTCTGGTTTCTTTGTTCCTTTATGACAATAAACAGAGTCTCTCTTTGGTTTGTGGACAAAATAAGACATTTGAGGATGTCGTCTGGTGGTTTGAGAAACACTAATTGACATTTTATTGACTGAACTATTGATTAATTGATAATGAAAATAATTGTTAGTTGCAGCCCTAGCATACGACTTGTAACAATAACAGACAAATTGACTAATGTTCACGTCGGACGCTGCCATATTGCACCATCCCTGGTTTTACAGTTGGATTAAAAACATGCGCACTTGAGATAAATAAAGAAAAATGGACAATGAGTAAAAAAATTAGAACCATAACGTCAGCTTTACCAATTCTAATTATAGTGGTAAGAGAAGAAGGTGACGGCTCGACTTGTGTGCAACATGGAAGAATAAATACTAAAATTTATGAAATAAAATAAGATCAATAGAGAAGTAAAAAGCTGGAGCGGCACAACCTACAGATTGCTCTTACTGTGAAGTAGGACTGGCTGTTTATTCACTAGAGCAGTTAAAGTTTATAATGATGGATTTATTGCATGACACCATCTTTTGTTTTTATCAATGCTAATAATGCTAAATCTAATACTTACCATCCACATGAATGAAGCGTGCCGCCACCTGCTGAGCTACCGGCTGTTTGCTTTCACCCCCTTGTTTATTCTCTCCTTGAATGTGCAGGTTTTTAACAGGTTCATGTGTTTGTCTTGCAGGTATGAGCGCGGAGGCTTCGCCGGAGGAGGAAACAGCCGGTGGACGGAGGACAGCAGAGACGGCGGCGACGACTGGTCCAAGCCGACCGCTCCCAACGAGCGCCTGGAACAGTAAGACGACACAAGACTCTACCAATTATCATCTCAACTTTAAACCAACAGCCGTCAACCCACACCTCACAAAAAAATTTTTCTTTTTTTCTCAGCGAGCTTTTCTCAGGAAGCAACACCGGCATCAACTTTGAGAAATACGACGATATTCCCGTGGAGGCCACTGGAAGCAACTGCCCGCCACACATTGAAAGCGTAAGTGCTGGAATATTATTTTTGTTTTGTTTTAAAGATGTTAAGTTTTTCACAGACCAGTTACTGACTGTGTGTTCTAACCTGCAGTTTCATGATGTGGACATGGGGGAGATCATCATGGGGAACATCAACCTGAGTCGTTACACTCGTCCCACGCCGGTGCAGAAACACGCGATCCCCATCATCAAGACCAAGAGAGACCTGATGGCCTGCGCCCAGACTGGTCCGTATCTCTTCTCTTTATCTCTCTGTGTAAATTCATGGGTTTATACTGAAAGTTTCTAGTTTCGTCAGCACAGCGGAGGGTGTTTAATCTCTTGATTCCTGCCGCGTTGTGTTCCAGGTTCTGGTAAAACCGCCGCCTTCCTGCTGCCGGTGCTGAGTCAGATCTACACCGAGGGCCCCGGAGACGCTCTGCAGGCCGCCAAGAACGGACAGGTACTGAGAAAAGAATCGCTTATGGTGGTCACATGGCCAGTTGATTATATAACAGATTTTTTATTATTTCACTTCATTTTTTTATGCAGAACATCATCTAAATGCCATTTGTATAGTTCCTCAAAGAGAATAATGTAGCAAAACGGCACTTCAGCATTTAAGGAAATAAATACGCATAGTTGTAAAATAGTTTTTGCACATGCTTTCATTCATAAAATGATCACTATAAGCGGATTTCTTGATTACTATAAACGTTGTTCAACAGCATTTGCATAGAAATGATTCTGTCCCAAAGCTTTTGATCCATATAAGCGGTATGAACTCATATGAACACGGTTCTTGGTTTCTGTCCTCAGGACAACGGCAGGTACGGCAGACGGAAGCAGTACCCGCTCTCCCTGGTCCTGGCCCCGACCAGAGAACTGGCCCTGCAGATCTACGACGAGGCCAGAAAGGTGACGACCAGGAAAAACACCCGACACCCACAATAACCCCGCTGTCGCATGAATGTTCATCCAGAAGCTCATCAGTTTCCCTCTGTTGTTCTTCTTCTCCTTTAGTTTGCCTACCGCTCCCGTGTGCGCCCTGCGTGGTGTACGGCGGCGCCGACATCGGTCAGCAGATCAGGGACTTGGAGCGAGGATGTCACCTGCTGGTGGCCACGCCCGGACGTCTGGTGGACATGATGGAGAGGGGCAAGATCGGCCTGGACTATTGCAAGTCAGTAAAACCACACTCTTAAGTCTCTAAGCACAATCTAATCTGGATTTCTGTTCATAATTGATTATAAAAAAGAAAAACAAGAAGCTTGATTGTTCAAAATCAAGATGCTCGTCTGCAGGGGAGATTGCAGGGTGCTGCCATAAATCCAATCCACACCGGAAGTCTAAAGTCTAAAACAACTCTGTGTGGTAACGTTGTGTTATTATCTCATAGCGTGGTGAATGTGCAGGTCACAACTTGTCCACCAGAGCGTTGTGGAGTTGTTGGATTGTGTATTTGATGAGTTTGATGAGGGAAACCAAGAAATCCCATGAGCCTTTGTAGCGTAGCTCTGAGCAGCTCACGGCTCTGCTCCGCCGTTCTAAAAACAGCTTGCACCGACAATTAAAGGTAACAAACCTACTGCTATGACTATAGGGATTATGGCAATTAGCCAAAATGTTGGAACTATCCCTTTAAGGGTTAAACTAAAATTATATTAATAAAGAATCATATACATGAAAAATGTATGGATTGAACCTGTGGCGGCGCCAGTGTCGGCCATCTTCCCTGCAGGCGGTCGATCTCATTCCTCCAGATTAATTGTTGCAGCACTAGTTGTTTAAAATAAATAAAGATAATTAAATATGCATTGTGTGTGTTTGTGTGTGTGTGTGCAGCTACCTGGTCCTGGACGAGGCCGACCGCATGTTGGACATGGGTTTCGAGCCTCAGATCAGACGCATCGTGGAGCAGGACACGATGCCGCCCAAGGGCATCCGCCAGACCATGATGTTCAGCGCCACCTTCCCCAAGGAGATCCAGGTCTGAGCCTGTCGACGCAGAGGTTTTCATAGTTTCCCGTTTCATGGATTTAAATATTCTGATCCTCACCTCTCTCTCTTCTTCTCCTTGACGTAGATCCTGGCTCGTGATTTCCTGGAGGATTACATCTTCCTGGCGGTTGGTCGCGTCGGCTCCACCTCAGAAAACATCACCCAGAAGGTGGTGTGGGTGGAGGAGACGGACAAAAGGTCCTTCCTCCTCGACTTGCTCAACGCCACAGGTGAGAAACGCGAAACACTCAAGAATGAGAGAGAGAGCGAGTGTTTGTTTGTTTTGTTGTTGTTGGTTTTTTTGTTTTTTTTCCTCCTCCCATGGATGTGACATTGGGCTCTAACTCCATCATCCTGTGTCAGTCTGCCCCATATCAAGCTAATATTGACTTTTGCTACATCTCTGCTAACAAATGTTGTTCGTAATAGAAAAAGATAACATTTAAAGGGATAGTTCAACATTTTGGCAAATAATCCCTATAGTCATAGCAGTAGGTTCGTTAACTTTAATTGTCATTGCAGGCTATTTTTATAATGGCCGAGCTGTTTAGAGGTAAATTCAAGCAAAACTGCTGATACATGTTGCTTTCAGTGGCAGTTTTTCATCAACAGTCTCTGTATTTCCCTCTAAAACAACTCCAACTCCAACAAAGTTGTTGGATTGTGTATTTGAAGAGGGAAACCAAGAAATCCCATGAGCCTCCGTAGCGTAGCTCTGAGCAGCTCACGGCTCTGCTCTGCCGTTCAAAAAATAGCTTGCACCAACAATTAAAGGTAATGACTATAGCGATTATAGCAATAGGCCAATTTGCCGAAATGTTGAACTATCCCTTTAAAAAATAAATGTTAGTGTGATGCATTCAGGGGTGAGGAGGCTCTGAAATCACTTTCCGTGTTTTTTTTTCTTTCTTTTTTTAATATATTTTTTTAAAAAGGGGTGTTTTTTATTTTATTTTTATGATCTAAAAGCTGTGAAAGTTGTGTAACTGAAGCAGCCTTGCGTTTACTGGCCGGTTTGGTTTTATCTTAGTTATTCCCAGTGAGGTTCAGGAAAATCAGACAGAGGCCCCAGAGAAACCGGGTAAGTGTGAAACATACCATAAACTTCACTCTGACCCACAAGCCAAAAAACATCACATCCCACAGCTCATCCTGTCCCTCCGCTCCCCCCCGCTTGACATGCTGCCTCCGTTCTGTTTATTATTTCAACTTATTTATTGTTTTTTTGTTTTTTGTTTTTTTTTCCTTTTCATTTCCAAAGGAAGAGTTTGTAGGATCGACAGTTTGCAGTGTTTTTTTTATTTTTGTTTCAGCACCGGCGCTCAGGTCATCTGGCTCCACACCATCGTGTTTGGCCGCTTGTCATAGAAAGAGCTCCGAGCTTCCAGGAGGCAGACGGTTGTGACAGGTTTAATGACGACGGCAACCGAGTCTGTGCAACTCAAACACTGGTCGCACTGGGCCAGCTCTTATTATAATGATAATAAATAAATAGATAAATCGCACTCTTTTTTATTTCTTAATTGGAGTTATTTATTTAAAAGACCTGTGTTTTTATTTTACTTTTTATTAGTATTGACTTGACTTAATGACATCCGGTGCAGCTGCCTGCCAACTGTAAAAAGCAAACTGATCATGCGTAATATATGTCACAGGCAGCCTCTCCCTCGCTAGAAAAGAGCACAATTGGCTGTAATTCAACACAAGGTGAAGAGGCTTGTAGCAGGGGGGAGAGAGAGAGGAGGGGGGAGGGGGAGAGAGTTAGGCCACCGAACCACAATTCGGCTCGTCTGATTGGGCGGCTCGGGGTTTTTTGTTGTGTTTGGGTTTTTTGTTTTTTTTTCCAAAGTACTCACAGGCTTAAGTAATAATGGAGAGGACGGAGCTTTGCTGGATGGAGCTTTGTTTTTCCCGGCTTGTGCCAGAGTGCGTTGGTAAAACCAGTGGCAGGGTTTTTTTTTTTTTTTGGTTTTTTTTTTAGTAGCTGTGAAACGATGCGACCTGTCCTGCCCCATCACCCCTCAGCCATCTTTATCTTTACCATTATTATGATAATAATCAACCTAGACATTAATGCCATGTGTCTAGATTGTGGTTTTTGATATTTAGAAATTCAGTTTTTGTTTGAGTTTTTCCACATCGACAAGTTTTTTTTATTCTGCAGCCCTCGTCTCCATCTTTAAGTTTCATATCGGTTGTTTTGATTTTCTTCTTTTTTACTTCATAAACTTGCAACTTTTTCAGTACAACAGTTGTAAGTCCCCATCTTCT